>CM066995.1:2258850-3471101 GCA_033977485.1 Hydrangea macrophylla | reverse complement strand
GAGCTTAAATAAGTAATTTTTTTTTTGTTGTTTTGATCCTAAATCAATCTCTAATAAAGGATCTTATGACTCTTCTTGTATAGAATTTTCTGGGATCACAAATAATTTTTCCCTGCCAATATCTTTTAAATCTTGTGGATCTCTTTCGAAGACATAATCTAACCAATTTATGGTCGAATCCTTTTCAATCTTTGATTCTAAATTTTCAATGATTAATTTTTGTAAGACTAGTCGAATGGTCTCTTCCACATTTTCTATTTCTATACATGCGTGAGTCATTAAACTACCTTGTCATCATCCACTGGTTCTAAAGAACCAAATTGCATATCAGCCAAATGTCCCAATTCTCCTCTGGAGATTCATCTTTTGACTCTTTAATGTCAATTGGTTTAACATTCTCTTGATACAATTGAGCTTCAATGTAGTTAGAGCTAGCATGGAAAGGCTGAGTATTAGCCTTCACTGATTCAATCTCACGGTCTTCCGTCACAAGCAACAATTTCTGATGCATTGAAGAAGGAATACATTGATTAGCATGAATCCAATCTCTTCCTAGTAAGGCGTTATAACTAGGACTAGCATCCACCACAAAGAAAGCAGTTTTAGATTTATTCGAACCTACTATAGTTTCAATAGGTATTACTCCCTTGGTATCTTTTTTATCACCGGTAAAGCCTGATATCATAATGTGAGTTGGTATTAATTTTGAGCCTTGTTTATTAATTTTTCTTCAAGGTGCTTTGAGGAATAATATTGACAACAGCACCATTATCAACCAATAGTTTGTTTAAAAGAACTCCATTTAAACAAGCTCTTATATATAATGGTTTAAGGTGTTTAGTCATTTCTGGTGATGGTTCTTCGAATGAATATATAAGATTACAATCATTAAAAATAAATTTAGGAAGATTTACCTCAGAAACATCTTCGGTAGATGCTTCCATTTCCATTTCTTCATCCATTTGTTGATCTTCTTTTGCTTCGAAGACCTTTGGTAATGTAAAAGTGGTAGTGTTAACTGCTATCTGTTCTGGAAATGTGCCAAACTGGATGTGTATGTTCTCATTCTTGACAATTTCATCTTTGTGTTTAATCTCCGTATTTCCCAAAATTTGGGATTCCACCGCTGTCATTTCTTCATCTTCTTCATCAATGGCTTTTTCCAATTTTTTAACTTTAGCTTTCATGATACTCTCCTCAGACACAGTATCATTGTCTGCCTTAATATTACGATCAAATCTAGGATTAGGCTTTGATATACTCTCAAAATCTTTCTTAATCTTACACTCCACTTCTTGGCCTTGAGTTTTCATGTTGGAAAATTCTTTCCACATGGTATATTTCCTCTAGAGTCTTCTTTGTTGAGTCCTATTTATCATAGGGATCATCTTTTGGTTCTTTTCTTTAGGGTGTTGAAAAACTTGCCATATATTCATCTCAACCTGTGGAGGTTTGATCATCCTATTTTTGTTCTGAAATTCTTGCTGATTTATCATATTCTTGATTCTATCATCTTGCATGACAAACCAATTCGGTACTCCTGGTACCAATAGAGACATATCTGGTTGTGATGTTTCACCAACTTTTTGATAAACTTAATGTTGCCACATCCATCTCAGCTTGTACCACATTAGATGGTACTAATTTTGATGGTATAAATTGAACTTGTCTTTCTCTTTGCACCATATGATGTTTCTTTGGTACATGAAATGTAACTGGCCTCACATACTGCATGTTCCTTGATGGTCGAACAGAGTTACCAGCGTAAAATTTCCTCAAATAATGTTGGTTCAGCATACATTGAAGCTTGATAAATTGGTCCTTTGAACTGTCCTCTCCCAACATTCATAATTGGTTGAAGTGGAGATTCATGCAAAATATTCATTCTATTTTGCTCGAATGAAGGTTGTTTATTCTTTCTGCCTGTTTTAGCTTCAAATCTTTCATCATAGATCTCAGCATATATTTTCCCACAACCAATGCATAAGTTTTTTGCATACTCTTGGTTGAAAGTGGGAATTTCAAGACTCTTTTTTTCCATTTCTTCGAGCCTTTTCTTTTGGTTCTCTTCCTTTGTCTTTTCCCTATCTTTGATAAGAGTTTCGAGGGAAATGTCATGAACATTGATTGACACCTCTTACACTGCTAGGAATGGATCTTCGTCGACCTCTATTTGTTTTTCAGGGAACTTCAACTTTCCTTTCTTGATCAGGTCTTGGATCCTGTCTCGAAAAATAGTACATTTATTAGTTGAGTGAGTCCAAGAATTTTGCCACTTGTAATATTTTTTACCTTTTAATTCATCATTAGAAGGTAATTTTGTCTCATCAGACAACTTGATTATTTTTCTTTCTAACAAATGGTCAAAAATTTCATCAAGTTTATAAACATCGAATGAATATTTCTTGAATGATCCTTTAGATTTATATGACTCAGTAGAAATATTTTTCTTCACAAGACTTTTACATGTAAAAGGTTATTTTCTTATTATTTCTGCTGTATCTATTTCATAATTAGGATCTTTACGATACTTTTTAATGAAGAAACATTCCTTTCATTTTCTTCTTCTAACAGGGCTTCATATTTAGATACTCGAGCAGTTAATTAGACAAGATCTCTAAATTCCAATGCATCAAACTTCTTTTGAAGTCTAAATTCGAGGCCATTTTGGGCCAGTTTAACAAATTCGAGCTCTGGCAAAATGATTTTACACTTTGTTCTAGCCCTTTTGAACATATTTATGAACTGAGTAGCCTTTTCATCAAGTTTTTGACAAAGCCTGACTAAATCAGCCATAGAAACTTCTGGTTCTGTTTTAAAAAACTGAGTATGGAAAGATTCTTCCATTTGTGTCCAATTATGGATCGAATTAGGAGCCCAATTGATAAACCAAGTGAATGATGTATCTGTTAATAAATTACAAAATAGACGAAGTCTAAGATATTCTTTATTTCCTGCATCAGCACATTGACTGATGAATTTCGCTATATGTTCAACTGTAGATTGACTCCCATCTCCAGCAAACATAGTAAAGGTAGGGAAGTTAAATCCCCTAGGGAATTTGACCATATCAATCCAGTCAGGATAAGGCTTCCTATATACTGGAGTTTGTACCCCCGAGCCATGGGTCCACAAACATCATGAATTAAATTAATTATGTCATTTCTCTCAACCATGTTGGGTGGTTGTTGATGACCTGGTTGAACCATAGGAGGATTCATTGCTGGTATTGGAGGTGGTTGAGGAACATTATTGTATTTTCCTATTTATTCTCGTATTTTGGCCTATTGTATTTTCCCTTAGCCTAGGTTCTTTGACATTCATTGGTCTGTACATATGATCTTGACCATGTCCTATATGATATCCTTGCATCCCTTCAAACATTGGAGTAGTAGGATTAGAGACAGGCATATAGAAGCTTTCTTGTGAATTAGGCCTAAAAGGAGGCCCATTTTCATAAATCAAAGAATTTGGCTGAATAAGCCATAAGTATAATCTCTTCCATTCTGTCAAACCACCGAAAGATTTCCACTTGGCACCATTGCTGGTGCGAAGTGTGGTATGTTGTTGTTAAGGGAAGTGATCAGAGTATTAACTTTCTAAATCATGTTTCCCAAATGATCAAACACTGGTGTCAACTGATTCACCAAATCGTGTTGAACTCCTGAACCAACATTTCCATTGTTTGGAATTGGACTCAAATTTTTTACTCCTATTTCTGGGTTTTCATTGTTCACATGATTCCCATTTTTGCTGCTTTGAAGATCTTGGTGTGAAGAACCACCAATTTCAGTATTATTAACACCAGTATTGGCGTTATCCACAGACCTATTGCTTTGAAGGTTTCTATTTGTCATCTTTTGACACTAGTGTCCCATCAGGCATTCCAAAAATGTTTGGTTGGAAAATTCCTCTAAGGATGTATGTGGAATTATATAAGTGCGAGTATGCCAGACAAGTTTTTGCCAATGTGTGTGATGTAACGAATATCCAAACTGTGCCTCACCAGGGAGATTGTGGTGATGTTCGATGCCTTAACAAGGAATTCAAACGTGTAAAGATATAGCTAGTTAAAGAATTTCGAACTGAGAAATGTATAACTGCTCCTATTTAAGAACAGTAAACGAAAATAGTAAAGTAATCGACTATTTTATTAAGCAAAATAAACTATATTCTAACCTTGAAGATAACTTCGAAGGTGTTCAAACTCTAAGTGTATAGAAAAAAATACAATATTGTAAAGATATTGAAGTGTATTGATTGATGTTGATCGAGAGATCCCCTCATTGATCACATACTTGCTCTATTTATAATTGTCGAGGCTTCAAAGTAATCTCTGTTGAATGATCATCCTTCTAACAAATTGAAAACTGCTCATTCACGTGGTACTGCCTTGGATTGACAGCTGTCTCCAGTTTATTCTTCGATGATCAACATGTGTCCCTTAGTGGTTTATATTTTAAACAGAGTGAATGGCAAACTGCTTGTAACTGCTTCTGCGTCACTTCTCAATCAGTTAACTATCTTGCCATGTCAAATCCTTCGTGGCGCCCCTTATTGGCTGGATAAATTCATCACAAACAGAAAGTGATGGTGCGTAGTGTGGTGGGTTAGATAAGAGATTATATGGTGTACAAGGGTGCATGTGATCATATTGATCTTTGTTCCAATAAACTTTGATTTGTAGTGTCTTTTTTATCTGATGTTTGATTGGGATGATTCAAAAAAAGTGGCAGGCTCGTGTCGACGAGTATTTTATTTTGAAATAATTGGGTTGGGTAAAAATAGGGTGTTTACAATAATTATTAATAAACTCCAAAAATTGTTGCCAAACATGACTTATGCTCGTTAATTTTAACGAAATGTTTAACTATTTTACTTTGGTCGAAAAGTATATGAAGTATTAGTAACACGATTTAAAGTACAAGGGTAAAGTTAAAAAAAAAAAAAAAAAAAAAAGGGGACTAAATCTAGGAGGTGCGTCTATAATTAACGAGAAATGCTAGGCACACATCTCAAACCACACCGATTTTACACACTTTTCTGTGCACTACTTACACAACACATGGTACATGCATTTAAGTAAGGGTGTAGTTTAAAGTGTGGCTTGAGATGTGTGCCTAGCATTGCTCATAATTAACCCTTTGATGACTGGCCCATAGTCGGAGAGGAGAAGATGTAGGGGGGGGGGGGGGGGAGGGGGGGGGGGGGGGTTGGGGTTTTGGGGAGGGGGTGTGGTGGGTGAGGAATGCAAATTAGTATGCAATTGCAAGCTAACCTCCTCCGACCGTCTTTCAACGACAACATCACCACCACCACCAAAACAATCTGCCATCTCTCTTCTTCTCTGACCAACGCAATTACTCAACCTTACCCTTCTTCTTCTTCTTCTTCTTATCAACCTCATCAGTATAACAACAACACATCAGAGTGGTTCTGTCTACTCCGCAGCGCCATTTGGTCCAACAACTTGTACCTTGGGAAATGTATTCACTCTCTCATCATAACCTCAGGCCTCACCCAAGACCGCTTCCTCACCAACAACCTCATCACCATGTACTCCAAGTGTGGTTCTCTACTCTCCGCCCGCCACCTGTTCGACATATCTCTCCACCCAGACCTTGTCACCTGGAATTCCATTCTAGCTGCCTATGCCTATGCCTCTGCCTCTGCCTCTGCCTCTGCCTCTAACAACAATGCCGTTCAAGAGGGTTTCCGCCTTTTCCGTCTTCTTCGCACCTCTGCTTCTCTTTCGGTCAGTAAACTCACTCTGGCTCCTGTTTTAAAGATGTGTTTCCTGTCTGGTTATGATTGGGCTTCCCATACCGTTCATGGGTATGCCCTTAAAATTGGTTTGGAATGTGATGCATTCATTTCTGGTGCTCTTGTTAATATCTATTCCAAGTTCGGCCGACTAGGGGATGCCCGCCTTCTGTTTAATGAAATGCCTGAAAATGAAAAAGATGTTGTCTTATGGAATGTAATGCTCAAGGCTTATGCCCAAATTGGCCTTCACAGAGAAGCCTTTCTTCTCTTCTCCAAATTCCACAGGAGTGGTTTGTGTCTGGATTATGTGAGCGTGCGTGCTGTCCTTGGTGGGTTTTCGGAGGTCAAAAATTTAGGTGACTGCAACAACAAGTATTTCGTCGACCAAGTCCAAGCCTGTGCATTTAAATTGTTTTTGCAGGAGAATAGTACTCCTGATGTCATCTCGTGGAATCTAATCTTATCTCGGTATCACCAAGCTGCTGATAATTGGTCTGCCCTTGACTGCTTTGTAAATATGCGTAGCTCCAATGTAGGTTATGATAGTGTAACACTTGTTGTTACTCTTGCCGCTGTGACGGGGATTAATGATCTAGACTTGGCGCAACAGATTCATGTCTTAGCTGTCAAGTCAGGTTTTGACCTTGATACTACTGTTGCAAACAGTCTTATTAATGTATATTCCAAAACAGGTTGTTTGAATCAGGCCTTAAAGGTATTCACTGGCATGGATGAGTTGGATTTAGTTTCATGGAACTCAATGATATCAAGCTTTGTACAGAGTGGTTTAGAGGTGGAACCACTGACCCTGTTCAAAGATATGCTACGTTACGGATTTATGCCAGATCACTATACATTGGCGAGTGTTCTGAGGGCTTGTTCTTCGTTTACTACTGGATTGTGTGTCTGTACACAAATTCATCTTCTCGCCCTAAAAACTGGGATCATCACTGACAGCTATGTCACTACGGCACTTATTGATGTTTATTGTAGGAGTGGAAGAATGGAAGAGGCACAGTTGCTTCTTCAAAATAGCCATGAAATTGATTTGGCATCTTGGAATGCCATGATGTTTGGTTATATAGTTTGCAACAATAGTCATAAAGCATTGGAACTTTTCACTCTGATGCACATGAATGGAGAAAGGTCAGATGAGATCACACTTGCTACTGTGGCCAAAGCCTGTGGTTGCTTAGTTGCATTGCAACATGGGAGGCAAGTTCATGCTCATGTTATTAAATTGGGGTTTGATTTTGATATATGCGTTATTGGCGGTATTCTCGATATGTATATTAAATGTGGAGATATGGTGGATGCGCACCGAGTTTTCCAATGTATTGCTGCACCTGATGATGTTGCATGGACATCTATGATCTCAGGATGCCTTGAAAATGGAGACGAGGAACGTGCTTTTCTGATATACCATCAGATGAGGCAATCTGGTGTGCCACCTGATGAATTTACATTTGCTACCATCATCAAAGCCAGCTCTTGCCTAACAGCACTGGAACAAGGGAGACAAATTCACGCAAACGTGATCAAGTCGGATATTGCTTCGGACCCTTTTGTCAGGACTTCGCTAATTGACATGTATGCCAAGTGTGGGGAGATAGAAGATTCGTATTGTTTATTTAAGAGAACAGATGTACGGAGCATTGCCGTTTGGAATGCCATGTTGGTCGGCTTAGCTCAACACGGGCACGGTGGAGAAGCTCTTCACCTTTTCAAAGATATGAAGCTTCATGGTATTGAACCTGATAGAGTAACATTTATTGGAGTTCTTTCGGCCTGCAGCCACTCGGGGTTAATTTCCGAAGCTTACTCGTTCTTCGATTCTATATACAAAGATTATGGTATTAGGCCAGAGATCGAGCACTACTCTTGCCTTGTTGATGCTCTTGGTCGTGCAGGACTTGTTGAAGAGGCAGAAAATCTAATAGCGTCAATGCCTTTCAGAGCTTCTGCTTCAATGTACAGAGCCCTGCTTGGTGCTTGTAGGGTGAAAGGGGACAAAGAAACTGGAAAAAGGGTGGCAACCCAGCTCTTGGCTCTGGAGCCGTTTGACTCAGCAGCTTATGTTCTTTTATCTAATATCTATGCTGCTGCCAATAAATGGGATGAGGTAAGTAATGCTAGAGAAGTGATGAAGAGGAAGAATGTAAAGAAGGATCCTGGGTTTAGCTGGATAGATGTGAAAAATAAAGCCCATATGTTTGTGGTGGATGACAGGTCCCATCCACAAGCTGATATGATATATGGAAAGGTGGATGATATGATTAGGTTGATTAAAGAGGAAGGTTATGTCCCTGATACTGATTATGTGCTCCTTGATGTAGAGGAAGAAGAAAAACAGCGTGCTCTCTATTACCACAGTGAGAAGTTGGCAATTGCTTTTGGACTGCTAAGTACACCTCCAAGTACAACTATCCGGGTAATAAAAAACCTTAGAGTTTGTGGAGACTGCCATAATGCAATCAAATATATATCAAAGGTCTGTAGACGTGTAATTGTGTTGAGAGATGCAAACCGCTTCCATCGCTTCAAGGATGGAGTATGCTCTTGTGGCAATTATTGGTAATTGATTGCCATTTTTCACTTCACCTCCTAACTTCTTGAACAGTAATGCAGCTCAACTTCCATGTTTTTTCTCTAGTGTTCTCATTATTTATACTCTGCTGAAAAAATAAATAAATTATTGCACAGTTCAGATTTACCTATTGGGAGAGTCTTGGGACAAGTCTATGCGAGTTAAGTGGAGAAATACAATCAGCTATACTTCTATAAAAAGGTGTACTACAATTTACTGGGTAATAGCCATGTATTTCAGCTTTGGATCATCAACGTTTGAGTAGAGTAGCAAATGTAATTATTTTTTTTCGTGTGTTTTTCTTGAAACAAATCGGTGCTTGAAGAGCCATGTATTTCAGCTTTGGATCATCAACGAGTTTTTTTATTTTTTTTTTTTATTTTTTTTTTTTGTGTTCAATCAAGAGTAGGCCTGGCAATTGGTTGGATATGGGTAAATATGGGTTGGGCTAAAATAGGTTGGGTTAAAATGGTTTCAAAACTATTTATAACCCATGAAATATGGGTTGACCCGAGTTGACTTGCCAACTCGACCAAAATTATTATTATTTTTTTTGAATTTTTTTTTAAATATTTTTCCTTTCAAAAAAAAAAATTCAATTTAAAAAAATTTGGAAAAAAATTAATTTTAATTTTTTATAAAAAATAAAAAATAAAAAATAAAAATTGAATGACTATTTGCTCTTCAAACTTCAAAATGCTATAACTTATTAAGACTAAACTATAATGGAACGTTGTCACAGCTTATGAACTTATTATAATGGGTAATTCTTTGGACACAACTTTCACACAACCTCCTAAAAGATGTGTCAATCTCTCTCCTGTGTTATTGTGGGGTCCAGTGACATCACAAGAGAGAGATAGACACATCTTTTAAGAAGGTTGTGTGAACGTTGTAAGAAAGTTGTGTCCCAAAAATTACGATATTATAATATTAAGACCATTTGGAGAGCTAAAAAGCATATATATGGTAAAATGACCAAATTGCCCATGGAGCTTACATATAAGAAGTTAACATTGTCAAAATCATAAATTAATACGTAGTGACCTACTTAAGGTTTTTCAACATTCTGGATCCAATAACAGAGTTCATTTGGTTTGAATCTATTTGTAAAATGACTATTTTGCCCTTCAAACTTCAAAATGCCATAACTTGTTAAGAATAAACTACACTTGAACGTCGTCAGAGCTTATGAAATCATCCTAATATTAAGACCATTTGGGGGAGCTAAAAAGCATATATGATAAAATGACCAAATTGCCATTAGAGCTTACATATAAGAAGTTAAACATTATTCAAATCATCAATTAATACAGAGTAATCAACCCCAGGTTTTTCGACGTTCTGGATCCATTGGTAGGGTCCATTTAGCCTGAATATATTTGTAAAATGACTATTTTGCCCTTTAAAATTCAAAATATCATAACTTGTTAAGGCTAAACTAGAATTGAACGCCGTTAAAGCCTGTGGGTCATATTTAGGATAAAGAACAAAAGTACATATGAAGTACATAGATTGCCCTTGGGGTTTACATATCTGGGACCTAAAAAGTACATAGATGATAAAATGACCAAATTGCCCTTGGGGTTTACATATATGAAGTTAATATTGTTAGAGTCTTCAAATAATACTGAGTTGCCTACCCCAAGATTTTTCGACGTTCTGGATCCAATGGCATGGTCCATTTGACTTGAATATATTTGTAAAATGACTATTTTGCCCTTAAAACTTTAAAATGCCATAACTTGTTAAAATAAAATCAGAATTTAACGTTGTCAAAGCATGTGAACTCATATTATTATGAAGAACATTTTGGAACCTAAAAGGTATATAGATCGTAAAATGACCAAATTGCCCTTGGGGCTTACATATAAGAAGTTAACATTGTTAAAGTCTTCAAATAATACATAATGACCTAGCCCGAGATTTTCGACATTCTGAATTTAATGCCGAGCTATCTTTGCATGAATATATTTGTAAAATTACTATTTTGACCTTATATATTTAAAAACCCATAACTTGTTAAGATTTAACCAGAATTGATCAATTTACAATCTATGTACTTTTTAGGCATTTTGATTTAATATTAACAAGTTATGGCATTTTGAATTTTTAAGAGTAAAATAATCATTTTGCCCTTATGTATTCAGCAAATACATAAGCCCAGGTGTCAGATCTGTGGTAGGTATCATTAGGGAATGTGTAACTTGTCTCCTATCATTTGCAACAACTGTTGACGGCCAGGACACGTGGCAAGAGATTGTCCCAATCTATCAAGACAGAATGTGTCAAGACAAAGTATTACTCAGAGACAAGGTGTAGATGATAGCAGAATACAGTGTTATTTGTGTGGTGACCTGGGGCATCGGGAGCGTATTTTCCCAAAGAGAGGACCAGGAAGTTCTAGTTCATCTGTGGGAAGTGCACCAAGTCAGAGGCCACTTCAGCAACAATCTCAAGGGAGGGAGCAACGACAAAGAAGGTATTTTCAGCTTAAGCCTGCGGAGACCACTGCCGCTGATACTGTGGTTTCAGGTATACTTCCTATTTGCTCACAACCTGCTAGAGTATTATTGGATTCGGGGTCAACTCACCCTTTTGTTTCACACCCATTTTCTAAATATTTAGATAAACCCTTAGAACTACTAGGTTTTGATTTGTCTATTTCACTTCCATCGGGAGCTCCACTAGTAAGTTTGGGTATCTTTAAATCTTGTGGGATTGATGTGAATGGTAGAGGTTTGACTGTTGACTTAGTGCCATTGGTTATTCAACATTTTGATGTCATTTTGGGGATGGATTGGTTATCTGCAAATCATGCCATTATCGATTGTGAGAATAAGAGAGTAACATTTTGATTGCCCAATCAAGATGTATTTTGTTTCCAAGGGACAGGTGTAGCACCACCGCCTTATCTGGTGTCAGCTGTCAGAGCTTGTCGTTTGCTGAAAAGGGGATGTCAGGGATTCTTGTGTAGTATACTTAACACTAGAAGTACTGAGCTGAAATTAGAAGATATACCAGTGGTAAAAGAAATTCCAGACGTCTTTCCAGAAGATTTACCTAGTGTGTTGATTGAGAGGGAAATTGAGTTTGGGATAAATGTAATGTCAGGAACTCAACCAATTTCACGGGCACCGTATAGAATAGTTCCGGTAAAGTTAAAAGAGTTGAAGACTCAAATGCAAGATTTACTAGATAAGGGGTCCATTCGACCTAGTGTATCACTGTGGGGTGCACTAGTTTTATTTGTGAAGAAGAAGGACGGGACAATGAGAATGTGTATCAACTATCGAGAGATTAATAAGGTGACTATAAAGAATAAGTATCCGTTGTCACTTATTGATGATTTGTTTGATCAGTTGCAAGGGGCACAAATCTTCTCTAAGATTGACTTAAGATCTGGGTATCACAAATTGAAGGTTAAAGCTAAAGACGTTGAGAAGACAGCTTTCAGGACTCGGTACGGGCACTACGAATTTCTTGTCATGCCATTTGGGATTACGAATGCAGCGGCCGCTTTTATGGACTTGATGAATAGGGTGTTCAAGACTTATCTAGATGAATTTGTGATAGTATTCATTGATGATATATTGATTTATTCTAGAAGTCAAGAAGAATATGAACGACACTTAAGGTTGGTTTTGCAACGACTTAGAGATAAGCAATTGTTTGGGAAGTTAAAGAAAAGTGAATTCTGGTTGACAAATATTACTTTTCTTGGGCACGTGATCTCTAAGGATGGTGTATCTGTGGACCCACAGAAAATAGAAGCTGTTAAGAATTGGTCGAGACCAACAAATGTTTCTGAAGTTCGAAGTTTCTTGGGGTTAGCTGGTTACTATAGAAGGTTCGTTCAAGAATTTTCTAGAATCGCAACTCCGATGACTCAATTGATGAGAAAGGATGTGGCTTTTGTGTGGAATAAGGAATGTGAAGACTGTTTTCAGAAGTTAAAAGATAAGTTAACCTCAGTGCCGATATTAGCTATTCCGTCGAGTACTGGAGGTTTCAGTATATACAGTGATGCTTCTCATCAGGGCCTGGAATGTGTTCTAATGGAAGAGGGTAAAGTTATAGCTTATGCTTCGAGGCAGTTAAGGACACACGAGAAGAATAATCTGACTCATGATCTGGAATTGGCAGCGGTGATCTTTGCGTTAAAGATTTGGCGTCACTACTTGTACGGGGAAACATATGAGATATTCACCGATCACAAGAGTCTAAAATATTTGTTTACCCAGAGAGAGCTGAATATGAGATAGAAAAGATGGCGAAGGATTATGATTTGAAGATCCAGTATCATCCGGGTAAAGCTAACGTGGTTGCCGATGCTTTAAGTCAAAAGTTGTCAGAAAATTTGGTTTATTCTTTAATAGCCCAGGAGAAGTTGGTAAAAGAATTTGAACAGCTGGAATTGGAAGTAATTCTCGGAATCCAGGGTGGTTTAATGGAGGCTATTCTGGCATAGCCAAGCTCAATCGAAGAAATCAAGGTGAGTCAACTTTTGGACCCAAATTTCAAGAAAATAGTTAAAGAATTACCTGAGGGTAGACGACCGAAATTCAGTTTTCAAAACAATTTATTAAGGTATATTAATCGACTGTGTGTTCCTAATATCCAAGAGTTGAAAGACAAGATCATGGAAGAAGCTCACAATACGAAGTATTCCGTACATCCGGGGGGTACCAAGATGTATAGAGATTTGCGGGAAGTATATTGGTGGAGTGGTATAAAACGGGAAATCGCCGAGTTTGTAGCCAAGTGTATGACTTGTCAACAAGTAAAACTAGAACATCAACGACCCGCTGGTGAATTGCAACCATTGGAGATACCAGAATGGAAATGGGAGCATATCACGATGGACTTTGTATCAGGTTTGCCATGGTCTCCTAAATCTAATGATAGTATTTGGGTGATCGTTGACTGGTTGACTAAATCAGCTCATTTCTTGCCAATCAAGACTAATGATCCGACAAAGTTAGCAGAGCTTTATATCAGAGAATCAGGCTACACGGGGAACCGGTATCCATTGTGTTAGATCGAGACACAAGATTTGTGTCTAGGTTTTGGGAAGGTTTACAAAAGGCAATGGGGACAGCATTACACTTTAGTACAACAATCCATCCTCAGACAGACGGCCAATCCGAGTGAGTTATTCAGATTCTGGAAGATATGCTTTGAGGTTGTGTTATGGATTTCAAATCAGATTAGGAGACCCACTTGCCATTAGTGGAATTCTCTTACAATAATAGCTTTCAAACGAGTATTGGTATGGCGCCTTACAAGGCATTGTATGGCCGAAAGTGTAGATCACCGGTGTGTTGGACAGAAATTGGGAAAAAGTAACTTATAGGGCCTGAAATTGTACAAATCTTTACCAACAAACTCAAGTTAGTTAAACAACGGCTACAAATAGCACAGAGTCGTTACAAAAGCTACGTGGATACAGGTAGAAGACCGTTGGAATTCGAGGTAGGTGATTATGTTTACTTGAAAGTATTGCCTTCGAAAGGTATCGTGCCATTTGGTAAGCGAGGCAAGTTAAGTTCGAGGTTTGTAGGGCCTTATCTGATTTTGGATAGAGTTGGTCTAGTTGCATATCGGTTGGAATTACCAAAAGCGCTGGCTAATGTTCATAATGTATTTCACATTTCTATGTTGCGACGTTGTCTATCAGATTCTAGTCACTGTATCACTCCGGAACCGTTAATAGTTTGAGAAGACTTGACTTATGTTGAACATCCAGTTCGAATCCTAGATAGAAAGGATCAGGTGCTTAGAACTAAAGTCATTCCTCTAATTATGGTGTTATGGCGTAATCATTCAATAGAGGGGGCAACTTGGGAACGTGAGGATGAGATCCGAGAGAAATATCCTCACCTATTTGACTATTGAGGTAAGAAAAGTTTGGGGACAAACTTCCTAAAAGGGAGGGAGAGATGTAATACCCGTACCCAAAAAATGGAAGTAATACTTATTTTTCATGCATTAATTAGTATAATTAATTACATGTGATATTTGGGTAAGTTCCGGTTACCCCGATGTGATAAGTGCTTCAAGAAGGGCACAGTTGGATAGATGTGAAATAGGACCCACGGGAGGTCCGGAGTAGATAAATTGCATTTAGTTGCATTTATGTGATTAAATGAATAATTGTTTAATTGTTTTGAATATTTTATTGCTAGTTATGACCTTTTATGGTACCAGTTTGGATACCCATGTGAGAGCAAATAGGGACATAATTCATAACTAGTAGGTTAATTAGCAACTTCATAAAATATTTGGGATCACTTTTGGGACCCATGCGTGACATAGACACATACCCATATAGATATTTGGTAGTTAATATAAAGTTTAGGGGGTTTCATAATAGGACTTTAGAAACATATGGGGGTGTAAATAGAAATACGACAAAAACCATAACAGAACCTCAACCCAATAGTCGGCTAGTTAGATAATAAAAAAGAAAAAGAAAAATAAGAATCTAAACAAGAGTTCTAGAGAGTTGGACTCAACGAGAAAGAAAGAAAGAAAAATAGGGTTCCGCGCCATTTTGTCGCCGTTTCTTCGTCGTTTGACTTCTATTTCGCGAACCGAAGCCATATTCGGACTCGTGAAGGTGAGAGGGTTATTTCTATGTCTTTCTTTTTCAATTTTGATAACTTTTTTCCGCGACCCATTTTAAGGGGTGATATATATATATGTGATATATATATGTAGGAATATCATTGGGAGTATCAAGAGCTAGTTTTGCGAAGAAGTTTGGGATTTCTAGGCTTATTTGGGACTTATTCGTGATGTGAGTGTCCTAATCTCAAAATTGGGTGTTTAATGTTATTTATTTTTTATTAAATGCTTTAAAATGCTTAATTGTGATTAATTAGAAAAGCAAGTGATTAATTATTATTTAACATGTCCAAAAATGCTGAAATTGCCATGTTGACATGTTGAGTTGCTTATGTACTTATTTGGGTCAAAGGGTGTCAATTGATAATCACCATTATTTAGCCCGTATATAAGGGACGCCCATTCCTTAGAGAAAAGGGGGATGATGATGAAGTCCTCAGAGAAAAGGGGACGGTGGTGACGACCACAACGAATTGACTCCGGTTACTTGAGAGTGTGCGATATCGCTTTTATGGCGACGATAAAGTGAGAAAAGCCCAGAATTAGGGGTCCAATACGATGGTGATTGATTACTTGACACGCCTGCGATCATATACTATTGTGAATATTTAATTGGTGTTATGATTCATTAAATACTCCAATCGAATGATTAGTACCACGTACTCACTAAGCGAAAGCTTAATCAATTTTTGTGGCTAATGACCACGCGGGTTCGGACGAATATCACAGTGAGAAGCGTTGAACTGTGGGGGTTCTAGGATAGCTCGAGATTAATGGTTTATGTCTAATATGTTCATACGTAAATGAGCTAGTTATATTCCTAGTGCTTAGATTTTTGGAGATAAGTTTATGTTTTGGTTTTATATTAAATCCTTGTAATATGAATTGTGGATTGAAGTTTTGAAAGTATTTTCCAAGTGTTTTGGTGATAGTTTTGGTATTTTGATTCTTGTTAACAGGGGGAATGGTGCTGTAACAGGGGGAACTCTGTCCAAGTACCATTCGATAGTTTTAAAACTTTACTTTATTTCTTTTTATTATTTTGTTTGATAAAAAGCTATTTTACCCCTGGTGTTTCAGGTTAAAATGTTATTTTTGGAACGTTAAAAATGATTGCTTGGTCCTTGTTGACTTTGTTACATATGTCCTAGCCCGCGAGGGCGGATTGGGGTGTGACAATATTAATTTCGTGTTGCGGTTCCTATATGTATAATAAGGTGGTAAGTTGTTATTAGCTCGTGTCTGATCTCGAGGGATAGTTTGCTGACCAGTATTAACTCTTTGGATTATCACCATATATGCCACCAGATTAGAGTCTGTTAACATCTTCCATGGAACAGGGTCACATTAGATCAACTAACTTGAGGGAGTGATTGTAATCCCCGTGTTGCACCACGACGCCCTTGTAAGTTTAGTCGCTTTTTACAAACATAAACACGGATATTATATATCTAATAGTCTGTAACAGGTGCGCTAATGTAATCGTGTTGTATATTCTAAGCTATCAATATCTATATCTTAATACGAAATCATGTGTGCTACGTGTTAAATTATGGGCAACCAAGACAATCAATCTATCAGTATTGAGCCAAGTCTCTCTCTTTTTACCAACTAGGTGATAGCACGGGCTATTTTCAATTTTTGCAAAGTGGCTTGCTGCAAAAATGTTAACAAACTATTCAACCAAAGTTTTATTACTAAGAGCCCGTTTAAATTAAATTTTATATTAATCACCTTCTAGAAGAAGAGATTTTTCAAAATGTTACAAAATTGAGCTTTTTACAAAAGTTATTTTTTAAGCTTTAGAATATATACGTGGAAAAGTTAGTCCAAACGCTCACAATTTTCTAAACGATTCTCATAAGTGATTGAGAAAAAAGTTTGACTTTCGTATATTACATCATCTGCAACAAAGTTGTATTAAAAGAACAAATTAACATGTTATGCCTAAGAAAGAGAAATAAAACAACAAAATAAAATAAACAAGGGTAAAAGACACTTTTGTTTCCTGAAGTTTACAGCGATTGTCATTTTAGTCCCTAAATTTTTAATTTTGTCAATTTCGTCCTTAAATTTTGTAAATGGCAGCAATCTCGTCCAAAGCTTAACGTCCGTCAGAATTTCCAACGACTCTACATCACGTGATTTCATGTGATGTTTGTATAAAGGGCACATTGGTCTTTTAACCTTCCTTTGCATCGATTATATGTATTAGGGCTTTACTTTCTTCAAAAATTTAGAGAGAGAGAGAGAGGAAACAGAGGGTTTCAATTGATGGGTAAAGGGGGCACTTCTTGATCAACAGTTGTGGCAAGAGAAGCTAACACCTTGTTTGCCATAGCCTCAATATCTCGTCCTTCTCAAGTTGAAACCCAGATCATGCTTTTAGAGACAGAGACCAACACTCTTGTGTTGAACTCAACAAAGAAACAACAAAAGAGGGACTACAATTGATCAAGCACTTTTGACAGAATGAGCATGAATTTCAAGTTAAGAAACCCGGTGATGGTAATGGAACTGCACCTTATTATGGTAAAGTATTTGAAATTTTTGTGTGAGTTTTTGTCAAATTAATAGTAGCACCAGTTACTTTCTCAAGTACAGAGAAATAACTTTAGAAAATACCCCCAAAAAAAAGTCAGAGAAGTTTTGGGCACTTTTTTGTCTTTACACCTCTTTACATCATATATTCGAGAAAAGTTCTTGTTGATGATGCATGTTACTGGATCAAGTGATGATGAAGCATGTATTTTTTATGAACACTGATATAGGAGCTGACATAGTTTGTATTATGTGTTGTTGGATGATGGACACTGTATGTGCAATTCTATAACTGGATGGTTGTTAATGCACATGTTTTATGAGTTTTTTGAGCCAACACTGTAATGTACAATTCTACAACTGTTTATGATGATATTGAAGATGGTTTTGTGCAATTGTTATGGCTGGATAATGAGGTTGATTTGCAATTTTTTTTTCCTGCAATTTACTAAGTGCAATTGGTTTGAAACAAAAACAAAACAAGACAAAAACCAAATAGATTTCATTAATATTGCATTATGGGCCCCTAGATTTTCTCTTGGCTTCTCCCTATTTTTCTTTGGTTTTTTCTTTTTTTTTTTTCTGCTCTCTCTCTCTCTCTCTAAAACTGGGTATGTGGACAGGGGATATAGAGAGTGTATATATATTTTGCCGGGAATGTGTGTTAAAAGACCAATGTGCCCTTTATACAAACATCACATGAAAATCACGTGATGTGGAGACGTTGGAATTTCTAACGGACGCTAAGCTTTGGTCGAGATTGCTGCCATTTACAAAATTTAAGGACGAAATTGACTAAATTAAAAACTTAGGGACTAAAATGACAATCGCTGTAAACTTCAGGGACCGAAAGTGTCTTTTACCCAATAAACAACTACCAAGTTAACAAATGCCCAAGCTCCTGTTTTGAGCTCCTTAGCAAGGTTACAATTTCTCCTGTACAGAACATGTACCAAAAAGAGAAGACTAAAGTTAGCAAAGATTACCAAAGAAATCAATAATAAGCCTCCCATCATTAGCCCCATCAATGGGTCTCTTAAACACCAAAACATACCACTAACGCCAAAAAAAAAAAAAAAAAAAGGAAAAAAAAGAAGAGAGATAGAAGGAGGGAAAAAAAGAATAAGAGAAAAGAACTACATGATCACCATTATTACGTTGCATATATATATATATATATATATAGAGAGAGAGAGAGAGAGAGAGAGAGAGAGAGAAGAAGAAGAAGAAGAAGAAGAAGAAGAAGAGCTACAGTTGGATTCTCAATCTTTTAGTCTGATCTTAGTATGGTATTATTGAGTATAACTATAACACACATCACCACCATAGTTTCCAGTGGGATAATGGTGGATTTTTTGGGAATTAAAAAGAAGAGAATCAAGGTTTGTGACTCTTCATTTCTTTCAAACTTTCATTAATTCTATTTTTTTTTTTAGGAATTTGAAAAGCCACTTTACATACATAGCGAGTGATGGAGCTGCCCTTTTATTTTCGTATCAATAAAAAAAAGGGAGATTTAGTCGAAAATCCTTGTTTAGGAACTTTTTTGGTGTTAGATCAAGTCAACAAATCAATTTAGTGAAAACTCCATATAATTTTTTTGGACAAAATTGCCCAATTCGTGAAACTCGGGCTCGCTCCTTCATTTTGAGCAAGCTGCTGTTACAACGTGACTTTCGTCACTTTCCTAACAAACTTTTCAAAAAAATTCCAAACTTTAAAAATCCATAATTTTTTATCTCGAAATAATTTTTTTATAAAATTAATATTTTCGAAACCTACACGACGAGATCTATCAAACAAGTACCATTGTTGCTATGAAATTCTGGAAAAAAAAATTTATGTGAAATTTCATACTGAAAAAAGTTATGTGAAATTTCACATAACCTTTTTCATTCTAGAAAGAGAGAGAATGTGTGTGTGAGAGAGAGAGAGAGAAAGGTGATAGTCTCAGCGTTTCTCTTGAATTAATTAAGTGAAAATTTCGCACAACTTTTTGTTTTGCATAACTTTTTTCAGTGTTAAATTTCACACAACTTTTTTCAGTGTGAAATTTTATTCCAGAAAGAGCGAAAGAGAGAGAATGTAAGAGAGAGTTTGGTAAACTCACTGTTTCTCTAGAATTTATTAAGTAAAAATTTCACAAAACTTTTTTCAGTGTGAAATTTGAAATTTCACACAACGAGCATATCACAAAAATTCCTCTCAAGCAAAACCTAAGTTAACCCACTTTTGTTTGCCAAAAATGGTTATGTGAAATTTCACACAACTTTTTTCTGTGTGAAATTTCATTCCAGAGAGAGAGAGAGAGGGGGGGGGGGGGGGGGTAATGTCACTGTTTCTCCATAATTAATTAGGTGAAAATTTCAATTAGGTGAAAATTTCACACAAATTTTACACAACTATTTTCAGACTTTCAGTGTGAAATTTCACACAAGGGGCAAAGCAAAAAAAAAATCGCTCTCAAACAAAGACTAAACTAACTCACTTTTGTTTTACAAAATGGTAGGTGTGAAATTTCACACAACTTACACAAGCAAAGCACAAAAGCCTTTTCCAAACACAGCCTAAAAGCAAACCTACTTTAATTAACCACGACATGAACAAATTCTTACAAAGCTTACCGTTACCAAACAAGGCCTAAACCATCAGGATTTGTGACTTCTTCGGTGACTTGTTCACCTCAGATTGACATATAAAAGATCACACAAAATCAAATTTCCACTTTGATTATTCCTCACCTCTGATCTCATCTCTAATCGATCCCATTTTGAGGCAAACTTTGCGTCAAATCTCAGCTTTATGTCGAATTATAAGTTGGTTGGGGCTCAGATATCTGTATTTCTAGCCCTAATTTTGCGATTGGTTTTGATTGTGATCTCATCCACCATAGATCCGCCTACATGTGGTAGAATTGATGATCGCCAGAGTTGGTGTTGAAGGTCGCCGAAGTTGAAGGTCATCGGAGATGGTGTTGATAATCCTCGAAGTGGTCATTGACGAAGGTCGTTGGTGACGTTGTCGGTCTCCCTTGGTGCTTGGTTGAAGAGAGCTTCATGGTCGACTGCTCTTAATGGTGAAGGGTATTTCAGTCTTGATAATTTTCAAGTGGTGTGGTCAAAGGATGAGATGTGATTAAGTTTAACCAATAATGGAGTTTAGCCTAAAATGAAAAACGGGATGGCTTTTAAAATAGTTAAACGACAAATGGGGTTTTTTTTGCTAAAATTCTATAATTAAAAAAAAAAAGAAAAAAAAAAGACCAGGTTCAATGTGTCCTTATTGATTTATATATCTATGCAATTACATATATACATATATAGATACATATATCTTTATAGACAGAATAACAAAAGCAGATTGTGCAGAAAAAAAGAACAATTAAAAAAGGGTAAACTAGTATTAAATCCTATTTAGTGTATCTTTATTATAATAGACACAATTAAAAAAAACTATTTGGAGATAGATCCACAATTTTTCTATGTACTAGACTACCCCTAACCCATCCAGCTTGCACATCACTACAATCACTCTGACAATCTCGCATTTTTAAGATTCAATTAATCACCAAATTCTTTGATTTTTTGTTCTTTCCCTGCTATTCTAGATAGAGAAACTGTAGAGAGGGACTATAGATCTATTGAGAGAGAGAGAGAGAGAGAGAGAGTGTGTGATATAAAGAGAGAAAGTTAGACATATGGCTACACCCAACGCAGGCCAAGTGTTCGATTGGGTGAGATCGGCTACCAACCGATGACATCAGTTGTTCTCTTCAATGCAATCCAAAAGCTGGACGTTACTAGAATTGATGGCTGGACTGCAGTTCATGTGCTTGGAGATTTCCTGTGCCTATTTTCCACGAGCACTGGTCTTGGAGTTGCTGTATGTAGATTCTCATGTTACTTGCATAATGTGAAGCAGTTGTGTATGCAAAGGCTATAATTCCCACTTTAAGTAAAGCAGAAAGCTAAAAAGTCAATAAAGTGACGAATCCTATTACCTTGTTGTATATGGTTTGATTTATTTTCTTTTATGTTCACCATTTGACACTGTTTGTGAGATTCCATTTCTAAAACGCCATTGTGCTTGAAGCAGATCTCAGGTTCCATAGCTCAATTAAAGGCAATTGGTATTTTTTTTAAATGCAGAGCTACCATAAATAATACATTGGATTTCCAACACTAGCACATTGGATTCCATTGTTCTATGAGGTGTAGGGATTGTTTGATCGGGTTGGAGAGTACCTTCCCTTCAAAGTAATGCAGTGTAAAATTATATATTGATGCTATTACTTGTAAATTTATAAGGCAATCATCAACTCTTTTTGTTTGATGCAGTGTAAAATTATACACTAGTGCTAATTCTTGTACACTCATGTCTTTTTCTGTTTTTTAATTTTTTATTTTTCAGTTTAGCCCTATAATTTGGTCGTTCATATGGTTGAATGTTCATGTGATGGTTGGTGTCCTTGGTTTGGATTTTGGTTTTGTCAAATTATGGAAAATTGGGTTCTGGCAAAATTTTACACTCAGATTTCATACTCAATTTAAATTCTACACTCAAAATTGTTAGCATAACTACCATAACAACCACCATATGACTGGTATAACAACTCTATATGGGTGTTAAAATTTGTACATGAGTTGTAACTTCTATACTCAAATTTTACACATGATTGGTAAATTTTACGCTAAAAAAGATTCAATATTTTAGTGTGGCATAGCAAATTCATATGGGTGTTAATTTTTGGTTTGGTCAAATTCTAGAAAATTGGGTTCTTGCAAAATTGTACACTGTCAGAAATTAAACAAACACAATATTACAAATGAACACTGTGAGAAATTTAATGCTCACTTGTTTACAATGTACTTGTTCGAGTTGCATATAAAAATTTAGCAACCATGTTAGGGAAAATGTTAAGAAAGTGCAAAATTTCACTCATTTGTGATTAAGATAATTTGAACTTTATTTCACACTCATTTTGAAAATGGAAAGTAGGTCATGTTTGTATTGACTAATTTAGTGTTTGTAGTGACAAAATTCACATGTTTACAGAGGATGAAAAGTCATGAAAAACACAAATAAAGCTCGAAGCATTTACACTTTTTGGGAGACAAAATCTCAGTTTTCCAATAAGACACAAATAGGCAGTGAGAAATTCAACATGTTAATCACACCTGGGACCTAACAACATTGCAGCAGTGTAAAATTTAACACTGATTGTATATTTTGGTAAGATAATATTGTGTGTACTCCTATAATCATGGGATTTAATACCTAAAAATAGTTACCTAGAAATTTGGGCTTTAAATACAAAATCTACTAAATGTATATTGACTGTATAACTCATCTTTTGTGTATTGATTGATTATACATATATATAACCCTTAATTGGGATTAGTTGTTTCCATAATTATCTCCACATTCAATGGGTTTGTTTGTAACTGAAAATCCTCATATAATCCTTAATTATATACTACATATATCTGAATGTATATGTATATATCTGTATATACTTATGTACATAACACTAGTGGGTAGAAAAGTAAAATTACTTACCTCAATTTAGGGATTTCACTATTTTTGGACCTATTGTCAACATCTTTTTTAAGTTGGACCTAATTAAAAAATCTTTGATAGGGAGGGATTTATGGCTAGTTTCCTAATTAAAAAATTTTGAACGTTGTGCAAGGCAATAGAAGTAAGCAAGGCTAATTTAATGAACTACATAAATAAAATGGAAAATATGAGGCTTGGTGAATCCTACATGGACAAAAGGATAATATAAAACATGCCAAGTGGCATAGCTTAGAGGAAGGGAAATAGTTCTCCTTTTAAATATAGTAATAGGTAATAGATATAATAGATGTATAAATGTGTATAAATTCTTTAGAAATGTATGAATTGGTCCCTAAATCTAGTCATAAATAGGAATTGGTCTTCTCCAGATTTTGTGCATAGCAATTAGTCATTGATTGGGAACAGAATCAACAATTAGTCATATTTTCCAAATATGTGATAAATTTTTGGACGAAATTACCCTTATATCATATATATATATACAGTTATGGGAAACATGTTTTTAGAAAATAATGGATAAGGGAATTAACATCCCTAAAATCAAGGGATTTCAGTTGTAACAATATAATATGAGAATTTCTCACCTTTTTTTTTGTTGTTGTATATACTGGTTTGTATATTAAAAACTTCCAAAATTGTGTTGTAAGCAATTTTGGGAAACGTATTTTTAGGAGATCATGTATAAGTGAATTAATGTCCCTAAAATCAAGGGACTTTCAGTTTAACAGAGTGATGTGGGAATTTATCACTTTTTTTGTGCAAAATTTCTCACTAACTTCATTTACATAACAAGTGATCTATTGATTTATAGCCTATACAAGTGAGAAATTTCTCACTTATTTAATCTACATACAATGTGGAAAAAGTAGAATGATAGTAAATCTAATTTCCTATGACAAAATATAAGAAGCATAAATCAAAGTGTAAGAAACTTCTCACTAGTTTTTATTGATTTTCAATATGCTTTTGAGCAATTTCTCACTGAATTAATATCCCTAAAATCAAGGGATTTCGGTTTTAACAGAGTAATATGAGAATTTCGATCACTTTTTTCTTTGTATATATTGCTTCGTAACTTCCAAAATTGTGTTATTTGCAGTTTTGGGAAACGTATTATTAGGAGATCATGTATAAGGGAATTAAGATCCCTAAAATCAAGGGATTTTTCGGTTTAATAGAGTGATGTGGGAATTTCTCATTTTTTTTGTGAGAAATTGCTCACTAACTTCATTTACAAAACAAATGATCTATTGGTTACAGTCTATACAAGTGAACAAATTCTCACTAATTTAATCTACATACAATGTGGAAGTAATTTCTTACAGCCTATACAAGTGAGAAATTTTTCACTAATTTCACTACATAATAAATGAGCAATTTATTATAGACTATAAAAGTGATAAATTTCTCACTAACTTTACAAATGAGTCATTTCAAATGTATGTATACAAATTCATGGAAGTGAGTAGATCTATGGCACAACCATCGATGAACGCATCAAATCCATGAACCATTTCGGATAAGAAATTCTTAGATTGGACCATCCAAGATAACTCTCACATTGCAGTTGTAATAACCTGCATTTTTCTTGCATTGTCATATTTAAAATTATATATACTTTGTCTGCTTTTATTTTCAATCCTTATGTGAAAAATTTATTTCTTGACTAATCTCATTATTGAAATTTCTTTTGGGGTCAAAATGCGATTTTCATAAAATCTGGCAATACCTGTGTTAAATTTCAAATCTGTATTTCCAAAACGGTGAAAATAAATTATTTTAACTCAAACTGAATTTTTATAAAACCGGAAAAATGGTTTCTTTCAATAAAATGAATTTTCTGTATTTTTGTGATGAACACCGTGTCACGAAAATACCAGTTTAGGTTTAAAACTATCCGCGCAGTGCTAAACTTCCACAGATTTTGGAAGTGACTGATTGGACAATTACTTTATATACAATCAATGTTGCTAATGATTTTCCTTAGGCCATTATGTTTGGTTATTTATACACTAATATTAGTGGAGTTATATGTGCATTAGTGTATGTTTACATCATCTTGCATATTCCTTATAAACTACCAATTAATTAGAAGTTAGTGGATTGTTAGGCCATTATGTTTGGTTATTTATACACTAATATTAGTGGAGTTATATGTGCATTAGTGTATGTTTACATCATCTTGCATATTCCTTATAAACTACCAATTAATTAGAAGTTAGTGGATTGTTAGGCCATTATGTTTGGTTATTTATACACTAATATTAGTGGAGTTATATGTGCATTAGTGTATGTTTACATCATCTTGCATATTTCTTATAAACTACCAATTAATTAGAAGTTAGTGGATTGTTAGGCCATTATATTTGGTTATTTAAACACTAATATTAGTGGAGTTATATGTGCATTAGTGTATGTTTACATCATCTTGCATATTCCTTATAAACTACCCATTAATTAGAAGTTAGTGGTTAATAAGTGGATTGTTAGGCCATTGTCTCCAAGTGGAAGCTTGGCTATTTATACACTCACATACTCTCTCAAACACACACATTCTACACTTCTAGCATAGAGAGCTTGAGAGAGTCACATAGAGAGATAAGAGAGTGCAGAGAGTTCATAATTTCAGAATTTGAAGAGCTCAATCCTCCATAGTCAAAGCTTGAAATTGGAGATTCTTAATTCTTGTATTTCTTTCTCAACAACTTCTTCAATCTACATCACGGTGAGTATTACTAACTCACTCAAAATGTAACTCATTCCTTATTTACTGATTTAGGTAGTTAATTTTAACAGTAGCAGAATTTTGTTTTCAGATTTTTGTTAGGAAAACGAAAGAAATTTAAGATTCTGCCCGCAATGTCCCAAGCAAAACTCGATTCTGCACACTTTTCGTCTAATGCAATTTTCTCAGATTCTGCACCGTTTGGGCAGAAAATGAGGATTACAGTAGCAGAGAAAGTATATTAGAAATTAAATCTAATATTTTCTCTTTTAATTTTAACAGTAGCAGAATTTTGTTTTCAGATTTTTGTTAGGAAAACGAAGGAAATTTAAGATTCTGCCCGCGTTGTCCCAAGCAAAACTCGATTCTGCACACTTTTCGTCTAATGCAATTTTCTCAGATTCTGTACCGTTTGGGCAGAAAATGAGGATTACAGTAGCAGTTTTTTTTTAAAAACGAAAAACTGTTTTTCCAAAATATGATTTCTGTTTTTCCAGAAACAAATCTGTTTTTGGTTTGTAAAATATATATAGAATCTGTTTTAAGATTGTTTAAAAAAAAAAAATACATTGATTACAACTAATTAATAAGACGAAGCTACTGCACAAGCTCGCGCCACCACCACGCGAGCGACTCGCGCGAGCGGCCCGCGCGCATGATTTCCGGCATTTTCTAGTTTTGCTTGTTTTGTGGTCAGGGACTGTTTGGGATGAAATTTAAAGTACTGTTAAGGTTCTGTTTGGAAATTTATTAACACAGAATGCTATTAGTTATGTTTAAAATGATTAAGGCAATGAATTACGAATTTTCAATCCCCGTACGCGTGTTATTTCTATAATTCTGTGAATTCCTTTATGTTTAAAGATTTGATGACATTCATGTGGAGTCAGTGGTACATGCATGTGGGTGTTAGTATGTGTGGAAAAGAGTAATGGTAGTGTGGAAAAGAGTAATGATAGTGTGGAAAGAGTATGAGTTTGAGTTGTGGTCCTGGTTGTGGTTGTGGTTGTGGTTGTGGTTGTGGTTGAAAATGTGGAAGAGGGTGTCTTTGAAATACGAAGGTGGCAAATATGGACACTCCCTGACGCCCATGGAAGCGTTAAAGTGTGTGACGCCGAACTTGGACACTCACTGGCACCCATGGAAGTGCTAAAGTGTGGCCTACGGACACTCCCTGATAACTCGAGTCTGGATACTGTGTGAGGGGTTGCCCCGGTATTTGCATGGCGGTTAGGGTATTCAAAGTGTGAGGCATTGGACACTCCCTGGTACCCCGGACCAAAGTGTGAGGCAAACTGGACACTCCCTGGCGCCCCGTTGCTAAAGTGTGGCTATCTTAGTGTTTCAAAGATACCAGGAGTAGGATAGTGGGTTGTTGGGTTTTGTCGAGAGAAAAGAGTCGGTTAGATGAAATGGTGCATCGTTCTCATACACGGTCACATATGTGTGAATTTATCTTTTAAATAATGTTGTGGTTGTTTTCTAAACGAGCTCTTTATCTTAAATATAAACTTGTGGTTTTTAAATGGAAATGGGAAAAAGGTAAATGAGTATGTTTTACATTCAGAGTTATGTTTTTAATACTCACCAGCTTCTTGAAGCTGACGGCGTTGATGCGTCCTGGACATTCGTGTTCAGGCTTTGCAGGTTATAATCAGGATGAACCTTATGACTATGCTAATTGAGATCAACTGCTGAGAAGAGAATTTACTTTTATATGCTTTATGTTTATGTGCTTTAAGATATGATTTGGTTTTGTAATAAGGATGACTGTAATAGACTTTAAGTTATTGTTTTATTCCAAGGCGGTCTGTGCCTTAGTTAACCCCGTACTATAGGATGTAATAAGTTAGAAAAATTTTTATAAGCCCTGATTGCCCTACTCTGATTAATAATTTTTATGTTGTTCGACGTTTTGGGACGGAATCGATCCTTCAAACTGTCGCGACCTACGGGTCCATAAAGGAAATTAAATGCTTTCCATATTTATGCTACGTCGGGGCGTGACAGCAGTAAGTTACGTTGTTGCAATACTTCAAACGCGTCGATAATTCTGTGAGAAATTTTGATTTTTGAACACAAATGGGTGAGAAGTTTTGTCCAAAGAGTGATCGACTTTTGTATCGTCTCGCGATCGGTTGATTTTGCTGATGATGGGTTGCAAATTTGAAATCTTTCTTTTCACTTACATTTTCGAGAACAAAGGTGAAATCGAATTTTTGTGCCTCAAACGATTCGATTTCTGTGAGAAATTTTGATTTTTTTCTCACGAAGTAGTGAGTAATTTGTCCACAGAGTGGTCGCCGGCGAAGAGGGGTGGCTGGAGATGGTGGTGCATGGTTGATATAGGTGAAGGGAGATAAAGAGGGGAGGAGGAGGAAGGTGGTGGTGGTCACCGGTGGCGGTGGAGGGGCTGCGACCCACTCTTTCTTCTTTTTCCCTCTTCGTCTTCATCTTTCTCTCTCTAGCAGATTTTCTCTCTCTCTCTCTATATATATATATATATATGGGTTTGAATTTGAAATCCTGATTTCATTTGGATATATATATATATATATGCGGGGGCAATCTCTTGGGTGGTCATGTCCAACTATTACATAATGAAGCCAAAAGCATTTATTGGTTTCTGTGATATATAATATATATATTATGTATGTATAGAATGTGAGAATTCGGTGCTAATATTGACACTATCTCTGTCTTGAGGAAACAGTTCCCAATTCCAAAAAGTGTTAAAGAACACATTTTCCCATTTCTCTGTCAGTAAAAGTATTAAGACAATTTTGTTTGGAATTCTCTAATCAAAACCATAATCCTATATATTACTAAATTCATTTGATTTTATAAAGCTTTAGTTCAAAATGCGTTGACAATGTGACAATAATGCAGATCCATAACTCACTTACTTGGGGTCATACTACAGTATTTCTACAAAAAAACTACAATTTTAAAAAACATGGAAACCAAAAACCACAGTATTTCTACACAAAAAACTTCAGGCGGAAAATCACCACTTGAAAACAAAACTACCCAAACAATCCACACAAACCAAACTCAAACCTTTATCAAATCAAATTTGAAGAAAAATAAAAAAGAAAGAAAGAAAAAAAAACACTCCAAAATCCTTACTCAAGCCCAATTCAAAATTTGAGTCAATAAATAGTGTTACTTCAAGTTGAGTCTAGATTCGAGTAAAACTCAATCTGATATGCATGGGTTCATTCCAGGGTGGGAATTTTTTTGAGGGTTTTGAAACAAATTAATTTGGTATGGATTTTGGGTAAAATGAGTGGAGATACCTTTCGAAATGCATAGAATTTTGAAATAGATACATGCGAACATATGTATATATATCTAGGAAGCACCGACACTTCTAATAAGGTAACATGTCACGTGTCATATTGTGTCCGACACACGGACACGACACTTTAATGACACTTTTCCTACAATGTCGACGTGCAATTTTTTAGGATTTTGTCGTGTCAACGTGCGCGTGTCATGTCGTCTCCGTGTCAGAGTGTCCGTGTCCGTGTCCATGCTCCATAGATATATATACACAGACACGTAGGGACAGATTATTGGAACCTTGATTATACTAATTTAGGAACCAAATTTAGGATTCAAATTTAGGAATCATATCATTAATCTAACAGTCAACACTAATAAGTACACATGCACTAAATGGAAATACATATGTATGTCAAAAGACGCTTCCATTAACCTAAACCCATTCTAGCCAAAAGAACTCATCAACTGGGTATCATGCCCATTCAGTGAAGTTGCAGTACAAAATTTATTCAAACCCAACATTTATTTAGGTCATTACCTTCCACGGTGAGGAAAAAGAGATTTAGGTCATTACCTTCCATAGTGAGGAGAAAGAGAGAGAGAAACTCGATGCTCGTCCAAATTGCATTTGGTGAGTATGATACGACATATTGGAGTGGTCATATCATACGACCTCAAAAGGGGTTAAAAAAAATTGAGACCAAGGTGCAATGTCTAGAGATCAGGTTACAGTTTTTTTGATATGGGGTATAATTGTTAAAGCACTTGGGAACCAAATTTGACATTCAAATTTGACAAGCATAGCACTATGAATGATTAAAATATGGATAAGGTAAAGTTTTTGAGAACCAAATTTGGGAATCTTAGCATTACTCTGATTAAATTGCTAATGCAATCAAGTACCCAAAATTTCAACATCACATTTAACTAACCAGTAACCACACAAACAAATCTAGTTGAGTAAACATGGGTACATACCGTGATCACGAGCTATGTTAAATACCCCACAAGTTGCAAATCACTAAAAAAATGCATTAACACCCATCCAACATAAAACAATGATTGTGTCAACACACATAAATATCCCAATTTACAAACTAATTGACCAAATCTATGGCAATTCAGTAGTGAAACGAAAGATTAGATAATATGTTGGGATAAACAACACTACCCATTGCCCTTCCTAGCATATACAATATCAAAATAGTGTCTACTCAGCGAAAAAAATAAAAAATAAAATAAAAAGAGCTAAAAATTAACGAAGGCTAGAAAAAGCAAAATTAATTTAAGGAAACTGAAAGGTTTTGGGTATTAAGCCCAATAGAGTACCGAAATTTACCTTCCATGTACATTGTATCAAATATCAATTGTTTTAGAGAAAGATTCCAATTTTTCTGCGAGAATCACCCTGAAGTGATCAAACTGTGAGCAGTGTAAAATTAATGGAATCAGGAATTTGAATAGTGAAATAAAGAGATAAAAACATTAGTAGTGCAAGTCAATTGAAGGGGCCAAAAAAATTGAAGGGTCAAAATTACAGATATATGTAAGTTAGACAAATCTGGACAAGCGGAAGAGATTACAGCCGTGGATACCTGAAATGGACCACCCTAGGAGGCAATTAAAGGCAGAACCTATGCTTGAAGGCTGCGGTGATTGTGCAGCCATGGTGATTATAATCAGAAGGTGGTGATGTTGGTAGTGAGGAAGAAGAAAATGGGAGAAAGTGAGGGATTGAGAGAGAGAGAGAGAGAGAGAGAGAGAGGGGGGGGGGGGGGGGGGGGGGAGAGAGAAGATGTGAAAAGTTGGGGAAGATGATTGTGAATCTGTGATCCAGTGATTGAGAGAGAGGAAGAGTCTGTCTATGTTACGTTACATAGAGGGGCGGTCAAAAGAGATGATACACTCTATAGTCTATAGGAAGGAGACGTTTCAACTTTCAAGTTTCAAGTTTGTGGCTAATAAATTACAATGCCACGTGTCATTCTCACATTTTATACTCTCCGCTTTCAGTTTTTTTATAATAGATAGATATATAATAATATATATATATATAATAGATGCCGACAATTTTTTTTGCTAAGGAAAAAGGGGAGAAGGGGGCAACCGGCATAATAACCCTCTTTGGTGTGACCATAGGAGTCCCTCCCCCGATGTGGAATGTCCGGTTTGTGCCAAAGCTACTATCTGTGTAGCGAGCCCGTCACCACACCCCCAGATGCCGACAATTTGATTGGTACTTCTTCTCACCTAATTAAATTATTAAAGGGATATATTAGGTCAAAGACCCCTTAAAATTAAATGTATTAGTCAAAAACCCACACGATTTGGCCATTTTTAAAAATGTTCCTCGCTACTTTTTGAATTTGGTGAAAAGCCCCTTGCTAGAACAGAAAAATGGCTAAGGCAATATTATGTGTCAACTTTAAATCACCATAACTCACTCGTTGTTTAGCATTTTTGAGTATTTTATTTATTTCATGTATTTCTTCGAGATCTATGCAATGGAGTTGAAAATTGTACAAAAGAAAGTAATTTGGAATCTCATTTTTTCATTTTATCTGTCAAAATAGATGATGTTATTTGTTTTGACAGATATATTATCTGTCAATTTTAAACTACCTGTCAATTTTAAACTACCACAACTCACTCATTTTTTTTAAAACCTTTTTGAGTGATTTTTTTTTTTATTTCATGCATTTCTTCAAAATCTATACAATGGAGTTGAAAATTATACCAAAAAAAAAAAGTAATTTGGAACCTCAATTTTTTATTTTATCTGTATATGTAATGACAGATAAATTATCTGTTTTGATATATAATATTAATATTATCTATCAACTTTAAGCCACCATATATAACTCACTCGCTTTTTTTAGCCTTTGAGTGATTTTTCTTATTTAATTAATTTCTTCGAGATCTATGCAATGGAGTTGAAAATTGTACAAAAGAAAGTAAATTGGAACCTCATCTTTTGATTTTATTTGTCAAAATATATTATCTGTTTTGACAGATAATTTTATTAACTTTAAATTAACCACCATAACTCAGTCATTTTTTAGCCTTTTTGAGTGAATTTTTTTTATTTCCTGTATTTTTTCTAGATCTATGCATCTATGGTGCCAATTTTATGAAAGGAATATGCTTTTTGTTATATTTATGCAAAAAAAAATGCAATTTTTCATATTTGTTTAGTTTTTAGTTTTTTTTTCCCTAGTATTTCATGGTCAATGTTGATCTCGGTTGATAGATCTCATTTTGCTAATTCTAAAACATCAAATTTTACGAAAAACAAACTTGTAAAACAAAAAGTTATAGCAATTTGAAGTTGTTTATGCATAAAAACGACCTAATGAGTTGAAGAAAAGTAACATGGATTTTAGCTTGGAAGAGTTTTATTTGAGGGGCTATGACCGAAGCCCCATCATTAAATGGGATAATAATTATTATGCGGTAATTGCTACTTTCTCTCTCCTATTCATTAAATGGGATGCTTAATTCTTATGGGTAATGGGATACAAATCTATCAGTTTTGTTTTGTATACGTTTTGTTTCTTCTTAAATTGTTACACTTTTTTCTCTCCTTACAAGTATTAGATTGATATATGTATACATACACACACTCCAATATATTGATACGGTGTAAATATGTTGGGTAAACTAGGATTTAGTCCCCAATCCTAGACTTTTCGAGAAATAGGTGCTTCCTTCAGAATCTAGAAATTAGTCCACTTGTATTGCTAAAGGCATAAATACCCCTCATTCATTTTTTGCACGCCTACAGTGGACATCCCTACATTATAGCATTTTGTTTTTCAAATTTCCTCATTCAAAACCCATAAAAATTGTCACCTACCATTAAAGAATCCCAAATCGTCTCCTCTGCATCTTCGAACGAAATCTCCTACCACAACAATTTTGGTGGCGATCGAAGACATCTGGTGAGATTCAGAAGCGACCGTCAATTTTTTATGCGATCAACGTCAACTTCGCCAAAAATATCACGTCCCAGAGTAGCCAAAATAGGGAAAAATTAAAACATTTCCTCTTTTGGTCCCGTAGACACATGGCAAGTTGGAGATCACTTGATTGTCTCAACATAAAAGAACCGAGAAATAATAAAACAATAATGATAACAGTAATAGTAACATTGGTGGTTCTAAGCTTAACATAATATTAAACATCAGAGTCGTAAGATTCATTATTACATCTAAATAGAAGGGGGTAAAGAAGAGAGAATATCTTACGCGTTAAGCCTTACAGAAATAAGTCTGGACACTACATGTCCCATAATTACATAAACCAAACAAAATACAAAATCTTCAGCTCCGCCGTCTAGCTTGCAAAGCCCTATCCCTCTTCGGCATACTCTTCCTCTCGATAATCAGCCTCTGCAAAATCTGAACATTTGATTATCCAGGACATAAAAGTCGACAGCTAATGAAAGTTAAGTGAGTAATGTACTTAAACAGGCTCAGAAAACATTTTATTAATCTGTTAAGAAAGAGTGAACCTTCTTTTATCCTCTCTTGAAAATGTTATAATTAGATACGCACTTCTTATTGCATTAAGGAACTTTACACGGGATTGACCGACAATCAATACCATACGACTGACTTGACTTCACTTTGGACTATAAGTCCAATCTTTACCAACTCGACACTTTTGCATGCAATCCGACACGAATGTCGTGGCCTGGAATATCGTTGCCCAAATGGCCGTTAGGTTACCTTTCTTGTCATCGCTGCCCCAATGGCCTATGGTAACCCCATCTTATTCGCTCAGCCTTGGTTAACATGTCATCGCTACCCCAATGGCTAATTACTTGACATTGCTACCCAAATGGCCATTTAACCATCTACAACAACCGATCAAGTCGGTACTGACAAGGTAATACTACTCTTGCCACTAATGCCCCCATTGGCTATAGTGACATATGGCACCATTACTAGACTCACGACTTCTTTCATGAACTGATCGTATGAATGAAGTACGAGAACTAAACCGACGGATACGATTGTTACGTTTATAACATTATTGTGACTTTCATATAACCAATTAGCGTACGTGGTACAAGTCATTAAAGCTCATTAACAATCGGGGTATCGCTCTTAAGCGTATCACATTACAGCATATGGAGTTTGCGGACCTCACACGTATAAGAATTACAGGTTTGTTACGTTGTTTACTAAAGAAAATAAGATCTTTCTTAAAGCAGTAGGCTCGAGCGCTCTAGACTCGACCGCTCGTGCTAACTCGAGCGCCCACCTTCACGGTTATTCAGATTCCTTATTCTTTTTTATTACAAATGTGATTCTTTCTTAAAGTATAACTAAATCACCATAGGGTTCAACTTCCAGAATTCGCATGCAAGTACGTAGATGTCAAATACAAATTAAGTACAACTATCATAGCTTATGGTACAACCAAAGATAGCATAAACCTTCATAAAATCCACATTAATGTAATCAGATTATACTAATAACAGTTTACTCAAGCGCTCAAGAGGCTCGAGCGCTTTCAAGCTGGCCTGTTAAGCCACTCGAGTGCTCGGGTTCTGTGATTTCCAACAGTTTGACAGTTTTATAACATATTTTTAGTTAGATTCTTATGCATGTTGCATACATGCTTATGGATCATCAGTTACACTTCAGAAAACATAATTTGAAGTGAGTAAAGGTACTCACAAAGATCTAGATGATGAATTTGGTGCTAGATTATGAAAATGTGTTGTGTTGTGTTGTGTTGTGTGTATGTGTGTTTGATCAAGCTCCAATGCAACTTCAAGAGTGTACTAAATTTCCAAACTCCTTCCTTTACACTTTAATCCTCAAATTCTTCAGCTCCAGACTTCAATATAGGTGTTTGTGGGTGTCTATATGTGTAATGAAGTTGTGTGTGTGGTTAAAGAGGCCATGCAAAGTGAAAATTGATGTATGAAGTGATCAAACACTCAAGAACTCTCATACACTCTCTGAGAAGCTCTCTATTAAAACAGTTTTCTAGATGTAATAAATGCTAAGAAATGATAGGTATTTATAGAATTTGAAGACCCAAGGGCAAAATAGTAATTTCACATAAAATACAGCTCAAGCACTCGCGATGGCACTCAAAAAGGCTGGAGCGCTCGAGGCTCCCGATTCACAAATCCTTCTAGAGGTTAAAGGGTTCAAAGGTCCAATTAAAATAAGAAGTTTATAAGAGTCACAATTAGAGTTCAATACATACGAATCACAACTCACATCTCGTATATAGATTATAGAAAATACATTAATAAATAGATAAATACAGAGAAAAAGGCCGGTGTTACATCTCTCCACCACCCAACAAAAGATTTCATCCCAAAATCTGAGCTAAGATGAACTAAATAGCTCCAAGTACTTCTCTCGCATAGAGGACTCCAATTCCCACAAAGCTTCACCTTTACATGATGCTTCCACTGAACTTTCACCAGCAAGATCTCCTTGTTCCTCAATTTCTTGATTTCTGTCCATGATCCATACCAGTCTCTCGATGTATGACACTTTGCTATCTTCTTTGATATCCTTGAAATCGATCTTATGCGTTGATCCATGCACGTACTTCCTCAACATTTAGATACGGAACACATTATGCACTCTAGACATCTTCGGTGGCAATACTAACCTGTAAGCGACTTTTCCCATGCGTTCAAGAATCTCAAAAGGTCCAATGTAGCGGGTGAAAGCTTCCCTATCTTCTGTCCAAATCATACTACTCTTCTCACTGGGGAAACTTTAAGCAAAACATGGCCCCCAACACAAAATTCCAAATCCTTACGGCGCTTATCTGCATAACTCTTTTGCCTGCTCTGGGCTGCCTTCATCTTTTCACTAGATATAAGGTACTTCCCGATATAATCAGATTTTTTCCAGTAACTCCAATAATCAAATCACGCATACACACAGCCGTAAAGATGATTATGATATGTATTTTATAAATGAAAATCATAGTCCACCAAATAAGTTTGAAAATATATATGAAAGGATTTGAATTTTAACCAACAAATACTGGTGAGCAAATTAAGGAAATCCCTTGAATTACGGGAACATTATCCCATTAACAGGTAATGTCATTAACTTCAAATACCATATAAATCAGTGTCTATATATATATCTCTATATAGATATACGAATATATATATATATCTGTATATCAGTATACATGTGACAAAGGGTACTTTTGACATTAAAAAAATTAAATTGGGCAAAAGGATCTATTTCTAATTAAGATGCCTAATCAATGATCTATTTCTAATCTAGATCTTATGTTGGATTAATTCCTAATAAAATGGCTGGGGAGAGACTAATTCTTATATTTCTAAAATCTGTTCAACGTATCAAAAAAAAAAAAGCAACAGCCCTTACTTTGAAATGGTTCTAAAACTTCTCTCATGTTAATGCCCCTTAAATGTAGAATTGTTTTTACCAACTCACATAAATACTGAATGAATGCATTACATATTTCACCTATTTAATTTTATCTCCTCCTCCAAGAGAGTAAATCAACAAGTCCAAGCGCAAGAGCACAATTATCATGATAGAGGATTGATTGGATTATTGCCATCATATCATGCGAGGGCTTACTCTGTTTGTAATCTCTTCAATCAGAATTGTCACGCTATCGCAACAATCTCTGCAGATGAAGGAATCTTTCTTTTTTCCTTTCATGATTGTTGGTTGCTTTTGTAATACCCTGTATTTTTTAATGTTTGATAATAATATGAGATTATGTATAATTGCCTTTACTATACTTGTAATTTCTATTTCAATCGATCAAACTTGTATCAATCAATTGACATTCTGGCCTTTTCAATCGATTGAACCCATATCAATCGATCAAAACTCTGCCGAACTGAATCCATGATGTGGAACCCTTCCAATCAATTGAACTTACTTCAATCGATTAAACATTTGCCACCTATTCTTAATTGATTGAATTGGTATCAATCGATTGAAATTGTTATGATCTTTATCCCCATTCGTGCAGGAACTTCCACCTGTACCCCTTTGGCCTATATATATATATGTTGTGCTCATGTGTGTGTGTGTGTGTGGTTGTTGAAACCAGAGAAAGAGTTTAGAGAGATAGATAGATATTTTATATATACACTCACTCACATATATATATACATATACACTATATATATCTACTGGTGGAAGAAGAAGAAAGGAGCAGAAGAAGAAGAAGAAGAAGAATAAAGAAGAAAAATAAAAGAGACAGAGAGAAGAGAAGGAGACAGAGGAGAGAGAGAGAGAGAGAGAGAGAGAGAGAGAGTTTGGCCATTGGAGACCAAACTCCACAACTCCCCCAAACACATCCCTTGATTAATTTGGTGAGTTTAAACTCACTCAATAGCTTAGGGTAGATGTTTTATAAGTTTTGGATGTGAAGAAACCAAGCAAATGCACCCCAGAAATTCTGGGCTCACTGCACAATTTTCTGGAGAAGATGACTTTCAATCGATTGAATTGGATTCAATCGATTAAAACTTGTATCAATCGATTGAAAGGAATTTCAATCTATTGAACTTACTATTCCCTCAATCGATTTAAAATGCTTTCAATCGATTGACACCAACTGTTCCCAATCGATTGAAAATTATTCAATCGATTGGTACTTATAGATTTCAGATATCTCTGTTTATATATGATATGAACTGCTTAGTTGTTTAAATACCATTTCGTACTTTTGTTACACGACGTTATTGATTGAATAAGGAATACTACGACGTGTAATGAGATACTATTAAGTGTAAGGTGAGAATGTTTCATAATGTTAAATAACATAATAGTCATGAATCAGTTTGATATATGTTTCATTTAAATCTGAGTAGTCAGGCCAGAATGGAAAGTCATGTATCAGTTATAGTATGGAACTTAGATAGGTTTGATAAGTTCTGGGAATCGTGCATGGGAAGACACTTGGTCATAAGGTCCTTAAAAGCCGTGGGCGGTGATATCCTTAAAAGTGGTGGGCAGGACCAAGTAGTCCTAAGATAAGCCAGGTGATCCATGATATGTCCTTAAAAGCGGTGGGCGGGGATCACTGATAGACGTCGCTAAGTAGGGGTGTCAAAAAAACCGCCTGGACCGATTGGGCCGACCGAACCGACTGGTTTTGGGCGGTTTTGGTCGGTCCCCAAAGACTAGTGGTCGGTTTTGGTTCTGAAAATGTCATTTTTTCGGTTTTCGGTTCGGTTTCGGCGTCTATATTTTTTGAGCCGTAACCGACCGAACCGACCGAATAGTTAGAATATATTTATATTACATATTATATATATATAATATGTTAAAACTCATAAGAGCAACCCTAAGAAAATCAGATTTATCATCCTCTCATTCACTCATGCGGCGCCTCTCTCTATCCCAGCCTCTCTCTCTCTCTCAGACGCAACTCCAACCTAGAGCGCCGCCCCTCACCACCGGTCCACCACCAGTCCCTCGCCTCTCCTCTCACTAGTCCCTCGCCTCTCCTCTCACCCCGTCGATCAATCCTCTCATCACCAGCGCCGCTCCTCACCACCACTAGCCCCTCGCCTCTCACCACCACCAGTGCCGCTCCTCACCACCACTAGCCCCTCGCTCCTCACCACCACTAGCCCCTCGCCTCTCACCACCACCAGTGCCGCCACTCACCACCACGGTACCACCAGTCCCTCGCCTCTCAGGATCTCACCACCACTCAACCTTACGGTCCTCCCTCACTCAGATCTCTCGAACCCTAGGTAAGAGTAGTTGATTCTCTTTGATTTGATCTCCTCACTCTCTCTCTCTCTCTCTCTCTCTCTCTCTCTCTCTCTCTCTCTTCCTTAATCTGTTATACATACATGCAGTTTTATATGTATAGTTAATTTGGTTATATTTATGGTTTGATCTATCAATCTCTCTACATAGTATAGTTTATTAACTTAATTTGGTTAATTTGGTTGATTAAACCGTGAATGTTTCACCCACATTAAAGCTTCTTGTTAAGAACCACTGGCCTCAAATAAATGAAATGTTCAACATTGAGCTCTTTGGTAAATTTTCTAGACTAACAAACAGAACACACACATAGTTGTGCTTTGATCTATTAATCTCTTTACATAGTTGTGGTTTGATCTATCAATCTCTCTACATAGTATAGTTTATTAACTTAATTTGGTTAATTTGGTTGATTAAACCGTGAATGTTTCACCCACATTAAAGCTTCTTGTTAAGAACCACTGGCCTCAAATAAATGAAATGTTCAACATTGAGCTCTTTGGTAAATTTTCTAGACTAACAAACAGAACACACACATAGTTGTGCTTTGATCTATTAATCTCTCTACATAGTTGTGGTTTGATCTATCAATCTCTCTACATAGTATAGTTAATTAACTTAATTTGGTTATTTTTGGAGTTAATTTGGTTATATTTCTGGCCTTTCTTCAAATGTACACAGTGGATGCGAATGATGGATCAAACCGTGAATCAACCACTAGCAGATGAGAATGATGGCAATCCAAATGCTACACGACAATGTCTCCCTCCACTCCCACCCAAGGTGAGTGAAGCCAAGAAATCTAGAAAAAGATCATATGTTTGGGATCATTTCACTGAGATTAAGAATGAAAATCCTAATGCTAAACGTAGAGCTGCATGTAATTATTGCGGGACAGATTACGCATGTGAGGCTAAGATCAATGGTACAACGTCAATGAAAACTCATTTAGAATCACAATGTAAGAAGTGTCCTCTTAGGAATGTGGACAAGTCACAAACTACTTTGGGTTTTAAACCTAATGAGGAGGGATCTAACAGTAGTGGTAGCCTTGTCGCGGTTTCTTTTTCTATAGAGGACATTAAAGAAGCTTTAGCGGAAATGTTGGTAATTGATGAGTTGCCCTTCAAATTCGTCGAGAATGAGGGTTTTAGAAAATTTATGCTAAAGGCATGCCCTAAATTTTCTAGAATCCCACAACGGGTAACCATGGCTAAAATTTGCAATCAAGTGTATTTGAGAGAGAAGAAAAATTTGAAAAGTGCTCTTAAAGGGCAACGTGTTTGTCTCACCACCGACACATGGACGTCTTTGCAAAATCTAAACTATTTGTCTTTAACTGCACACTTTATTGATTGTGATTACCGTATGCACAAAAGGGTTCTTAACTTTTGTATTGTGGAAAGTCACAAGGGGGATACACTTGGTAAAATAATAGAAATGTGTTTGCTTGAGTGGGGAATAGATAAGTTGCTTACAGTAACCGTTGATAACGCAAGCTCAAATAATGGGTTGATTAATTTTTTGAAAAGGAAGGCAATGAATAGGATGGGAACAATGTTGGAACATGAGTACATACATATGAGATGTTGTGCTCATATCTTGAATCTCATAGTTCGTGATGGCTTGAAAGAGATTGATGATTCAATATTGAAAGTGAGGAATTGTGTGCGATTCGTAAAATCCTCTCCACAAAGGTGGAAAACATTTTTATTGTGTGCCGACAAGGAAAAAATTACATGTAAAAGTCAAGTATGTTTAGATGTAGCAACTAGGTGGAACTCCACTTACTTGATGTTGGAGAGGGCCGAGAAGTTTCAAAAAGCATTTGAACGGCTAGATGAGGAAGACAATAGCTTTCTTACGGCGGTTAGCGGGGGTTCAGTTAGTGTTAATGCGGAGGAGGATGACACTAGTGATAGGAGAGGAAATGTTAGACTTTTAGGGCCTCCTTTTAATGATGATTGGGACAAGATAAGATTATTTGTCAAGTTTTTGAAGATATTTTATGATGCCACATTACGTTTTTCAGGGTCTAATCATGTCACATGCAATGCTTTTGTTTTGGAGTTGGTAGTGATTCAAGATACCATTGACCTTGAATGTAATAATGGAAGTGGAGCTTTGAAATTAATGGCACTTAATATGAAAAGAAAATTTGAAAAGTATTGGGGGGACTTTGGTAAGATGAATGTATTGTTATATGTTGGTTTAGTTCTTGATCCCCGTTATAAATTGCGTTATGTTGAGTACATCTTTGGATCTATGTATGATGAAGAAAAGACTAAGGAGTTGACAAAAAAAGTTAAGGAAGCGTTGACTTCTTTGTACCAATTTCATGAAAAGGAGTCGGGAAGTGGTGGTGCACACGGGAGTAGTGGTAGTCAAATAGTGAGTGGTAGTGGTAATACAGATGATATGGACCCGAGGAAATTAAGGCAATTGGAGTGGAAGCGACGCTTGTTGGAAGAGGAAACTCTAGAAAGCAAATCAGAGGTGGAAAAATATCTAGTAGAGAGTGTTGAAGATGATAGAAATGGGTTTGATATATTAGCTTGGTGGAAAATTAATTCTGCTAGATTTAAAGTCCTTTCTTGTGTTGCGCGTGATGTTCTTGCAATTCCTGTTTCTACCGTAGCTTCTGAATCTGTGTTTAGCACGGCGGGTCGTGTTATCGATTCATTTCGTACATCATTGGATCCAAAGGTGGCTGAGGCCCTTATTTGTACACAAAATTGGCTTCGTTCATCATCGACTCCGATTAGCCTTAAGCATATTGATGATGTTGAAGAATCTGAAAAGCTCGCTGCAGGTATATTATGCATGCTAACTTTTTAAGTTTTTTACAAAACTTCATATAGTAAAACATTCCTAATGTGGGTTCTTAATTTGTTTTGTAGAATTTATGGATGAATCAAGCATGTTGAACTCCACACCCACTGTCATTGAGGATGATTGATTTGGAGACGAGATTCTTTAGTGTTACTATTTTAGCTTTTGAAGCAATGATTATGTACTCTTGAACTTGTGTTTATGTTTGTGCTTATGTTTGGCAGTAAAGGATGATGATTTGATGTTGTGATTCTTGTGAATTAGGTGTATAACACTATAATAGTATTAAGTGTATTTTAGTATTTTTTTTTTATTTAACTGGGCCTAAAATATTTGTTTTTATTTTATGTTGTGAACTTGTGTGTTGTGTTGAGCCTTAGAGGATATGAATCATATGATGAATCTGATTTGAAATTGTCAGGTTGACTTCCCCACCAGGGAAAAATAAGTCCAATAGAATCCAGATTAGGCCAAAAATTAAAAGCCCAAACCGAATGTACACCGACCAAACCGAACCGAAGTGTTGATGGTCGGTTTGGTTCGGTTTTGACTTAGTTTCGGTCTGTTTCGGTTTTGGGAATTTTAAAAACCTATTGATCGGTTCGGTTTGATTTTAGGTGTGAAAACCGACCACACCGAACCGATAACACCCCTATCGCTAAGTCATGGCAATAGATTGATATGCTTTTGTTCAAACGTTATATCCCTGACATGCGGTTGGCGGTTATGTCCTTAAAAGTGGGGGATGGACTCACATGGTGTCCATGACATGCGGTGGGCAGTTATGTCCTTAAAAGCGGTGGAAGGACAGAAGGTATATTTATAAAGTTGAACTATTGAGTTTGTTCTAAAATCACGAGTACTCTATCGGTTTGTGTAGGGGTAGGCAATCGAACAGTTCGGGTTCGAACCAAGAAATTGGGGTCGGGTTGGTCGAGTTTGGGTTTAGGCTTTTAGTACCGAAATCCGAACTAAAGTAAAGTTTGAAACTATGGTTCGGGTTTCGAAAAAGAAGTTCGGGTTAGGGTTGAAAGTTCGGGTTCAAAATTATGGTACATCATTAACGCAAAAAAAATCAAAAAATCAAAAAACCCATTAAAAATTAACACCAGTGTTTGGATATATTGAGTCATTGACATCAATTGACTTTAGCACAATTTCGAACTCGTCACACACACAAACAATTGACATCAAAGATCAAAACCCATTAAAATTAAAACCCACCTGATCTTACTCTCTCAGTGTTTCACACTGACATACACATACACTATTATACACGGATATATTGAGTCATTGACATCAATTGACTTTAGCACAATTTCGAACTCGTCACACACACAAACAATTGACATCAAAGATCAAAACCCATTAAAATTAAAACCCACCTGATCTTACTCTCTCAGTGTTTCACACTGACATACACATACACTATTATACACATACATATACACACGCGCACACTCACAGTCACAATCGCACACACATATATATATATATACACATAGTGAGATTTGATAATGTAGAGAGAGAGAGGTTAGGGTTTGGGACTTGGGAAAGGTGAAGATATAGAGAGGGAAAGTGTCTCTAGAAGATCTGTCTGATGATATCTATTGTATTATATATGTATGATCTTGTCAGAATCAAGATATAAAAGTATACTTTACTTTCTAAGGATTTGTAGTGTGGAAGTAAAGGTCGAACCCACAGAGATTGAAATACTACAATACTTTAATTTTAAAACCTAAATCTAGCTAATTAAGAAAACGGGTTTTGATTTGATTTGATTAAATTAAGAAAACTAATAAAAATAAATCTAAACTATGAAAGCAATTAAAAGTTGTTTTAAACGAAAAGTGAACCTAGGATTGCAAATTCACCACTAGTTTCATAATAATGGCATCTATGCATTCAATTAGTTTATTACATTGGATGATAATGGGGAATCGTAGCTACAAGCCCGATTCTTCCGTCAAGAAGATAACTATGATTCAAGCATCAACATAATTCATCTTCGGTTAGCACGGATTGTCTCACACTAAACTAGGGTTGCGGCATACTCTGTCTTCCCTAGGCATGGACTATTCGTCTTGATATCACAATTCAATTAAGCATCATTACATGTAAATAATCCATACAAGCACAGCAAATATAGATCATTGAGCACATCACATTCAAAATAGATCTAAGACAAGAATAAACTTTGAAAGTAATGATTGAATCAATAGAAGTACGATTTTATTATAAAAAATCCTCTAAACATGCAATCATCATCCATACATAATAAAACTAAAAGAAAACCATAAATAGCACCCTATTACTTGGCTAGGGTTTCATTGAAATCCTAGATCTTGGTCTAAGCGGCCATAGAATCAAGGATTGGCAAGAGGTTAATGGAGGAAGCCATGGGGATCCTTGGTCTTCTTCTTCTCGTCTCTTCTCTCTCTTCAATGGCTGAAGTTTTGTGTTGTATATTGGTGTCTATATTATTGTGTGTAAAGGTGTGTAATCTCAAAATTGATTTACAATAGGATATATATATAGATTTTGGAAGAATTAGAAAGCTTTCCTAAACCAAATCACACTAAAACTGCTGCATTTTATAATTCTGGACGTAATTGGGCAATTTCATTCGCGTAGGGATCTTCAGTACACCGAAATACGCATATTCACTTTTTTTGTACGGATCGCGCAAGCGCAATTTTGAGGGGCCGCGTGAGCAAGGTACCAGTTTGTCGCGCGAGCGGGCCGCTCACTTGAGGTGCCTTTTCTGCTTCTTCTCTTATGCTTTTTCACCCCATTTAGCCTGGAATCCTTGCTTTCTTCCAAATCCTGACAGAAAACAGAAAACAAAGTAAAATTACACTAAAATAGGATAAAAAGTACTAACAAATGTGAATTAAGGCGTATAATTAGGACTTGTTCACTCCCGATCACACCCCCAAACCTACATTTTGCTAATCCTCGAGCAAAAAGAATAGAAAAAAAAAACTACTAATAAAAATAAATCCTACTCTATTTTTGCATGGATCACGATTGCGTTTAGCACATGCAATAAGTCTTTTAAACCCCTAGGTGTCCCTAGTTGGACGAGTGAAGTCTCATGAGGGTTCTCATCAACAAGTCACCCACAACCATCTTTATTCACTTGTAAATTTTAAAAGTTTTATTAAAAACGAAAAACATAATAGGCAATACTCCCTATTATAAAACAATGATTTGAAATAGAATAACGAACAAAAAGAAACGGAATCAAACATCCACCTACATCATGAAAAACAATCCTAAGCACATACATCGTATAAATCAATAGAGTTTCTCATAAAATTTTACGTGTGTGATGTGGTAGTCAAATTAACACACACATGTCATGAACATGGAATATAACTCAGATAACAGTCTAACTATGCTTCGACTACGAATCTCACAATGTTAAGTACACTCTAAAATGAAACACTCAAAAATAGGTGTAATCTCTTTAATATATGGGAGCAAAGGAAATATGTTTTCAAAACAAGAAACGCCCACATATGACTCGTAAAAGGCGCATGACACTAAAGAAAAGTAGTCCATGGATAGGATGCCAATAGTCAAGAAAAATTAATCGTTACCATGTTTTAATCCCCTTCCTATCGTTTATATAACCGAACCATGTTTTCTAGGATCAAATAGGACTTTTCAAATGTTGTAATGTAATGAAAAAGGATAGAAAGGATACATCAAGTAGTTTTAGAGTGGCATTGTAAGGCATATTCAATTTCTTTCATTCATTCAACCAACTTTTATCTTTTCATTATCTTCTTTTCATATATATTTTTAATTTTTTTCCTCTTCTTTTTTTCCTTTTTTCTTCTTCTCCTTTTCCTTTTCGTTGCTTTTGAAATGAATATTCACTGAATACCAAGGCAACTACCCCAAACATCATATTATTTTCTTCTTCTTCTCAATCGACACACTGCCTTATCACCACTAAAAGTTGACGAATCTCTCAGTGGTGAACTCCAAGTTGGTCAAGTTGGAACAAAAAAAAGGATAATGGTGATTAAAGAAAACGGGCATTTTAACGGCTCAAAGGAGCGAACTAAGGATATTTATATCATTTATCTGGATAGGCAAACAAAGAGGGCCTATCATCATTTCCCATGGTCATATGGTTCTTCAACGTTTACAATGGAAGATTATTTAGCCTGGTAACAAATATTTTAACTTGACTATCAACCAAAACAAGAATAATGAGACTAAACAACGAGTTAACGCGCTATTTCAATGAAATTCGACAAACACGATGTGTATTCATAATCCTCTATAAAGAAAAGATAGGCTCAAAAGCTCACCGGATTTAGTCTCCACACTGTGTGTTATCTAGAAATCCGAATCATATTATAGTTCACATCAAATATGTATTCAAGCGACTACATGTAGTGCATAGGTTTGTGTGCAAATCTATGATATAAAACTACGATTCGAATGATACATAACCTAGAACGTCACATCATGACTATAGCAAATGTTTAACTACACCTTCTCATGTTTACCATTCTGTAACAGTCCAAGTTACATAACAAGAAGTATCGACTCGAGATTGCAAAAACATTGGTCACATCGTTTATTTAAGCACAAGTATCGAAATGTTTTTGAAAAATTGGTGCATAATAATGTGCATGTGAGTGCCTACCCCCAAACATAAACCTTTCATTGTCCCCAATGAAAAAATAAAATGAAAAAAAGGAGAGTCTGCTAGGAAGGAACGATATTACCTCGATCTCGGCAATCACAAACCAGGTAAACGTATATGAATATGGTGATAAAAGTTCAAACCAGCTCCAAATGGAGCAACTAATTCACCTGTCAATACTTGACAATAGAAAATAAACAAACAACTGAACGATGATAGGTAATAGAAATATATCTATATGTAATGCAAACCGTGGTGTACTCGTCAAAAAACTAAACTAAAAACTGAAAGATTCAACGAAAATCAAAAAAGAACAAGCACAAACGGAACTATCAAAACAAAGAAGGACTCGATCTAAAAAGGACTAAGAGAGCAAACAGAAAAGAAAAACATCTGACCAGGTTTGGGAGAAAGAAGGTAAGAGAACAGAGAGAAAAACACACAAAACACTCCCTCGCGCGAGCGGGCTGAATGAGCGACCTTCGCGCGCGTAAGTTCCTCCGCGAGGTAAAGCTGAGGCTTGTTTTAAGTTTTGAAAAGAAAAATCTCTAAGGCAACAGACCGCGCCAGCGGGCCGCTCGGGTGAGGTATTCGCGCGCGCGCGAGTCCAGGCACGAACTAAAGCTGAGAGTATATATAAAAATTTTGAAAAAAATTTCTCTAAGGTAAAATCTCGCACGAGCTACCTGTCGTGCGAGCGGGTCGCACACGTGACTTGGTCTTTTCCTCTTTTTTCTTCCTTTAATTGTGTATAAGTTTAAAATAAATTATCCCCAACCCCCAAACCTGTCCAAAGAACTCAAAAATTGACCCAAAACGACCAAAAAGTGTTCAAAAATAAGAGAAACGGATGAAATAAAGCTTGGGTTACCTCCTAAGAAGCGCTGTCTTTTACGTCGTCAGCTAGACCGTTCTAGCTCAAGACTTATGGAGGTCGTAACTCATATTTTGTACCCTTAACGGTATTAGGTAAATTCTGGTGGAAAGCAGAAAGAATGTCGTTATGAGTTAATTCATTCGACGATTCTCCCTGATTATGTTCAAATCGATTTCTCACCTTCCGAGTAAATTCAGCATTAGGGTCCGGGTTATTTAAATTCGTCCGCTCATTACTCACTAAATTATTCTCCTTACTCACATTTATGTCTTTATTAAGTTCCATAGTTCGTCTACCCTCACTATCCATCTCATATAGGTAATCATCGTCATTGGGAGGTTGATCAATAGTGTTAAAAATGTTTAGTTTTAAGTTCATATTCCCAAATGACACCTTCATCACCCCCGTTCGACAATTAACACGAGCATTAGCGGTAGCTAAGAATGGACAACCAAGAATGACAGGAGTGTGTTTCTTAGCATCTATCACCAATTCAGTGTCAAGGACCATGAAATCAACGGGATAATAACATTTATCAACTTTAACTAAAACGTCCTCGATGAATCCTCTAGGGATCTTTACGGAATGATCCGCTAATTGTATAGTAGCGACCGTGGGTTTTAGTTCACCTAGACCTAATTGTTTATAGGCAGTGTAGGGTAAGAAATTCACACTCGTACCTAAGTCAAGAAGAGCCCGATGAATGACAGTGTCACCTATGATACATGATATCGTTGGTGTACCGGGATCCTTATACTTTGGAGGAGCATATTGGAAAATTGAACTTACTTTTTTTGTGAGGAAGACTTTTTCGGGATATGACTGCACAACTTGCGCTTTTGAGTGCATAGGTCTTTTAGACATTTAGCATCGAGGAATGGAATATTGATTTAATGTGTTTAAACACCTCAAGTATATCTTCAGTTTTGGACCCTTTCTTTGAAAAATGTGATGATTCCTCAATGTTTGGAGGAAAGGGCATTTTTGAAATATAATAAGTTGGGACCGTTACATTCTCTTTCTTTATTTGACTCGTGTCCTCAACCTTCTCTTGATTTGAATTAATGTTCGCATCTCTTCTACTCTCCCTTGGAATCTCAACAACTTCTTCCTCTCTAGTAGTCGTCCTAGTTGAAACAGCGTTTACTTGCTCACTCGAACCCCCATTCTCAAATTGTCCCTTAGGGTTTTGAATAAGTTGACTAGGCAACTCGTTTCTACGACTCACCGCGTTTAGTTGTTCCTAGGACTCAAGCTTCGCAATGCATTATGTATGAGAGTGCACTATTTGTCCTTATGCCTGCACTTGAGTTTTGATAGTCTTAAGGGACGCCAACACCTTCTCCTCAAAAACATTAACCCTTGGAGGGTTAGGATTGAGGGCATTGATTTTGTTGAAATTGGGGTCGATAAGTATTAGAAAAATTAGTTGTCATAGAATTATAACTATTTCGCGGGAATTGTTGAATAGAGTTAATGTGTTGCTCAACAAATTCTGGGAATTAAGAAGCAGAAGGACATGCAAAAATATTATAAGAAGGTTCAGAACACAATGCACATACTTCAGAATGAGATGGACTGAACATATGGCCCATCCTCATGAGTTGGTAAAGTTTTCTAGATAGTTCTTGTATTTTAATTGAATGACTTGACTCGAAATGCTCCTCTCGCTTGGGTTTAGGTGGAAGACACCCCTCAGGACGTACCGACACGATTTGATGCATTGAATTCTCACTTAACGTTTTAAAAATTTTCCATACCTCGTCGGTGCTTTTGTGTAGGAAGGTACCTGCACAAACGGCATCGACGATATTACGAAGTGAAGGAACAAGTCCCTCGTAGAAGATCTGTAACAATTGCCACTTGGGAACTTGATGATGTGGGCAAGAGCGCAATAATTCTTTAAATTATTCCCAAGTGTCATAGAGTGTTTTCCCATCTTGCATTACAAAGTTCATTATGGATTTTCTTATCTGATTAGTTCTTGTGATAAGGAAAAACTTTTGTAAAAATGCGGTATGTAATGCTTCCCATGTTTTAATAGTGTTTGGCTCAAGAGACTGGAGCCAATACTTCGCTTTAACTTTTAAGGAGAACGGGAAGAGACGCAATTTTAATTCATCATCAGTTAGGTTTTGGATTTTTGATGTAGAGCATTTATCTTGGAAATCTCCTAAGTGATGATAAGGATCTTCTTTAATATGGCCATGGAATGAAGGGAGTAGCGTGATGATAGATGACTTTATCTCAAAGTGAGATGCCTTCACCTCCGGTAATTCGATACTTGCCTGTGGCATATAGGCCGTGGAAATGAAATAATCTTTAAGCGAAGGAAGTGGAGGTATATTAGGAGTATTTTCATTATTTCTGTTGTTTCCGTTGTTTCCAATGTCGACCATTGGAATAGGTTGGATGTTAATAGTTTGAATTTTTCTTAAGCGTTTAAGGGCACTTTGAATTTTGGCCTGAAATGACGACGAAGGCTTCAGAGTTGATTGTCGTCTAATAACTGAGCTGTAGAAGCTTTGGTTGAGGACCTAAGGACTCTAAGGGTATGTTCAAGTTCAGGATCGAAAGAATGTAATTCGGGTTTACTTGAACGCGTACCAAACATAAACTAAAAAGAAAACGACACTAAGATTAAGACTGACTCAAACAAATACAAAAAGCAATCACACAAAGAAGACAACAAGCACACATCTATTATGATGCATGAAAGTTATCATGTTATGCAGTGATTCGCGTCAAAACCCAGTGCCCCGGGTTTCCTAGCTACTGCACGTGCAAATTACCCCTAAATTAATGCAAATAGTGCGTCTCAGCGCCCTGACTTACAGTGATTTGAAGCAAATTTTAAAGGAAGTGATTTTTTTTTTTACATAAGCTCCTTTGATGTGCTAAGCTCTTCCTCTCTGAATCGCTAGAATTTGATGACTCGAGAAACTACAAAATAAACAGAAAAGTTAGTGACTCAAAATAAAAATGGAAAATAAGAAAAAGAAAACATAATCTAATATGTACGAATTACTAAACTAAGATTCTAAAACTAAAGGTAGTAATTTGCAATCCCCGGCAACGGCGCCAAAATTTGATCTTGTCAGAATCAAGATATAAAAGTATACTTTACTTTCTAAGGATTTGTAGTGTGGAAGTAAAGGTCGAACCCACAGAGATTGAAATACTACAATACTTTAATTTTAAAACCTAAATCTAACTAATTAAGAAAACGGGTTTTGATTTGATTTGATTAAATTAAGAAAACTAATAAAAATATGGGTTCTTTAGATTTCAGTCCTTTATTGTAGCATTTTTTAAAAATTGATCCATTCTATAAGTCAACTTAGAAATTAGTCCCTCACCTATTTTATGACTAAAATACCCTCACTCCCACAAATCAGGGTTTTTAAATACCCACTCCCACAAATCAGGGTTTTTAAATGCAAAACCCATATAACTATATATAATCAGGATTTTGAAATTCAAAATCCACAAAATATATACATATATATATATATCTTATAAAAATCTAGAAATTGACCAAACCAGTGAGAGAGATAAATAAATAATTAAATTTCTCACTAACTATAAATGAGAAATTATATATATTATGGTGAGAAATTCTCACCAAATCACGAAGAGAGAAATATGGGTTTGAAGGAAAAATTTGTCACAAAAAAAAAATCATTTCTCAATGATCATAAATGAGAAATTACAGTATATGTTATGGTGAGAAATTCTCACCAAATCAAGGAGAGAGAAATATGGATTTGATGAGAAAATTTCTCACAAAAAAAAAAAACAAAACAAAATCTCACTGACCATCGCTGGGTTTGAAGGGAAAATTTCTCACCAAAATAAAAATAAAAAAAAATCATTTCTCACTAATCAAAAGTGAGAAATTACACCATATGTTATGGTGAGAAATTCTCACCAAATCAAGAAGAGAGAAATATGGATTTGATGAGAAAATTTATCACAAAAAAAAAAAAAAAAAAAAATCTCACTAACCATCACTGGAAGAGGTGACCCACATATCCTAATCTCTATCTCTAAAACTGGGGTTGGTTTATCTCTATCTTTAAAACTGTTGAAGGTGGGATGAGATATATATATAGAGATACATATAAACAGATAAAGGAGAGGAGAGAGAGAGATTGTGAGATGAGAGAGAGAGATTCGAAACAGTCACTACATCTCCTAATCTCTTTTACATGGAGGAAACCCATGTGGACACAGATTTGAAAAGGAGAGGTGATATATATATATATAGATACATATAAACAGATAAAGGAGAGGAGAGAGAAAGAGAAACTCATTCCTACTCTCACTGACCATTTTGGAGAGAGATTAACATAGAGAGAGATGACCCATTTAATAGGTAGTAAAGGAGAGGAGAGAGAGAGAGATCGTGAGATGAGAGAGAGAGATAAAATTGCATTTAATTATTGCTTTCATCAATTTAAAATTCCTAATTTAGAATTGATGATATAGATATATATATATATATAATGATGAGGATAATTTTGTCCATAAAAAATACACAGATTTGGGATAAAGGACTAATTTTTATATTTCTTAACAATTAAGGATGAATTTTAGTGTTTAAAAAGTCAAATACACTAAATCGATTTTTGACCCATTATGAAGGACTAAATCTTATAATTCTATAAAAATAAATCTAAACTATGAAAGCAATTAAAAGTTATTTTAAACGATATTTAAAGTGAACCTAGGATTGCAAATCCACCACTAGCTTCATAATAATGGTATCGATGCATTCAATTAGTTTATTACATTGGATGATAATGGGGAATCGTAGCTACAAGCCCGATTCCTCCGTCAAGAAGATAACTACGATTCAAGCATCAACATAATTCATCTTCGGTTAGCACGGATTGTCTCACACTAAACTAGGGTTGCGGCACACTCTGTCTTCCCTAGGCATGAACTATGCGACTACTTGATATCACAATTCAATCAAGCACCATTACATGTAAATAATCCATACAAGCACAGCAAATATAGATCATTGAGCACATCACATTCAAAATAGATCTAAGACAAGAATAAACTTTGAAAGTAATGATTGAATCAATAGAAGTACGATTTTATTATAAAAAAATCCTCTAAACATGCAATCATCATCCATACATAATAAAACTAAAAGAAAACCATAAATAGCACCATATTACTTGGCTAGGGTTATTGAAATCCTAGATCTTGGTCTAAGCGGCCATAGAATCAAGGATTGGCAAGAGGTTGATGGAGGAGGCCATGGGGATCCTTGGTCTTCTTCTTCTTCTCCTCACTTCTCTCTCTTCAATGGCTAAATTTTTATGTTGTATATTGGTGTCTATATTTTATGTGTAAAGGTGTGTAACCTCAAAATTGATTTACAATAGGATATATATAGATTTTGGAAGAATTAGAAAGCTTTCCTAAACCAAATCGCACTAAAACTGCTGTATTTTACATTCTAGACGTAATTCAGTTTCGTTCACTTAGGGATCTTCAGTACACAGAAATACGCATTTTCACTTTTTTTGTACAGATCGCGTGAGCGGGCCGCACGAGCACGATTTTCGGAGGTCGCACGAGTGGGCCGTGCGAGAGGTACCAATTTGTTGCGCGAGCAGGCCGCTTGCGCGAGGTGGCTTTTCTGCTTCTTCTCTTCTTCTTTTTCACTCCATTTAGCCTGGAATCCTTGCTTTCTTCCAAATCCTGACAGAAAACAGAAAATAAAGTAAAATTACACTAAAATAGGATAAAAAGTACAAACAACTGTGAATTAAGGCGTATAATTAGGACTTATTCACTCCCGATCAATGTATATATATATATATATATGTATATAAGAGAGAGAGAGAGAGAGAGAGAGAGGGAGAGAAATAGAGATTGTGAGTGACTGAGTCAGAGTGTAAGGTCGCCTGGTCGCCATCAGCACTTTGTGGTTAGACCTGCGTGAGTTGAGATGAGAGATTGAGAGTAAGTTTAGCCCTAATTCCAGAAATAGTATTTATATATACAATGAAACTTCGGATATTCGATTTCGAACCGAACTAATTTTACATACCAAAAACCAAACCAAACTAACTAAATCAGTTCGGTTTTGAACTGAATTAATTTCAGTTCAGCTTTTAGCCAAACCGAATTATGCTAAAATTTTGGGTTCGGGTCAAAATTTCAGGTCGACCTGAAGTGTGTCCACCCCTAGGTTTGTGGATAACAAGATGTTAGAAATCGGATAATGGTTTGGAATAAAGAGAAAATATTAATAGTAGTACTATCATATATCATTCTAACTTATAAATGCTTCACCCTCATGATATTGTGTAAGTTTCTACTCACTCAGCTTTCAGTAGATAGTGGCCTTTTATGCCTAGACATTCCCCGTCCAGACTATCCTGTTACTTGCAATGCAGGTGGGGAACCTTATAATGGCGGGTACTATCCGGAGGAGGGGTATCCAGAAGATGGTCTGTTGGAGTAGGAGACATAAGGGAAGATTACTATGCTGATGACTATATATACGCCAGCTGAAGACATAAGATATATTATAGTTTCTATTTCCATCTACGTAGTTTTGTTATTATGTTTTTAAAAGAAGGCATATGTTGCCTTCGGATCTTTATGTTATCTTTGGACTCTAATGTAACAACTTAGGGATTGTATATTATTACTAGTTTGGTTTTATTATTGCCCTCTTTACCCGTTACTGTTTAGAACTGCGTGGTGTGGACAATCAGTGACTTCACCAGTCATTGCTTATGGACCCAAAAAGGAAATTTTATTTTCCCTATTATTGCTGTTCTGGAGCGTGACAGAGTATTTGGATGTCTTATATTTTTCTAAACCTGTATATTAATTCTTGCATAGTGAGAGATATGAAACGTTTATAGCATAGATAATTTACAATGTATACCTTTGTTCTTATATTTCCAAAATTGTTCTTTTTTCTTGATCAAAAGCGTCCTTCACATGTTGCACTAATGATGGCTGTCCAAATAATGTGATTTTTTCTTCCAAATTCATTTATAAACAAAGGAAAATTTGGGGGGTGTGTATTCCCGCCCGTGGCCATGTGTCACTCTCTCAATAAACTCATTTACCGCTTAATTTCTTATTTTGTGGAAGTGTGGAGAAAATTTTTGCTGACCTTGAAATTCCTAGAACATTTGTTATCCCCTCAAACTTTGGAATTCTAAAAGAATCATCATATCGTATTAATTCCAGAAATCCACAAGAATACTTATTAACCGATGCTATAAAAAAAAGAATATGCACATATAAAGATACATATATAATATATGACAAATATACTACAATCTACGTCTGACTATTATGGTAAAACATACTGTGCATTCAAATTTTTTTTTTTTTGATGATAAGAAACTTCATTCATAAACGTAGATCCCATAAAGGAACCAGAACAAGAAAATAGAAGCAATAAAATCATAAAAATGAACCACACAAACTTCTACAGACGCACTGCAAACTCCCCAATCCTAACTAAATCTCATTGTGGCATTGCTCGACGGAACTGGCTGAGGGAGAAAGCTGTCAAAGTGACCCACCAACAGACAGAGATCGCCAAAACTTCAATAGAACGATGACAAAACCCCACCAAAATGCCATATTTGACGAAAGTGAGCCAGATCTAAAGGAACCAATGTCGAATCTGTATGAGTAAAGCACCAAATTTGAGAGGCCAATGTTAGATCTACAAAGAGGAGTAGCTGAAACTGGACGCAGACCAAGCAGAGCAAGGAGATCAAGGTGGGAACGGAACCAAAACAAAAGTAGAGAAAAAAACCACACAACCCCCATAAAGAGGGACTAAACCCCCAAAAAGAGGGACAAAACCCACCTAAAACGAGATATAAACCAGTCTAAAAAGGGACACAAACAAAGAAGAAGCTTTGGTTGGTTTGGAGAGAGAAGTTTTGAATTCACCAGATCTGCGCATTCAAAACTTATCCTTCCCATAATCTCACTTTCCATAATTGACAATAACTGCTTGATTTAAGGGATTTGTCGAGTAATCTTTATCATCTTATGTCACACCCCGGAGCAGCAAAAATTGAAAAATAAAATTCCATTTTGGGTCCATAGGCCATGACTGGTGAAGTCACTTAATTGTCCACACCACACAATTCTAAACAATAAAGAATAAGGAGATAGCAATAACCAAACAACATCTGATACATAATATTATTGGTTACTAAGCTATTGCAGTAGCTTCTGGAAATGGAAGTAAACATAAAGTCTTAGGGTAACAAATGCCCGCTTACAAAACATAATAAATAAAGTCAGATAACAGGAATAGAAACTATAATCTATCCTAGTCTTTAGCTGGCATAGATATAATTGTCAGTGCAGTAATCCTCCCCAGCATATTTGTCCTTAATGGGGCCACCCTCTGCGTAACTACCCTCCTGGTAAAAGCCTTCATCATAGGGTTTGTTTCCTGTATGGTCAAAAACATGGTAGGCTGGACGGGGAATGTCTAGGCATAAAAGGCCGTCAGCTTATTGAAAGTTGAGTGAGTATAAAAACTAACGTAGTATTATAAGTGTAAAGTAATTACAAGTTATAGAATGATATATAACTAATGCTACTAATAATATCTTCTCTTTATTCTGATCCATTATCTGATTACTATCATCTTGCTACACAAAGACTGACAACGTAATCTTAATTGATGGACAGACTCGATAGTTTAACTCTATACATATACCATCATTCCGTCCACCGCTTTTAAGAACATATTCACAGCTCACCGTATGTCAAGGACACCATGTCAGTCCGTCCCCAGCTTTTAAGAACATATTCACAACTCACCGCATTACAGGGACACAATGTTTGAACAAAGCATATCAATCTATTGCCATGACTTAACAACGTCTACTAGTGAACCTAGCTCACCGCCTTTTAAGAACATATTAACAGCTCAACAGCTTTTAAGAACATATCATGGATTACCTGGTCTATCTTAGGACTACTTAGTCTAGCTCACCGACTTTTAAGAACATATTAACAGCTCACCAGCTTTTAAGAACATATCATGACCAAGTGTCCGCCTGTAGACACCCCCATTTTGACCGAACTATTAAACTTAGGGGGATTTACCTCTAGAAATCAATGATGAATAATGTCCCAACGATTTTCTTCAAGTTCATCCCTTCGACTTCTGAAAAGCTTCAAGTTCCCAAACCTGCTCCTAATACCCCTAGATTTAGCCAATCATTGACCATCTGTCTCGAGCTCACTGGATCATGGGTTACTTTCTAAAAAAAATGGAATAGATTAAATAATAATAATAATGATATTTTCTAAATATAACATTATTTCCCATATTTTTAGATTAAAAGAAAAAAAAGAAAAATATTCTATTTGGTGGTTCATATGATTAATTTGGATTTAAAATGAAAAATGTGTCTATACATACATATATATATATATATATAAGAAAAGGAAAATAATAAAAGAAAGTATCCCATGTAATTTGGAGAGTTAGAGATTCCTTGGCATATTCCTAATCTAAGCAAATACACAAAGAGCCCTTTGTTGGGCACTAATCTCCCATGTGCTTTGAAGATGCTCTAGAATGTTCCTTTATTCTATCCAACTTAAATGCCTTTCAAGTTTCTTGGAATTACATAGAAGTGCCATGGAGAGTTAGAGATGCCATAGAATATTCCTAACCCACCCCAAATTGACCTATCTTCCCTTATCTTAGCCACCAAGGAAATCAAAGTCTACAAAAGCTCATTTCTCTCATTAGGGTAAGGGTTGGACACTTGAATTATATAGAGAAATATATTGGGAGAGTCTTATAAGAGAAAAAAATATAGAGAGAGAGACTCTACCAAATCTCATACCCAAACTCCACCAAACTCTACCCAATTCATACAATCCATCAAATCACCTTTGAAGGAGCTTGAAGCTTGAGGAAGAAGAAGAGGAAAAGCTTGAGGAATTCAACATCTCTATAAATTTTGAGAAGGTCTAGAGGTAAAACCTTCAAATCCATATATGTAATAATTCAATCACAATTCATAGATCTAGGATCTTTACACATTTTTAAAAAGTCTCTTCCTACCTCATTTCATCACACGCCACTAGAATTGTGATTGAATTTCATTTTGTTTCTCTCATTGATTTGGATCTAAATAGAGCTTTGGGTTTAAAATAAAACTAGTTTGTAAAACAAGATTTCACTTGGATTTTTCAAATAAACTTTGATTCTACTTCCTTTTGTTTATATTTTCTTTTTGAAATCCATGAGATCTTTAATATCTCATTGGATCCTCTTGAGTTTGATCCTCTAGTCCCCTATGATCCTATGATTTATATGGAGAATAAGATGGATCATAGTTTTATCCACACATGATTGGTTGGGATTAAGTTTCAATTCATGACTTGGACCCTTCAAATTGAAATTTCATAGAGTTCTTTCTATATTCTATGAAGATTCATGTGGATTTAGTTATATATAATCTCCAAGGACCATTAATTTAAGAGGAGAATAGGATATAATAAGTTCATATCCCTCCAGGATCCTCAACTTGAGAGAGGGATTGACTTGATAACTTTTATAACTCAAATGTTGATATTGGTGCAGTGAATTCATGAACCCACTGTGATCAAAGATTTTTAATTAAATCATGGTCCATGGGAATTGAATGAGACTAATTGGAGATTGTTCATAACTCATATATGTATCATTAGGACATTTGCCTTGGTGATATTTTTATACTTAGGATGGCTTGACCTTGTGATTTGTGAGTAAGTTGCTCTCTGTCCAAAATTTTAGAACAATAAGTTCGTTTTAAAATAAGTAAATTAGAGCCTTAATCAAGTTTTCTTGGCCTAGAATAAATTTTTCTATGAATATTAATGTGTTAGGAAGATACACTAAAAAGATCAAAGTGATTACGATATTTTTACTATTTTTAGAATATCATACAAAAACTCTGGACAGAGAGTTGAAAATTTCTGAGTGATGTCTGGTCATTACTCTATTCCTAGAGATTCAACCGTTGGATCTTTGATTTTATTTTTGGTTTAGAAACTAGATTAACATAGGCATAATATACTCAAAAAATCATTAAGATCCAACCGTTGAAAGTATTTTATTTCTATTTTTGAAAGTCTAGTCTGCTCTCTGTAATTCTTACAATTCTGTCACTATTTTGATAAAACTTGAATAACTCTAATCTAATGGACTCCTAATGTCCTAAGATCTAAATTATGTTCTGAATAAAGTTAACTAAGTTTAAATCCAGAGGATAGATGATCCAAACTAATGAATATCTCATAGGTCATGCTCATGCATTCATTCATACATATTGATACTCATAAGTATAACTCATTTTTGGTTTTGAGTTGTACTTGATTGAACCTAATTGAACATGACTAGGGGTTCCTTATGATCATGTTGGGGCTATGGCATCTCTATATGGACATCTATACATATTGTTCCAACTAGTTAAAAGGCTTCAAAGTTATGTCAATTCCTCCTCTATTTGATAGATTTAAGCTAGAAGTTTAGGATTGATAATTTGATATCTTGTTTGAAGCATGTGGACTAATCTTTGTTTTGTAGTGCTATTGAGGTACGATTTCTCATCCCCTCCCTAGTTTATTTTATTCTTTGATTTTAGTTCATTTTTGACTCCATGTACGACACCTTAGATTAGGTCTTGCTTTATGTGTATATGTGATTAGAAACCTTTTCTTAGATTTTATTTTCTTGCATGCATTGTTGAGTTTGTGCCATCAAACCATTACTTTATGTATTAGACGTTAGCATTTTAATATATGGATATCAGTTTTATATTTCATTGTGTATGTTTCTTTCATGATATGATTGTTTAATCCTTAAGTATCATAGTAAGTAATTTGTGTATGTATGAGATGCATACAATGAGATACAGATTACTATTCATTGATACTTAGAAATTGTCACAGTGGATGATGAGACTGGATATCTCATCAGGTATACACTGTAGCATGATTGACTACCATTGGATGGAGTGATGAATCTCAATCACTAGAGTGTAACTCTTAGTTAATATGCTAGTGCTTATAGTGCATTGACGGACCTGAGTTTTCCTATTGACACTCAAGACTATCAAATAGTCAATAGGAACTCATAACTTGTATAAGGTACGTGTTCTCAATCTTGAGATGATTATGAACACAGACTGTGGATATGGCTGCTTTGACTTACCAATCAGTGAGGTCTATAGAAGATCAACACCTGGGTATCTTGGGTATGTCATGTTCATAGGGTTGTGAACATATATTGTCAAGATAGAATCTACCCTCTGTTTCAGAGGAAGCATTCCCTTGAGAATGTCACCAAGTTGATTACTGAGAACTGCAGTCTTGTTGATAAGTAGTTATCAACATGTTTGGTAATCATGAGTGGTGAATGGGACTCATGGAATGTAAGAAGTAATCATGATTCTGGTTGACAGTAACCGTTTATCCGACTACCTGAATATGATTATGAATGCTGATGGTAGAGGGACATTAATACACCATATAAGTCTAGTTATCACTTCGAATATATTCTTTTGTGTTGGAGTTCAGTTATCGTTTTATAGTGGAGTAAACGTTAACTAATCAGTCGATTAATTTTCTGATCAAAGAGTTTGGTCACGGGAATTAATCAACTGATCTGAGCCAACAATAAAGATCCTAGGAGGTCCCACTCTTAGCTCCGCTAGGATGTTTGGAAAGGCATAAGAGGATCTTGTCATGACAGGTTCGATCAATCGAAGAGTTTCGATCGATTGAAGTCTTGACATGTTCGATCAATTGAAAGTGTTCGATCGATCGAAAGTTTGATCGATCGAAGCCACTTCAATCGGTCGAAGGTTAAAGTCGGTTTTGGAAATCTACAAATAGGCAGCTACGTTTACGATTTAATAATCATTATTTTTTCCTGTACAAAAGTTGCAGAACCTGTTTAGGGCTTCTCAAACCTCCTATCCTCTTTATCAGAGATCCCACCATCTCTGGCCTCTTCGGGAAGCATCCGCAAGAGTCATAAGGGTGAAGACAACCTAGTTGAGGCTGCTGCATCACCAAGGTTAAAGATTTCAGAATTGGGTTCAAGACACTAAGGTCTCTTGTCCCCTCTAGTTAGTACGCATCTATGGAATTGATGAGTAATAAATCCTAGGCTACCAATAAGTTTTTGTAACTTACCTTTTCCGTTGCGCGTTTAAAAATTAATTTAAACCTATTTTTCCTTCAATTGGTATCCGAGCCACGCTTGTTTGGATCTATAGATGCGTTTTGGAACACTAGTTTTGATTTATATGTTGATTATAGAACTGTTTTCAAAACTGCATCGTCACAGATCTGTTTCTGTAGTGTTATCGCAAAAGAATACAAATCTGTGATTACATTGGATACAAGGTGAGTTCGATCGATGGAAGTAGTCTCGATCGATCGAATCTCGTCTGTTCTCTAGCGATCGAAGTAGGTTCGGTCGATTGCACATTGGTTATGTTAGATTGATCGAATGGTGTTCGATCGATCGAGATCGATTCTCTGTCTAGCTGTTCTTTTCACAGTTTTAAATGTTTTTTTAAAATTATTTACTTTAATTTTAAATTATTCTGTAATTTTTCAAATCATTCTGTAAAACAGAAAAGTTCAATCACTTTGAACTATGTTTAATCGATCGAAGGTTCGATCGATCGAACCTTTGTCGATCGATCGAAGTGTGACAGAGAACTGTGATAATGTTTTAAGTTCTAATTCAATATGTAAAGAGTTTATGTGCTGTGTGAATCAATTAGGGGTTCCAATAGATTATATATTTTTGTTATATATGTGTGGATGTGCTACGACTAACCTCTTTGCAGCAAGTTTAGTCACTATCTCCCATGGCACCAAGATCTATTTAAATTTTTGTATTTGAATGCATGAGATTGGTGTATATTGCATTTTACTATTGGTTTGGTTTTAAGGCTCATGTAAAGGGCACTGCGACTTCAATCCTACGAAAAGGAAAGTCGCACCGGTTTCCCCAGCCCTTTTATTTTGTTGTTGCTATTTCTTTTTCTAGATAAATTGTAAGCTTCAAAAGAAGCATAGGACCAATGAATTAGAATTGGAAATTCCATGAAGATGGAGGAGCAAGCCGTTATCCATGAAGATGGAGCTGGAGGCGACCAAACCAAGAGGAGGTTCTATGAAGATAGAGCCATGGGAGATAGAGGCATTGTTTGGATGCTTTTATTTTCATTTTAGTTTTTTGTTTTATGTGCTTGGTTTGTGATTGGCATTTAATTAAATTGTTACTACTTGCATGCATGTAAAACAAGTTTTCTAAAATAAAATTCAAAAGCCGTTTTCAACGCATTAGTAAACATTGAATGTTTATGGGTAATGTGTGGAAACAATTTTTTCCAAAAGCAAAATCCTTATTTACTAAATCTAGTAGGAGAGGGTCTTATCAATAACACCCACGATCTTCCATTAACGGTTCATTATAAGATGAGTAGTGCATTCTATGTCACCTCGCTAGGGGTGATCATTCCATACGGAGAGTACACTACTCATTGGTTACTAGATGTGAACTTTCTATGGATAGGATCAATCAGACGTGTTAGAGGGTGACCACCACACAGAGGCGCTACTTGAGACGGTTGTGATTGGATCCTAGTTAATGGTATACACCAGCTAAGCTATGGATAAGGGATCCCACACGGGGCATTATTCAGAAACTTAGAGATCAAATAGGTTTAGGAGTCATAACTTGTTTTCCAAGAGTTGCATAGCGGACAAGTCATGATAAATCGAAAGATCGAACATTGACCACCACACAGAGGCTTTATTCTTTCGTGTTGATATTCTGGCGACTTTGTTTTTAAAATAAGAGTTTTAAGGATTCTTTTATTTCAAACTGTCAAATTCTGATATCCACATTTATTTTGTTTGATTTTCAGTAATCATAATGTCTGGATCTACATTTAGTCCACTTGCTACCATACTCACTCAAAACAAGTTAACTGGAAACAACTACACTGAATGGAAACGTAACCTTGATATCGTATTAACTGCGGAGGATCACACATATGTCCTCACCACCCCATGCCCTGAAGAATCCGCGGTAAATGCTTCTGTAGCTGCCAGGCGAGAGTTCGATAAATGGAAAAAGTCGAATAGAATGGCCCGTTGCTACATTTTGGCCTCAATGGGTAGTGTGTTGCGACACCAATTCCAGTCGAACAATTCTGCCAGTGACATTATTGAATCCCAGAAAAAGATGTTTGGGGAGCATGGCAGGTAGCTATGCAGAAGATAATGAGTGCTAAGATGTCGGAAGCCTGAAGGGACTCCAGTCAAAGAACATGTTTTGAAAATGATTGGTTATTTGAACGAGCTGGAGACCCTAGGTGCCAACATCGACGCACAGACCCAAGTTGATATGATCCTAAATACGCTCTCGCCGTCATTTGCTCAATTTAAACTAAATTATAATATGAATAAAATGGATTTTTCAATGAGCGAATTAATGAGTTCTTTACTGGCAGCGGAAGGGGTGATCAAACCTGTGGGCAGCATTTTGAATGTTGAGAAAAGCTCTTCCTCTTCCCGATCTACGCCAAAAGGAAAGAAAGGGAAGAAGAAGGCTAGCACTGGTGGTCCAAGTGTTGGACTGGTCCCTAAGATTGCAAAATCTAAGAGAAAAGGTAAGGCCAAAGGGAAGGTGGGTGGCCGAGGTAAAGGAAAGTGTTTCTAATTGGTGAGAAGGGCCACTGGAAGAGGAACTATCCAGAATTCTTAGCTACAAGAGTTCAAGGTATGATTGAGTCACATGTGATTGAAGTAAGCTTTATTACGATTCTAGTGCGACTAACCATATCTATAATTCATTACAGGGGTTCAGATAAACCAAGAGGTCCAGTGATGGGGAAATCGTACTTACTCTAGGTTCTAGCGCAATCGTTTCTGCGGTTGCTGTAGGAGTCGTAGTTTTAGAATTTCTAGACAATAAAGTTTTGATTTTATCAGATGTACTTTACGTCCCTTCAATGAGACATAATTTAATTTCAGTTTCTAATTTATCGAATAATGGTTACTCTTTTCATTTTGGAACTGAAGTTGTGATTAAAAGAAATAGTTCTTTTATATGTTCTGGTGATAAATCAAATGGTTTATATGTGATTACTCCCAATATTGCTAAAGACTCTTGTATGGAACTTAATAACTCAATGGTAACTATACCATCTAAAAGAAAAGAACCTTCCACTAATCCAACGAGGCTTTGGCACATGAGGCTTGACCATATCAATCTAAATAGGATTGGCAGACTAGTCAAAGAAGGGTTCTTAGGCGATTTGGTTCTCAAAGTTGCCATTATCCTTTGGGGTTATGCTTTGGAAACCGCTACATACATACTAAATCTAGTACCAAGTAAGTCTGTTCTCAGGACACCACGAGAGATGTGAATTGGGCGCAAGTCTTCTTTGCAACATCTTTGGATATAGGGGTGTCCGGCACATGTGCTGAAAGGAAAGATGAGCAAGTTGGATTCTAGATCAAAAGTATGTTATTTCGTAGGGTATCCAAAGGGTGCTTATGGATGGTATTTTTATGATCCAAGAGGATAGAAAGTTTTTGTAAGTACAAATGTTGTTTTCTTAGAGGAAGGATAGATCTTAGAGAGATAGAAGGAGAGCCATCAATCAACCCGCAATTGATAATGATGTAAATCAAGAAAATACCACTTCTTCACCCATTTCCGCAACGGTACCTCGTTGTAGTGGGAGGTTTATTAACCAGCCTGATAGATACATGTTCTTAGGAGATGTTTTTGAAGCTATCTCCATAGAATTTGAATCTGATCCTACCACATATAAAGAGGCAATAGCTGATGTAGACTCAGCTCATTGGGTTAAAGCCATGAAGGCTGAATTAGAATCTATGGATTCTAATCAAGTTTGGGGTCTTGTAGAGCTTCCAGCCAATATTAAACCCATTGGTTGCAAGTGGGCCTACAAGAGGAAAAGAGGATCTGATGGAAAGATTGAGACCTTTAAGGCTAGGCTTGTAGCAAAAGGTTATACTCAGAGAGAGGGCATTGACTATAAGGAAACCTTCTCGCCGGAAGCCATGATCAAGTCCATCAGAATACTCTTATCCATTGCTGCATGCCTAGATTATGAGATCTGGCAGATGGACGTCAAGACTACATTCTTGAATGGCAATCTTGAGGAAGACATCTATATGTAACAATCAGAAGGGTTCATAGCTGGTCGGAAAGGTAACTTGGTATGCAAGTTGCAAAAGTCCATTTATGGGCTTAAGCAGGCATCCAGGAGTTGGAACATCCGATTTGACCAAGCGTTCAAGTCATATGGTCAAGTCATTTGGTTTCATACAGAATCTGGATGAACCTTGTGTATACAAGAAGTGTGAAGGGAAAGTGGTGGCCTTTCTTGTGCTCTACGTTGATGACATTCTACTCATTAGGAATGATGTAACGGCACTGTCAACGGTTAAGGTTTGGCTAGCTAGTACATTCGATGTGAAGGATCTAGGAGAGGCGAGCTATATTCTTGGGATAAAGCTCTTTCGGGATCGCAAGCGAAAGATAATGGGATTATCTCAAGCTGCATATATCGATAAGGTGCTGACTAGGTTGTCAATGGATAATTTGAAGAAAGGTTTATTACCTTTTAGGCATGGTTTAGTGTTCTCTAAGGACCAATGTCCAAAGACACAGGAGGAGAGGAATCGCATGGAAGGAATTCCCTATGCTTCGACAGTGGGTAGTCTCATGTATGCGATGTTATGCACTAGATCAGATATCTGCTTTGCCGTAGGCATGGTCAGCAGTTATCAATTGAATCCAGGTCTAGAGCACTAGACAGTTGTTAAGCACATTCTTAAGTACTTGAGAAGGACTAAAGATTATATGCTTATGTACAACGGTAGTGAGTTAATTCCAGTGGGATACACTGACTCAGACTTTATGTCAGATAAAGATTCGAGGAAGTCGACGTCTGGTCATCTCTTTACCTTGGGAGGTAGTGCTATCAGTTGGAGGAGCATTAAGCAGAAATGCATTACAGACTCAACTACAGAAGTTGAGTATGTGGCTGCTTTTGAAGCCGCAAAGGAAGCTGATTGGCTCAAGAAGTTCTTTATGGAGCTCGAGGTGGTACCAGCGTCACTGTCACCTATTACACTTTATTGTGATAATAGTGGGATAGTGGCTCAGTCCAAGGAGCCAAGGAACCACGAAAAGGAAAAGCACGTAGAGTGGAAATATCACCTAATCCGAGATATTGTTCAACATGGAGATGTGACTGTCACCAAGATTACCGCTGACAATCTTGCTGATCCGTTTACAAAGGCCTTGCCACAGAAGGTCTTTGATCGTCATCTAGATAGTCTAGGTCTCATATGTAATCCTGTATGGTTGTGAGTGCAAGTGGGAGTTTGTTGGGTTTGTGCCCTCAAACCATTACTTTATGTATTAGACGTTAGCATTTTAATGTATGGATATCAGCTTTACATTTCTTTATGTATGTTTCTTTCATGATATGATTGTTTAATCCTTAAGTATCATAGTAAGTAATTTGTGTATGTATGAGATGCATACAATGAGATACGGATTACTATTTATTGATACTTAGAACTTGTCACAGTGGATGATGAGATTAGATATCTCATCAAGTATACATTGTAGCATAATTAACTACCATTGGATGGAGTGATGAATCTCAATCACTAGAGTGTAACTCTTAGTTAATATTCTAGTGCTTATAGTGCATTGACGGACCTGAGTTTTCTTATTGACACTCAAGACTGTCAAACTGTCAATAGGAACTCATAACTTGTATAAGGTACGTGTTCTCAATCTTGAGACGATTATGAACACAGACTGTGGATGTAGCTGCTTTGACTTACCAATTAGTGAGGTCTATAGAAGATCAACACCTGGGTATCTTGGGTAAGTCATGTTCATAGGGTTGTGAACATATATTGTCAAGATAGAATCTACCCTCTGTTTCAGAGTAACCATTCCCTTGAGAATGTCACCAAGTTGATTACTGAGAACTGTAGTCTTGTTGATAAGTAGTTATCAACATGTTTGGTAATCATGAGTGGTGAATGGGACTCAAGGAATACAAGAAGTAATCATGATTCAGGTTGACAGTAATCGTTTATCCGACTACTTGAATATGAGTATGAATGCTGATGGTAAAGGGACATTAATACACCATATAAGTCTAGTTATCACTTCGGATATTTCTTTTGCGTTGGAGTTCAGTTATCGTTTATAGTGGAGTAAACGTTAACTGATTATTCGATTAATTTGCTGATCAAAGAGTTTGGTCACGGGAATTAATCAACTGATCTAAGCCAACAATAAAGAGCCTAGGAGTTCCCACTCTTAGCTCCTCTAGGATCTTTGGAAAGGCATAAGAGGATCTTGTCATGACAGGTTCGATCGATCGAGGAGTTTTGATCGATTGAAGTCTTGACATGTTCGATCGATTGAAAGTGTTCGATCGATTGAAGCCACTTTGATCGGTCGAAGGTTGAAGTCGGTTTTGGAAATCTATAAATAGGGCAACTGCGTTCAGGGTTTAATAATTGTCGTTTTTCCTGTACAAAAGTTGCTGAACCTATTTTGGGCTTCTCAAACCTCCTATCCTCTTTATTAGAGATCCCACCATCTTTAGCCTCTCTGGGAAGCATCCGCAGGAGTCATAAGGGTGAAGATAACCTAGTGGAGGCTGCTGCATCACCAAGGTTGAAGATTTCAGAATTGGGTTTAAGACACTAAGGTATAACTCTTGTCCCCTCTAGTTAGTACGCATCTATGGAATTGACGAGTAGCAGATCCTGGGCTACCAATAAGTTTTTGTAACTTAACTTTTCCGCTGCGTGTTTAAAAATTAATTTAAACCTATTTTTCCTTCATGCATCACACGTTTAATATTCGCTGCGGGATCCCAGATAAGTTTTCTAGTTCCCTATTGCATATCATATTGCTTGCTAATTGAATTACATGGTTTTGGATGCTATTTTATCGTTAGCAATCTTGCACCCTTTTTTGACATGCTTTTGTAATGTATATATACATATGTATTAGTTGAGGGCATGCTTAGATTAATAATTCGATTAAAAAGGATGTTGAGTAGAGGCCTATCACGAGATAAGATGAAAGGGGGTGTTTTAGTCCGCCGGGCTCCTTCCCCTTTCATTCCATAATCCCCGGACCCAGTTTATCTTTGGTTTCGCAAAAGATCAATTTGCTTTTAAAATGGTTTCTTAATTTTCCTTTAAAAAATTAAGTGGCAACTACTCGTATTTGAATTTGAAAGAAATTGTTTTAAAATTAAAAGTGGGCCCAAATGCCGGTATCCACAATCTAGTGACTCTGCTGGGGATCAAACCTAGAATCTTTAGTTTTGCACTCGAAAAACGTGCATGGCAGTTGATGGACTTCTGTGCCGCACTCCGCGAGTGCTGCGCAGTAGTCACGGACTGCCGCATTATTAAGCGTGTGCTGCGTTTGAGGCGGTTACGAGGCCTTTGGTTTCCCCCCAAAATTCAAATTGAGTCCCGAAAATTGAATTTAAGCCCCCTGAATTTGTCCCCCTCATGCGTTTTAGTCCCCGAAGGTGATTTTCGAGACCAAATCGACTACCAATTTTGTGAAGTTAAAATTCTTTAGGTCCAATTGACTCTCGATTCTAGAATTTGGAATGTTTTGGGTCAATTTGACCCTTGTTTTCAGGAATTTTGAAACTCTTTGAGTCCGATTGACTCCAAATTTTGAAAGTTGAAAAGAATTTGAGTCTGATTGACTCCCGATTTTTCTTTAAGTCCAAATTAACTCCAGTTTCAAAAAAAAATCTTGAATTCGTTGAGCCTGATCGACTCCCAATTTGGATAAATAAGAAGTTCTTTGAGTCCGATTGACTCCAAATTTTGAAAATTTTAGTCTGATTGACTCCCGATTTTGAAAATGGAAAAGAATTTTGAGTTTGTTTGACTCCTGATTTTTTTGAAATTTGAAAAGAATTTGAGTCTGATCGACTCCTGATTCTAAATATTGAAAAGAATTTGAGTCTAATCGACTCCGGACTTTCGAAAATTTAAACATATCCGACGGGGCCGAATGGTTGAGGATTTTTCAAGAGCAAACATATCCAACGGGGCCGAATGGCTGCGGATTTTTCAGAGCACACATATCCGACAGGGATGAATGGCTGCAGATTTTTTGGAGCGAACATATCCGATGGGGCCGAATGGCTACGGATTTTTCAAGAGTAAACATATCCGATGGGGCCGAATGGCTGCGAATTTTTTGAAGCAAACATATCCGACGGGGACGAAGTGTTGCGGATTTTCCAGAGCAATGTGCATTGACATCGGGGCCTAAGTCGCGAAGCGTCATCTAGTCAATTGCGTTCGTCCTTTTGGCCGAGACGGCCACATATCTTGAAGGGAATCAACCTGATGGTTTTAGAAACTCCGAATTCTAAAAAGTTCTTAAAAATGAATCATCTTTAAGTTAACCATGAACATTAAGTAACATAGAGCATGGATTACATCTAGGCACGTGAGGATAGCTTGATCTCGAACCGTACAATTTGTAGAGCATGAAGTTGCATAGACAGCCATCATTTGCATGAGCACGTGCATCACAACAAGATAGGTGCATACATCCATTTGACTACTTGTGTTTGTGTGTATTTGACCCCTGCCCGAACTACATCCTGGTTTGATTCCCAAGTGGATATGTAGGTAGCTCACCGTTGAGCATGACCAACAAGAGCCTTGCTGCGTGCCTGTTTTCTTTTGCAACGCATTTTGTTTTTACCTAAATTCGACAGTTTGGTCAAAGGCTTGTCTTCACACAGGCTTCGACTTTCACTTGTGATACACTTTAGTCCACAAGCTCTGTCGAAGAGGGGCAAACTATAGACACCCCAATTTTGACCAAACATCGAATTAAGGGGAATATTACCTCTAGATCTGATGATGACAATGTCCGACTAATCTAGGATTTCCAAAAGGTGATTCAAGCTCTTCAAAAGGTTGTCCAATCCAAACAAAAGAAAGAAAAGAGGGAAAAGAGAGAAAAATAGAGAATAGAAGAAAATGGCACATGGGATATCCTGCGGCATTCTCGGGTTGCCGGTGCGGCACTCCCTGATTGCCATACGGCAGTTGGTAAGTGCCACAATGACAGTCAGTGAAAGCGGCAAAAATACACCAAATACCACAAAATAAGAATTCCAGAAAAGGCGACAGTCTGAGGAGTTGTCTGCGGCATTCTTTGAATGTCGCGCCGGCAATCAGTGAGTGCCGGTCCAGCAATCATTGAGTGCCGTTTCCATCTCCATTGAGTACCGTGTTTTTTGTGGCTGCTAGATTTGAAATAGTACATTTTTACCTTCAAAAGGACATCCGGGATTAGGGTTTTTACTGTGAATTTACTAAAATAACCCTCTAGAATATGCCTATATATAGGGGATGAATATCCCATTACAAGGGGATCTTTTTTTAGACTTGGAATTTTTGAATCTTATCTTAAATTCTCTTTGTTTTTAAAAACTTCTTGAAAATTTTCTAAACACAATTAAGAGTAAGTTTTAGAGGAGTTTAAAGAAGGAAGGGCTAGAAGTAGAGTTTGATTAACCTTGGGAAATCCTAAAACAACCAAGAAGTTGAGGATAATTGGAGGTAAAACTCTAGACTAATTAGTTTATTTAGCTTAAGTTCAATCACAATATTTAGAATCTCTTAGGATCTTTACACATTTTCAAAAACTCTCTTCCCACCTCATTTTATCACACACCACTAATATTGTGATTGAACTTGCAATTCATTGGTTTGGGTCAATGCAACCCAAGGTTCTAAGGGTAAATAAATCAAGGGGTTAACTTAGATAATACTTGAACATAGTTTTTCTTTTCTTTGATTATGATCATCTCTTAGGACTCATGAGACTTTCAATGTCTTACTTGAATCCTAGGACTTGGAATCCCTTTAACTCCTTGTAAGCTCATGACCTACAAGATGATTAAGGTTGATATTAGTTTGTTATTGGTCAATAAATCTAAATCTACTTCCATGATTTAGGTTCGTTATCTTGAGATTTCATGAAGTTTTCTTCATACGTACTCCATTGAAGTCTACAAACATAAGTGTCTTCATGTCTCCAATGACCATCAAGTGGGAGGAGAAGTAACTTGAGTTAAGCCAAACTCCATGGCTTGATAAGTTAAAAGTTAACAAACAAATGAAATTTGACAAAGGTGCAGTGAGTTCATAGACCACCTTTGATCAAAGATTTTTAGTTAAATAATGGATCATTGGAATTGAATGAAACCAAATGGAGATTATCAATAATACAAAGTTTTACCGCTATGATTTTTGTTTTAATCAGATTTCATGTTTAAAGTGGTTTGGTCATGAGTTTTGTGAAGCAACAACAATCTGTCCGGAATTTCAGAACAGTAACACCTTTTTGAAATAAGTAAATCAGAGCTTTGATCAATCATTCTTGACCTCATGTAATTATTTATATGAATTTTAATGTGTTAATAAGATCCCCTAAAAATATTAGAGTCTTTCTAATTCGTTTACTATTTTTAGAAAATCATACAAAATCTCTGGACAGAGAGTTGGAAATTTTTGGGTGATGTCTATTGTTGGTCTAATACCTAGAGATTGAACCGTTGATCTTCTATTTTTCTTTTTGGGTTGACAAATAGACTTACAGAGGCATCTTATGTCCAAAACTCATTAACGTCAAAACATGGGAGCCATGCTTGTCCAATTTTTGAAGTTCTGGTCTGTTCACTGTAGTTTTCAGAATTTTGCGACAGATTTGACAAACTTTGTAAATAATAGACCAAATGACTTCTCCATGACCTAGGGCTTGAACCATGGTTTAATAATGAATAATTAAACTTAAAACCAGAGTTTGAGGATCCAAATCAATGAATAAATACCTAGCTTACTCTTGTTCACATTCATATATTCATGTATATTCATCCATGTTGGTTAATGCTTGTAATTAGAATTCATTTCATGTTAGGAGTAGATTTAGTTAAACCTAATCATGAATTCCTTATGATCATATTGGGGCTATGGCATCTCTATATGGACATTGCATTGGCTCTTAGTTGAGACTTTTATATCTATAGAGATGCTATGATTCTAATTAGTTAAAAGGAATTCATGGTTTTGCCAATTTCTTCTTCATTTGATAGATTTAAGATAGAAGTTTAGGGTTGATTATTTGATACTACATCTTTGATCATGGCATGTGTACTAACACTTCATTTTGTAGCGCTATTGAGGTACGATTTCTCAAACCAACCCCCCCCCCCCCCCCCCCCAGTTTATTTCACTTTTTGATTTTATTGATTTCCGACTTCATATGCGACACCTTAGTTTAGGTCTTGCCTTATGTGTATATGTGGATTAGAGACAATTTTTTTTTTATAGAATTTCTGTTCTTGTATGCATTGCACATTTAATATTCGCGGCTGGATCCCTAGTAAGTTCTCTAGTTCCTTATTCGCACATCATCTTGCTTGTTAATTGAACTACTTGGTTTTGAATGATATTTTGTCATTAGCAATTTTACACCATTTCAACATGCTTATGTAAGGTATGTTTGTATCTATGTATTAGTTGATGGCATGCTTAGATTATTACTTTAATTAAAAGGATGTTGAGTAGAGGCCTATCTCGAGATAGGATGAGAGGGGGTGTTTTAGTCCGTTGAGCTCCTTCCCCTCACATTCCATAATCCCTGGACCTAGTTAATCTCTGATTTCCAAAAGATCAGTCTACTTTTAAAATAGTTTCCTAATTTTTCCTTTTAAAATTAAGTGGCGACTCGTATTTGAATTTAAAAATTATTTTAAAAGTGGGCCCAAATGCCGGTATCCACACCGCCCTCGTAAGATTCCCAGATCTTAGCAAACCGACCTAAGTTTCGTACTAATACTGATACAAGACATTCCTATTACGACCCATCCCGCTACGAGTAGAAATAGGACACGTGTCACGCCACCAAGGCTCATCCAATTCATTGAAAAGATAAATTGTAGTGGAAATAAGATAATTAGAAACCCCAATTTCAGAGTTATAAAAAGTTTTCCCCCTTTAAAACACTTATAAAAAATTCCATTTTTGAAAACAAGAATCCAGTCGACTACGTCGGGGACCCAGTCGACTGCTTTGGATCTATAGAGAGTATAACAGCTCAACCATCCAATCCAGTCGACTGCTCTTCCTGTCCGGTAGACTGTGGTGTCCAATTCTCAGTCGACTAGAACATATCCAGACGACTAGTTGAGGTTCAGAAGAATGCCTTGCTTGGTGACACAATTCAGTCAGCTGTTTTCAACACACAGTCGACTGATTTTCAAAAATTTAAAAGGAAAATTTTGTCCAACAAGTAGGTGTAGTCGACTGTGTCCTCGGACCAGTCGATTGTTTTCCCAAACTGCTGCCCATCCTGTTGAATCCCAAACTATGGTGATCCAAACACATGCCAGGATCAAATACACATGCAATTTCATACCAAAGTGGTTCCAACTGTATTCCAACATATCCAAAAACATAAATTCAAGAGTTCTTACTATAGATTACAACAATACTAAACTATTCCATAGATTTCCAATTAGAACAAAACATACTTCTAGTTACTCAGGAATTCCTTACAACTTTGGAAAGGAAAACAAAATATGCACAAGAGGATGATTCTCGTCATTCCCACGACCTTACTCCTCAAGCTTCTTCTTTCCTTTCTTTTTGTCACCTATAATGGAGGAAGTCTCCACTGCTCAGCTATATGCTGAATGAACAATTTTAAACAAATGCATATGAGGCAACTCATGCTTTAAACATCTAAAACACGTCAACTAGTCTCTAGGGAGAGAGATATGCATTCATCCGGTATATCGTCAAGTCCTAAATCTTAAATCGCGGTAGCAATGGCAAGCCAAGGTCACTCAACCATTGCATCCAACTGATTTGGTTGTGCCGGTTGCCAAACCAAGCAAGTAGTCGTCACTACTATAACTCTCAAACATTGAGAGGTGTACCCCGGCATGAACTTGTCCAAACTCCCCTTTGACCAACATAGCAATTTAGCATACTCACATAGTCATACAAATATGCTATTCATACGTACTCGCTGAATTTAACGGGCCTAAGTTAATACATGAGTTTTGCCCGGATCACAACTTCATACATAATATCTTAAACATCCAAAATTCCTTATATGTCATAAGACAAGAATTCATACTTTCAGTTATCGTCCTATAACTTTAAGGAAAGCTTTAGTAGTCCGATTCTACGTTGGATCTCCGATTACAAGCGATTCCTACAAGTATTTACATGTTTTTCCCAAATTTCCAAAATTAGGATTTTTGTAAAACTTATCCAAACATAGCCTAAGTGGTATAAAAATGAAGGTCTTACCTCGAGGAGTCCAAATATGAAATCTGGAGAAAAACTGACGATCAAAAGTTCTTTGGCATCGTGAAGATCGAAGCCAAAAAAATCTCCCTTTTCTCTCTCTTGGTTTGTGAGATATTTTGGAAAATATCTCAACCTCATCTATATATAGGCACAAGTCTCAGAATTTGCGTTTACCACCCCTACTCCCCCCCAAGTTCTCAAAACTTCTAATTATCTCCCAAAACGTCTTAAATGTTTATGTTATTGGTTCATGAGTAATAATCTATATTCTATAAAAAATTTCGTCTAAGTTCCATTTGGGTCCGTAATTACGTTCGGAAAATAATTTTCATGGAATTCCTATATAACCTACATTTTATGCACGTACCACTTATGTTAAAACTATAACGTTGCAAAATGATCTTTAACAAGATCCAAGTAACAGAAATTACACTAAACAGGTAAATTCACTATTCATAATTACCAAATAATTTCAAATAACATTTAATTCACATAATGTCATTTAATCATGTCAATGCCTCATGCACTACCAACTTCCCGTGTCCTCGATTGACACCTTCCATTGATCTCCAATTAACTACTCATCTCAATTATTAATCAACATTAATAATTCCAGAAATTCACTTATGCATTTAAAAGAATAAATTTTTCCGGAACAGGTGTGACAATTTTTCCCTCCAAAAAGGAAGTTTGTCCCCAAACTTATACCTCATTAATCGAAAATATGTGGATACTCATTCTTCATCTCTTCCTCATTCTCCCACGTAGCCTCGGTCGTGTGACTACGCCATAACACTTTCACCATCAGAATCGTCTTCGTTCTCAACACTTGTTCCTTTCTCTACCCGGTGCTCTACATACGTCAAGTCTTCTTGAATTTGTAATAGCTCTGGTACAATGATCTTACTCATCTCCGTCATACACCGTCTCAACATCGACACGTGGAATACATTGTGCACATACTCCATCTCGGATGATAAGGCTAATCGGTAAGCCACCGGTCCTACTTTTTCTAGGATCTCAAATGGTCCTACGAATCTTGGATTAAGTTTTCCACGCTTCTCAAATCAGACAATGCCTTTCGAAGGCGATACTCGTAAGTACACAAAATTCCCTACTTCAGGCATCATCTTCAAGCATCATCGGTCATTGCTTAGAGTATGTATAACTCTTATAACGACTCTGAGCACCTTAAGTCTCTCCTGAATTAACTTCACCTTCTCAGTAGTCAATTCTATTATCTCAGGTCCTATCAATCTTCTTTCCTAGACTTCGGTCCAACAAATCGGTGATTGACATTTACTCCCATATAAAGCTTCATACGGTGCCATACCAATACTTGACTGAAAACCGTTGTCTTAAGCAAATTAGATTAAAGGTAAGCGCTTCTCCCAATCGCTTCCAAAGTCTAGAATGCAAAGTCTAAGCATATCCTCTAGCGCCCGAATCATGCGCTCTGATGTCCATCGGTCTGAGGATGAAAAGCAGTATTGAAACTCAACTTCGTACCCATAGCCTTTTGCAAACTTCCCTAAAAACTTGACGTAAAACTATTATCGCAATCTGATATGGTCACTGCTGGAACCCCATGTAGTCTCACAATCTTTTGCACATACAACTCCTCTAGTCTAGCTGGTTTAGTCATCTTGAAATGAGCTGATTTCGTCAATCTGCCAACTATAACCCAAATCTTATCGTTCTTGTTAGGTGATCGTGGAAATTCGGAGACAAAATCCACCATGATCTCATCCATTTTCCACTCTGACACAGGTAATGGTTGTAGTAGTCCGGCGGGTACTTGTCTCCTGCTTTGACTTGCTAACACGCCGAACACTCTGAAACATACTTATCCACTTCCCGCTTCATGCTCTCTGCCAAAAATGCTCTCACAAGTTTTGGTACATCTTGTTACTTCCCAGATGAACTGAATATTTGGTACTATATGTTTCATCTAGAATTCGCTCCTTTAAGTCCTTCAAATTTGGAACACACAACCGATTCCCAAGCATCAATACCCCTTGCTCTAACGTAAACCGGGTCGTTTCCTTGAAGATATCTCGTCTCTCATTTTACACAAGTAATAGTCATTGACCTGTTCCGCTTTGATCTCATCAATAATGTCTGGGTGAGCTATGATTGCCATCATTAAGCCACCATTGGTCTATGGAAGTACATCTAACTCCAAGCGTTCCATTTCCTTAACTAATTCATTTTGTTTCATTAGCTCGTCGGCTAAATTCCTTATCATCTTCCGGCTTAAAGTTTCGGCTACTACATTAGCCTTCCCGGGGTGATACTCAATTGAAAGATCGTAATCCTTCATCAACTCTAACCATCTTCTTTGTCTTATGTTCAAGTCTCGTTGCATGAATATGTACTTCAAACTCTTGTGGTCTGTGAAGATCTCACACTTCTCCCCATACAAGTAGTGTCTCCAAATCTTCAAAGCATAGATTACTGCAGCCAATTTAAGGTCGTGAGTTGGATAATTAACCTCGTGTATTTTCAACTGTCTTGAGGCATAGGCAATCACCTTGCCACTCTGCATAAGTACATACCCCAACCCTTGATGCAAAGCATCACTATAAATTACAAATCCTTCGATTTTGAATGGTATCGTCAAGATAGGTGCTCTTGTCAAACGCGACTTCAACTCTTGAAAACTGTCTTCACATTCTGAACTCCATTCAAATGTAATACCCTTCCTCATCAACTTGGTCATCAGTAATGAAATCTTTGAGAAATTCTTAATGAATCGACGATAGTACCCGTTAACCCCAAAAAACTTCAAATTTTTGACACCGATGTCAGTCTTTGCCAATTAGATGCCGCTTCCACCTTGTGGATCAATTAAAATGCCATTCTTATCAATCACATGACCAAGAAAAGCAATACTAGGTAGCCACAATTCACATTTCTTCAACTTTCCAAATAGTTGTTTCTTTTGCAGTCTCTGAAGTATAAGTCTCAAATGTTTCTCATGCTCTATCTCACTGGGGTGAATAAATAAAAACATCATCTATGAATACAATCACAAAATGATCCAAATTGTCTTTGAAGACTTGATTCATAAGGTCCACGAACACGGCTAGTGCATTAGTAACCCCAATGGCATGACTAAGAACTCATAGTGTCCGTATCGCATTTGAAAGATGTCTTCTCAACATCTTAAACTTTTACCTTCAACTGATGATAACCCAATCTCAAGTCTATCTTGGAAAACACTTGTGCTCCATGAAGTTGATCGAATAAGTCATCGATTCTGGGCAATGGATACTTGTTCTTGTTTGTCAACTTGTTTAACTCTAGATAGTCGACACACGTATGCATTGAACCATCTTTCTTCTTTACTAATAATAATGGAGCTCCCCACAATGATATACTAGGTCGAATGAAACCTTTATCAAGTAGTTCCTGTAGTTGGATTTTCAATTCTTTCAATTCTACGGGTGCCATTTAATATTGTGTTTTTGATACGCATCTTGAGTCCGGCATTGTCTCAATGATGAACTCAATCTCTCGCTCAATAAGAACGTCTGGCAAGTCCTTTGGGAACACATCCAGATACTCTCATACTATCAAAATATCTTTTACCTTCAATTCGGTCGTCGAAGTATCAATTACCAAACATAGAAATCCCTGACATCCCTTTCTCAACAATTTACCCGCTCGGATAGCTGTAATCAAATACGGCGGCGATATAACCCCACTCCCTTGGAAGCAAAACTCTTCGTGTATCGGTGATCGAAATTAACTTTTTTCCGTTCATAATCTATCGTGGCTTAGGTAAAAGATACCCAATCCATTCCTAGTATCACATAGTAATGGTTCACAGTAATCGGTATAAGGTCCATGGTCATCAACTTCTTGCCTAATTCGATCTCACAATTCTTGTATATCGTAGATTTAACTACTAACTTTCTAAGAGGTACTGCAATGGATAATTCATATCCTAAAGGCGCCGATCTAACATTCAAATGTTCAACAAAATGATGCGACACAAATGAATGAGTAGATCCTTAGTCAACAAGTATGCGTGCTAGATGTGAACATATAGGCACCATACCTGAGACCACTGTATCTATAGTAGCCACATCTCCAGGATTCATCTGAAATGATCTCCCCTCACGTTGCTCCGTCCTTTATCTCCCGTCATTAGTCTGTCTAGGCTTCGAACCACTAGAAGCCATAAAACTAGCTCCTTATTGGGGACGCTTCCTCGGGTTCCTTGGATTGATGTCCAAACATCCCACAATCATAACACTTGCCCCTCATATCCAATGTAGCACTTGCACTGTTCATCTCTTGAGCCTTGTTCTAGAAATTAGTCATAAAACATCGACCTGTGTATGGTCGGTTACAGAGTTGACACAATGGTATATGATGAGAGCTGATATTAACTTAATATTAGCTCGATAAGGAGTAAAAACTGACTGGATATAACCTCATTTCTCTAGTATTACCTGCACTTGTGTTTAATTTGTTTCTTTACACAATGATGTATTTCTCGTGGTATTTTGTTGTGTTTAGCTCTTTGAGTGCAGGTTCTGAAGTTAAAAGGAATAACAAGTTGAAAGGAATAACTCCAGAAACAAATTGATGAAGTCTTGATACCAATCGATTGACATAGTATCAATCGATTGACATATTTCCTTACCAATCGATTGGACTATTTGTCAATCGATTGACATCTTTATCAATCGATTGACATCTTTGTCAATCGATTGACTTAAACTGGAAACAGTCTATTTTAATGGCGCAAGATTTCAGCAATCAGGCGACGACCAGCCGTTATGGAATGAACCTGGACGCCTCTAGCTTGTATTCCTGACATTATATATAGAGGAGAGTGAAGAGGGCGAGGGGTTGGCTCATTTTGTATTGTTTTTGTAGGGATTTCACCATTGATTTTGGTTTCGGATCAAATTCCAGTGGATAAATTCGTATTCTGTTTTTCAATCTCTAATTCAGGTTTCAATTCTTTTTCTCAGTTGCTTAGGAATTGTGGATTGTTATGTATGTTATAGTTTGAGTTTGATTTAAGCATTTTCAATTTAACATTTTAATCCATGGCTATATTTGATCCTATCTTTCGGTTTATTTATGTTTATGCAGTCATAATTATGCTTGAGTAGAATTCTGGTTGGGAATAATGTGAAGAAACATTGTTCCCAGCCCACTGCCATGATTCTGTGAAAGAGTTAATGCCAATCGATTGGATACAGTATCCAATCGATTGACATAGACTCCAAGTCAATCGATTGATATACTTGTCAATCGATTGAAAGCCATTTCATGTCAATCGATTGACATAAAGTCAATCGATTGGTATGATTATGACTTGGGTTTACTCCTTTCTGTATTCCAGTAACTTTTGTTTCAGAAACTAAGTCCAAATTGATCTTTCAAGTTCAAATTGTAATCTGATTTTGGAATAAAAGCTCTTTCGATTAGTTAAATCTATGAACACTCATAACAAACATTTCGAATATTTAATACTCAATTTGTTAGTTATTGTTCACAGTTTTAATTAACTTTTTATTTCGGTTCTTCATAAATAAGTGAGGCAAACGAACCACTAGATATGCAAAAATTCACATACTTAGTGTCTAGAATGCTAAACTAAATCCTTTTCGAAATAAAGAATACTCTAAGGATAAAACCCCAATTGCTCGTTCTTGTTAAAATCATGGTAGTGGCTGGTACTTTGTGGACTCACATGTTCCTAACTTATTCTCATATTGAATTTTATATAACGGTTCTTAATTCTACCTAGTTAAGATATCGCTTCACTTTCAATTTGTTTATTTAAATTCAATAGGATCGTTAGAACCTTCACTTTCAAGCAATCATCTTTTATTTCATTTTAGGATTCAATCTAGATTCTTCCGCCTTTACAATCCGTCCTTTGGGATTCGACCCGGTCTTACCGGTTTTAACGCGACGCGACCGTCTACACTTGGACGTACTCTTCAGAGAACACATTTTCAAGTCGTGTCAAGTTTTTGGCGCCGTTGCCGGGGACGGTAACGAAGGCCAGAATCTTTCAATTGATCCGATCTTTTCTTATCCCATTTCTATCTTTCTTTTCGTTCTTCAGAACACAAAGTTGCATTGCTTGTGTCCTTCTATGTCCTTTGATTCCACTGAAGCCTTCATCACAAATCTATTTGAAGATCCAATCCATAGTGCTGATAATCCCATTTTCACCCCATCTACTTCTAACTCAATGTCTGATACGGAGAGCCAACAAGGAGAGAATAGGCATGACCTCATCGATGACGGTCAGTGACCTTTACGAGAACTCTTGGCCCCTGATCGAACAGCCACACCTTCTTGTATCCGCATCCCTCCACACACAGGTACATTCCATTTTCGTAATGGGATGATTCAACTGTTACCCACATTTCATGGGATGGATAAAGAGAAGGCGTACTTGCACATTCGAGATTTCGAAGATGTTTGTGGCACTTTCACAGATCAGACTTGCCCAAGTGATATAATCCGACTAAAGCTTTTTCCCTTCACCTTGAAGGACAAGGCGAAGTCATGGTTATTGTCACTCAAACCGAATTCGATTTCGACTTGGCCAGCAATTCATGAAGCCTTTCTCAAAAAGTTTTTCCCTAATCGGTTAACAACAGATATCTTGAGACAAATCAAGATGTATAATCAAAAAGAGGAAGAAACTTTTGCTGAGGCATGGGAGCGTTTCAAGGATTTGTTACTGCTCTGCCCGCATCATGGTTTTGAGAAGTGGCGAACAATAAGCTTCTTCTTTGATGGCCTAAGTCCAAAGTCAAAGAAGCTCGTAGAAACTACGAGTGACGGTGAGTTCATGAGCAAAAATGCTGACCAAGCAGAAGCTCATTTTGAATGGTTAGCCGAACATGCACCGGAATAGGAAACTCATGTGACGAGAACTCAGCCCAGTTCGAGTTCAAGTAAAAAGAGCATTTATCAACTGAAGGCAGAAGATAGCTTACTAGAGAAATACGAGCAACTGGCTCGTAAATTGGAAATTTTGGAAGCAAAGAAGGACCCGGTAGTACAATTTGCATCTGAAGAATCATGTTCAAGCTGTCTACAAATGGGGCATACCTCTCAACATTGCCAAATATACCCTGTTTACCAAGAACAGAGTCCAGTGGAGGTACATGCTGTAAATGCCCCTAATCGTTTCAACCCCAATGATAGGTGGAGCCATCCTGGTTTCGATCAAAGAAACAGTGCTGCTGCAGCAAACCCATCTCAACAGTGGCAGCCGAATAAAGGAAACCAATACCGACCTCAGAACCAAGGGTACCACCAGAGCTACCAACCTCCTTCTACTTATCAACAAAATCAAGGGTATCACCAGAACCAATATCAAAATCATTTACCTCAATCCAACTACAATCAGGGAGGCAACAACCAACCCTCACCAAACACTTATGTGCCACCTCATAAGAAGGCACAAGAAGATCCTAATACACTCATGATGCAGCAGATGATGCAGCTAATGAGTAAACTCAATACAAGTGTAGAGAGGTTAGCTGCCCAACAAGGGGATCGAGAACGAACTATGTTCCCTGCACAGCCAGAGCAAAATCCTAAAGGCCAACACTCGGGTACAGGACCCTCAGGATCTGGATCACATGAGGAGGCCAAGGCTGTAACTGTGTTGAGAAGTGGAAAGGAAATTGAGAAAGTCTCTTTGCCCTCACAACCCGTAGTTAGTAATGGAGAAGAGGTGGAGAATGAAGAAGAATTGGTGGAAGAAGGAAGAGAGGGCGAAACAATTGAGCCCAAAATAACAATTCCTGAGGATAATGAAATAAAGAGAAGACCTGGAAAAGAAACCATCCTTGAGGAGGCACCCAAATGTCCTTTTCCGGCACCATATCCTCAGAGGTTGAAGAAACCTCAGCAAGAAACAAAAAGTCAGGAGTTTCTGGAGTTATTCAAGCAAGTAAAGATCAATCTTCCACTCCTAGACGCAATTAAACAAGTGCCTTCCTACGCCAAGTTCCTAAAAGACTTGTGCACTGTAAAGAGGAAGCAAAGTGTTAAGAAGAGTGCTTACTTGGCATGCCAGGCAAGTGCGATCGTAAAACACGATTTGCCTCCTAAATACAAGGATCCAGGCACACCAACAGTTTCTTGTATAATCGGTCAGAAGAAAGTGAACAATGCGTTACTCGATTTGGGATCGAGTGTTAATCTCTTACCTTACACTGTTTATCAACAGTTAGGGTTAGGAGAACTTAAGCCCACTCGCATTACCTTTCAACTGGCAGATCGATCAATCAAATACCCGCGAGGAGTTTTAGAAGACGTTCTGGTCCAGATTGACACCTTTGTCTTTCCTGTTGACTTCGTTGTCCTAGACACCGAACCAGTACACAATGCTAAATCTCAGATTCCGGTGATCTTTGGACGTCCTTTCCTCGCGACAATTAATGCGACGATCAAAGTAAGGAGTGGAGTTATGACCGTTGTTTTTGGGAATATGACATTAAATATCAAGATCTTTTCAAATTCAAAAATTGAAGATTTTGATGATGAGGAAGAGGAGGTGAATTGGGTAGAAGCAGTAATTCAAGATTGCTTTGATTCAACTGCTCACTCTGACCCTGTGGAGTCCATTATAACTAACTCATGTTATGAATTGGATAAATACACTCCACAAGATGAAAGGATGAGTCAGATATGCTCTATATTGGAGGTTGTTGAAGAGGAAGTTGCAAGAACAATGTGGACGGCTCAATATGAGCAACTACCGCCAAAGACCAAGTTGGATGTGCCGTCAAACTTGCAATTTCCAGAGTTAGAACTGAAAGAGCTCCCAAAAGAATTGAAATATGTATTCTTGGGAGAAGAGAAGACCTTTCCTGTGATAATTTCATCTGTTTTAAATCACGAACAGGAAGGCAGACTGATACAGTTGCTTAAGCAACACAGGAGTACGTTAGGATGGACCGTTGCTGATTTAAGAGGAATTAGTCCATCCATATGCACCCACAGGATTTACCTTGAGGAAGATGCCAAGCCTTGTCGACAAATGCAAAGGCGTCTTAACCCAAACATGCAAGAGGTGGTGAAGAAGGAAGTTCTGAAATTACTGGATGTTGGGGTCATTTATCCAATCTCGGATAGTCCCTGGGTAAGTCCGACGCAAGTAGTGCCAAAGAAAGATGGCATTACAGTGGTAGAAAACAAAGAAGGATAATTGGTACCCACACGTGTAACCACCAGCTGGCGTATGTGTATTGACTATCGAAGGTTGAATGCGGTAACTCGGAAGGATCATTTTCCATTACCCTTCATGGATCAAATGCTCGAAAGAGTAGCAGGACACCAATTATACTGCTTCTTGGACGGTTATAGTGGTTATAACCAAATCGAAATTGATCCTGCCGATCAAGAAAAAACCACTTTTACCTGTCCGTTTGGCACATTTGCATATCGCCGGATGCCATTCGGATTGTGCAACGCACCTGCTACTTTTCAGCGGTGCATGCTGAGCATCTTCAGCGATATGGTGGAGAAGATCATGGAGGTTTTTATGGACGATTTCTCCGTATTTGGAAGCAGTTTTGATCATTGCCTGGAGAACCTCCAGAAAGTCCTGAAAAGATGCGAGGATAAGAATTTGGTCCTCAACTGGGAGAAATGTCACTTTATGGTGACAAAAGGGATCGTCTTGGGACATATTGTGTCTACTGAGGGAATACAAGTAGACAAGGCGAAGATCGATATAATTTCCAATCTTCCTGTCCCCACTACAGTGAAAGAAATACGATCGTTTCTAGGTCACGCCGGTTTCTACCAGAGGTTTATTAAGGATTTTAGTGCTGTATCTAGACCACTATGTCAACTCCTTGTTAAGGACCAACCTTTTGAGTGGAACAGCAAGTGTCAGGAATCCTTTGATAAACTCAAACATCACCTCACAACAGCTCCGATAATGCAATCTCCGGATTGGAGTCTTCCTTTTGAGCTGATGTGTGATGCGAGTGACACAGCGATTGGAGCCGTTTTAGGGCAAAGGAAAGACAAGAAGCCTACTGTGATCTACTACGCTAGCAGAACCCTTGATGGAGCTCAACGTAATTATTCTACTACTGAAAAGGAGTTGCTAGCAATTGTATTTTCATTAGAGAAATTCAGGCAATATCTAATTGGCTCGCAGATCATTTGCTTCACCGATCATGCTGCATTGAAGTATCTGTTATCCAAAAAGGATACAAAACAGCGATTGATACACTGGATTCTTCTGCTCCAAGAATTTGATTTGGTTATCAAAGATAAAAAGGGAGTGGAGAATGTTGTAGCCGATCACCTCTCACGATTGACATTTGAAGACAATTCTTCACAATCGATTCCGATCAGTGAATCTTTCCCAGATGAGCAACTTTTTGCAGCAACTAGCTTGCCTTGGTATGCTGACATTGTCAATTATCTGGCAACAGGGGAGACCCCATCCCATTGGTCCACCCCTGACAGAAAAAGGTTTCTGTCCATCGCCCGATGGTTTTACTTTGATGATCCGTACTTGTTTAAGTACTGTGCGGATCAAGTAATTAGGCGATGTGTCCCCGAGGAAGATATCTCTCATATTTTAGCTTCCTGCCACTCAGAGGCTTGCGGGGGCCATTTTTCGGCTCAGAAAACTGCTCAAAAAGTGTTTAGCAGTGGCTTCTACTGGCCGACAGTTTTCAAAGACTGCTATGCATTTTGTAGAGCATGTGCTAGATGCCAAATGTTGGGAAGCTTGTCAAAGAGAAATGAAATGCCGATGACCCCGATCATGACTATTGAAATCTTTGATTGCTGGGGCATCGATTTCATGGGACCATTCCCACCGTCGTCACATTTCGAATATATTCTTCTGGCGGTCGAATATGTGTCCAAGTGGGTTGAGGCCATTCCGACAAGGAGAAATGATCACAGAACAGTGATTTCATTCTTAAAAGAGAATATTTTGTCAAGATTCGGAACGCCGAAAGCCATGATTAGCGATCGTGGAACCCATTTCTGCAATAAGCCTTTTGTGGCATTGATGAAAAAATATGGGGTTAACCATAAGATTGCTCTTTCATATCACCCACAGTCAAATGGTCAGGCAGAGCTAGCCAATAGGGAGATCAAACACATTCTGGAGAAAACTGTTAACATTAATAGAAAGGATTGGTCGTCACGTTTAACTGATGCTCTATGGGCATACAGAACGGCGTACAAGACGAACCTTGGGATGTCTCCCTACAGACTGATATATGGAAAAGCTTGCCATTTGCCTGTGGAATTGGAGCATAAGGCATATTGGGCCACTAGACTGCTAAACTTTGATATCCATGAGAGTGGTACATTGAGGAAACTACAACTCAATGAATTGGAAGAGATCAGGAATGATGCATATGATCGTGCTCGAACTTATAAGTTAAAGTTAAAAGCTAAGCATGATCAATCGATCCTGAGAAAGAAGTTTGAACCGGGACAGAAAGTATTACTTTACGATTCAAAACTTCATCTCTTTCCCGGGAAGCTGAGGTCCAGGTGGATAGGACCCTTTGTTGTTAAAGAAGTGTTTCCGCACGGAGCAGTAGAAATTGTTAATCCCAAGAATGGTAATGCTTTCAAAGTCAATGGGCAACGTTTAAAACCATTTTTGGAGAGGTTCGAACCAGAATCAGAGACCATCCACCTGGATGATCCTGATTATTCTTCTTGAAATTTGAGAACCTGATGTTGTTGTATAGTAGTTTTCTTTTCTTTGTGTGTTTCTTTGTTTCCTTTTATTCTTATTCTGTCTTTTGATTGGCTGTAGGATGAACCCATTGCATTTCCTACCACATTTGCTCTTTCATGGGGTCCGTTCTCCAAGAACTCCAGAACTGAGGGAACAAGAAAGGCCAATCTTTACTCCACTATCCGGCTCATGCCCAGATTCCCCTAATGCAGCAATCACTGATTTGAATACCTGGGATTTGCTTTGCGCAGCTCGAGAAATTCTGGAAGACCTGCAAATCGATTCAGACAGAGAAGTCGTGGAGTACTTCGTGGATTTTGCTGAAGGCGAAGACCTTTCTTCCCCAGAATCTGAGCTAAATTGATAACTCTTGTAGCGAATGAATAAGACAGAATTCTGTTTTCCTTTCTTTCAGTTTGTTTGTTTGTGTGCTTTCCAACCAAGATCTTGTACTCTTTGGGTAATAATAATCCATCTTGAACCATGAATTGATGATGTTTGGAATAAATTCTTTCTATTTGTGTGATTGATGAGGCTAATCCTTGTTTGAATGATCAAAAGTTTTGTTTCTGTCTTAAAAATGCATTCTTAAAACTGTTGGGGGTAATCACATGAGGAACATTTGGGTTCCCATGAATTTCTTTTTCAATCGATTGATATTATTGTCAATCGATTGGTATAAATGGTTGTCAATCGATTGACAATTTGTTCAATCGATTGACTTGCACCTACAGCCCCTGCACCACCTACAGCCTCTACATCTACCCCTCCATCTCTTCAGACTATTTATGACTTCTTGGTAGAGGAGCGAGCCGTGAGGGTACAGCTTCATGCGATGATTAGAGAGCTCACGGCTGAGCAGTTATTATTAGCTACCCAGATGTCGCGGCTAGGTGGTCAGATTGAGCAGATTTTGATGTTGCTTGGGATCGAGCAATCTTTGCGCTCATCTATGCCACCTCCACCGACAGATCCAGCTTCGACATCAGCTCAGCCAGAGGGCGTCACCTTAGAGACACCTTCACAGCCACCACCTCTAGCTGCTGCTTCACCGCCAGCTGTGAGTGACCCGGCGGTTGTCGCCCAGACTGGGACAGCTGCTGAGGGTGGCAGTGAGGTAGTTATCACGCCATCCGTTGACTAGACTGCCGATCCTTAGGAGGGAGATGTGGCGAGCGAGAGAGTGTTTTGTTATTTCATATATCTTTCTCTCTCTTTTGTCACTTTATTTTGTCTCTGTGGATTTTTTTTGGGTTAGATGACTATTTTTGGATCTGTGATTATGGATACTTTATGGTTTGGTTGGATGTTTATAGTTGGATGCTGATCTTACTTTACAGATAGTTCTGTGTGTTCATGGATTATGTTTCTAGTGTTGATATTTTTGATTATTATCCTTTTACTCTTGATCTTGGTTGTGTGTGGAGATTGTTATATTAAACCAGGTGTATTCTCTGATGTGTATGGAAATGCTTTAATCAGGTGATATTTTTTTTTCTTGAAATACTTCCATTGTGGACAATGTCGATTTCAGTTGGGGGTAGGAAATAGATATCCACCTGTTTTCTCTCTTGAATTTAAAATGCACACCTGTTTAATATTTGAATTTCCAAGTTCCTAGCTTTCTTAGTTTGTTTTGTTTTAAAAAAAAAAAAAAAAAAAAAAACTGTTGTTAAATTTCTAACTATCAAAACCTCGTTCCTCCTAGCTAAATTATTGTGCAATGATGCATTCATGTTTTCCTTGTTATATTATGGATTTCGATTACATGTTACTTAGTCACTAATCGAGTTTTACATCCATAGCACAAATATATCCTGAAACAATTTTGCACGAGTTGACAATTATGAAAGAATCTTTGAATGAGAATGAAATACGATTGTCATGATTAATGGATTAATAGTGAAACTTTTAACCCTAGTGAGTTTTGAGCCATTCTTTTAATCTGAGGGTTAATCGCAAAACTCGTGTTAATTCTTGAAATACACTTTTATCTCGTTGAGAGTCTCATTCTTGTTTCATTTGGCTGATGCCTCAGGAGAACGTTCAGGATTTACTAATTTTAAAACTCAGGAAATACTTGAGAGGAGTTATAATGTCTAGAAGATGATTTAGGCCATCATTTCCTCACCTCATCTCTCGAGGAAGTCTAAAACCTCACTTACCTATCACAAATCAAGGCCTCTTCCTAAAATCACATATTTATAATCGAGCATGTGACGGTTTTGTGAAAATAGTTAAAGGAGGAAAAGGAGAAGTGATTGCAGATATTTATATATATATATATAAAAAAAAAAAAAAAAAAAAAAAAGAAGAAAAAGAAGAAAAGTGGAAAGCAAGAAATGAAAGAAATTGGAGAATTGATAAATAAAAGGTGTGAAGTGGAGTTGGTTTTACTATGTCACATGCTTGAACTCATTTTTCACAAGTCCATCATCTCTTACCTCTCCTCATATTTCTGTCTCAAGCCCTAAGGATTCCAGATTAATTTTAACAAATCTCGAGTATGAAATGAGTTTTCCACAGTAGATCGCTCCTGTTGTAATTGGTATTCTATTCATGAGACTCATGCACTTTAAAATAAGCGTTCTTCATTGTCTAGTATGTAAGCATGTTTGATTGCCTCTACATTTACTCATTTGAGCTTCATACTATGAGTGCATAAGTTTTACGCCAGTTTCAGAGTGATTTCTATTTTGAGCGTAAACCGTGTGAGAATTGAGTTGAAACTATGAAGTCTTAAACATGTCAGTCTAAATAATTCTAAGATAAAGATTTATTTCGTAGTTGTTAACTCCCCACACACACACAAGGATATATAAAGGCTGTGAATGTAGTTTAACTTGAATAAGTTACTTTGTAACATGTTGTTTACTTCCATAGCATGGTAAAGGAATTCATATCCTTGTTAAGCAAAATTTTTAGCATAAAAGAGAAATTGAAGCTTTGACAAGTTTGGAAATTTGACATCTGAATTTTGTGGGTAAATTCTCTGAAAACCCTCACGAGACACAACTCGTCCATTAGGGTAAACCTAAGGGTTCAAAGGCTTGTTGCATACGCTAAATGCAACCGCGATTCCTGCGACAGTGAGTTAGGATTTCCCTTTTGTTTTAACTCAATAAAACCGTAACGTTAATAGTTGGTCGTCTTAATTTGTGTTAATTCCGCTTCGTTGCTAGAGACTAGCAAAGCGCTAGTTGGGGGTCGTGATGAGAGCTGATATTAACTTAATATTAGCTCGATAAGGAGTAAAAACTGACTGGATATAACCTCATTTCTCTAGTATTACCTGCACTTGTGTTTAATTTGTTTCTTTACACAATGACGTATTTCTCGTGGTATTTTGTTGTGTTTAGCTCTTTGAGTGCAGGTTCTGAAGTTAAAAGGAATAACAAGTTGAAAGGAATAACTCCAGAAACAAATTGATGAAGTCTTGATACCAATCGATTGACATAGTATCAATCAATTGACATATTTCTTTACCAATCGATTGGACTATTTGTCAATCGATTGACATCTTTATCAATCGATTGACATCTTTGTCAATCGATTGACTTAAACTGGAAACAGTCTATTTTAATGGCACAAGATTTCAGCAATCAGGCGACGACCAGCCGTTATGGAATGAACCTGGACGCCTCTAGCTTGTATTCCTGACATTATATATAGAGGAGAGTGAAGAGGGCGAGGGGTTGGCTCATTTTGTATTGTTTTTGTAGGGATTTCACCATTGATTTTGGTTTCGGATCAAATTCCAGTGGATAAATTCGTATTCTGTTTTTCAATCTCTAATTCAGGTTTCAATTCTTTTTCTCAGTTCTTAGGAATTGTGGATTGTTATGTATGTTATAGTTTGAGTTTGATTTAAGCATTTTCAATTTAACATTTTAATCCATGGCTATATTTGATCCTATCTTTCGGTTTATTTATGTTTATGCAGTCATAATTATGCTTGAGTAGAATTCTGGTTGGGAATAATGTGAAGAAACATTGTTCCCAGCCCACTGCCATGATTCTGTGAAAGAGTTAATGCCAATCGATTGGATACAGTATCCAATCGATTGACATAGACTCCAAGTCAATCGATTGATATACTTGTCAATCGATTGAAAGCCATTTCATGTCAATCAATTGACATAAAGTCAATCGATTGGTATGATTATAACTTGGGTTTACTCCTTTCTGTATTCCAGTAACTTTTGTTTCAGAAACTAAGTCCAAATTGATCTTTCAAGTTCAAATTGTAATCTGATTTTGGAATAAAAGCTCTTTCGATTAGTTAAATCTATGAACACTCATAACAAACATTTCGAATATTTAATACTCAATTTGTTAGTTATTGTTCACAGTTTTAATTAACTTTTTATTTCGGTTCTTCATAAATAAGTGAGGCAAACGAACCACTAGATATGCAAAAATTCACATACTTAGTGTCTAGAATGCTAAACTAAATCCTTTTCGAAATAAAGAATACTCTAAGGATAAAACCCCAATTGCTCGTTCTTGTTAAAATCATGGTAGTGGCTGGTACTTTGTGGACTCACATGTTCCTAACTTATTCTCATATTGAATTTTATATAACGGTTCTTAATTCTACCTAGTTAAGATATCGCTTCACTTTCAATTTGTTTATTTAAATTCAATAGGATTGTTAGAACCTTCACTTTCAAGCAATCATCTTTTATTTCATTTTAGGATTCAATCTAGATTCTTCCGCCTTTACAATCCGTCCTTTGGGATTCGACCCGGTCTTACCGGTTTTAACGCGACGCGACCGTCTACACTTGGACGTACTCTTCAGAGAACACATTTTCAAGTCGTGTCAGTATACTACTCGCTGGCTTCCTGGGTTTATTGAAACTAGATCCAAAGCCACGTGAAAATGGCCTCTTGGAAGATCCACCCTGGTTCTGATCACCACCCTCGCTACCCCGTTTACCTTGTTGGTTCTATTGCGATCTCTCTATTCCACTCTCTGCTACCAGTGCTGTTTGTTGCACTGCTCCCACTATTGAATGTTCATATGTCTCCAACCTCAGGCGGATGTTCTCCCTCAATCCTTCCTCAAATTTGCTCGCTCTATCCTCTTCCATCGGTACCGACCCTCTTCCAAACCTTAACAACGCATTATACTTGGAAATATACTCGGTCACCATCATGTCTCGCTGGCGAAGATTATCAAATTCTCTCTTCTTAGCATTGTGAGCAACCTTTGGAAAGAATTGGAAATTGAACTCTGCCCTGAATCACTCTCAAGTTATCGGTGCCCCTTGGTCAAGAACATTTACCCACCAATCATAGGCTTCAACCTTGAGTACGTCACTTGCATTCTCAATTTTTAGTGCATCAGACATCGGAATAGACCTGAAAATCCTCTCTATATCCATCACCTAGTGCTATGCTAGTGTGGTGTCGGATGTCCTGTGGAACTCCATCAATTTCTCTCTTATAAACTATTCAGACATGGATCTCCTACCCCGATTCTCAGGTGCATGTACCACGCTATTGTGTTGGATCAAATGGAGGTGTTTGAGGTAATCACTCCGCTATACTCTGTACCAAGTTCTGATGATTCCCACCATCTCTGCCAAATGGTCTATACAAACATGTGGCGATTGTTCATGTGCGTCACTCATGATTCTCAACCTGTCATCCGCAATGCATAAATACTATGCATGTATGCCAACAAATATAAACATGTATGTATAACAACATACCATATGCATCAAACATCTCTTTTATGTGTGAATGCATTCTAGAATATGTGTCAAATCACTTAACACTCCACTTGTCGTCGCACGTTCCCAACATTTTGTTACCTCTAGCTCTGATACCAATACATGTCACGAGCCATCCCGCTACGGTCAGAACTAGGACATGTGGCACGCCACCAAGGCTTATCCAATTCATTTTAAAGATAACTAGCAGCGGAAATAAGATAATTAGAACTGATTTCAGAGTTTTAAAAAGTTTTCCCCCTTAAAAACACTTGTAGAAAATTTCATTTTTGAAAACAGCAATTCAGTCGACTCCGTCGGGGACCCAGTCGACTACTTTGGAACTATAGATAGTATAACAGCTCATCCAATCCAGTTAACAGGTCTTCCTATCCAGTCAACTGTGGTGTCCAATTCTCAGTCGACTAGGACTTGTCTAGTCTACTGGTTGAGGTTCAGCAGAATGTCTTATTTTGGTGACACAATTCAGTCAACTGTTTTCATCACCCAGTCGACTGATTTTCAAAAATTTTAAAAGAAAATTTTGTCCAACAAGTGGGTCCAGTTGACTGTGTCCTCAAACCAGTTGATTGCTTTCCCAAACTATTGCCCATCCTACAAAATCCCAAACTATGGTGATCCAAATATATTCTAGGATCAACTACACATGCAATCTCATACCAAAGTGGTTCCAACTGTATTCCAACATATCCAAAAACATAAATTCAAGAGTACTTACAACTAATTACAACAATGCTAAACTATTCCATGGATTTTAAATTTAGAACAAAACGTAGTTCTAGCTACTCAAGAATTCCTTATTACAACTTTGGAAAGGAAAACAAAACATTCACAAGAAGATGATTCCTTTCATTCCCACGGCCTTACTCCTCACGCTTCTTCTTTCATTTCTTTTTTTCACCTACAATGGAGGAAGTCTCCACTGCTCAGCTATATGCTAAGTGCACAATTCTAAACAAATGCATATGAGGCAATTCATGCTTTAAACATCTAAAATACGTCAACTAGTCTCTAGAGAGAGAGATACGCATTCATCCGGTATATCGGCAAGTCTTAAATCTTAAATCGCGATGCCATGGCTAGCCAAGGTCACTCTACCATTGCATCCAACTGCTTTGGTTGGGCCGGTTGCCAAACCAAACAATTAGTCGTCACTACTATAACTCTCAAACATCGAGAGGCGTACCCCGGCATAAAATTGTACGAAATTCCCCTTTGACCCATATAGCCATTTAGCATACTCACAAATTCATACAAACATGCTATTCATACGTACTCGCTGAATTTAACGGACCTAAGTTAATCTATGATTTTTGCCCGGATCACAATTTCATACATAATATCTACAACATCCAAAATTCCTTATATGTCATAAGTCAAGAATTCATACCTTCAGCTATCGTCCTATAACTTTAAGGAAAGCTTTAGTCATCCAATTCTACGTTGGATGATTACAAGCGATTCCTACAAATATTTACATGTTTTTCCCAAATTTCCAAATTAGGATTTTTGTAAAACTTATCCAAACAGGGCCTAAGTGGTATCAAAACGAAGGTCTTACCTTGAGGAGTCCGAATATGAAATTTGGAGAAAAACTGATGATCAAAAGTTCTTTGGCATCGTGAAGCTCGAAGCTAAAAAAATCTCCCTTTTCTCTCTCTTGGTCTGTGAGATATTTTGGAAAATATCTCAACCTCATCTATATATAGGCACGAGTCTCGAAATTTGTATTTATCCCCGCCCCCCCAAGTTCTCAAAACTTTTAATTATCTCCCATAATGTCTTAAACATCTAAGTTGTAGATTCACAAGTAAAAATCTATATTTCATAAAAGTTTTCGTCTAAGTTCCGTTTGGGTCCGTGATTACGTTCCAAAAACTATTTTCGTGGAATTTCTATATAACCTACCTTTTATGCACATATCACTTACGTTAAAACTATAGCGTTCCAAAATGATCTTTAACAAGATCCAACTAATAGGAATAACTTCAAATAACAGATAATGCCTACTCATCATAATTACCAGGTAAATTCACTATTCATAATTACCAGATAATTTCAAATAACATTTAATTCACGTAAATGCCATTTAATCATGTTAATGCCTCATGCACTATCAACTTCCCGTGTCCTTGATTGACACCTTTCGTTGACCTCCAGTCAACTACTCATCTCAATTATTAATCAACATTAATAATTCCAAAAATTCACTTATGCATTTAAAGAATACATTTTTTCAGGGCGGGTGTGACAATTCCCATGTGGCCTGACTACATTGAATGAAATGAACGACAACTCAAATGGTTCACGGCTACTACGTTAACGTTATGAAATGTTATCTCGTTATTCTTAACATCACCTCATTATAGCATCGCATTATCTCATTATTCAACAATATTGCATATTGAAAGCATGGTACAATATTTAATCAGCTATATAGTTCATATTATAAACAAAAGGGAACATCAGTGTTCTACAGTACAAATCGATTGAGACGAGGGTTCAATCGATTGGGTTAAAAAATGAGTTCAATCGATTGAAACTTTTTTCAATCGATTGAGAAAAGTTCAATCAATTGGAACCTTTCCAATCGATTAGTAGGGTCATCTTCTCCCAAAATTGGGAAGAGATGCCCTGAAATTTTGGAATGCCAATTGTGTACTTTTCCTTTACGTTTAAACTCATAAAAACATTACACCTAAGCTACTGAGTGAGTTTGGGACTCACCAAAGATTAAAGGGGTGTTTGGTGTGAGCATTTGGAGCTTGCCTCCAATGGAGTCCTCCTCTTCTCTTCTCTGTCTTCTTCTCTCCTTCTCTTCTCTTCTCTTCTGTTTATCTTCTTCTTCTTCTTCTTCTTCTTTTCCTTCTTTTCCTTCTTTTCTTCTCTTCTTTTCAGTGTGTATATATATATATATGTGTGTATGGTGTAAGCATATATATATATGTGTGTGTGTGTGTGTGTGCGTGTGAGAGTGTATATATATAACAAAAATCTTAAATCTTTTTCTATACTCTCTCTTTGTCTCAAACACCACACATACACACGCACACATACACACACACACATACACACACACACACACAAACACAAAATTAACATATATATATATATAGAGAAAAGATAGAACAGGTGGTAGCTCCCCACGTAAACTTGGAGATCATGTTCTGGCCCCGTTCAATCAATTAAGAAGGGTTCAATCGATTGAGAGCAAGTCGACAGGGGTTCAATCAATTGATAAGGGTCCAATCTATTGGTTCATGTTGATAAGGGTTCAATTAATTTAAATGGGTTCAAATCAATTAGGACACTCATTATGTCAATTGATTGAATAAAGTCCAATCAATTGGGAAAGGCTTTACATGAACTATTAAGGCAAACATACTGGATCTCATATTATTAAGATACATCTGAAACTATAGGGTATTACATTGTCCATCACTTATCAAAGATTTCATCCCCGAAATCTGAAATAAGTAGGGTAAAAACAAAAATGACAACTCTCGCATCTCTGACTCTAGCTCCCATGAAGGTTCTCCTTCATCGTGATGCTTCCACTGAATCTTCACTAACGGAGACTTCTTGTTTCTGAGCTTCTTCACTCCTCAGTCTAAGATTTACACTGGCCCCTCATTGAATGTTGCGTTATTATTGACCTTAACATCTTCAAAGTTGATCTTGTACGCTGGGTTATGGGCACACTTCATCACCATACTGATGTGGAAAATGTTGTGCACTCTTGACATCTTTGGTGGCAATGCAATTCTATAGGTGACCTTTCCAATATGCTCTAGAATCTCAAATGGTCCCATGAATTAAGGCATTAGCTTGCCTCTCTTTTGACCGAATCTGATGATACCTCGAACTGGTAAAACCTTGAGTAGTACGTGATCTCCAACTACGAAAACTCCAAGTCTTTGCATCGCTTGTCAGTATAGCTCTTGTGTCTGGCCTATGCCGTCTTCATCTTTTCTCTCACCACTTAAATCTTCTCGCTAGTTTCTTGTACCATTTCTGGCCCAAAAAGTTAAGTATCTCTTACTTTAGCCCAACATAACGGTGATTTGCAAGGTCTTCCTTGTAAAGCTTCAAACAACGCCATTCATATGCTTGTATGATAACTGTTGTTGTAGGTGGACTCGATCAATAGCAAATGCATCTCCCAAGAACTCTCAAAATCAATGATGCGTGCTGGTAGCATATCCTCTATCACTTGATTGACTCATTCAGTTTGACCATTGGTCTGCAGATGAAAGGTCGAACTCAAGTTCAGTGAAGTTCCCATTACTGTTTGAAGACACTTCCAAATTTCTACCGTAAAATATGAATCCTGATTTGACACGATTGAGATAGGTATGCCATATAATCACACAACTTGTTGTAGATATATCCGGCTTAGGCATTCTACTGGATACGTCACACTATATATGTTAAAATGCGCCGTCTTGGTTAGTCGATCTACTATTACCCAAATGGCATTTTGGTTTTGCTGAGACCTCGACAATCCTACCACGAAATCCATGGTTATGTGTCCCCATTTCCAATGGGGAATCGATAGCGACTATAGAAGTCCTAATGATTTCTGATGTTCCACCTTCTCTTACTTACAAGTGAGACATTGAGATATGTACTCGGCTACTTCTTGCTTCATTCCTTCCCACCAAAAGTTTCTCTTCTGATCTTTGTACATCTTTGTACCACCAGGGTGTACAGTCATTCGTGACTTGTGTTCTTTCTCCAATACATCCTTCCTAAGATTATCCTCGTTAGGCATACAAAGTCTACCCTTACATCTTAAGTCTCTATCTGAACTAATACTCCAGACTTCTGATTCCTTCACTGACATCTTAGCAAACCATAGCTTCAAATCCTCATCCAGTTGTTAGGCTTCCATAATTTGACTGATTAGAGTCGATTATATGATAAGGCATCCAAAATTTTATCCTTCTGTTGATTCTGATGACTGAAGGTCAAACTTGGCTAAAATCTCCAAAGCTTATCATTCTCGAATCAATATAGTGGTATTCAAAAGACGAGGCTGATGGCTCAAAGCGTCAGCCACAACATTTACCTTACCCAGATGGTATTGTAATGAAAAGTCATAATCCTTGAGTAATACCATTCATCTCCGTTGACGTATGTTCAAAACCTTCTGAGAGAAGAGGTACCTTAAACTCTTATGATCTGAAAATAAATCAAACTTCTCTCCATATAGATAGTATCTCCAGATCATCAGAGTAAACACTATCGCAGCCAATTCTAGGTCGTGTGTAAGATAGTTCTTCTTATATGGCTTTAGCTATCTTGATCCATATGCAATCACATTCCCATCTTGCATAAGCACACAACTAAGTCCTTGGTACGATGCATCACTATAAATGATAAACCTTTATCTGCTCCTGGGTATCACAAGTACCGATGCTGAGGTTAATCTTTCTTTAATTCTTGAAATACACCTTCATGCTTATCTGTCCATGCATACTTTTCCTCCTTCCATGTTAGGTTGGTCAATGGCCATGCAATCTTGGAATCCTTCCACGAATCTTCGGTAATATCCTGCTAGATTGAGAAAACTTCTAACTTCTGTTGCATTGGTCGGTCTATTCCAGCTTAAGACTGCATCGATCTTAGATGAGTCAACTGAAATACCATCTTGAGAAATTACATGTCCCAGAAATTTGACTTTCTATAGCCAAAGCTCATACTTGTTGAACTTTGTATACAACTGCTTATCTCAGATTATTTGTAGAGCAATTTGTGTAAATGTTCCTTGTGCTCTTCTTCCATCTTTGAGTAGGTCAGGATGTCATCGATGAATTGATCTAGAAAAGGCCTGAATATTCTATTCACTAGCTCCATGAATACTACTGGGGCATTAGTTAATCCAAAAGGCATAACTAGAAACTCATAATGCCTGTTTCTCGTCCTAAAAGCAGTCTTCGACACATCCTCTGGTCATACCAATAACTGATGGTATCCTGAACGTAAATTAATCTTTGAAAAGTTCTTCGATCCTTGCAGCTGGTCAAACAGGTCATCTATCAGGGAAAGTGGATATATATATATATATATATTTGATCGTAACCTTGTTCAATTCTCTGTAGTCAATATAGAGTCAAATCGTCCTATCCTTTTTCTGCACGAATAGCACTGGTGCTTCCCAACGTGACGTACGTGGGCAAACAAATCCTAAATCTTTGAGATCCTGAACTTGCTTCTAACATCTCAGTTGGTGTCATCCGATATGGGTTCTTGGAAATTGGCAATGTTCCAGGTACTAATTCCACACAGAAGTCTATTTCTCTCTCTGGTAAAAGTCCTTAAATATACTGGAAAACATCTTCAAAATTTTGTACGGTAGGGATCTGATCTATAGTAGGTTCCGCACTCGTACTTCTTATCGCAGCTAAATAACTTGTTAAAAACATGTCGCTCGTCGACTAACACTGAAATCTGATTATAGAATATCTTGGTATCGTAAAGACGATCGTCCTGGTAGTGTAATCCAAGTTGGCACCGTAATTGGTGAGCCAATCCATTCCTAGGATAATACCGAATGATAGAACTACCAAGTCTTCCAGAAGATTCCTATACTCCAGGGTCAAGGGGCAATCCTTACATACTTTATCCAACTTAACAGTCACTCCGAATGGTAACACAACGTTAAGTGTCGACTCAAGTGCCTAGGCTCTAAACCCAAATAGCACATAGTCTTAACAGTAATAAAAGAACATGTAGCACTAGTATTAAATAAAGCTCTAACTCGACTATGAAAAAGTACGAGTGTACCTTCCAAATTCTATTGTTCCTCGGCATTAAAGGCAACTTCTTTCAGAATGATGGCAGTTACCCGGACTTGATCCGAGGGTCCTATAGTCCTTTAGTAGGCACTCCATAATATCATTCACAAGGTGCACAACAGTCCTTACTCAAGTGGCCCAGCTTGTTGCAGTTACAGCAAATGATATCTGACCAGCGATTAACTCTGGGGGCTCTGCAAAACTTTGTAATGTGCCTAGGTACTCCACAATTGAAACATCCTTTAGTACCTGGTCGTGGAGTAGCGAGTGGTGTTTATGGTGGTGGTCCTCACAATTAATACTACTGAGTTTGGAGGAAACGTAGATTGGTGCTTCCTGGTTCTATCCCAGGTTTGCTTATTTTCTGATAGTTAGCCTGAGGTCTCCAACCTTGGTTTTCCTCGTTGGTAGGGCTTGGAAATTTCTTGACTGAATGTTCCTTGGCGGATGGGTCAGTTCATTGGTTGTCACTGAACTGGATATGCCTCCTTTTCCAAACTCACAGCAAATCTTACTAGTCGTTCAAAACTCTGATTAAGATGCCCAATCATCGTATGCCGAAGGTGGGGGTTAAGTCCTTGGTGAAAATTTTTAACCTTCTTCTGACACTTGTCAATTATATATTGAACAAAACGTGACTGTCGCTCAAACTGAGTCATATACTCCCTCACAGTCCAACCTCCTTGGACTAAACTCGGAAAATTCTTCTCCTGTTGATCCTTCTTATCTTTTGGAAAGTACTTCTCAAGGAATCTGCCTTTAAATGTCTCCCAAGGCATCCTTCTCGTAGCTTCAACTCTGACAGTAGTTCGTTCAGCCTCCCACAGTCAACGGTAGTATAAGTGAGATGAAAAGTGGCCAGGCGTTGCTTGTCCTGCTCGTTGCACTCAAGGGCATCAAAGATGAGCTCCATCTCTCATAGCCACTACTCTTCATTCCATGGCTCCGTCATACCATCAAATTTCTCTAGATACATGGCACAAAAACATTCTAACTTGTCACCAGGCTGCCTCGGTGGGGGTGGTGCGACAGGGCGATGGAAAGGATGATGGTGAGCAACATGATAATAGGTGTCTCCAACATGCTCCATCCGCTGCATGAAAACTTCAGAAAGGCCGCTCGGGTCCATGCCCTCCAGAATAGGTGCTCCTAACCTGGCTTGGTATCTCGTCATGATCCTCATCAACTCTATGATGACCTCACTCTGGGTCCTCATCATCTAAAACTATAATGATCAGCTAGGGTACTGGCTCCTCTGGCTCTATCTCGAAGTTGTCATCACCATCTAGATCCTCATCATCTGCCTCAGCAACATCTCCTACTAGTGGTTCATCATCCTTCCCTGGGGATAGTAGTGGTGGTGTCTGGAGAGGTGGCGGCATATGTCGGACATTCCTACTCAAGTACTGATAAGTCTCAAGGTCACGTAAAATCATAAATCACTCCTCCTCAATACGCCTCAGTGTGTCCTCATGGTAATTCGCCTCTACACGAAGCTCTGGATCCTCAATCCTCAGAACATGCAGATCATACCATATGTCTGTCTCTAGAGTGGTCATAGCTCTCTAGCAAATCCTTCTAGCATAGTATGGCGGGTCTGCTAGCTCTATACGACCCTCATGCACCTAATGTCCTCCATACACATCTGGTAGGAATGTAGGTGCCATGCTACCTGAAAATAAGCTATTAATTATCAAAACTAATCTTAATACTCATCTATGGGGATCTCAAGGTTCTCGAACCAGATAGTATGGGACAATTAGTGAGCGAAAGTATCAACAAGGGGCACTGATACCAAAAGTCCTGTCACGCTCTGGAGCAGTAAAAATAGAGAAATTAAAATTCTTTTTGGGTTCGTAGGTCATGATTGGTGAAGTCACATAATTGTCCACACCATATAGTTCTAAACAATAAAGAATAAGGATACAACAATAACCAAACAACATCTGATATATAATATTATCGAGTTACTAAGCTATTACAACAACGTTTGAAAATGGAAGTAAACATAAATTCTTAGGGCAATAAATTCCCACTTACAAAACATAATGAATAAAGTCTGATAACAGGAATAGAAACTATAATCTATCTTAGTCTTCAGCTGGCATATACATAATCGTCAGCGTAGTAATCCTCCCTAGCATATCTGTCCTTAGTGGGGCCACCCTCTGTGTACTACCCTCCAGGTAAAAGCCTTCATCATAGGGTTTGTTTCTTGCATGGTCAGAAACAAGGTAGGCTGGACGGGGAATGTCCAAGCATAAAAGGTTGTCAGCTTTTTGAAAGTTGAGCGAGTAGAAAACTAATGCGGTATCATAAGTGTGAAGTAATTACAAGTTATAGAACGACATATAACTAATGCTACTAATAATATCGTCTATTTAATCTAATCCATTATCTGATTACTACGTCTTTCTACACAAAGACTGATAATGTACTCTTGATTGATGAAAAAACTCGACAGTTCAACTCTCTAGATACACCATCATTCCATCCACCACTTTTAACAACATATTCACAACTCAACGTATGTCATGGACACCATGTTAGTTCGTCCCTAGCTCTTAAGAACATATTCATAGCTCACCGCAATACAAGGACATGACGTTTAAACAAGGCATATCAATCTATTTCCATGACTTAACCACGTCTACCAGTGATTCCAGCTCATTGCCTTTTAAGAACATATTAACAAGTTACCGGCTTTTAAGAACATATCATCACCTTGTCTATCTGAGATTCTTAGGACTACTTGGTCCAGCTCACTACCTTTTAAGAACATATTAATAGCTCTCCGATTTTTAAGAACATGCCATGAACAAGTGTCCGCCCATGCAAGATTTCCAGATTTTAGCAAACCTACCTAACTTCCGTACTAATACTGATACAAGACATTCCCATGTGTCCTGACTACATTAAATGAAATGAATGACAACCCAAATGGTCTACGATTACTGCGTTATCTAACTTTACAAAATGTTATCGCGTTATTCATAATGTTACCTCATTATAGCATTACATTATCTCCTTATTCAATAATATTGCATATTGAAAGCATGAAACAATATTTAAATAGCTAAACAGTTCATATTATAAACAACAGGGAATATAAGCGTTTTGCAAGTACCAATCAATTGAGACAAGGGTTCAATCGATTGGGTATAAAAAAATAAGTTCAATCGATTGAAACTTCTTTCAATTGATTGGGTCCCATCCAATCGATTGAATAAATATTCAATTGATTGAGAAAAGTTCAATCGATTGGAACCTTTCCAATCGATTGAGAGGGTCATCTTCTCCCAGAACTGGGCAGAGATGCCCTAAAATTCTGGAATGCCATTTATGTTCATTTCCTTTACATTTATACTCATAAAAACATTACACCTAAGCTACTAGTGAGTTTGGGACTCACCAAAGATTATGGGGGTGTTTGGTGTGGGCTTTTGGAGCTTGCCTCCAATAGAGTCCTCCTTCTCTGTTTCATTCTCTCCTTCTCTTCTCTTCTCTTCTCTTCTCTTCTCTTCTCTTCTCTTTTTTTTCTCTCCTTTTTCTACTTATGTTCTTCTCTTCTCTTCAGTGTGTGATGATGCCAAAAATTGGTATGAGAGTAAGAACAAGAAGATGAAGACTAATAAAGTTTGTATGTGGTTCAACCCCGTTAACTAGGAGACCTACGTCCACGTGTGCGTCGGAGCGCGTTCACTAATAAATCATCGACGACCTTTGGTGAACTAAAAAGGAGGGCGGTACTACTAGAAACCGACCGGGTATATGCATATGAGTGTTATGTATTGCTCTTCTACGGAGTGAGATTGCGATCCCCTCTAATGGGGGTGAGTGGTCCCTTTTATAGGTGTAAGAGACCACTCGTACAAGGTAAGTAAATTGATTAGGAGGTACAACCCTAATTACAATTGATTTAACAAATCATGAAAGTTTCCTAAGTGGTTTAGGAAACAACTTGCACTTTCCATTAGTCCTCTAAATGAGATAGGCAACTGTCAGGAACCTTGTAGAGAAAATCATGGTACGGGCCTGGGTCGCACCCACTGTAGGTCTGCATCGTAAGCTCAAGTTGTGGGCCCAGATCGGGCGGTCTTGGCTGAGCAACCCGAGATGGTTGAGTAGCAAGTGCCCATTCCGGATGACTTGGCATTTCCTTGCTAAGGTGGCAATTTGACTTTGACCCGATAGTAGCAACCGCCCATGGGGAGGCTACTATAACTACACCCCAGGCATTGTACATATGTTTGATATCAATGAAAAGGCCCTCCGAGGCCGCCTTTTGTACCAATCATTTACATTTTTTTCTACTTGCCTGTTTTGAAATTCCCTACGCCCGACCGGTTGTAAGACTTGCAAAAACCCTGCCTTAGCAAAAGTTTTAGGACCGTAACCAGTAAAGAACACTTGGTCTTCTAGTGAGTCCGGTAGAGTGTAGGGTTTTGGCCCTGTTACTGCCCGGACGTATTCTCTGGGCACTAGGTACTTTGGAATGTTTTAGAATTCCCAGCCCTGTTAGTGCTCGGTGTGATTTCTTGTTTTAGTCCAGTATCCCCCTGCCCCCCAAGCTTTTGTTAAGGCGGGCATTGGTAGAGGAAGTGACCATAGGAACCGACCTAGAATGTTGGTAGTTGCAGGGTCTTTTTAAGCTTGCTATCATTAGCCATCTAGGGGGATTTATCCCCCATCGTCGGTTGTGGACCTAAGCGAAGTCGATGCCTCGGATGTGACCCCGAGGTCTTATGCGCCTCGGGTGTGAGTCTCGAGGTCATTTGTGCCTCGGTGTGATCTTGAGGTCTTTTTGTGCCTCAAGTCTGATCCCTAGGTCTGTCGGCTGAATGGAACCCGGGATGAAGAATGGTTTTGCAAAAGAAAAAATTTTATTCGATATGTACAACTGCTCAGAAAGAGCTACAAAGTTCCTAGCCAATACTGATCCGTGCTTCACTGAAATTATTTGTGGAGGTGCTGAACGTTTCAAGGGTGAGATAGATCCTGTCCATCCAGAGTTTGCAACTAGTAGGTTCCCGGGCAGTTGACTCGGGTGATCCTGTAGGGTCCTTCCCAGTTGGTCCCAACTTCTCGTGACTCGGGATTTTGGTAGACTAATTTACTGCCTTAAGGACTAGTTCCCCCACCTGGAAACTACGGTGCTTGACTTTGCTATTGAAATACCGAGAGACCTGCTGCTTATAGGCTGCTACTTTCAGATATGCCCGGTCCCTTTTATCTTCTACTAAGTCAAGCTCGCCTCTAAGATCTTCCTCCTTGTCTTGCTCGCTGAAATTTGCTACTTAGTACATTGGCAATCCGAGCTCTGTAGGGTCCCTTTTAATACATGATCACAAATTTCCAAAATTAGCCAATACTCCCAAACTTTAAGATACTGTCATACTAAGATTAACATAGACTATCAATGTGAGTCATAGCTGTTGTACAACATTTGTGTCATATTCCCTTCCATGCACCACACCATTAATAACCTGTACTAACCTTAGTCTTTTATTCTTTAATGCCCATGTAATTTGTCTTGTTAAGACATTTCCTATATATCAAACAATCAAACATAATTTGTGCACACATAATTGAAAACATGAAACAAACAGAAACAAACTTTAATTGCGCATAAGTGTCAATTACGCTACAACTGAAATATCCATCATTTACATCATTGATTACTCAAAAGACACATCCTTCCAACATGTTCCTTGTATGTCTTTGGAGGTAATCCCTTAGTCAATGGATCAGCAATCATAAGAGTAGTGCTCAAATTTTCAATTGACACTTGTTGTTTCTGGACTCTTTCTCTAACAACCAAGTACTTAAGTTCCATGTGTTTGGTACCACTAGAGTATTTTCCATTCTTAGAGAAGAAAACTGCTGCGGTATTGACACAATAAATTTTCAGCGGTTTGGCAATAGAGTCAACAACACCAATTCCTAAAATGAAATTCCGCAACCATAAATCATGACTCGTGGCCTCAAAACATGCCACAAACTCAGCCTCCATCATGGATGAAGCAATAATTGACTGCTTCACACTTTTCCACGAGATTGCTCCACCAACTAGCAGAAACACAAAACCTAATGTGGATTTTCTACTATCTAAGCAACCACCAAAATCTGAGACTCGATCACTTCTAACTGATCTAATCTCCTATATGTGAGCATATAATCCTTCGTCCCTTGAAGATATCGCATAACCTTCTTTGCTGCTTTCCAGTGTTCTATTCCTGGATTACTTTGATATCTACCTAACATTCCAACTGCAAAGCTATTATCCGGTAAGTCTGAGCATACATTAAGCTCCCTATAGCTGATACATATGGAACTTTCTTCATTTGTTCCTTTTCTAAGTCATTCCTAGGGCAGTGACTTTCATTTAACTTGTCACCTTTCATGATTGGTGCATCACTGATTGAACACAACTGCATATTAAATCTTTTCAAGACTCGATTGATATAACCGTTCTGAGACAGTTCTAGCAATCCTCGAGATCGATCCCTAACGATCTCTATGCTAATGACATAGGATGCCTCACCCATATCAACCATCTTAAAACACTTAGCAAGATACTCCTTGGTTTTGTGTAACAAACCAAGATCACTACTAGCTAACAAAATATCATCCACATACAGGACCAAAAAGATAAACTTGTCCCCACTGATCTTCAGATATATACACTGATCAACAGTGTTTTTTTTAAATCCAAAAGTAGTAATGGTATCATTAAACCTTATATACCATTGCTTGGAAGCTTGTTTAAGACCGTAAATGGATTTCTTGAATTTGCAAGCCAAATGTTCTTTTCCTTTCTTTATGAACCCTTCAGGTTATTCCATGTAGATATCCTCATCCAAATTTCCATTCAAAAATGTGGTTGTCACATCCATCTGATGTAACTCGAGATCATAATGAGCTATAAGTGCCATGATAATTCTAAATGAGTCCTTCTTAGATACCAAAGAGAAGGTCTCTCTATAATAAATGCCCTCTTTTTGAGTGAAACCTTTAGCCATAAATCTGGCCTTATATCTCTCAATGTTGCCTTTAGCATCGCGCTTGGTCTTAAAGACCCATTTATAGTCGACTTTCTTACAATTATTAGGCAATTCAACGAGATCCCATACACCATTCTGATCCATCGATTTCAACTCTTCATTCATAGCATTGATCCATTTACTAGAATTATCACTTTCTATGGCTTGTGAAAATGAAACCGGATCCTTATTAATCCCAATATCAAAATCAGATTCTTGTAGATACACCACATAATCATCTGAAATGGCAGGTCTCCTTTCCCTCTGAGATCTCCTCAGAACTGCCAATTATGGTGGTACTACATTATTTTCAATGACAATATCCTCATGAAGTGGTGAATCATTTCCATTATGTTGTTCATTTCCCTCAACTGGTTGAATAGCTTAAGGAACAACAATTTCTCGAGAAAGAAAGGGTAGTGGGATATCCACTCTTATTTCCTCGAGGTTTACCTTTCTTAATTCATCACTCCCACTAACTTTGCCATTCTCTAAGAATCTGGCATTACCGATTTCCACAATCCTCATACTATGGTTAGGGCAATAAAATTTGTACCCTTTGGACTTATCTGGATAACCAATGAAAAATCCAGATATGGTCCTTGAATCTAACTTTTTCTCATGTGGGTTGAAGATCCTTGCTTCTGCTGGACAACCCCAAACATGTAAATGTCTCAAACTAGGCTTCCTACCAGTCGACAACTCGAAAGGAGTTGTTGGGACAGCCTTACTAGGAACCCTGTTCAAGATATACATTGCAATCTTTAATGCTTTACCCCACAATGAATCAGGTATAGTTGAAAAAACTCATCATACTCCTAACCTTATCCAAAAGAGTACGATTACGCCTTTCAGCAACTCCATTCTACTATGGCATACCTGGCATTGTGTATTGAGCACAAATGCCATGCTTTTCAAAAAATTTGGAAAATGGGCCAGGATTTTGACCTGTCTCATCATATCTACCATAAATCTCACCACCTCGATCAGACCTCACTATTTATCTAACTATCTCTCGACCTCAGTAATGAATACCTTAAGGATGTCAACGGCCTGAGACTTTTCATGTATTAGATATAAATAACCATAGTGAGAAAAATCATCTATAAAGGTGATAAAGTACCTGACAAACAATGAATATTGCATATCCATGCGCCAATATAATAGATATAGTGCTCATTTAATCTTCCAAATTCCTAGTTTTACATACATTTTTAAATTAATATGATTTAATGATGATGTCACTCAAATATGTGTAATTATGTGCTTTTACATGTTTATTGCTTAAATAAAAATGAAGTTAAAATAGTGCAATAAAGGGAAGGAATGACGTAGCAAACACACGGAATAATTTCCCATGTGCTTACTACGGTCCTAACTTTCAACTAAAGAACACAAAAAATAAAATAAAAAATAAAAAAATAAACAAGAAGAAGAAGTTTGAAAATGTTGTCAAGGAAACTGCCTTGACAACGATGTATATATATGTAAAAATTTGACTCTCTTTCTCTTTCTCTCTCTCTCTCTCTTTCTCTCTCAGGACTGTTAGAATAGGAAGAAAAAATGGACAAAGCGAAGAAAATTGGCAAGCATCTCATTTTCGTCTCCTGTGCAGCGACGAAGCGAATAACGAAACTGCATCTCATTTTGTCTATATATTGAAGAGCCAAACAACTCAAAGAAGGACGCACAACACAACAGCTTGCACTCTCAACACACTGCCAAAGATAGAGAGAACAGTTTAGGGAGGTTATCGTATGAGCACTTCATAGTGTCCCTAGGAGTAGGAAACTTAAGCTTTTCTTTGCTTTTTCTAGTTCTAGAAGTTGTAAAATTTTGGTTTTTATGTAATTGATGATTTTATGTTCAAAAATATGTAACAAAACTTTGTGTACAGTATTTCACAAATTAAAATATTTATTTTCTTGTAGGACCTTTGCTAATTTGTAGTAGTAAAATATTAAAATTTTGATTTAATGTTTTTAGTATAGTTGGTACTTGTAGATGTCCCTTAAAATAGTTTGAAACCCCAAATTTCTAGTTTTTATAACAAAAATTCCATTCACTAGAAGACAAAATTTGCAAGTAAATGTCAGATTTCTTTGCTACATAGTTGTTATAATCACCTACTAAAGCCCCAAGCACACTCTTTCCATATCTCACTCCCCAAATTAGATTAGGAATTGGTTTGGCCTTGCTTGTGTTCTAGGAGTTCAGCCACTGTGACCCAGCAAGAACTTAAAGTCAAAGGTTTAGTATTTTATTTTTGGTTCAGTATTTCAATTTATTTATGTTTTATCAGCTTAGTTGTACTAAACTTTGTTATTTTGCATATTCCACGAATTCAATCCTAACTCATGTTAAGTGAAGAAAAAGTATTTTAATATTAGTTTTCACTCTTACCTTGGTGTTATAACTTTAATTTTAATTGGACAGTGACTGTGTACATCTATTTAATATTTCTGTAAAAGGTTATTTAGAAGACAGTTTCAATTCCAAAAATGGTAGGCTAAAACTTTAGTTGGGGATATGCAATAAAAACACAAAAATCACAGTTTTTGTGCACTAATCTTAAATGGGAAAATTTATCTAGATGGGTTGTTTTTTCATTTATCGCAAAAAAATATCTATATATCTATAGTTTATGACTATTTAACATATTTACAGACTATGCATATTGGACTTAAAAAGCTTATGTATTTGAAATAAGAATCTAATTATGTGAATTGTCAAACTATGCCTTTTGTCATAAAAAACACCTAGCATACATAAATAATTTATTTAACAAAATGTATATTTCAAGTATATATACATATATATTTCTATCCATTAATGGACAAGCAATTATGTAGTGGCAGAGTGGTGGGGACTGGGCGTCGAATAAACCACGGCCGTGGCGAGTCATGGTTCAAACCTGGCTACTACCCAATTGCCTCTTTATTTTTCTTTAAACTAAACAACGTCGTTTCATATCAAGCCTAATACACTTGAGATGACTTCAACTTGTATAATTTTATTTTCAAATAAAGAATTACTCTGCGGCCTAAATGCCAAATCCTTTTCAAAAGCATAGAATATGTGTGATCTAGCGTTGATTTGCATATTCTCAATCCCTTTAAATCATTTCTGGCAAGTTAATTAATATTTCATGCTTTTAGATAACTTAGATTAAATATTTGTATTATTTCTATCTTTTACTATAATAAAATAAAATAAAATTCATTTCATGTAAATCTAGCTTTTATTTCTTTTTCTTCCTTTTGTTACTAGCATCTTAGTTAGTTTATTTTGTACTGTGAAAATCTTTATCGTAAACTATTAAAGAAAAAAAACTTTGAATTAAGTTTTACTGCAAAAAAATATAAAAACTAGTAGTTTAGGAAAAGCCTCAAAAATCCATCATCTTTTAATTTCTTTTTAGGGACAAAATAGTTATTTCCTATCATTATAAATCTTTTATTTTCCGTTCCCTGTGGGTTTGACCTGGTCTTACCATAACTTTATTGCTTGTACGATCACTTACACTTGGTTGTTGATAAGAAAACGCATTAGTAGGACGTCGTAAGTACCTTTCTCCAGCAAAACATGGAATGGAGAGTGGTCCACAAATATCTGTATGAATTATCTCAAGATGCTTAGTATTTCTTGTGGCACTTTTCTTAGTGTGTTTGGTTCGCTTTCCCTTAATGCATTCCACACACACTTGAAAATCAATGAAGTTGAGGTGATCCGAAATCCCAGTCTTCACCAATATCTCAATTCTATCCCTGGAGATATGCCCCAGTCTTTTATGCCACAAGATTGAAGAGTTTTCATTAATTAGACCTTGTTTTGAACAAATACTCGAATGCAGGGCTATTAAAGATTGTGCAAACTCATGATTCAAGGAAATTTTAAATAAACCATCATATAAAATACTAGAACAACCAATAATAGAGTTAAACATTAAGCTAAGTTTCGCACAACAGAATAAAACATAATATCCAGCAACACCTAATCTGGATAAAGAAATTAAATTCCTAAAAAGTGAAGGTACATAAAAAGTGTCCATAAGATCCATCTAATGACCCGTCTCCAAGAGTAGGCGGTAGGTTCCAACAGCTACCACTTCCTCTTTGAGACGGTTCCCCATATAGATGAATCATTCACTTTCTTTCAGGTTCTGGGTTATAAGGAATCCCTGAATTGAATTTGTTATGTGAGTTGAGGCTCCAGAGTCATTCCACCAAATATTATAAGGAACTTCAACAAGATTTGATTCATAACATACAAAAGAAAGATTGATACCTCTCTTTTCGAACCAAGCCTTACGCTTACTGCAGTCCTTCTTCACATGACCATTCTTGCCACAAAAGTAACATGTGATAATAAACTTTCCATGGCCCTGGTTACTTTTCCAAGGTCCACCTCCTTTCTTTGGTGGAATTCTCCTTCCCTTTACAAACTTACCTTTCTTTTTAGCTTCATGAGTTACAGCTAGCACAGAGTGGGGGTCCTTCTTGCCTTAATCTCACTTCCTCTTGACTATACATACTAGTTAGCTCATTCAAATTCCACTTGTCTTTATGAGTATTATAGTGAATTTTGAATGGGCCGACCTGAGGAGGGAGGGAGTTGGGAATAAACTGTACTAAGAAGGTTTCATCCACTTGCATTCCTAGTGCTCGAAGTTTTGCAGCTTTGTCAGTAATATAGACGATATGTTCCCGAACCCCTTTATTACCATCATATTTGATAGTAGTTAATTCTGCCATAAGTGTGCCTGCTAGTGACTTATCTACTGATTTAAAATGTTCTTTAACAGCAGTCAAGAGTTGTGGATATCGCAATTTTTCTCCTTTTTACCCACAGCTTTCTTTCAAAATCTTTTTCAAATTCAAATTCAAAAACAGATGAGTCGCCACTTAATTTTTGAAAGAAAAATTAAGAAACCATTTTAAAGCAAACTGATCTTTTAAGAAACCAGAGATTTTCTAGGTCTGGAGAATATGGAATGAGAGGGGAAGGAGCCCGTCGGACTAAAACACCCCCTCTCATTCTATCTCGCGATAGGCCTCTAGTTAACATCCTTTTAATCGATTTAATAATCTAAGTATGTCCTCAACTAATACATATGTATAAATATACATTACAAAAGCATGTCTAAAGGGTGTAAGATTGCAAGTGGTAAAATATCATTCAAAAACCACATAATTCAAGTAGCAAGCAATATGATATACAAATAGGGAACTATAGAACTTACCCGGGATCCATGCCGCGAATATTAAACGTGCAATGCATACGAATAGAAAGTAAAACCTAAGTAAAGGTCTCTAATCACATGTATTTACATAAGGCAAGATCCTAATTCTGATGTGTCGCGCATGAGGTCATAAAATCAATAAAAAAAATCAAGGAATTTAAGTAAACTAGAGAGAGGGTTGAGAAGTTGCACCTCAAGTGCGCTGCAAAACAAGGGTTAGTCCACATACTTTAGGAAGAATGTATAATATCGGATAATTATTCATAAATGTCTAGCTTAATTCTATCAAGTAGAGGAAATGACATAATTATGAATTCTAATACCGATCTATACGGATGAATGTACATGATTATATGAACAAGAATAAGCTATTGTATTATTCCTTGGTTTGGATCATTTAGCCTCTGTATTTAAACTTTAACTAATTATTATTAACACATGGTTTAAGTCCTAGGTCATAGAAAGATCATTTAGACTATTGTTTGCAAGATATATCAAAGTTGTGACAGAATTCTGAAAATTGCTGAGAGCAGATCAGAACTTCAAAGAAATAAAAAGCATACTTCCCTTGGTTTGATCTTGATGATTTTTGGACACAAGATGCCTTTGTGTGTGTAGTTTCTAACCCAAAAAGAAAATCAGGGTTTGAACGGTTAGATCTCCGGGAATTAGACAAACACTAGACATCACTCAGGGGCTTGCAACTCCCCGTCCAGAGTTTTTGTATGATTTTCTAAAAAGAGTAAAAAAATCATAAATGCTTCGGTCATTTTAGGGTAGTTTCCTAATACATTAAACTACTTAGAAAATTTTATTTTGGATCTAGAGCGCTTGATTAAGGTTCTGATTTTCTTATTTCAAAAGAGTGAGACTGTTCTGAAACTCTAGACAGATTGTAGTTGTTCCACAAAGCCCTTGATCAAACCACCTTAACATGAAACTATCTTAAAACAAAAATTACAGTGGTGGAACTTTGAGTTATAAACACTTTCCCGTTGGTTTCATTCAATTCCAATGGTCTGATATTGAACTAAAAATCCTTGCTCAAAGGTGGTCACTGAATTTACTGCACCATTTATTCAAGTTCGACTTAGTTGGTTAATTCCAACTACTAAACTATGAAGTTGGGCTTAATCCAAATTGCTTCTCTTACCATTTGATGGTCATTGGAGACTATAGACATGCATGTTTATGGATTTTAATGAAATATGAAATGATTTTCACAAAATCCCCAAAACAATGAACTCAAACTTATGGACAAAAGTTTGGATTCATATTGTTATTCCTACCACTTGATGGTCATTGGAGGCTAAAGATACACACATGTAGATTTTAATGAAGTACGAAGAGCTTCACAAAACCTAAGAAAAGGATTAACCTAAGCCATAGAGATGGACTTAAACTAAGCCACTTCTCCTACCATTTGATGGTCATAGGAGATTAATGACACTTGAATTTATGGGTTTTAATGAAGTATAAGAAACTTCACAAAACCTCGAAATAATAAGCTCAAACTATGGATGAAGTTTGGACTCATTGACTCAATCATACTAGGATCAACCTCAATCCCTTTATGAATCATAAGTTCATAAGAATATTGAGGGATTCTAAACACAAAGGTTCAAATAAGGCATTGAAAGCCTCATGAACCTAAGTAATGAACATAATCAAAGAAAAGGGACCAAGGTTTTATTTCAAGATTTATTTAAGCTTTAAACACTAAGCCATTTTGATCCAAACTAATGAGATGAAAGCTCAATCACAACATATATGTGGTGTGTGATGAAATGAGATAGGAGGAAAGGTTTTGAAAATGTGTAAAAGGTCCTAGGTATCTAAATATTGTGATAGAGTTACTTAATAAACTAATTAGTTTAGTGTTTTACCTCTAAGTATCCTCAACTTCTTGGTTTCTTTGAGACCTTCCAAGTGATGATCAAACTCTTCTTCCAACTCTACTATTCTTTCACTATTTAGAAAATTTTGAAGGAGAATCAATATTGGGATCCTAACATTCTAATATTCCATCCTTAATAATGGAATATACACCTCCTATATATAGGCAATCATTAGGGGGTTATTTTGGGAAATTCGCAGCAAAAACCCTAATTCCCACCGCCATTTGATGGTATAAACCAACCTACTTTTGGACAGACTGTCACAAAAAGGCGGCACTCTCTGGAGATGGAAGCGGCACTCGCTGAATGCCGGAACGGCACTCGCTGAATGCCGGAACGGCACTCGCTGAATGCCGGAACGGCATTCAGTGATTGCCGTTGTGGCATTCACTGAATGTCGATGCGACATTCAATGAATGTTATGGACAACTCCAGGGACTGCCATTTTTTTTTTATAAAAATTCATTTTTTGCGGCACTCGCTGAAATTTGCGGCATTCACAGAATGCCGTCCGGCAGTCCAGAGAATGCCGTCCGGCAGTCCAGAGACTGCCGCAGCGGCAGGCCGTGACTGCCGCAAATTTGCTCAAGTGTCGTTCTGCCTCTTTTTTTTTTTTTTTCATCATCATTTTTTCTATTTTTTGTTTAGGTTGGAGAGTCTTTTGAAGAGCTTGAATCATCTTTGGAAGTCCTAGATTAGCCGGACACTTGTCATCATCGGATTTTAGAGTTGATACTCCCCTTAACTCGACGTTTGGTCAAAATCGGGGTGTCTACAGTTTGCCCCTCTTCGACAGAGCTTACGGAGCAACGCGTGTCACAAGTGAATGTCGAAGCATGTGTGAAGACAAGCCTTTGACCAAACCGTCGAATTTAGGTAAAAACAAAATGTGTTGCAGAAAGAAAGCCATCGTGCAACAAAATTCCAATTAGTCGTGCTCCATGATGAGCTGCCTACGTATCCCATTAGGAATCAGACCAAGACGTAGTTCAGGTAGGAGTCAGGCATACGCAAGCGCAAGTAATCATACGGATGAATGCTCCTATCCTGTCATGATGCACATGCTCATGCAATGGTATCTTTCAAATAAACTCGACCGAGCAAGTGTCATGCTTACTCTATGTCATGTCTTCTCTATTTATGACGCATATTTCATGATGCGCTTTGCCAGAGGAGATTTATCAAATGTTGACTGATGCAAAGATTTGTTTTCAAGGTTCGAGAAAATGCATTTCCAAATTCCCAAGGCGAGGGTTAATGCAAATCCATTACGAGAACCAAGAATACAAATCTGTTACACTCTTAAACAAAGGATCAACGTAAATCTGTTACGAGGATCGAGAATATAAATCCGTTATGTTCCCAGAACGAGGATTAACGTAAATCCGTTGCGAGAACCGAGAATGCAAATCTGTTATACTCTTAAACAAAGGATCAACGTAAATCTATTACGAGGATCGAGAATATAAATCCGTTATATTCCCAGAACGAGGGTTAATGCAAATCCGTTGCGAGAACCGAGAATGCAAATCTGTTTCACTCTTTAACAAAGGATTGACGTAAATCTGTTACGAGGATCGAGAATATAAATCCGTTATATTCCCAAAATGAGGGTTAACACAAATCCGTTGCGATAACCGAGAATGCAAATTTGTTACATTCTCGAACAAAGGATCAACGTAAATCTGTTACGAGGATCGAGAATATAAATCCGTTATATTCTCAGAACGAGGGTTAATGCAAATCCGTTGCGAGAACCGAGAATGCAAATCCGTTACACTCTTAAATAAAGGATCAACATAAATCTGTTACGAGGATCAAGAATATAAATCCGTTATAGAACGAGACAATTTTCAAATTTTAGAGCCCACGTACTCAAAATCATTTCAATTTTTCAAAATAAAACAACAGGGCAGAACTTTGTTTTGCAAAATTTTAGACAAGTCATGCCCATCTTTTTACGCTTTTGAATGTGATTTTCTTATTTCCCTTTTTAAAAAAAAAGTGCTTTCATGCTTTTAGGAATAGTTCCAACATGTTCAATCAAAGTGTTCACTCCTCCGATTAATCCTTTTATGAAAATTTTCCTTTTTAATGTCTTTTCTCGGCTCTTTATCTTGCTTTGTATCTTGCTTGATGTTTTACTCATTTTATGCTGTGAGTTCATGTTTTGCTTCTTTACAGTACTCATCATGATAGCCAGGAAATCCAGAGATGGGTTTAATGTAAATATCTGGGTTCTTCGGATAGCAAACGAAGTTTGCCCCTGGTTTTGGGGCTTCGAAGTGGTTCGGGGCAAACGCTAGTTTGCCCCTAGTTTAGTACAGGGTTTCTTCTCTTCTTTTTTTTTATATATATGGACAGAAGGCTTTTGAAAGCCCGCCTACTTATCCCCAAGTGGGTATCAGGTCGTTTTTAAGGCTTGACGGAAAATGCCCTTAAGGCAATTTATTAATGACCGAACCAAGCAGGTTGCCTACGTATCCCTTAGAGGGAATCAGGTCAAGTGTAGTTCATCTAGGCAGGAGGTTTTGAAAGAAGCGGTTTCAAGCAAAGTATTTCTTGAGGCGATCGAGGTTGATCGGTTGTTTGAATTCAACCCCGTCTAGGTCCATGAGATAGGCCGCTCCTCCAGAAAGGAGAGTCTTAATGATGTATGGCCCGACCCAATTGGGTTTAAATTTTCCTCTGGGGTCATAAACGGGTACTTTCAGTTCTTTGAGGACGAGGTCACCCTCAGCAAGCTTCCTTGGGCGGACCTTTTAATTGAAAGCACAAGCTATCCTCTTTTGGTACCCCCCGAGTATGGTTTATCGCAGACAATCTTTTCTCATCAAGCAACATTAGTTCCTCGTACCTCCCTCGCATCCATTCCAACTCGCTCACTTCACATTCTGCAAAGATTCTCAAAGAAGGTATTTCTACTTCAATTGGAAGAACAGCTTCCATTTCGTAAACCAATGAGTACAGCGTAGCTCCCGTCGAAGTTCTTACAGAGGTGCGGTATTCCCGTAATGCAAACGGTAATTTCTCGTGCCAATCTTTGTATGTATCAGTTGTTTTCCCCAAGATTGCTTTAACATTCTTATTTGCTGCTTCCACCGCTCCGTTCGTTTGAGGCCTGTAGGGGGAAGACTGATGGCGGGTGATTTTGTACTTTTCTAGGAGTGGGATAACTTCTCCTTGGAAATGGCTACCATGGTCAGAAATGAACTCACTCGAGACCCCATATCTACAAATTATGTTCTTTTCTATGAAGCTCACCACATCCTTGGCTTTCAAAGTGGCGTATGATACCGCCTCTACCCATTTGGTAAAATAATCTATTGCCACGATTATGTATCGATGTCCATTAGATGCCTTTGGAACTATCTCACCGATGATATCAATGCCCCAAACAGAGAAAGGCCACGGCATGGTCATGCTATAGAGCTGGGAAGGTGAAGTATGCATTAGATTTGCATGGATCTGACACTTATGGCATCTTCTGACGTACTCACAGCAGTCTTTGTCTAAAGTGGTCCAGTAATACCCCTGTCGAATTATCTTCTTGGCCAGCATATGTCCATTCATGTGGGACCCATAGACTCCCTCGTGTATTTCTTCCATCATTCTCCTAGCCTCCCTACCATAAAACACTCCAGATTGAATCCGGTATATGAATTTTTCCACAACTTATCTGTATAGATCATAAATTGGGTGGAGAACCTTCGAATCGCCTTTCTGTCCTTCTCTGAAGCTCCCTCGGGGTATTCTCCTTTCTTAATGAAATTCCAAACATCCGTGTACCAAGGCAACTCATTTCCCTCCTCTATCATTGCGATCATCTCGAATGAAGGTTGGTTTCTGATTTCTATGGACAATGGTATCATGGTGGCTCCCGAAGGGATTTGTATCATTGAGGCCAAGGTTGCTAAGGAATCAGCTAACTGGTTCTCTTCACGGGGAAGATAGTAGAACGATATCTTTTTAAATTGTACTTTTAGGCTTTATAGGTAGTCATGGTAAGGCCTCAACTTCTCATGCTTCACCCTCCAATCACCTCGTACCTGGGATATGATTAGGTTGGAGTCTCCAAAAACGTCGATCCTTCCAACATTTAGGACTAAGGCTGCTTCCATCCCAATTATGCATGATTCGTACTCCGCGGTATTATTAGTCGAGTCATACCTGAGTTTGACGGCCAGTGGGGTGGGGGTTCCATCGGGTGCTATGAGAATGATTCCAACCCCGTAGCCTAATTGGTTGGCAGCTCCATCGAAATACATCTTCCACTGCTCCTCTCTCAACTCCATTACCCCTTCATCGAGAAACCTGAACTCCCCTTTCTCCTCAGATTCTATGGCAAGGTCGACTACGTATTCTGCGATGGCTCTTCCTTTAACGGATTTAGAAGTGACATTTCTGATATCGAATTCGGAGAGCATCATGGTCCAACGGGAAATTCTACTGGTCAAGACAGGCTTTTCGAACAGATATTTGAGTGGGTCCATCGATTAGGACAACGGGAAAGGCTAACATGTAATGCCTAAGACGACGGGTACACCAGACTAAGGCCCAACAGGCTTTTTCTAAGGGTGAGTATTTCAGTTCGTCTCCGGTCATCCTCTTGCTCAAGTAATAAATGGCTTTTTCTACATGCCCCTCTTCCCCTTCTTGGGCCAACATACACCCCATTGAATCCTCGGACACAGAAAGGTACAACAATAAAGGCCTCCTAGGTGAGGGTGGTGACAGGACAGGTGGGTTTTGGAGGTAGGTCTTGATCTTATCAAAGGCTTGCTGACACAGGGTATCCCATTCAAACTTTTCTCCTTTCCTGAGTAACCTGAACAACGGGTCGCAGGTTAGGGTGAGCTTTGAGATGAAACGGCTTATGAACTGTATTCTACCTAGAAATCCCCTTAGCTCTTTTTCATTCTTGGGCGGCTGCATTTCGACTATGGCCGTTATCTTGGTCGGGTCCACCTCTATCCCTCTCTGAGTGATGAGGAATCTCAACAGCTTTCCGGTGGTGACCCCGAAGGTGCATTTCTGCGGATTCAACCTCATTCTGAATTCCCTCAACCTCCTAAAGAATTTTCTCAACGCCCCTAAATGTCCTCCTCTCTCCTTAGATTTTACAATCATATCGTCCACGTACACCTCTACCTCTTTATGGATCATGTCGTGTAATAATGTAGTAGTGGCTCGCTGATATGTCACCCCTGCATTCTTAAGCCCAAATGGCATCACCTTATAGCAATAAGTTCCCCATGGTGTGATAAAGGTGGTTTTCTCCCTATCCTCGGGTGCCATTAGAATCTGGTTGTACCTTGAGAACCCATCCATGAAGGATAAAAGTTCATGCCCGGTGATGTTATCAACGAGGACGTCGATATGCGGTAAAGGGAAATCGTCTTTAGGGCTGGCTTTGTTCAGATCGCAGAAATCAACGCAAACCCTAACACGACCATCCTTTTTCGAGACTGGCACTATATTGGCGATCCATTCTGGATACTCGGTGACCATTAAGAATCCAGCTCTTAACTATTTTTCAACTTCCTCTTTGACTTTGAGTGCCCATTCAGGCCTCATTCGCCTCAATTTTTGTTTTACAGGTTTGGAATTGGAGAAGACGGGGATATGGTATTGGACTATTTCTGGATCAATGCCTGGCATATCATTATATGACCATGCAAAAACATCTTTGAATTCACTTAATAGTTTGATTAATTCTTCGCTTTCTCCTTTGCTAAGTATAGAGCCGATAAAGACATTTTGAGGATTATTTTCATTTCCTAGATTAATTGTTAGAGTATCCTCAATGATTTTACACGCAGATTCTTTTTCTTTTTCAATTAATTTTTGCAATTCAATGGGTATTTCATGATCATCACATTCATTAAGCGCATTCGAGTAGGCAGAATTAGTCATGCTTTCATTGATTTTCTTTGGAGTGATTACAACAGACATAGAAATTGAAAGACGCCTCATTTGGGCCATTACAGACTCTGGGTGTGGGGGATACCTATCAGCAGACTCAAAAACCCACTCTTTCTTGCTTTCTCCTCCCCGATCAGCGATGAAGCACTCTTCCAGATCCCCTGTCTTGGTAATTTCCTCCATCTCTTCTTTCTCGGGTCCTCCTTTGTCGGTCTTCTCTTGATCTTTCCAATTTCCTCACTCTCAGCTGCCTCCTCCACCAGACCCTCAACGTATTCATCTTTGACTTTTCCATTACCCGCTTCTATAATTTTTTCGCTCCCTTCGCCCAGCAGGCCCTTCATGACCGAGCCATCTAGCGTGCCAATCCAATCTTTGGCAGTAACCGACTTAACAAGCATCTGCAAGTATGGATCTTCGTACATAGAGAACTCATGGGGGAAGAAGATCTCAAACCCTGGCTTCAAACATTTATCTTTCTGATTCATCCATGGTTCTGGGAAGCCACAAAAGGGGAAATCTTCTCCTTCCTTCACAAAGTATCCATTGAGCGTTTTCAGATAAGATTCCAACGGTGCATCAGTCGCCTTCTTCTTCTCTCTCAGCTCTTTCTTTGATGGTTGATACCCCAGACCATGAGTGTGAGTCTGAGTGGCGATATTCAGAAATTTTGGCAGACCTTGATGATTCTTGCCCAATCCCATGCCTGGAAAGAAACCCATCTTCTTCATGATCCCTGCGACCAACGGGCTTGCGTACTGATCGAAGTAAAGTGGCAGGAACTCTCTTGGTTTCTCACCTTCCAACATATTAATGAATTCGAACCCTCCCAGACCTGTCTCTTCTTCTTGGAACTGTACCTCTAAAACCGGCGTGCTTGATGAAGCTTCAGACGGACGAACCCAACTATCCCCGAGAATATCACATACCTTGCTCTTCCAGACACACTTGACTTTTTGATGAACTGTAGATGGTATGACGCCCAAATTGTCTAGCCACGGCCTTCCTAGCAGTAAATTAAAAAAAGCAGGTATGTCGATGACCTGAAATTCGGCTTCCAATTCCACAGGCCCAATAGCTAAATGGAGGAGAATTATTCCTATGACTATTCTCTAAGTGTTGTCGTATGCCCTTACCTTTTGCTCGGATGGCACGAACGTTGTTTCATCTAAACCCATGCGCTTGGCTGTTCGGAATGGACACACGTTTAGAGCAGATCCATTATCAACAAGACAAGCAGGTACAGTATTCCCCAGGCATTCAACAGTGACATACAACGGCTTATTATGAGCAGGCCCTCCCGGAGGTAGGTCTTCTGATGAAAAGGTAATAGCCAGAGTTGGAATCCTACTGATTATTCCCAAGAGGTCTTCTGGTGTTGCATCGATGGAAACGTCGGATTGGTTCAAAGCATCCAAGACTGCCTGCCTGTGACGTTTTGAAGCGATCAGTAAGCTCCAAACAGTGATGTTGGCCTGAGTTTTCTTCAATTGTTTCAGGACCCTGTCTTCCTTTGCTTCTTCATCTATTTTTTCTTTTCCCTTATCTAAATCCCTCCCCGGGTGGTCTTCCTCTAGTTCGTGCGATTTGAAGTGTCTGCCCGACCGGGTCAAATGACTGACTTCTTCTCTCATCCACAAATTGTCGGCCTCCGAAACTCTTCCCAAACTCTCATTTTTGGTTCCCATCTCTTCATCACTTTTGTACCACACAATCATCCTCTATCTGATCTACATTGCCTTCTTCCTGAACCCACCAATCCATCTATTATGCTTTTTCTTCTTCACATCCCTTCGACATGCCTTCCAAGGTACAGATTGTCGGATTCTCTATCAGCTGATAAGGCCTTCTTGGTGTCCCAGCCCTAGTGATTAGCCTAAATGGATCGAAGATAGTTTCTTCTATCCCCAAGAAATAGAGGCCTTGCGGTGGTGGTACAGCATGGTTGTTTGGTAGTGGATTTCTTGTGACATTTGGGGCTCTGGCGGGTGGTTTCGATATCACCTTGTTATCAATTAGATCTTGGATTTCATGAAATTTGCATCGATCCGTTGAGTGGCCCTTCTATTGGTGAAATTTGCAAAAGAAATCCCCTTGAAAACTTGGCGGAAGCGGACTTGGTAGAGGTCGAGGTTCCAACTGACGGTGATGCCCTTTTGCTAACAGCCTATCGAGAACGGTTGACAATGATACCCACAGGTCTGAGAATTTTCTCGGTGCTTTGTCCCCCCCTCTCCTCGGTGTTATGTCAAATTTTTTCTCCAACCCGTTTAGTGCGTTGACATCGGTGGGGCCAGAGTGACCCCCCTACTGTCCTCCATTGGACCCATAGTTCGGCCTTCTATACCGATTCGGCTGTTCCTCCTTCTTTATCACTCCCTCTTGGATCGCATCTTCGATTCGAGTCCCTACATCAAATACCTCAGCAAAAGTGTTGATCGACTGGAATCTCATTTTCTCTTGATAGACAGGTTGAAGATTCTTCATCAACATTCGGATCTGGTCTTTCTCGGGCAGTCTCTGTACCATTTTAGCTACCTTTCCTCTCCAACGCTCAAGTATTCAGCGAAAGATTCTCTATTTCCCTGCCTGGTAGTCTCCAGATCTCTGACAGTAACGTCCAGGTCTTGATTATACTCATATTGCGCCACGAATGCCTTGATCACTTCTTCCCAAACCCGAGTCTTGCTTGGTTCGAGAGTGAAGTACCAGGATAAGGCAGCTCCGGTTAAAGTTTGTTGGAACAAGACGGCCATCATGGTGGTGGTTAATCCGCTTGGTTGGAAAGCTCCGATACACATCCGTACATGACTGCGAGGGTTTCCTGCTCTGTCGAACTTATCAAAAACTGGCATCGTAAAGCCGACCGGCAGCGTCTCGTGGACTCCATCGTACAGACCTTCTAACTTCATTAGATAAGTGTCGACCCCTTGAGCCTTACGCATCACCCATTCCAGCTTCTCGATCTTCTCAGTCAGCAGCCTCTCTTTCTCAGCTTTCTCCATTTCCCTGTTAGCCTGCAGCGCATCAGTCCACTGTGCCTCCTGATCATCAAACCAATCTCCTTCTCCCCCTAAAGGTGGGTCTACAACCGACAGAACTACAGGCGGTGGTCGGCGTTCTATCATTCCCATCATACGATTCATATTTTCGGCTTGCCACCTCATTTGCTCTGCTTGTTGTTCTACCAGTGTTCTCAACCCGGCTACTTCCTCATTGTTCCTTTCTTCTGTCATTTCAGTGTCTTCTCTTCTTACCAGCCTCGCCGTGGGATCCCTAAACCAGGCTTGATTTGAACTTGATGCTATTTTCGCCCTTACAACAAATTTAAAATTTTTCTTTTAAAAACTTTTTATCTACTTCTTTGTCACACACATATATTTTGTTTTGCAAAAGACATTTGGTAAAAACTTTCTTTCATATGTCACACGGATGCAATGCATGTGTGTGTGTGTGTGTGTGTGTGTGTGTGCCTATTCTATATGCCAAAGAAAAGAAAATCCTAATCCTAACATATAAACACATAAGCACATAAGATCCTCACCCATGTCAAGTGCGCCAACTTCTCCTTTCATTGTGATCTTTACTACCCTCTCAAAGGTTGGATATTCAAAAAAAATTGAATTTCATTTGAAAAGCATGAGATGTGAAAATATTTCTCAATAAAGATGATTGGGTTGAAATTTTGCTTCCGAAAACTATTCCCAAAATTTTGGATTTTTCCTTAGAAAATGTTAGTTTGGAGCTTTAACCGAAAAACATTTTGGGATAAAGAACGGTGGTTCATCAAAATCTTGTTTGCTCTCAAAAGTGAATTTTTTAAAACTTTTGGATATAAGGATCACATGATCGGATTATCACCGTACTTTTCTTGAATTTGGATGCATACAAGGGCAATGATGCTTAGCTAACATGATATAAGAAGTATAATCTTATAATCAAGGTTCGGCATGTCTTCCAAATGTCGTGGAATATGAGAAAAAATTGCTAAAAGGTGATTAAAAGATTATACATCTTTCATTGACCAAGTATCGTCATTATCTCAAGTAATCCCTCCCGGGCATACAAAGCTTCCTAGCACATAAATCTTAATCAAGAATTGATTTCCTAAGATTTGAAAGGTTCTATGGAAGCTATTATGCAAAAGCTGGGTTTTGGTCAAATAAGGGACCCTTGACACACACCCGATAGGATGCTTCATATACCAACACATGGTACGAGATCAAGGGTGATCACACAGTCCCATGATAACTTGACCGACCGGGTTGCCCCGAGTCTCCAAGGTCATAGTTCCGTGCAATCGACTGGCTGGACATGCAAGTGAAATGCAACAGGCACACAGAGATTGATTAATCTAATTAAAAGGATGCTTTCAAGTCTAATCCTCGAGTGAACCCAAAACCAGAATCCTGGTCTGCGAAACCAGAGATTCTGGGTTCGATCCCCAGCAGAGTCGCCAGATTGTGGATATCGCAGTTTTTCTCCTTTTTACCCACAGCTTTTCTTTCAAAATCTTTTTCAAATTCAAATTCAAAAACAGATGAGTCACCACTTAATTTAAAAGAAAAATTAAGAAACCATTTTAAGCAAACTTGTCTTTTAAGAAACCAGAGATTTTCTAGGTCCAGGGATTATGGAATGATAGGGGAAGGAGCTCGTTAGACTAAAACACCCCTTTCATCCTCTCTCGCAATAGGCCTCTAGTTAACATCCTTTCAATCAATTTAATAATCTAAGCATGTCCTCAACTAATACATATGTATAAATATACATTACAAAAGCATGTCTAAAGGGTGTAAGATTGCAAGTGGTAAAATATCATTCAAAAACCACATAATTCAAGTAGCAAGCAATATGATATGCAAATAGGGAACTATAGAACTTACTCGGGATCCATGCCGTGAATATTAAATGTGCAATGCATACGAATAGAAAGTAAAACCAAAGAAAAGGTCTGTAATCACATCTATTCACATAAGGCGAGATCCTAATTCTGATGTGTCGCACATGAGGTCATAAAATCAATAAAAAAATCAAGGAATTCAAATAAACTAGAGAGAGGGTTGAGAAGTTGTACCTCAAGTGCGCTGCAAAACAAGGGTTAGTCCACATACTTTAGGAAGAATGTATAATATCGGATAATTATTTCTAAATGTCTAGCTTAATTCTATCAAGTAGAGGAAATGACATAATTATGAATTCTAATACCGATCTATACGGATGAATGTACATGATTATATGAACAAGAATAAGCTATTGTATTATTCCTTGGTTTGGATCATTTAGCCTCTGTATTTAAACTTTAACTAATCATTATTAACACATGGTTTAAGTCCTAGGTCATGGAAAGATCATTTAGACTATTGTTTGCAAGATATATCAAAGTTGTGACAGAATTCTGAAAATTGTTGAGAGCAGATCAGAACTTCAAAGAAATAAAAAGCATACTTCCCTTGGTTTGATCTTGATGATTTTTGGACACAAGATGCCTTTGTGTGTGTAGTTTCTAACCCAAAAAGAAAATCAGGGTTTGAACGGTTAGATCTCCGGGAATTAGACAAACACTAGACATCACTCAGGGGCTTGCAACTCCCCGTCCAGAGTTTTTGTATGATTTTCTAAAAATAGTAAAAAAATCATAAATGCTTCGGTCGTTTTAGGGTAGTTTCCTAACACATTAAACTACTTAGAAAAATTTATTTTGGATCTAGAGCGCTTAATTAAGGTTCTGATTTTCTTATTTCAAAAGAGTGGGATTGTTCTGAAACTCTGGACAGATTGTAGTTGTTCCACAAAGCCCTTGATCAAACCACCTCAAACATGAAACTATCTTAAAACAAAAATTACAGTGGTGGAACTTTGAGTTATAAACACTTTCCCGTTGGTTTTATTCAATTCCAATGGTCTGATATTGAACTAAAAATCCTTGCTCAAAGGTGGTCACTAAATTCACTGCACCGTTTATTCAAGTTCGACTTAGTTGGTTAATTCCAACTACTAAACCATGAAGTTGGGCTTAATCCAAATTGCTTCTCTTACCATTTGATGGTCATTGGAGACTAAAGACATACATGTTTATGGATTTTAATGAAATATGAAATGATTTTCACAAAATCCCCAAAACAATGAACTCAAACTTATGGACAAAAGTTTGGATTCATATTGTTATTCCTACCACTTGATGGTCATTGGAGGCTAAAGATACACACATATAGATTTTAATGAAGTATGAAGAGCTTCACAATACCTAAGAAAAGGATTAACCTAAGCCATAGAGATGGACTTAAACTAAGCTACTTCTCCTACCATTTGATGGTCATTGGAGATTAATGACACTTGAGTTTATGGGTTTTAATGAAGTATAAAGAACTTCACAAAACCTCGAAATAATAAGCTCAATCACAATATATATGTGGTGTGTGATGAAATGAGATGGGAGGAGAGGTTTTGAAAATGTGTAAAAGGTCCTAGGTATCTAAATATTGTGATTGAGTTACTTAATAAACTAATTAGTTTAGAGTTTTACCTCTAAGTATCATCAACTTCTTGGTTTCTTTGAGACCTTCCAAGTGATGATCAAACTCTTCTTCCAACTCTACTATTATTTCTCTATTTAGAAAATTTTGAAGGAGAATCAATATTGGGATCCTAACATTCTAATATTCCATCCTTAATAATGGAATATACACCTCCTATATATAGGCAATCATTAGGGGTTATTTTGAGAAATTCGCAGCCAAAACCCTAATTCCCGTGCGCCATTTGATGGTATAAACCGACCTACTTTTGGACAGGCTATCCCAAAAAGGCGGCACTCTCTGGAGATGGAAGCGGCACTCACTGAATGCCGGAACGGCACTCAGTGATTGCCGTTGCGGCATTCACTGAATGTCGATGCGGCATTCAATGAATGCCGTGGACAACTCCAGGGACTACCGTTTTTTTATTTATAAAAATTTATATTTCGCGGCACTCGCTGAAATTCGCAGCATTCACAGAATGCCGTCCGGCAGTCCAGAGATTGCCGCAGCGGCAGTCCGTTACTGCCGCCAATTTGCTCAAGTGCTGTTTTGCCTCTTTTTCTTTTTCTTTTTTTTTTCATCATTTTTTTTTGTTTTTTGTTTAGGTTGGAGAGTCTTTTGAAGAGCTTAAATCATCTTTGGAAGTCCTAGATTAGCCGGACACTTGTCATCATCGGATCTTAGAGGTAATACTCCCCTTAACTCGATGTTTGGTCAAAATCGGGGTGTCTACAAGTGTTCCAATGCGCTACTAGTTTAAGAGAGGGAAGTCTTAATGTTATTAGCTATGTTCATCCTCATAAACATAAGGCTAAGTCTATTGATCTTTCTCAGGCTTTTATAATGTCAACCTGTACTGCAGTACTGTCAGCAGTAACTTCCTCAGGTTTTCAACCAAAAGTGCCATGTCATGATCTAACACTCCCAATGTGAATTGGATTTGTTCATACCATTCCAAAAAAATTGACCCATTAAGAGTTGGAATGCTAGATGCGTGAGAGTGCAACGAAGTGGGAACAGTCACTGAAATAGGATAATGCTCACGTTAAGGCCTTGAGTCTATCTTTAATGTAGAATTATAGATTCTAAACATATGAACTATTGACATCACTACAGTTTCTCCTTTGGGCGAAACCGTATCATATCTAGTGTGAGTAAAATATTATCACCTATATAGGAGTAATATTATTTATGTCACCGAATAGTTAGTCATATTACCTTTGGGCATCCAATTCTACTTATTAAGTAACACAAATTACAATACCCTACCCAGTTCATAGTTGGTTGAAAGTGACTCTCCTTTGGGCTAATTCCAATCTCCTAACTATGACTGTCATTGAGAATACTATTGTCTTTTATGTCACCCTTTTTTGACTAATCTTTAATGTAGTTTTATATTCATAAAGCTCACTAACCTAGGTCACTTTGGCGACTACCAAGTTAATAAACCCTATGAAAATAAAACTAACCAACAATATTCTCTAACCTTTTATTAGAGTTATTATTTAATAGCTAAAGTCATCATTTACTAATTCAATTACTAAGGGTCTGTTTGATGACCATTTCGTTTTGTTTTCTTTGTTTTTGTTTTCATTTTTTTGAAAATGGCAATAAAAAAAGTGTTTGGTAAACTTTATTTTGTTTTCAAAAACAATTTCAAAAAAGGGGCCAAAAATGAAAACAAAAATTAGTAGCTTCCAAAAAAGGCAAAATCGATTTTGGTATCCAAGATTACTATTTTGCCCTTACAAATTTTAAAAGCTATAACTATTTAACATTAAATCAAAATTGAACGTCGTCAGACTCGTACATTTTTTTTTGTTGGGACCAAAAAAGTATATAATCTCAAAATGACCAAATTACCCTTAAATATTACATTTAATAAATTAAAAAAATCCAGTCTTCAAATAACACAAGGTGACATAACCAAAAGTTATTCGAGGTTCTAGATTTAATAGCAGGGTCCATTTGGTATAAATCTATTTGTAAAATGACTATTTTGCCCTATATACTTCAAAATGTCATAAGTTATTAAGATTAAACTAGAATTGAACGTCGTCAGAGCCTATGGACTCATTCTAACATTAAGACCATTTGGGGAGCTAAAAAGCATATATATGGTAAAATGACCAAATTGCCCTTGGAGCTTACATATAAGAAGTTAACATTGTTAAAATCTTCAATTAATACGGAATGACATACCCCTATGTTTTTCGACGTTCTGGATCCAATGGTAGGGTCCATTTGACCTGAATATATTTGTAAAATGACTATTTTTTCCTTCAAAGTTTAAAATGCCATAGCTTGTTAAGACTAAGCTAGAATTGAACATCGTCAGAGCCTCTAAGCTTATATTTAAAGATAAAGAATATTGGGACCTAAAAAGTGCATATATAATAAAATGACCAAATTGCCCTTGGGGTTTACATATACGAAGTTAACATTGTTAAAGTCTTCAAATAATACAGAGTGACCTACCCTGAGGTTTTTCGACGTTCTGAATCCAATGGTAGGGTCCATTTGGCCTGAATATATTTGTAAAATGACTATTTTGCCCTTAAAATTTAAAATGCCATAACTTGCTAAAATAAAATTAGAATTTAACGTCATCAAAGCCTGTGAACTCATATTTTTATGAAGAATATTTTGGAACCTAAAAAGTATATAGATCGTAAAATGACCAAATTGCCCTTGGGGATTATATATAAGAAGTTAACATTGTTAAAGTCGTCAAAATAATATGGAGTGACCTACCCCGAGGTTTTTCGACGTTCTGGAACAAATGGTAGGGTCCATTTGGTCTGAATATATTTGTAAAATGACTTTTTGCCCTTCAAACTTTAAAATGCCATAACTTGTTAAAATAAAATAAGAGTTTAACGTCGTCAAAGTTTGTGAACTCATATTATTATGAAGAACATTTTGGAACCTAAAAAGTATATATATATCTTAAAATGACCAAATTGCCCTTCGGACTTACATATAAGAAGTTAACATTGTTTAAGTCATCAAATAATATGGACTGACCTGACTTTAGGTTTTTTTACGTTCTGGATCCAATGGTACCATTTGGCCTGAATATAATTGTAAAATGACTATTTTGCCCTTCAAACTTCAAAATATCATAACTTGTTAAGACTAAAATATAATTAAACGCCGTCAGAGCGAGCTCATATTTAAGATGAAGAACATTTGTGACCTAAAAAGTATATAGATTGTAAAATGATCAAATTGCCCTTGGGGGCTTAAATATAAGAATTTAACATTGTTAAAGTCTTCAAATAATACGGAGTGACCTAGCCCGAGATTTTTCTACGTTTTGAATCTAATAGCGGGGTATATTTGCATGAATATATTTGTACAATGACTATTTTGCCCTTATAAATTTAAAAATCCATAACTTGTTAAGATTAAATCAAAATGTCTCAAAAGCATATAGATAAAGTATATAGATCATAAAATGATAAATTTTGATTAAATCTTAACAAGTTATGGCATTTTGAATTTTTAAGACTAAAATAATCATTTTGCCCTTATGTATTCAAGCCAAATTGACCCCTCCATTGGATTTAGAATGTCGAATAACCTTAGTGTAAGTCACCCCGTATTATTTTAATAAACTTATTACAAGTAAAAGCCAAGGGTAATTTGGTCATTTACCATATATATACATACTTGTACGTTCCCAAATGTTCTTCATCTTAATATGAGCTCACAAGCTCTGACGACGTTCAATTCTAGTTTAGTATTAATACGTTATGGCATTTTGAAGTTTGAAGGGCAAAATAGTCATTTTACAAATATATTCAGGCCAAATGGACCCTATCATTGGATCCAGAATGTCAAAAAACCTAAGTTTAGGTCACTCCGTATTATTTGGCGACTTTAACAATGTTAACTTCTTATATGTAAGCCACAAGGGTAATTTGGTCATTTTATGATCTATATACCTTTTAGGTTCCAAAATGTTCTTCATAATAATATGAGTTCATAAGTTTTGATGACGTTAAATTCTTATTTTATTTTAACAAGTTATGGCATTTTAAAGTTTTAAGGGGCAAAATAGTAATTTTACAAATATATTCAGGCCAAATGGACCCTACCATTGGATCCAGAACGTCGAAAAACCTAATAAGAGGCCACTTTGTATTATTTGAAGATTTTAACAATGTTAACTTCGTATATGTAAACTCCAAGGGCAATTTGGTCATTTTATTATATATATACTTTTTAGGTCCCAAATGTTCTTTATCTTAAATATAAGCTTAGAGGCTCTGACGGCGTTCAATTCTAGTTTAGTCTTAACAAATTATGGTATTTTGAAATTTAAAGGGCAAAATAGTCATTTTATAAATATATTCAGGCCAAATGGACCCTACCATTGGATCTAGAACGTCGAAAAACCTGGGGGTAGGTCACTCTGTATTATTTGAAGATTTTTACAATGTTAACTTCTTATATGTAAGCCCCAAGGGCAATTTGGTCATTTTTTGACATGTATATTTTTGAGGTTCTAAAATGGTTTTCATAATAATATGAGCTTATAGACTTTTACGGCATTATATTCTAATTTTTTTTAACAAGTTATGACATTTTGAAGTGTTAGGGACAAAATTGTCATTTTACTAAGTAGTTGTAAAATTTTGGCACAAAAATATAGTTTACCAAACGCATTTTTTTATTTTTGTTCTCACTTCTTAAAAACAAAACAAAGTTACCAAACGCATTTTTTATTTTCTTTTTTTAAAATGAACCCAAAAATTTCTAACACAAAAACAAAAAAATGAAATGGTTATCAAACGAGCCTAATTTAATGAAATAACAATAATTATTTCGTGTCCTCTTTCATGTGATTGAAAATTTTAAACAATGACAAATATTTAGCAATAACTCTAAATCTTTAAGATGAATGAAACTGTAAATTTGCTAATCAAACCAAACATTTGATAGTCAACTTAATTAGTAACAGACCCACCAACTTTGATTCCCCAAATTGGATTGATCACTTTGATACAGACACATGATTTCTGATACCCAGTTATAGCCACATGGTGATGTTATAGAAACCAAAATGACAAATTACATATTCTAAGATTATTCATGGAAGTTAAGATGTTAAGTTTTACACGTTGCTTGAGGAGCATCTTTTCATGTGAAAGACTCTTAATCAAATGGTCTTCATTACTAACACAGTAACACCATACAATATATATATATACTAGTGAAGTGAGCACGTGCGTTGCACGTGCCCGTGTGTGCGTTCGTGGAATATTTTATAAATTGTGTTGTAAAATATAACTTTAATTTTAGAGGAATAAAAAAAGTTGGGTAATGTTATGCTTCTCAAATCTAAATCCGAATTACAAATCCAAAATACTATATATGTTTAAACAATAATATCTTGTATTCCTTTAATTTCAAAAAATGCGTTCACTTAAAGTTTGTACACTATTTACAGAAAAATATCTTTGATAATGAGCCTGTGGTTTATTAATTCTCCAGTTTTTTGGGCTTTATCAAACTATTAAACTCTACAAGTAAGCGTTTCAGGTTATCATATTATTTCAACTTCAAGAATAATATTGAAATTTTGTTGGAAGAATTAGTAGAAATGATATTATGATAAGTTGTTAAGAGTGAAGGACAATTAATATTATTAATTTCACTTAGTATCTCTGAATATTAAGTAAAATGACATTACTATTTGAGACATTATTATTTTACTGGTAGTTTTTTGTTTCTTTGATGTTAGAATCAAGTAGACCCAAGATATAAGAACAGGAATCTACCTTTTCCCCTACAGTTTTTCTAAGCAAGCATAAGGATTGCTCAATCGCAAAATCTCAGTTCGTAACAGAATTATGCCAATAAGAAAACAATAACAATCTCTTGAGAAAAGTTCATTCTCTTGAGGAAGAAAACAATAAGAATTCTATAATGGCCCAAAGTGGTCTAAATCCAATAATGCTAAATTCCAACACCAAATCTGATTGCAATCTTCAAATGCAAATGGTTCGACGGCATAGACATACACAGTTTAAAAGAATGAATACATGAGAGGAGTAGTAGTTACCCAATTGAGGCGAAAATGAGTTGCTGTTCAAACGAATCGTCAGTTGTAATCTATTCAATCAACTGTTTGAAATTGAAACTTGATTAGAAACTGAAACAAATGAATAAAGCAAATATCTCAGATTTTAAACAAGAGAACAAAATGGAGGAAAAAGATTCAAAGCAAGAGAGAACGACAGAGGCTGAATTCAAATGGGAAAACAAAATCAACAACATGCTAAAAGCAAAAGAGCTTATAAAATTGCTTGGAAGAATCCTAAAGAAAAGGAAAATGGTAAGATTTTGAACAGAGAGACGAAATTTGAGAGCTGGTAAAATTGATTCCTAAAATTTTAGAAGGAAAAACCATGTAGATATAAACATATATGTATGAGTAAACTTTAAGAGTAATGTTGTGGTGCTTCCTGGGTGTTAGATAAATAGTAGTGTAATAGTATATTACTAAAAGGCAACTTATCCCCAAGAAAATACTACAAAAAGCTGTATGTGTAGTAATCTAATATAAGTGAGGTTGAGCTCTATCAAAGCTGCCTTGATTAACTCTATCTACCAATTAAACTTTGAATTACATCATCTCAGGAATGACTTTCAATCGTGCAAAAGGTACAATCAAGCAAAGTTTTACAGAACACGTAACTCCAACAATCACACTCTTATGGTCAGCAGAAAACACCACATTCACTGGTTCGAAACTTAGTAAACATCCCAAGTTGGATTTGGAAGTATAACTTTAAAATACATGAACACTAATAAGAGGGGAAACTGAATATGTTAAATAAGAGATGTGAATTTGGGCTAATGTTAACAAATTCATTTGTTTCAATATCAAATTTCATGTCAGTTTTGGCCAGAGTAGGTGTATTTGTTTCATCAATGAATAAAGTTAGTCAACATCACCGGCCATTAGGCCCAAATTTAGAAAGCTATAGCTTGAAGGAATATAAATGTAAGAAAAACTAATTTGAGAATCCCTAACTTTTACAACATATAAAAGTTTTTGTAAAACAGAATTTGTAAAAAGTAGGCACACTATCATTCAAGGTAATCATAAGGGAATAAGAGTAAATTTTTTATGGTAAGGAGCTTCAATTTCCGTTTGATGTGAACTCAAATATGGTCCTAAAGACAAGATGGGTGATCATCCAAGCTGATGTAAATATTGAAATTATTCAATGCCATGTATACTATTGTCTATGACTTTGGATACACCTAAATCCATCCAATCAAACATGATCAGCAAAAAAATAAAGCAATTATTTTTTTTACGAAATACTTGTGAACAAACCATAACATGCAAATCATCAGCACAAAAAAAGAGTTATTTCGCAGGAAAATAGAAATTCAGTAATTCCTAATATTGATACCCAAAATAATATGAAATTTCTAAATTCATGGTACCTTTAAAATTTCAAAAATAGTAACCCAAGTCTTCAGTAAATCCAGATATTGAAAATGAAAATTTTGAGCCGTAAAACAAAGTAAACTCCATAATGAAGAGAAAGGAGCACCAAAAAGATTGCAAGATCTAAATTCGAAAAAGGGCTATCAACGAAACCCCTAAATTCCAAAAAACCCCATTTCAGAAAGCACTAATTTGTAAAACCCTAAATTTTGAGTTGTACAACAATGGTGAGAAATTACCTCAAATCGACAGATGTTCTTCAGCTCATTTTGGGATGGCAATATATATACCAAAAAAATCGATCAAATCAAAACATGATAGAACAGTCACTGAACCTTGGTTAAATCGGTGGTACAACCACTGAATCGACTGCAACTAAAAAATGAATCGAGAGTGGAGAGAGAGAGAGAGGGAGAGAGAGTGGAGAGTGGAGAGGGGGGGAAAGACGATGAAGAGAAGAAGAATAAAGGAAGGGATAGGAGAAAGGAGTAATATGGAAACTCACATGACGAAAGTAAGGGCAAAACCGTAAGAAAAGATTCGACCAAAGTTTGGCCATGTTCTCTTATAATATAGTAGATATGGTAAATCAGTCGCAGAAATTCACATAGAAGGAATCTCCGACAGTGCACAAAACATTTGAGATAAGAATTTAATTGATAAAAACTATCATGCGAAAATAACTTTAATTGCCAAGATTTTGAATATGACACACCTTAAGAAATCAAATATAATTTTACATACCGTTATTCGCCATTGAAATCGGTAGAGACAGAATTGGAACCCTTTAGATTGAACTTTATTCTAGGCTTCTCCTTCTCCTCTCTGTCTCTCAATTATGCACACCCTTATTTATGTAATTGATTGAATGCTAACTTTCAAGGGGTAAGGCGTACCTTTTTTAGAAGAGAGAAGAGGGCCTATTAATGACTGTCATAATGCAAATCTTGGAATATGTAATGACTTTCATAATTACTGTCTTGAAATATGAAAAGTCTCTTATTTAATAATTGTTGAAAGATGAATCATTCAATTATTACTTCTCCCAATAATTAATAATGTATATCGTTTATATATATATATATATATTAATTAGGATAATTTTTGATTGGCTAAATAGTTGGTGGAGTACAACTAACATAGAAGGCTAGTGGGTCACATTTTATAGGACTTCTAAAAGTCACATAGGAACTTACATGGGGCACACCCTTACACACTCAAAAAAATCCACACCCTGAGGTGGACCAATGAGATGGAAAATAGAGACTGCAGGGTCCACTGTCAGTCTTTCTCATTGATCAACCTCAGAGTATGGATACTTTTTGGGTGTGTAAGAGTGTACCCATAGCACTATTGTTAATAATACCCTAGATACCACAGGGTAGTCGTTGACCAAGGAAGAATAATAACAGCAGGTCGAGTTTGCAGAAAAATTGAAGACTAACAATGACTCAAAATTATAAACTTTCTTTGTTCACCAATTTTACACAGCTTAACCAACCAAATAATTGTATTTTCATGTATTTGACTGTGAGTACCCTCAAATGTTGCTTTGTGGATATTATACTAAATTTCACAATTTGTTGGCACCCAGTAATTACAATGTAATTGTATATGTGATTTTCTCAATAATCTTTGTTGTCATGGTGATGCTTGCGTGTGATACAGGTCATTATTTTGCAATCTTGTGGATTATAACTGCCATGTATGTGCTTATATTACCCATTTCGGTTACTTTATACTTTTATGAAATTACACAAACTATTCCACTTGTGGTTCTCTACATGTGTGTGTGATTGTAAATTGTAATTTGTTGTGGTTCTCTGCATGTGTGTATATAAATTATTGTTTTTACAATCTTTGTGGGTTGTAGTTATAATATATATGGACACATTACTCGTTTCAGGTTACTTTGTGCTTTTATGTTATTTCTTGAACTTTTTAATTGTCCAGAAGCAAAGATGCCAACAAATTTCTAAAAATTGTCCAACTTTGAGCAGAATTTGTATTCATGGTAGTTTTATCGACATAGATGACAGTATAAATGACAGTTTTTTTGAGACTAATAACTGTGCAGTGATCAAATCCCCTTTGAAGTGCACATTCCATGTATTCACAGTGATTTTATTGATATAAATGGATTTTTTTTTACAATAAGGATCGTGTAATGTAATGATTACATTAGAGATTTGAATTGCACATTCCATGTTGGAGGAGAGAATTATGTTATACCTTTCATGTTACCTTAAGGTCTCGTTTGTTTCGCATGATTAAGGAGAGGATAGTGGGGAATTGGATTAATAGTCCCATTTAATTGAATAGTCCAGTATTTGGCAAGACCACTTTGCTCGGGACTAATTGTCAATTTTAAAAGAATAGTCCCGCATATCCCGGACTAAGTTATACCATTAGTCCCGGGACTATCAATTAAATGTGACTTATTGTCCAATCCCCCTTGCCATCCAAATAGTGGTGTCAATCGGGTCGGATTGGCCCTGCCTGGCCCGAGCCCAATCCACTTTTTTTCGGTCTAAAAGTCCGGCCCGGCCCGCCACAAGGCCCGATTCACATACCCCGGGCCGGGGTGGACACTCATCCTTCCGTCCATGGCCCGGCCCGGCCTGAAATGGTGAAAAAGTCCGGCCCGACCCGAAGCCCGCCATGACCCACTTCAAAAATAGAAGAAAACCCGCTAGCCCGTCCGGCCCGGCCAGATGTCTAGCCCGCTAGGCCCGGGCCACCGGTCCGGGACGGACACACCCCCTCCATTCCCAAGCCCGGCCCGATGTTTGGTGAAGTCCGGCCCGGCTCGGCCCGAAGCCAGTCCGAGACCCGCTTTGACCGAGCCCAGCCCGGCCCGAAGCCAGTCCGGGGCCCGCTTTAACCGAGCCCGGCCCGGCCCGGCCCATTTGACACCTCTACATCCAAACGTGGCCTAAAAGTTTAAACTTTCAGGGATAGAGATAATTGTGGACTATATTTCTTGCTTTCCTTTAAACTCTTAAGGGTATATTAGTCATAAATTTGTTTAAGTTATATTTACCAAAAGCATATCACGATTAAATGATGGTTTATTGCCAAGACGCTTGTGGTCAAGTGGCATCACCTCCTCTCCTCCAAGTGGGAGGGGATGGGTTCAAATCTCCCCATGAGGGAGTGGGAGGGTTTTTTCCTCCTTCATTGTAGAACGCCCCGTGTGCTTGTGTCGGGTCTATCTCTTGAGTTCTACTACTTGGATTGTGTGTGTGTGGGTGTCACACCCCGATTTTTGGACAACCAAATATTCAATCCAGAGCCTGTATCCGGACTAATATTCAATTACCAAAAATCACGAGAGTGACACCCTCACACAAGCTAAATGATAATTTATTGAAAACAGTATTTAATACTCCTTAAATAAATACATGTCATCTTGTGTTTAAAGAAAAACTCTTTATTATTAAACATGTATTCCCAAACATCCATTTCATTGTAAAAGAAATAAAGTTCCATTATAAATATTACATCACTTTTAAATTTTAAAAAAAAAACATCATTTTCATAAATAAAATGTCCACATACAGAGTTCAGCGGAAAAAAATATAAGAATAAAATCTATACATCCATTGGTCAGAGTAACTACAACGTTCCCAATACCCAATATACCATATTTATTACAATTATACATACTGGCCCACAATGCCAGAAAATAAAATACAATCAAGTACAACAAAAATAAGTACAACTCCAATAATAAACAACACAACAACCATCTCTTCACCCAAACAGAAGCTCCAACGAAAATCTCCAAAAACTAAACCTGCACAAATACATTCGACTACGTTTCATATAGAAACGCCCCCGAATGTATAACACACTCGGGTCAGTCACATGACTGGTATGAGTTAAACAAAACAACAAGTCTTAGGAATCCAACTTGAACCCGTAGACAACAAATTACACTACAACACTCTTGGGTCAAGACAGGTAGTTCCACACACATATCTGGACATTAGAGTAGTTTCCATTTATGTGGTGGCAAGTAGTTTCTTGCCCGAAATCCAAAGCTACTACGAATTTCATACTTACCCATTACTTATGGTGAGCCAAACCTGTAATACGTTAGTGGGCCCACCTTCCTGCAAAATGAATGATCAAAAACCAAGCAAACAATTTCGTATACAAACCGTCCACATTCTAACTCAAACGTCGCATTCATTTTTCCACGCTTATCAGTTTTATGAAATACTCCATTGTCATTATTTATTAGCCTTTAATTTATTTTTGTGTTCCCTAGGTTCACCACTTGGCCACCCTCCATGGTACACCCACACATATATCCCATGTGTGCCCGGACATACTACTAACATCCACTCTGGTGCTAGATTGGTTGGGGTATCAACCAAACTAGGTATACACACAGAAGGCCAGTCAATATGCCTAGACGTCTAACAAATAAGCCGAGCATAAGGCTTAGGCCAGCTTGATCACGAAGCCACTGGCAAAAAGGTACACTCAGCAAGTCGAGCTACCAAAAACAAAACATATCACACAACGGGGAGCGGTGAACACTAAGAAATTATGTTGCAATTATTATTTATCGTTCGTATTATCCCAATAATTGTGAATTTCACGTTTATCACATAGTTCCGTCTCATCATAGTCTAATCACATCTCTAACTTTTAGATGCATTCTGATTTCTTACAATAAAGGGTTTTATCAATTAACCCATAATAATCTTCCCTCAATAATTTCCAATCAAATTATAAGATCTCTAATATACTATTCAACGTATCTAATTTACTCATTGTTATCAAAATGACCACAAAATAAGGTCAGTTATTTCAGGTACAATAACCTCAACCCAACATTCAATATCAACCTACAAGAAACACATAATAAAAAATTCACATTCTCATATCGTAAAGTATTATAACAATCGTTCCACAATATTTTCATCGGACTCAACGTTAATGACTATCAACCCTTTTTTTTTATTGCTCAACATTATACGAGAATTCATATATCTATAAGTAATTTTCGTTAAGTCAAACGAATGAATAAAAAAACACAACTAATCATATTTCTCCAATGTCGTACATTTTAATATACTAAAAACTGCTACTGAAATCTTCAATTTCTGCCCAAACGGTGCAGAATCATGAAAAATACCATTAGACGAAAAGTGTGCAGAATCGCGTTTCCTACAGGCCAACGCGGACAGAATTCCATAAATCTAAGTCATGGTTTTATAATATATTTTCAAAGTTTCTGCCACTGTTAAAATAAAAATAAAACGAATTTTCTATTATTTATTCATTATCAAAATTATTCCCCTTTGTGTATTCATCAAATTAACTATCCACATGATCTATCCAAGTACACCAAGATCACAATCATAAAATCACACGAAGAAAATAAATATTTATATCATTCAATAATAACGAATGGGGATCCACACACAATTTAACACCAACCACAAAATTAATAAGAACTATTTGGATTCTCTTGCACACACACACACACATATATATATACATACATACGTGTATATAAATATATACCCAAATATAAATTTTAACTCACCTAGTTGATCACAAATCAACCACCACGAATGCTTCGCAATTCCCCACGTGCCCATGAACCCGAGATCATTCTCCTTTCTTCTTCATCTTCTTCTTCTTCTTCTTCTTCTCTCTCTCTCACACACACACAACACACGTCTGTTCTCTCTTTGGGTGGCTAGGGTTAATGATATAAGTATATATGTATTACACACATAGTATACTATATACATGCACAACCTATACAAATAACTCATATATACATATCAAATCCCGTTTTTTGTCTAATGGGCTCACAAAAGAGACTCATGTGAGCCCAAAATGCAATACAAAGTGTTAAAATGAGTAGCCCAATGGGTACCCATGACCCCGGTACTAAGTTTTAATGTTAATTACATTATTTAACACATTCGCGGGCCTATAAACACTATATAACAAAAATACATATCAACCCTTCATTTTTTTTTTTTAACAAATATAACTCCCAAACTAAACGCGCTCACTCATGATTTAATTGATACGTCCACCAAACACTTAAATTTTTCAAACACATGTCTTACATAGGTACACTCATATAACATTGCTAATTGAAAGTAATAATGAAAATAATTATTTACATAGAAATTTTAGGGTTGTTACAGTGGGTGTGCGTGCGTGCGTGCGTGTGTGGTGTGAGTAATCTAGGTAAGTCATAAAAAAATGATGATTTATTAATATAAAAGAAATCTACATGTTTTTTAACCATAAAAGACATCGAATGAGGTATTTTGGGCAAATTTCTATTTGAAGTTGAGAAGTTCTAGGCCGACTCCCTTTTGGGATTTCCTGTGGACCTAATTTGTCATTTATTGTATTGAAAACTGTTTTTCTTGCCATACAAATTAGGTTCAAGGGAGTCCCAAAAAGGAGTCTTCCCAATTTTTTCCTTATTAAAGTTAGTTTTGAATTATACTTTGAAATTCAATTAAAAGACAGAGAATTGATATTCGCACTCCATGACTGAACTAATCCATTTATAGAGTACATTGATTATATGAGACTATGTGATGTGCCAATAATAACATAGAGTGTATTCTTTCAATTTTAGAGTGGGAATAACAATTGATTTTACTTGTGTGGGATTAATAAATATATATAATTAATAATAAATCAAAATCATTCAAAGAGCAGGAGAGACATTTACGCCCCCTCTCCTCTCTATAATAAGCATTAAGCCCGAGGGGTTAAGCATTATAAACAAAATCACAATATGAATCATATAATTGTCCGTATACCGGCAGTGGCACGCAAGGAGTCGTAATGATCTGAATAGTTACCGAAATCGATTCCTTCATGCCATTCTCATTGTTGCTTACTCCGTATTATATATATATATATATATATCTCTCTCTCTCTCTCTAGGGCTTTCTTCTACTTCAACTTCCATTAATATTGCTACAAATACAATACATGTGAGTGTCCGTATATATGCCCCCCCACACACACACACATATATATATATAAATATATATAAAATATTGAGTAGTATATTCTGTGAGGGAGTGAGCAAGACTTGGAGAGAAGCTCTAGAAAGTAGAAAGTAATAGGTGCAGAGGGTGAGGTTTGGTTCTTCTCTGTGTTTTAACATGATGATGTATTCGCCAGACGAGACAGTGCCAGTACTTCTTAGCCCCCTGAAGAGGAGCTACGACACCATGATTTCAAACCCTTCTCATTCTCTCATGGAACCTGCTTCTACTTCTGTCGCTTCCCACAATTTCAAACCCCGAGAGTATGTTTGTCTTTCCCAGTTCCTGCATTGCCTTCGAGTATATCTATATATCAATTTTTGTAGTAAAATTTACAGTATTTTTGTTTCTCCTTTGTTATTACCAGCTATCAATTGAAGGTGTTTGAGATCGCAATGCGGCGAAATACAATCGCAGTGTTGGACACTGGTGCTGGCAAGACTATGATTGCTGTCATGATGATCAAAGACATCGGTCAATCTCTCAAACTCTCAGGCCACAAAAAATTAATCATATTCTTGGCTCCTACCGTTCATCTTGTTCACCAGGTACCTTATTCTATTCTATTATATAAATAAATAAGTGCTCTTTTCTTTTTTTTCCCCAACTCAATTTAATTTATCCAAGCTTTATTTCTAATTGGTAACCTTGCATTGTGAAATAAAATGGTTTTTCTTTCTCTTATTTATTGGTGATTTATGATTGTTTAAGGTGTTGATATATCATTCAGTGTCAGAAATAAGTCATTTTTATGCATTGCAGCAATTTGAAGTTATAAAGGTTCAAACAAATCTTGAAATTGAAGAATACTATGGAGCCAAAGGGGTTGACCAGTGGAATGCCAAATGCTGGGAAAAGGAAATCAACGAACATGATGTGAGTTTGATCCTTTAGAAGTACACCCCCACTTCTCTGGCAATAAATTGTGGTTATGTATACTTATACTGAGGCTTCGGTGTGAAGCCTCAACTAATATTTCTTGATTGTTGTTTGGTTTGTGTTACAAAAATCTGGCATATTTTGATTACCAAAAAAAAAATCTGGCATAAGCTTCCATTGTTTTGGTTGATCTAATATATTCATAACTTGTATTACTTTCTTATTTGTTTTCCTTGGCAATGGTATTTTGGAGTAAGTTGATTTTTAACACATTTTTTTTGGACCTCTACGAAAATACTGTTACATAACAAAACTGATCTACACGGAATGCAAAAATAACAAGGGACAAAGATAAGAAGCTGTACTCCTAGTCTCCTAGGAAGAGTACACACAACGACAAGTAAACAATCCTAAGATTATTCACTTACATCTTGCTAGAAAACGTCTTATATCCCGTTTGGGATTAATGTGGGAATAAGAGATTTCTTATTAGTAGATTTTTTTAAAGAGATGTTTTAAAAGGTTGTCTAACGTCTGGTATTGTTGGGGGAATAAGAGGTTTTTTTGGAGAACAGTGTTCAGTAATGTGCTGAAAAAGGAGATTATATTAAAACCAAATTGCTGCATTTTTTAAACAAGTCGAACTGGACCTTTAAGAATATCTCCATTCAAATTTTTATTTACTTAAAAAGTCGTTAATTTTTGTCAAAGACCATGGCTGTTCAGTAATTCTGAGTTATACTGTCCTTTTCAGTCATTTTACATAGAAAAACCACTTTTTTTATTTTGCGTTTTATTTTTATTTTTATTTTTAAGGGTAGTTAATTTTTGGAAAAGCTATAAAAAGCTGGTTGTCGAACATACTCAATTTTTGTTGATAATCGATAATAATCGCAGATAAGTGAGTTGGCCCGGAAAAGCTATCCCAAACAGGCTAAATGTGTTGACATACCCTCGTGTTGAGGCTAGGGTTAGCAATCCTAACCTGAGTTCATGAACTCGCTCAGATCCGCCCCAAAAAAGTGTTCGCGTTGGTTATTTATTTAAACATTTCAGGTATTTGGGAAGCAAGGTGAGTTGAGGTGAGGTGAAGAATTGAAGAACGTTTTAGTGCTTATATTAAGATAATTAAATGGTATTGTAATAATATGGCAGAAGAGAATGCAGTGAAATAGGTAATGAACTGTGACTCCTATAATGAGATTAATGGTGCGGTTGGGATAGAAGTGTACTCTAGAGGTGAAGCCACATTTGTTAAGACCTCAAGGGTACTACTATGTGGAGTTATAGATAATAATGGATTGTGCGTGTGTTTGATAATGAATGGTGACTCATGGGAAAGAGATTAAAAAGGGGAAAAACACGAGGGAGTGCGAATACTTGCATGACATGTTAAACTTGTTTGGAAGTAGATTGTGTAAGAGTGATTGTATGTCTTACATTTGCGAGATATGACGATAACTTTGGTTGCATGGAAATATGTTTAGACATCATGTCATATGATTCAAATGAGATGTCATGTTAAACGTGAGCATTTGGACAATGATATGCTATGAAAATGGAACAAGTAATCGTCTCTTCGTAAGATTGAAATAGGAGATCAAGATAAACGTAAGCATTGAATAAAATGTGCATGATAAAAGAGATAAAAGATGAGTTATGACGTAAGAGCATGTTGTAAATGTTGAGGAAGATATCTCTTTATTCATCTATGAGTGTGTTGGAAACTACATGTGTGTTATTAAGTGTTTGGAGATGTTTTAACACGAAATTGGATGTTGGAAACAAGCGTGGAGCTCGCCCGAGCAAGGAGAGCACATTTGAATTTTACAAAATGGAAAATGTTGTTTAGCTTGTGTTTAAAGGTTTCTACAGATTATTATATTAGGAAAGAGCCTTTATGGGTTTTAAAAAAAGGGATTTTATAACTCAACTTGAGAAAACAAGATGCTTGTTTGGTTTTGGTCCATTTTAATTTGCATAGAGTCAACTAGTGACTCTTTGGTTGATTAGTAAGGTGGGGAATAGAGCCTTGGTGGCAGTCACGTGTCCTAAAGCTACTCTTTGTGGGTTTGGGGCGTGACATGATAAGTGCCCTCAAATGTTATTTTCAAATATGAAATGCACAACTAAATATAATAACTTGCACATCAAATCCATCCATGGAGGACGAAAAGGCGAACTGCAATTTCTGTGTACCATCAAATTGTCAAGCACCCAACGAGTGATGTTGGGCCTCCAAAATATCTTCCATCAGAAAATAGCTAACGGAGAGCTGCAAATGACCACCCGCCCCGATGTAGAAGAAAATTCTCTCCACCTCTGAAGCCTCCCTATATCAATATATATATATATATATATTTATTCGAGTCGTGCCCTCCCAGCAGAGGCCCCCTCTCCCCTACAAGGCAACCTCCATCTGCTCAAACTCTGGAGTCCCCTCCTCTACATAGTGTCCACCTCTGAAGGTTCCCCACCTCTCCACCCTTCTCCACATTTGAAGGCTCCCCACCCCTCGAAGTTCCCTAACCAAAAAAAACAAATTTTGGAGCCCCACCCTCCCAGCAGAGGCCCCCCTCTCCCTTCCAAGGCAACCTTCCTCCACCTGCTCAAACTCTAGTGTCCCCTCTTCTACATAGTCTCCACCTCGGAAGGTCCTCCTCTACATAGTCTCCACCTCAGAAAACTTACTAATGCGTGTAGGAAAGCGAGAAGGGTTTCGCAACCTGGTTGAGAGTCAACTGAGAGAGATGTAGGATCTGAGCCTGTACAAGAGACAATTTTTTTCCTGCTATGGTAAATGTTAATGATCGGAGGACGATTAATAAAGGAATCAGAAGAAAAGGAGTATTAGAGACAGACACTTCACTAACATAGAATTTCTGAAGGGACATCATCAGAGAGAGGATCAAGATAACAAGATCAATTATGTTCAAGGTATGTGGACTAGAGAGAATAGAGAAAAAGGGAATGTGTTACATAATGACCGCATGGCGAGAGACATAAACCTGCTCTGATATCATGTTGGATTGGAGCATCCAACCCAAAACGAATTGGCAATGGGTGGAGTAGCCCCATGATCTTATATATTGAGTAGCAAGGCTTTTAAATTCCCGATGTGGGATTATAATCTTAACACGCCCTTGCACTTGTGGCACGATTGGGAGCCAAACACGTGGATTACTGTGATAGGGTAGCGTGGAACACACGTGGCCAAATTGGCATGACAATAACCTGCTCTGATTCTATGTTGAATTGGAGCATCCAACCCAGAACCAATTGGCAATGGGTGGAGTAGCCCCATGATCTTATTTATTGAGTAGCAAGGCTTTAAATTCCCGATGTGGGATTATAATCTCATCAGACTTATTAACTTCCCAACTGGACAACTCCATATGATGTTCTGCTTTAGAGTGATGAAACTCTTACTACTCCAGTAATGTTGCCTGCACATGTTCTTTCCTAAAGAATTTTTGGTAACATATGCCTAGTAGGCAAAATTGTCTCTCGTTAATCTTACACTAATATCTTGAACAGAATCGGAATTTCCACTTGCCATGCCCCACAGTAGAATATCAAACAACCGGCTGATACCTAGAACATAGCAACCTATGTGAAAAAAGAACGAAGGAAGAAGCCCAAGAACATAACAGATCATACACTCACTAGAATCTTGCTAAACAGCTGCAATCAACCTCTTTTGCTTGAAAATTGGTGTCAAACATCCAATTGGGTAGCAAAAGGCAAAGAGGTGAAATTACCCAACTCTAGAATGCACAAAACTTAAATGCACCACCATAAATGCACAATTGAATCTGTAATTAGTGCCACAACAAACCTCCAATCACTCCTGCGCCCTATGTTACATGGACTCTTCTAAATAGGTGAAGTATCCGTGTTGACACGACTCTTTGCGGACATGGATATGACACTTGGGTAGGATCCTTCTAGTGTAGTTTAGTATAAGTTTCAGCCAAGAAAGGCGAAGTACCCGTGTCGGATATGGCATCCATACCTGTGTCCCCCGGACACTTTGAAGAGTCCATGTAACATAGCCTGCGCCTTAAAATGAAACCAATCTGCTATGGGTAACACAAACGAACATAAAAAAGCCTTAGGCTCTCCTCTTTGGAGGTTTTAGAAACATCAAAACCAACAGAAATACTCAAAATTGCTGGATTGCTAAATCTAGGTCAATTTTTCCTTGATAAATTCACAAATTGAACAAGCCAATCAAACGATTTCCTAAAAATTCGAAAAGGTTGCCTTAATGCTACCCATGAAGAGGCGACTAGAATCCTGGAGTTTTCTTCTAGTGGATGATGACGTCCTCCCATCGGCGATGATGTCATCATGGTACTCGATTTTATTTTTTTTCCTCTCTCCAACACTTACACCATGTTATTAATCAAATTTGGATTCTACTAAGCTCTGATACCATGAAAACAATGACCAATCAACCAAAAAGAAGATGAAAGAATAGAAGAGGATAGCATTATTATGGCAATATTTTCAGGAGTAAAGTGCAAGAGAAGAGGCATACAATAAATAACCCTTTGAAGTTGTATCATGTATGCAGATACACAGACTACGACACGTGGCAATAAGCCACGCCATCACCATCATGATGTGTCTCCTCCATAACTCCCAGTCATATTTCCACGGTGGACGTGACTCTCTAGGGTGGCACGAGCATAGCTCTTTCTCCCTGAACTCTATAGGGCGGCACAAGTAATGTGCTCCCCCTGAGACCCACATGGTACTCGAGCAAAGAGGTAGTCACAGCAACAAGCTTATCACCTCCTTGGAACTCTTGGCGCTCACCTCTTTGGTGCACCCGCAGCTCACTCCTTGGCACTCCTCCTGCGCCTAGCGCTCACCTCCTTGGAGCCCTCCTTGTGGTCTGACAATCACCTCCTCTGGACCTCCCCGTCACCTCCAAAGAGTTGAGGCATTTTGTACTTCTAACACCTCCACATACCGGATTACCCTTGTTCAAGAGCAGGACTTAATAACCACAACACTGGGATACTCGAGAGTTCATGGCTTGGCGGCTAGAGCCAAGGGCACCTCCCTAGCAAGATGCCCGCACCTGCAATGCTAGGGTTGGTTCCAAGGAAATAGATGTTAAGAAGGTATTTTGGTAAAGCTTAGGTTAATCAACTGATTAGCCCATATATATATATATAGAGAGAGAGAGAGATTATTAAGAGAGCAAAACATGCAATTACAATTGTGTCCTTGACACTTATAAAATAAAATAAAAGCTAATATCTAACCCTCCCCCTCAAGCTGGTACAAAGATATCCCTCAATCCCAGCTTGCTTAACACATCATGAAACTGTCTAGAACCAACTCCTTTATTGAGAATATCTGGCAGTTGATTACAGCTTTTCACAAACGGAGTGCAGATATTTCCATTATTCAGATTCTCTTTAATAAAATGCCTGTTATTCTCAACATGTTTAGTCCTGTCATGTTGTATCGGATTGTGTGCAATACTAATAGTGGCCTTACTATCACAGTACAACTTCATTGAATCACCAACCTCTAGTTTGAAGTCTTTCAATAGCAACTTAACCCATAGACGTTCACATATACTTTGAGTCATGGCTCTAAATTCAACTTCAACACTTGATCTAGCTACCACATTTTGTTTCTTACTCCTTTAACTAACAAGGTTGCCTCCCACAAATGTGCAGTAACCCGAAGTAGACTGTCTCTCTGTCACCGAACCTACCCAATCAACATTTGTGTATGCCTCAACTCTGAGATGGTCATGTTTCCTGAGGTATAAGCCTTTACCAGGAGCAGACCTAAGATACATCAGGATCCTGTAAACTGCATTCATATGTGACTCTCGAGGTGCATGCATGAACTGACTTACTACACTTACATCAAAGGTAATATCAAGACGTGTATGAGAGAGATAAATGAGCTTCCCAACAAGTCTCTGATATCTCCCCCCTGTCAACCATTGCTCCATTGCTATCATCACTTAGTTTTTGGTTGAACTTAATAGGAGTATCACATTCTCTACTTCCAAGCATTCCAGTCTCACTTAGGAGATCAAGAACATACTTCCTTTGAGAGATGGAGATTCTATGTTTACACCTTGCAACTTCAATCCCAAGAAAGTATTTCAGTTCTCCAAGATCCTTTATTTCAAACTCCTTTGCCATAAATCCCTCGAGACGCTACATTTCCTCTAAGTCGTCATCACCTGTGAGGACAATATCATCCAGGTACACAATGAGTGCCGTAGCCTTACCTTGCAAGGAGTGTTCGATGAATACGGTGTGGTCAACTTGACTTTGTCTAAAGCCATATCTGCATATAGCCTGTGTGAATCTCTCAAACCATGCCCTTTGAGACTGCTTAAGGCCATACAAGGCCTTTTTTAACTGCACACCTTTCCTTCATTTTGGTGGTTCTCAAATCCAGGAGGAATGTCCATGTACAGCTCTTCTTCCAAGTCACCATGCAAAAAGGCATTTTTAACGTCAAACTGGTGATGTAGCCATTCCCGGTTAGCTGCTAGAGACAGAAGGATTCTAACAGACTTTATCTTAGCCACCGGTGCAAATGTCTCCTGATAATCCACCCCATAAGTCTGGGTGAATCCTTTGGCAACAAGGCAAGCTTTAAACCTCTCAACGGAGCCATTTGCTCTATGCTTCACTGTATACACCCACTTGCACCCCACAGTTCTTTTGCCCATAGGTAACTTAGTTAACTCCCAAGCACCATTCTTGTGAAGAGCATTCATCTCCTCATCTATGGCATGTTTCCACTTGGGATCATTGAGAGCATCCTGAACATAATTAGGTACAACAAGCCAGCAACAGAGGCAATACTTGAAAGAAAGACATGGTAAGCAGGAGATAAGTGAGAGTAGGACACAAAATTTGAAATAGGGTAATGAGTACAAGATCTAACACCCTTACGAAAAGCAATAGGAACATCAAGATCACTAGACTCAACAGGTAAGGAGTTTTTAAATTACCTGAATCACAATCAAGGTCAGTTGGAGCCTCACCAGTTGGAGTAGATGGCAGTAGAGGAATAGGATTATTGGTCTCAACCTCTTTGCTTCTTCTTTTACTCCATGTACTCTTGGAATAAACCAACAATTCTTTTTTCCTTTGGCAACAACTCTCCTTGTTTAAGAGTACTTGGCTCTACATCCATCACTTCCTCTACCTCCACATTTCCAATTTCCTTCTCTTTCTGAGGTGATACACCAACGGGGATAAACATAGGACAAACAAAGGGCTGGAGTATGGTGAGTAGGGTTCGGATGTGTTGGAGTTAGGGTATGGGAGGCTGGGCTTGGCTGGAAATGATGAGAGGGAGGGTCGGCTAGGCTGGGAATGGAGCTAAGGGGGTTCAGCTGGACTCCTGGGAGGCAGGAGGGGGGCGGCGCAGGTGGAGGTGTGGTGCAGAGGTGGCGGCGTAGGTGGTATGGGCTGGAGAAGGTTGCGGCGAAGCTGGGTGGTGATGTGAGCTTGCGGCACAGATGGGTGGTGGTGTTGTTTGGCCGGCGTAGGCTATGGTGGGGTTTGGGTTGCTGGCTGGTGATGGTGGTGGATTAGGTGGCTCTGATACCATGTTAAGAAGGTATTTTGGTAAAGCTTAGGTTAATCAGCTGATTAACCCATGTATATATATTATATTATTAAGAGAGCAAAACATGAAATTACAATAGTGTCCTTGACACTTATAAAATAAAATTAAAGCTAATATCTAACAATAGAGACACGTGCCTCCTCACGTGCATCCTTGTCCCATCCATCTAGCCACCTACTTCACAAACCAATAAGGCCAGCTCGTCTCTCACCTACCTCCTGAACCAATTAGAATCAATAGCAGCAATCACCCTTCGAGTTTCGCTGATACGATGACCCTTTCCCTGCGCTGCATTACTTGTCTCATTGCCGAAACCTGTTGGTACACCTTTCTTGTCCATTGCTTTAAAAGCATGGAATTTCCCAACCATCTTATTAACGTGTCCCATCGTTGAAGTGGCTGATACATCTTTCTAGTCCACCTCATTAGACGGCCTCTCCGAAGGAGCTAGCTAGGCACCATGTGAGCCACATCGGCGAAAATCACGCGTTTACCTCGCTCTAAATACCTAAACTTCATTCAATGAAAAAATGGACCAAAAACAAACAATAGCATTGTATCAGCTGTCGCCTATCCTGTCCCATTCTCCTGCATTGCTCAGAAAACTCCAAAACTCCTATAAACTTCCAAAAAGCCTTCCACACTAACTGTTGTCTCTCACGTTCACTTGGGACTAACTTGGTTCTTAATCGAGCCACGTACTCCCTGAGCGCCATAACTTATATTCATATATTTGTACTGATTTGCTTTCATGTTATACTTCCTCACATCTCTCATCCATTGATCCACATCACTAAGAACCCACACAATAGGCATATAGCATTATGAGAACAAAGGACTAAACTGTCCTTAATGCTTATTACTCTAATAGTGTTGTATGCATTTATGGATGCATATATATTTTGCAGGTACTGGTTATGACACCCCAAATTTTACTGGATGCGTTGAGCAAGGCATTCTTAAGTTTTGAAATGGTCTATTTAATGATAATTGATGAATGCCATCGTGCTTCTGGCAACCATCCTTATGCGAGAATAATGAAGGTAAAGTTTATTTGTCAATAGCATTTCTTCATTATGCTTCGCACTTCTCCATTTATTTTTCCTCAGTCTCCCAATTTATCTTCGTATTTTTTTTTTTTTTGTTTACGATTAAAGGAAGTACTAATTATGTTGGTTGTGGTGAAGGAATTCTACCACAAATCTGGGAATAAACCAAAGATTTTTGGAATGACGGCATCCCCTGTCATCAGAAAAGGTATTTTTCCCTTTGTTTTAATTTTTAAAATTCAGAATGGAAGATTTGATTTTTTGTCTTGTGTTATTGTCGTTACCATTTAATCACATTGTTTAATTGAGATTAAGAAGTCTATTTGGTGAGGTGGGTCACAGCTCCTTAGTCCTCGAGACACATTTATTTGCTTTTCACCCATTCTCATGATTATTAGAATTGTACGATTCATGATTCGATTCACACGATTCGATTCTCATACCGAGCGATTCGAACCGTGCCTATGAATCGGAAATCGCATTGAATTGGTTTGAATCGCCCGATTCATGGACGATTCACGATTCGATTCATACAATTCACACGATTCATCCGATTCATAATATTTTGAGTTTTGCTAAAAAAACAAAACAAAAAAAAATTTGAAAAGATGTCTTAACTTTCGCTCGTGGTACATGTCTGATTCGTCACTTTTTTAATAGTTTACAGGTTAATTTGTGATACAATTTCTACGTATAAAACTTTGCTTGTGTGGAAATAAAAAGGTGACTAGTCAGATAATGCCAAGCTTTTTATTAGCAAATTAGCAATAAGAAAGTTGTCCTTATGTATGTTCTTTTTTCCTATTCACATTCATTATAGGTATATATACAACCATGTATATATATGGATGAATTGACTAGACATATCCAAGACGAGGTCCTATGGTGTATGTGTTCGCAGATGATATTGTCTTGGTTGATGAGACTAAAGGGGGACTCGACACTAAACTTGAAGCTTGCAGAAAAGCACTGGAGACAAAAGGGCTAAAGATAATCAGGACGAAAATAGAAGACATGGAATGTAGTTTTAGTAACATTGGAAGTAGAGACAACGAAGCAGTGAAGATCGAAAATCAGGAGACCCCAAAGAGGGAACACTTTCACTATCTAGGTTCGATGATCAATAGCGATGTAGAGATTTGTGATGATGTGACCGATAGAATTAATGTAGGCTGGCTTAAGTGGAGGAGCGTTTCTGGCGTATTATGTGACCGGAGAATACCAGCAAAATTGAAAGGAAAATTTTATAGGACAGCCATTAGGCCAACTATGCTCTACGGGACAGAATGTTGGGCAATTAAGAAACATCACATTGGCAAAATAAGCGTAGTTGAGATGAAGATGCTAAGATGGATGTGTGGTAAGACTGGGAAAGATAGAATTAGAAATGAGTACATTCGAGAGACCGTATGAGTGTCATAGATTGAGGATAAGTTGAGGGAGAATAGACTTAGATGGTTCAGCCATGTGCCCTTTCTTATTTCATTGCTGGAATATTAGAATATGAACAACCTTTAAACGATGATTGACTGATTTTGTCTATGTAAGCCACTTTCTAAAGTTGCAATCATTAACTAAGTGCTAAGGACAATAAGGAAATGTAAGGAAGTGGCAAAGTGGAAAGGCACCATGAATTCTCGTACATTTTTTTCCCTTGTATTTACAGCTAAACTTTTAAACTTGTATTTGGATGATTTTGTCTATGTAAGACTCTTTTTGGAGTTGCAACGATTGACCAAGTGCCAAGGACAATAAGCAAAAACACGGAAATGAGGAGAGTGAAATAATACTAAGAATTCTCATGTAAGGGCGTCAATGTCTATCGTGTTCTCACTTCTCCCCCTCCCCTCCTAAAAAAAAAATAAAAAAAAAAAATAAATAATATCACGATAATAGGTCCTAACTAAAAATAATATTCCTAAAACATCTTTATTCCTTAATAGATAATTACTCCATAAATAAAAACTTCCTAAAACTAAATAAATAAATAAGTTACAATATTCTCTCGGTTCAAATACAATTGAAATGAATTGCTCCTTTTGTTCCCCATCATCTTATGTAACACTTAAGAAAATTTACTGTCATCCTCGATTAAGCGTGGTTGTGATATTTAATAATTACTAATGTTGTTGGTTTTCTGATGTGATTGAGACTGAAAAGTATTTTGGGTGGTGTTGAGTATATAAATCCTTAAGTTACATCCTCTCTAAAAGCTTAAGCTTTTAGAGCAGTTGGTTGTTAACATGGTATCAGAGTAGGCAAAGGTCCTGATTTCAATCCTCACCGTCACCCTAATATCTTAAAATTTCCAAATGTTTGGCAAAATCAAAGAAAATCTGGCCACATGTGGGGGGCATGTTGAGAGTATAAATCCTTAAGTTACATACTGTCTAATAGCTTAAGCTTTTAGAGTAGATGGTTGTTTACAGGTGGAAACTACGGTTCACGGAAAATCCAAGAAAAGAAGATTTTCATGGTGTAGGAAATGACTTGTTTTGTATTTTTATGTTTTAGGAGTCTTTTAGTTTCTTCGTCTAGATTAGGTTAGCTTAGATTACATTAGTATTGATATAGTTTATTTTCTTAGTCTTAGAAGAAAACGAAGATGAGAGAAAATGTTTTCTTATTATTCATTGTTACAAACATCTGTTTATATACAACCTAGAGATCAAAGAAAAAGAAAATGACTAGAAAGGAAATAACAAGAAAGGAAAGAAATTAAAAGATTATAGAATAAAAATCAAATCCTTCCTAAACTTGATAGATAATATTAAATACGGGATAAGACCGTATCAATATAATCTCCAACACTCCCCCTCAAGCTGGGGCGAAGATGTCAACGAGACCAAGCTTGCTAAGAGACGTCTTCAATAGAGAAGGACCAATAGACTTGGTGAACATGTCAGCAGCTTGATCAGAAGAAGGAACAAAACTTGGAACTATAATTCCTGAGCGAACCTTTTCCTCGATAAAGTGAACATCCACTTCGATATGCTTAGTACGCTCATGAAGAATTGAGTCAGAGGCGAGCATGATGGCAGACTTATTGTCACAGAATTATGTAGAAGGTTCTATCATAGGATATCCCAACTTTGTTAACAATGATCGAAGCCAAAGGAGTTCACATGTGTCTTGGGCCATAGCCCTATATTCAGCTTTAGCTGAGGATCGAGAAACAACTTGCTGTTTCTTACTCTTCCATGATAAGAGATGATCACCATAGAAGGTACAGAAACCGGAAGTGGAGCGCCCATCACTTTTTGACCTAGCATAGTCTGCATCAGTAAAGCAAGAAATCCCACCCTGTAATCCAGTAGTATAAAATAGCCTAAGACCAGGACATGTCTTGAGATATCAGAGAATGTGATGAATAGCATCAAGGTGGGAAGATCGTGGAGAATGCATGAATTGACTCACAACACTGACAGCAAAGGAAATGTTAGGTCGTGTGTGAGTCAGGTAAATGAGGCGACCAACAAGGCGCTGATAAATTGATGCATTAGAAAGAGGGTCTCTAAAGTCAGCAAATAACTTCAAGTTTGGATCCATATGAGTGGATGCTGGCCGACACCCTAACATGCCAGTATCCTGAAGCAGATCAATCCTTTGGGACAAGGAAATACCATCATGAGAACATGTAACTTCAATGTCCAGAAAATATCGAAGAGGACCCAAGTCCTTAACATCAAAGAATTTTCCAAGAGCCTGTTTGACCTTCATAATACCAGAAGCATCATCCCCAGTGATAATATTATCGTCAACATAAACGGAAAGAATCACACAGCGGCCATCTGACCGGTGATGAATAAAACAGGTATGATCAGAGTGGCACCGAACAAAGTCCATGGATAGGACAACCTCACTAAATCGGCTGAACCAGGCACGTGGAGATTGCTTTAGACCATACAAAGATTTCTGGAGTAGACACACTTTCACCGAATACTCCCCCTCAGCCCGAAAACCCGGTGTAGGGTCCATGTAAATAGTTTCCTCCAAGTCCCCATTCAAAAAAGCTTTCTTGACATCCATTTGATGAAGAGGCCAAGAATGCGAGGCAGCTAGGGACAGAAGGAGACGGACCGTTGTTAACTTTGCCACTGGAGCAAACGTAGCAGAAAAATCTTTGCCAGGTATTTGCGTAAATCCTTTCGCAACAAGACGGGCTTTATAGCGCTCAATAGACCCATCGGCTTGGTACTTGATAGCGAAGACCCATTTGCACCCAACTGCCTTTATACCGGGGGGTAAAGACACAAGTTCCCAAGTCTGATTCCGCACAAGAGCATCCATTTCAACACGCATGGCAGCCACCCATTGGGGATTCTGGAGTGCCTCAGATACTGACCGAGGAATAGGAACAGAAGCAACCTGACTGAAGAAAGACTGATAGGAATTGGAAATACCCTGATATGAAACATACTGAGCAATAGGGTAAGAAGTACAATCAGAAAAACCATATCTGTCAGGGACCCGGCGATTCCGCGAAGGATATCTGGGTGAAACAGACTGTACAGTGCTAAGAGAGGTATTACCTGATTCCGGAGAAGATGCAGGCACGGAAGCTTGAGCAGGAGGACGACGAGAATATACTGGTGATGACTGGAGGAAGAGAAGGGGAGGTTTCCAGAGGAGGCTCGAATATAGGAACTGGACGTGGGAGAGGATTAGTGGCCTCTAGAACTCCCTCATCTGTAGATACTGGTGAAGAATGTGTACCTGCATAAAAAGGAGTATCTTCCAAAAAAAGTGACATCTAGAGAGTGATATGTGTGACGAGTGATAGGATCATAACACCTATACCCTTTAGACATACAGGAATAACCCAAGAAGACACATTTTACCACCTTATTATCCAACTTAGTGCGAGTGGGACTGCGATTATGGACAAATCAAGTACACCCAAAAACACGGGGTATGATGGGAAAGAGAGTACAATCGGGATGAAGAACATGTCGCGGAGCTTTACCCTGGAGGACTCGACTAGGGGTCCGATTAAGCAAATAAGTGGCTATAAGAACGGCCAAGTGCCAAAAATATTTTGGTACATGTATCCAACAGAGAAGACAACGGACAACAGACATGATAGAGCGATTTTTGCATTTAGCAACACCATTCTGTTAAGGGGTATAAGGGCATGTGAGTTGCTGTAGGATTCCTTGTTTATTAAGTTCCGCCCTAAATTCATTATTGATGTACTCCCGACCATTATCAGACCGAAGACTACGAACAACAGTTATACTGGGTTTTAATCATTTGTAAAAATGTGCAAAGAGAGTAAAGACTTCTGATTTTCTTTTTAAAAGATAAACCCAAGTACGAGTGTGATCATCAATGAAAGTAACATAATAACGATGGCCAGAAAAAGCAGTAACGGGAGAAGGCCCCCACACAACAATATGAATAAGGTCAAAAACACAAGGTGCACGTGTCATACGAGGAATATAGCTAGAGCGAGTATGTTTAGATAATTCATACACCACACAACTAAATTTAAATTTCTGGCAGGCTTTATTCAATAACGGAAAGAGTTGACATAGATACTTAAAGTTTGCATGGCCCAAGCGGGTGTGCCACAAATGTAAAGACTAAAGAAAAATTAAATGACTCTGAAACTGGTAGGACCGACGCCTGAAAGCCAGAAGACAGCGAACTTTCCCTAGGAGGATCCCCAAAGTAGTACAATCCATCCCGCTCATACCCTGTGCCAAAAATCTTCTTCGAATTCGGGTCCTGCAAGATACAAGTATGGGGTGAAAAAACGGCAACACAGTTCATATCTTTAACAAGACGACTGATGGAAAGAAGATTATATGAGAAACCAGGCACATAAAGAACGGAGGACAAAGTAATGTGAGGAGACAAATATACTTCACCATTACTTTTAATATGGAGAGCAGATCCATCAGCAATATGAACAGTATTAGAGACGGGAATCAAAGTAGAAGAAAATAAGGATAACTCACCAGTCATATGGTCACTAGCACTAGAATCAAGAACCCAAGGTGGATTGTTAGACTTTACATGAAGAGCAGTACTCGTACCTGTGGCAAGAGTAGCTGTGGGTGTAGAAGAGCTGGATCGATTATGCTGCTGCAAGAGAGTTCCCAATTGTGTCTGAAACTGATCCATCTGGGTCTGAAATTGAGTCTGAAGCTGAAGGATATCAGAAGTGGGAGCTGTTTCTGCCACAACTCCAGTACGGGTTGGTACCTTTCCCTTATTTCTCTTATAAGATTCCCTTAGCTCGGGATGAAGTTCGAAGCAACGGTCTTACTGTGACCAGGTACCCCACAATGAGCACACGGAGGACGCCTACCCGGAGGATGAGATCCGGAGCCGGAGGAAGCAGCAAAAGCCATCTGATCTGGCACATGAGATAGCTCTGGTAATAGTGGAGGCGGAAGCTGAAGGAGACGACGGCGACGCTCATCACCATCAAGGTAGCAAATGCCTCAAAGAGAGGTGGCATAGGAGAGGTGTTTAAAAGCTGAGTTCGAACAGACTCAAACTCAGGTTTCATACCCATGAGAAACTGATAAGTATGCTGGCAGTTGAGACATTTGGCTGCAATGGCTCCTTCAGATGAGAACTCGCTTAGTGGTTCATACTGAGCTAGTTCTTCCCAACGAGACTGGAGATAGGCAAAATAATCAGCTACAGAAAGGCCCAGAGATGCCTGAGTAGCCTGGTGAATCTCCCGATAAAGCTCGAAAATACGAGCGTCATTACGCTCATGTGTATATCGCTGGGTCAAAGAAGACCATAAACTCTGAACTGTGTCATGGTACATGAAAACATGATAAATACGTTCCTCCATAGAATTATAAAGCCACCCAAGAATAGTACAGTTATCGATATCCCACTGTGCTAGCTTGGGTTTCAACGATAGCTGGTTTTGGTTCAGTACCCAAAAGCCACCCAGATTTTCCCTTTCCTCCTAGATAAAGGCGAAAGGAGCGAGACCAAGCAGCGAAGTTCCTCCCATTCAACAACACACTCGTAACACGGTGAGCGGGTGTGTGTTGAGAGAGAGAAACATCCAGACGAAGTGGGACTGCAGGTGAAGTGGCAGAGGCTTGTGGGTCTGTGATGGTGGGATGGATTAGGTCAGACATTTTGAGGAATTGAGTATGGTCAGAAAAAAATTAAGACTGGCTGTCCGGAAAAATCGGCAGGCACAAGCAGGAGCTACCGGAGAAAATCGGTAGCCCAAGAAATATGGAAAGGGAGTACTAAGGCTCTAGTGCATCACTAGGATGCAAAAAGGGCCCACGAGGGGCAAAGAGGCAGCGACTAGGGCTGCCTAAAGGGCTGCGAAAAGCAGCCGAAGGTGGTGGTGGGGTTTAGTGAAGCTGGCCGAAGGTGGTGGGAGGCTCGGCGAGGCTGGCCGAGAGTGCTGGTGGTGTCAGAGAGGTTAACCGAGGGTGGTGGGACTGCGGCTAGGGTTGCCGAGGGTGAGGTGGGTGGCGGCAAGGGTGAGGGTGGTGGTGGGCTAGGGTTTGGCTCTGATACCAAGAAGAAAATGACGATGAGAGAAAAATGTTTTCTTATTATTCATTGTTACAAACATCTGTTTATATACAACCTAGAGATCAAAGAAAAAGGAAATAACTAGAAAGGAAATAACAAGAAAGGAAAGAAATTAAAAGATTACAGAATAAAAATCAAATCCTTCCTAAACTTGAGAGATAATATTAACTACGGGATAAGACCGTATCAATATTATCTCCAACAGTCTTGAAGTATTGTTTTGTAAGCTACTTGTCATGAAGGAGTGTGTTTGTAAGCTAGTTGTTTGGTGGCTGAATGTTAGTCACTTGTGGCCATCTTGGAATTACTTTGCGACGAAGTCCTTCATGCTGAAGTAACATCAAAATTCCTATATATAGGGCTGTAATACCTCTGTTGAGAGGCAGTATTTTGAGAAATTAATTTCAGATAGTGGTTTCTATCTTTCTTTTTCCTGGGGCTTGGATGTAAGTCTCATAGCTTGTGGTAATCGAGCCATCGCTGCTGGAAATAGTTAGTATTAGAGCCAAATTTGATTTTGGCATAGTTTCCCGGCTTCCACCTTCGGCGGGTGGTGACTCGTTGCCCGCCAGACCTCGCTTTGCTTTTGGATTGAAGCCTCAGTCCGACGACCCTCCATGTGCCAACTCCTCTACCCCCTATGGGCCTTGTCCATTCGCCGGCCAGCCCTTCCGGGCTTCGTCCAGCCGCTGACCAGCCTTTTCACGCCGTGTAGTCTCCGGTCCCTTTTGGCCATCGCCTAGCCCTTTGAGGGGGAGTGGTGGAGAATATTATGGTGGTTCGAACCCTTCAAGATTTGGGTCATTGTTGCAACCACTGTTACTTGTTCGAACAAAAGGTTGGCTTTTATTGGTGATTTATTGTGGATGATCATTCCCACAGTCTCACCCTCTATTAGTGGATGGTGTTTCCCACTCTTGCCAACTTTCATGAACAGTCTTGTCGTAACCTTATCATTCCAAACTTCTGTGGTTTATTTCCATCTTCAGCTTCCGAGGGAGTGTTGGAGATAATAATCTTTTAGGATATTTTAGGTTTTTTATTTTCTCTCTTTAGTTGGTCATGTTGACCCATTTATGCCCCTCTTTATTTCTTTCCATCTGTTAATATTTTCCTTCCTATTTAGTCTTGGGCCTTGTAGTATGTATACATTGGATTAGAGTTAATAAAAATTATGCTATTCCAATTTCAAGTTAACCTCAGATTTCCTATACATAGGGCTGTAATACCTCTGTTGAGAGGCAGTTAATATTTCTGATAGTGGTTTATATCTTTCTTTTTTCTTGTGTTTGGATTTAAGTCCAATAGCTCATGGTAAATTGGTAATCAAGCCACCGCCGCTGGAAATTGCAATCTGCTCCAAAATCAGATTTGCAGGTTTTTTTTCGGCCTTGATCCGACCATCAGTCGGGTCCTTGATCTTGTAGCTTTCAAATTATCTAATTGAAGCTACATCATTTTCTTACGGGGAAAGATTTTATATTCCTTGTCCAACAAGGACTTAACGAGTGAGTGATTGACCTTCTTTGTTGAAGAAAGACTCACATTATTACGATTAGTTACTGTATTTATGATTAATTTGATAAACTGTATACGAGTGTAATAGCTTTGTTGTACCTTGTAAACATAAATCCTAACAGTGAAAAAGGATTATGTATCTAACCAATAATTTTTGGACAAACCTTTTTTAGCTGAGTTAGAAAGGACCAAAGTCCTAATCCCCATCTTAGGGTGCATTTGGAACAACATCCTTGCTCATCAATATCCTTGCTCATTGATAGTATATGACCTTCATTTTTCAACTTCCTTTCACCTAAAATTTTCGATTCTCTTTAAAGGAAACTGCTACTTGCTTTTGCTCTTTAATTTGAGATGGTATTTGCTTTTAACTGACAAGAATTGGAAATGGACGAACCCAATCTCTTTGACAAGTGTCTCTTACTCTACCATGTTTAATCTCCATTTTACCCATCTTTCTCTCTCTTTTTTTTCTTCTCTCAAATATATTTGAAGTATCTCAATGTTTATACTTGCATGGGTAACATGTAAAAGATTTCATTTTGATTATAGATGTAGATGCTACATGTGAAAATTTCAGGATTTAACTTGTTCATGGAACCACGGTCTACATCTTATGATGGTTCCTCTTCTACTTCCCCAACTTTTGCCGAGGTTTCTTTCGTGTCTTTTTTTCACTCTTAAAAGCGTTCAGAGTCAGTAACTATTGTAATAGTCGACTGTGTATCTGCATTGTCGTAAGAATCAGATCCTTAAGTTCTGGTAACTCAATTATATATTTGAGTTCAATTTCCCTCAAAAGTCACTTGATGTTGAATGATTTTTGCTTCCTTTTCCTTTTAATTGCAGAAATCAAGGCACATTTGGATTAAAATTTTTTTATTGTGTTAATTGTGATGTGTATTCAATTTTTCTAATTCCAGAATCTAGTTTTTTTATTTTCTATTTTTTTTATTATATATATATATATATAAGATAGAGATAATAGATTACAATATGCATGTTTCAATGTGCCACTGGAAATCAGGTGTCTCATCAATCCTGGACTGCGAGGAGCAAATATCGGAACTTGAAAGCATATTGGATTCCCAGGTTCATGCATTTGCAAACTCTTTGTAATAAACAGTATTATGTGGTCAATTCTGCAGTGGTTGTGGGTTCACAAATATACAGACCAGCAAACATTTGTTATGTGCTCGTGCAGATTTTTACCATTGAGGATAGGACCGAGTTGGAAGAAGTCATACCGTCTGCAAAAGAAATTTGTAGATTTTATGACCCAGGAATGTTATCCAATTTGGATTTGAAAGCAAAGTTGGAATCCTCGTGGGCTAAGGTATTTCTGAGTACATTTATATGCATATCGACACATAATTATGTGCATATAACTGCATGTATACAACATGTGGTCACACACACAGAAATGTTTGTTTTGTGCGTATATGAGTATATGTATCATGTATGCTTATTTGTGCATTTTTTCACTTGATATCATAGGCGTGTGGCATTTTTTTGTGTGGCTTTTTTGGCATATACTTTCATTTATACTAAAAAAGTCCTTTTTCTGTATGAACAGTTTGATGCTTTATTACTTGAGCTGCAAGGATCATTGCTTAGTAATTTCAAAGACACAGATGACAAGTATAAGTTACTGAGAAAGCGTTTGTCCAACGACCATGCAAAGATTATTTATTGTCTTGATGATCTTGGCCTTGTTTGTACTTATGAGGTATGGTTATATATGCATTAGTATCATCCTTAAAGTGAGAAGTAAGTGAAAGGAAAGCAGGAAATCTGATTTTGTGTATACCTTCAGATATGTTAAAAATGAATCTTCTTATTATTTTATGAATATAAGTCTGTAGTTGTCATTATTGCTTTAATGAGGTTGTATTGGAAATGCACAAATTGCTTATCTCCGTGTCTCTAACTGTATGAGAGACTGATTAGTACAAGTAGCCTATGTAACATGTTGAAAAAGACTCAGTTTTTTTTGGTCAATGCCAAAGATTGAGTGAACGAGAGGAAATTAATAGTTTCTTATAATCAGTTGGGTTAAGTCATTAGTTGCTCCAAAAGCTTAAGCTATTAGAGAATGGGCCAACAATGTATATAAAGCTTCAACACTGGGGGTGCAACTCGGACGGTACCCAAAGGGTTTTGGCTCTACCCAGGCCCAAGCCCGAATTCAAGCAGTTTGCCAAGCCCGAGCCCGACATAAACCCGAACTTTTCAACCCGAGCCCGGTATGTGATTTAGTAATAAAACCTGAGCCCGAGCCCGAGCCCGAGTCCGATTTGAGCCCGAATTGCAATTTTTTTGTTGGTGCAAACCAATTTTTAGTATGTAAACAACAATATGTAGAGTATCAAATCCATTTTTTTTTGTTTAGATTTGGGAAAAAACATTCATCTATTAATTTAGTGCTTGAATAATATCTAATAGTGTATTCTTGTCACTAAAAAATACTATAATTTAATGTAAAAAATAATACATAAATAGAATTCAGGCTAGGGTTCCACGGGTTGGCAAAATTCTGCCCAAGCCCGGCTTGAATTGAATTCGGGCTTGCATTTTGTACCCAAGCCCGCCCATGGTGAAAGTACCGCGGGCCCAAGCCCGGTAATTTTCGGGCCGGGCCCAGGTTGGCCCACTTGAGTTGTCACCCCCTATTCAACACCCTCCCGCACGTGCGACCCTGTCTCGCATGTGGAGAGGCAAACAGACTAAACAAATCAAACTCCTTCACAATCGGGACAAATAACACAGTGCAAAAATGCACATTAAATCGGGAATGGGGAGTTGAATCCAAGACCTCCTACAATAACGCTCTACCACCATGTTAAGAACTTGGTGTTAGATTTAGAGAAAGCTTAGGGAGTGCTAATTGCAACACTCTCTTTTATTAATCAGATGTAAACCTTCATGGGTAAATTACAAGAGTACCCTTAGGTACAAAATATAACATAAGAAAATAAGAAATAAATTAACTCTCAACACTCCCCCTCAAGCTAGTGCGAAGATATCTCTCATGCCCATCTTGCTGAGGATGAAGTGAAATTGACGACTAGCAAGGCCTTTTGTTAGAACGTTGGCCAACTGATCTCCCGTTCTCACAAACGGAGTACAAATACACCCACTGTTCAATTTCTCTTTGATAAAATGCCTATCGATTTCTACATGCTTCGTTCTATCATGCTGAACTGGATTGTGGGCAATATCAATAGCAGCTTTGTCACAATACAACTTCATAGAGTTCTCTGGTCCAAAACCAAGATCTGACAAGATATTTTTTACCCAAAGCAACTCACACACCCCTTGGGCCATAGCTCTGAACTCTACTTCAGCACTAGACCAGCCACTATTGATTGCTTCTTACTCCTCCAAGTCACTAAATTACCACCCACAAACGTACAATAACCCGTGGTTGACCTTCTGTCTGTTATGGAGCCAGCCCAATATGCATCAGTATAGGCCTCAACACCTGTTTTGCAAACCATATCCCTTTCCCTGGCGTTGACTTTAGGTACCTTACAATTCGGAGTACAACATCCAGATGAGGTTGCTTAGGATTATGCATAAACTGACTAACCACGCTAACAACAAATGCAATATCGGGTCTAGTATGAGCCAAATAAATCAATTTTCCTACTAACCTCTGGTAGCTGCCTTTATCAACCAGTTCCCCACTTGGATCATCTCCAAGTTTCACATTTGGATCCATGGGAGTATCAAGAGCTTTACATCCAAGCATGCCTGTCTCCTTGAGTAAGTCAAGAACGTACTTTCTCTGGGAGATGAATATCCCATCCTTGGATCTGGCTACTTCAATTCCCAAGAAGTATTTCGAATTTCCCAAGTCTTTAATTTCAAATTCTTTTGCAAGATACGATTTTAGGCATTTCATCTCTTCTAAATCATTCCCTGAAAGAACAATGTCATCTACATAGACAATTAGGGCAGTCACTTTTCCCTGTGAAGAGTGCTTAATAAAAAGAGTGTGGTCATCTTGACTTTGCCTGAAACCATACCTAACCATGGCCTGGGAGAACCTGTCAAACCAGGCTCTAGATGACTGTTTGAGACTGTACAGAGACTTCTTGAGATAACACACTTTCCCTCTAGTCTTGTCATTCTCAAACCCAGGGGGAATATCCATGTAGACTTCTTCTTCTAAGTCTCCATGGAGAAAAGCATTTTTTACATCAAATTGATGTAAGGGCCACTCCAAATTAGCTGCTAGGGATAACAAGATCCTGATCGAATTCATCTTTGCAACTGGTGCAAAAGTCTCCTGATAGTCCACTCCATGTGTCTGAGTGAAGCCTTTAGCCACTAGCCTGGCTTTATTTCTTTCAACTATCCCATCCGCTCTATATTTCACTGTAAACACCCACTTGCACCCAACTGTCCTTTTCCCACGAGGTAACTCTACTAATTCCCAAGTGCCATTTTTCTTGAGAGCATTCATCTCTTCAACCATAGCAAGTTTCCACTTAGTATCAGCAAGAGTTTCCTGTACATGGTTAGGGACAGACACACAATCGAGATTGGATACAAAGGCCTTATACGGAGGAGATAAACGAGTGTAGGAAACAAAATTTGAGATGGGATGCTTAGTACATTCCCTAGTACCTTTGCGGAGAGCAATAGGGATGTCTAAGTCACAATCCAAAGGAGTGGTTGAAGAACTAGTGGTAACAGGAACAAAAAAGGAACTAGGAGTACCTGGATCATCATCACTTGAAGAAGACAATTGGAGTGAGATTGGAGATGTGGTCTTTTCTTCTGATGCCCCAAACCTCTTCCTTTCCTTATTCTTGGAGTAAGTCAACAACTCTTTCTTCTTATCTCCACCTCCATTTTCTTCTACAATTTTTTCTGCCTCTCTGTTCACTTCTCTTTCCTCCCCTCGGATTTTTTTTTAACTCCCCCTCTGTTCTATTCTCCCCTTCTTCCTCTTCTACTAAGATAAATGGAGCAGGAGCAGTCTTCTCTTCCCATAACCTACTCTCCCTCTGAAGAGATGACTGAGATGGTTGGAAGTTGGAAGAATATTCATCGAAAGTGACATCCATGGACACAAACCACTTACGAGACGGAGGATGGTAACACTTGTACCCCTTTTGTGTGGGAGAATAACCCACGATGACACATTTAAGGGCTCGAGGATCTAGTTTTTTCCGAGTATGAGAATGATTGTGAACGAAACAAACACGACCAAACACTTTTGGAGGAACAGGGAATATAGAGGAAGACTTGGCAAGGAGTTCAATGGGTGATTTCTTGCCTAACACACGAGAAGGAAGGCGGTTGATGAGATAAGCAGCAGTAAGTACTGCTTCCCCCCAGGAACTTTTTGGGACCTGCATTGAGAACATCATAGACCTAGCTGTTTCTAGCAAATGACGGTTTTTTCTCTCTGCAATACCATTTTGCCGAGGGGTATTAGTGCATGAGGTTTGGTGAAGCATACCGTACTCAGAGAAGTAGTTATAGAGACCACTATAGATATATTCCCCTCCTTTATCGGACCTAACAACTTTGACAACAGTGTTAAACTGAGTACAAATCATCTTGTGGAAAATTTTAAAGATAGGATATACTGCATTTTTTTCTTTCATCAAATACACCCATGTTGTGCGAGTACAATCATCAATAAAAGTGACAAACCATTTAAAGCCATTCAAAGTAGGAATATGTGAAGGACCCCAAACATCAGTATGTATAATTGAAAAAGGAATCGTACTTTTATTGATACTAGAATGAAAAGTAGCACGATGGTGTTTTCCGAGTTCACAAGCCTCACAAGATATCTCTGAAACACTTTTATTAGGAACTAAAGCAGGAAATAAAAAACGCAATAAATAAAAAGACGGATGTCCCAATCTCTGGTGCCACAACCATATTTCCTTAGGAAGAACATCGCTCTGTGAATTATGAGCAACTGGTGTCAACTCCTCCTTTGTAGTTTCCTCGGGCAGCAGAAAATAAAGACTGTTCTCCGCCCTACCACTGCCAATCGTCTTCTTCGTGGAGAGATCCTGAAAGACACAGTGAGAAGGGAAAAAAGTTACACTACAATTATAATCCCGAGTAACACGACTAATATAAAGAAGATTAGTTGAGAAACGTGGAATATGGAGAACAGAGGATAAAGCAAGAGAACTAGAGACATTTACAACACCTTTACCAGAAATGGAGGAGAAGGAACCATCTGCAGTTTTAACCTTATCTTTCCCTGAACAAGGTTTATAAGTCGAAAAATATTGGAAAGACCAGTCATGTGGTCGGAAGCTCCTGAATCAATTATCCACGGCCGTCGAGAATCAATGTAAAAGGCACTAGAAGAATTAGCAACATTACCTTTATGAGCAAAAGCAGTGGAAGCACTAGTGGAGGTATCTAGCTGAGCCATAAAGCGTCTAAGTGTCTCAAGATCAGTGCTACTAATAGAACCAGATCCAGAAGAGGGACCTCCTCTGGAGGAACATCGGAATTAGAAGATAAATTAGCTCGTGGTCCATTACCACGACCACCACGGCCACGACGATATCCACCGCTACGACCTCTACGGCCACCACGGCCTCCAGACATTGGAGGACGTCCATGAAGACTCCAACATTTATCGCGGGTATGTCCAAGACGATTACAGTAGTCACACAACGGGATATCCTTGTCATCCCCTATTTCTGGAACCGGAGTCTGACCACCACGATGGGTAGAGGAGATGAAGGCAGAGCGCTCGGAGGACTGCGGAAGCATGACTGAGCGACGACTCTCCTCATTCTGAACATGAGCAAATGCCTCTCTAAGTGTCGGAAGTGGTTGCATACCCAGTACTCGGCTTCTAACTGAGGCAAGTTCTAGGTTAAGGTCAGAGAGGAATTTAAATATTCTTTCACTTTCAATGTAGGTTCTAAAGTTAGTAGCATCGGTGGAACACACTGGATGATAGGTAAGGAGATGATCAAGTCTCTTCCAAAGAACTCCAAGAGCCGTGAAATACTGTAATGAAGGCCTATCTCCCTGAACTTCGCCTTCGATAGCCCGACGCAACTCATAGATTTGTGCAACATTCCCTTTGCGAGAATAGGTCTCCGCAAGGGTATCCCAAATATCTTGGGCGGTAGCCATTCCAAAAAAGGCTTCAGCAATATCTGGCTCCATGGAATGAGTGAGCCAACTCATCACCAAAAAATTATCAACCTCCCACTTGGCTTAAGTGGGATCTTCCTGACTAGGGACCTTGATAGTACCATCCATATATCCAAACTTCGACCTACTTTTGAGCCAGAATGTAGCCTACTGAGACCAAGACAGGTAATTTTCACCATTAAGCAATGCTGTGGTGATTTTGGCCCCAGGGTTCTCGGTAACGGAGACTCTCTCATTACCTACTGGAGAACTCGTAACTTCGTCAGACTTTGTAGGTATGTCACCTTTCGCCATCCTGAAGAGATGTTCGTACACTCGTATTGGTGGTGGAATCAAGGCACCTAGTAATCATGAGCACCACTCTGGTGCAATTGTCCAATCTATGAACAAGTCATCTGGTCCAAATAAGGACCAAAAAAAAATATCACACAAGTTGTGATCAGATCCAAGAAATTATGAAACCCAGAACTGATCTAGATGAAGAAGTATGGGTTGATGGTTGTCGGCTAGGGTTTTAACCAGCCAGGGTGTTGCGGTTGGTCAGTGGAGGAGTATTGGTGAAGTGATTTGGTGGTTGAATGGTTCGGCTGGGTGGGTCAGGCCAGGGTGAGGTGCGGCATGGCTGGTGGTGATGTTTGGTGGTTGCGGCTGGTGGGTTGGGCCAGGGTGAGGTGCACCGAGGTTGGTGATGATGTTTGGTGGTTGCAGCTGGGTATGGGTGTGTGCTGGTGGTGCTCGACAAGGCTGGTAGTGATGTTTGGGGTTGTCGGTCTGGTTTAGATGTGGGCTGGTGGGTGTTTGGCGAGGATGGTGGTGGTCATTGGTGGTGCGATTAGGGTAGTGGTGGCTGTTTGATCGAATCCCCCACCTGGGGTGGCTCTGATACCATGTTAGATTTAGAGAAAGCTTAGGGAGTGCTAATTGCTACTCTCTCTTTTATTAATCAGATGTAAACCCTCATGGGTAAATTACAAGAGTACCCTTAGGTACAAAATATAACATAAGAAAATAAGAAATAAATTAACTCTCAACACTTAGGACACCAATTGGTCCAAAAGCTTAACCTATTATAGAGTGGGCGCAAGAATGTATATCAAATCACCAAATTGCAAGAGGAAGCTCATAGTTTTCATTGCATGCTGTTGTACTCTTGATGTTCTTTCAGGCTTTAGTTAACATTATAAAATGACAGTACGCATCTAATGCCCCTAATTTAGACACTTTTCTTAAGACTCAAGGTTTCTTATGGAGGTCTTAAAGTGCATTTCACTGATATTTGGTAGGTTGTTCCTTATTGGTACTTTTTTTTTTGCTGTTTTAGTGTGTACTTTATTTATTATTTTTTTATGACACTTAATTTCTTGTTTTGTTATTCACTAATTCAGTGATTTGGCGTTTCTCATGGGCTTGCTATATTACTTTTCATCTTCTGTCCTGACTTTGATTTTGTATTCATGTACTTTTCTTGTTTTGCAGGCTGTTAAAGTTTGTATAGAAAACATTCCCAATGTCAGAGAGGAATGCGACGCAGATAGAAAAAGTTCTTTGCAGTGTAAATATTTTCTTGAGGAGGTACTGTCCATGGTCGAGGAATTATTGCCAAATGGTATGTGATTCGGTAGCTTTTTCTTTTTATCAAAATTTGCAGATGTAGTGAAATGCTTGACCATCTGTTGCTTGCTTCTTGTTAGTTGTTGCTATTGTTATTTTTTCCCACTCATTTGGAGGTATATGTGCCCCTTCGAGCACCCATTTTAAGGCTTTAAGCTTCTTCTTCTCCGTGTCATATTGGGTCCTCGTTCGACAAACACCTTTAAACTCTGCAATTTACATCCCAGGTGTAGTTACTGGCCTTCTCTGGCAAGCGGAAAAAAAGACGACTTGAAATTGGAACAATTTATAACTCTTAGAGCTACTCTGTGTGATTTTTAGACACAGACACGAGTCTCGAATATTGCCATGGACATGAGGTGGACAACAAGGCAACCCTAAAATATTTGGACAAGGGGACACGAAACTGTATGCACATATGCATGGCTATTATATATCTACATAGTTTAATATCATCATATCATTGTTTATTCTATAGTTCAATTCACATTTGAAGTTGAAGATGTCATTATACAATTGTTAACTTAACAAAAAGGGTAAATGTGTGTTGATGAATAGTTGTATTATAGTGATGGTTATAAAATATACGCATATTAGATGCCGATGCGTCTCAAGTGTTAGATCTATACGAGGACATAACTTGAAATGTACACAAAAGATGGATATGGGTACGCCGACATGCACTAAACATTTAACTGATATTATGTTTTATAGAATACTGCAATATCTTATCTAGGGATATTCTTGATTAGAATTGTATCTCTGTAGCTTGAAACCCTCTCTTCTCTATCCCCCTCCCCCCAATATCTCATGATCCATGTGCCGAGTAAAGTACATGTCACACTTTGGGGGCAACAGGAGACTCTATGTAAATTGTAAAATAACACTCTGCAATACTCATTGTCAAGTTTGTCATAGTAATTTAAGTTGACGGTGTTGAGAGTATAAATACCTTAGTTTCACCCTCGCAGGCCTCTCTAACTGCTTAAGCTTTTAGAGTAGATGGTTGTCTCCCCCCCCTCAATATCTCATGATCCATGTGCCGAGTAAAGTACATGTCACACTTTGGGGGCAACAGGAGACTCTATGTAAATTGTAAAATAACACTCTGCAATACTCATTGTCAAGTTTGTCATAGTAATTTAAGTTGACGGTGTTGAGAGTATAAATACCTTAGTTTCACCCTCTCAGGCCTCTCTAACTGCTTAAGCTTTTAGAGTAGATGGTTGTCTGGATTAAAGTTTAATAACGGGGTTATTTGAAGAAGATGGAAGCCAATGGATCAGATTAAAATTGGAAAAAATTATAAAGTATATAAAGCTCCTTTTGGCTACAAATGTCCAAGCGAGTATCCATATATGTTTACAGCATCTTGTGTCGACGTGGTTTAACTATAAGGGGCGTATAGCCCAAATCATAAGCTACTCCCAACACCTATGTACTATGGTCTTAATTTGGGTGTTGTCGGTATGAACTGACAGTCCAAAAAACTGTGTGCTATTTTTATTTTTACATCTGGCACATGCTGGACATCTGTTGGACACACGAGTGACACGAACGAATATTGGAGTTGACCAGACATGGTGGCTCATTTGAAATATTTAAAATTTTGAGGTAAAAAGTGTTACTATAATAAAATGGAAGACAAGTGATGGGTTTATTTGAAATTTTAAGAAATTGGCGTGACCCTGTCCTAGTCGTTTCTGTATCCTACAATTTTATGGTTGGCCTTATCGCCTTATTCATGTCTTGTGTTTGTGTTAAATAGCCAAATGTGCACTTCTCAATTAATGCCTTCGCTAGTTTTTAAGAATTCATTTTGAGATTCTAACTTTAAATGTTGCATGACATATACTTAAGTTACACCCTCTCTAAAAGCTTAGAGTAGATGGTTGTTAACTTGGTATCAGGCAAATGTCCCGAGTTCAATCCTCATAGTCACCATGATTTCCAAAATTCCACGTGTTTCGCCCTTATCAAAGAAAGCCTGGCCACATGAGAGGGGGCAAGTAAAGTATAAATACTTAAAGTTACATGCTCTCTAAAAGCTTAAGCATTTAAAGTAGATGGTTGTTAACAAGTTACATGATACTTAGTTTTTGTTGGTTAAAATAATATCATGTTAGCGATTAGTTTTGTTGGGAGGTATGGATTAGGTATAGATAAATCCTCAACAATGTTAAGATGTACCCTCAGAGTCCGTCATGTGCTCACACAATCTTCTACCATTGCTCCCTGTTGGAGATAAGATCGTTTTAGGATAAGATTTCAGTGAAATCCTTTTACAGGATTATAGGAATTAATTTGATCTTATCTTTATTTTTCTTTACTTTTCCTCTTGTAATCTAGGATGTGTATATATTCTGTTCAATATTGATGAATAAACTATCAGAAAATTCTCCCTATCCTTTTCTTCTTGGTATTAGAGCCAACACCAGGAGAAACCCTAGCCCCATCACCTTCGGCCAGCCCAAACACCACCACCACCTTTGCCGAACCTCACCACCACCCTTGTTGAACCTTCTCCAGCCTCCGGCCACCTCCCTCCAGCCTCAGCGAGACTCACCCAGCCCATACAGAGGCATCCTGCCCCCTGCGACAGCCCTAGGTGCTGTCGCCTGCCCCTCTCCTAGCCCTGCCTTGCATCCCCGTGATGCGATAGAGCCTTAAGTGCTCATTCTCTTCTCTTTTTGGGCTACTGATTTTTCTCTGGTGGCCCCTTCTACTTCCTGCCGATTCTTCCGGTGATTGTAGTGGCCTAGTCCTGCTCTGTATTTTTCCGGACAGCTTTGTGAACTCTGGAGTATTTCCCTTTGGTATTTGGGTAACTTTTACTGTGTCTTCATCATGATCTCTCTCTATCGCAACATGCACCTGCTCACCGTATCACTAGTGTTTTGTTGAATGGGAAAAAACTTTGCTGCATGGTCCCGCTCGTTTCGTCTCTTTTTGGGTTGAAAGGGCAAATCTGGTTGGATCCTCAATGTTGAACCCAAGCCACCTACCACTGATCCCAAACTTGTGCAATGGGACATAGATAATTGAACAATTTTGGGGTGGCTCTTTAACTCCGTGGAGGAACGAATCTAATATATTTTCATGTACCATGTTACGGTACAAAGTTTGTGGTCTACTTTGACCAAAATGTATGCGCATGAGTGCAACGATGTATGGATTTTCAAGCTTTATCGTGAAATTCATCATGCTACTCAGGAGACTTTGGGACTTTCTGTGGCAGACTATTTCGGATATCTTCAGGCACTGGGAGGAGTTGGCTCAATATGAGTCTATTAGTGACTCGTCTTCTAAGGCGGCCATTCAGCGTCTTGATCGTCAACATACATATCAGTTTCTCATGGGTCTTAAACCTGAATTCGAGGCTCTTCGAACCCAGATTATTAACTCATCCCCTATGCCTTCTCTCTATGAGGCATTTGCCACTCTTGATGGTGATGAGCGTCGCCGTCGCTTACTAAAGCCACCATCTCCTGCTATTCCAGAGACTCCTATACCTGATCAGATGGCTTTTGCAGCATCCACCGATTTTGTTTTTCACTCTCAGGGAAATAAATTGTACTTATTGTAACAGAGATGGTCATGTATTCGTCGTCCCCCCTGATCATTATGGTTTCTCTAATAGTACGCACCGCCCAATTGCCCAGTATGTTTCTTATTCAGGTCTCTCTAACACTTATCGATCCTTTTTTAGCCGGGTGGACTCAACCCCGATTCCTCGGTCTGTATTTAAGGCTCTTCTGGACCCTCACTGGCTAGCAGCCATGACTTTGGAAATGGATGCTCTTCAGCGCAACCAAACATGGGAGCTTGTTCCTCTCCCGAGGGGGAAAAGACTGTTGGATGTAAATGGGTATTCAATGTGAAGTATCTGGCAGATGAGTCGATTGAAAGGTATAAGGCCTGCCTTGTGGCTAAAGGGTTCACTCATATTCCAGGAAAGGACTATAGTGCAACCAGTGTTACCTTGAACGTGGTTCACCCCGGTGCGTGGTATGGGTTCTGGTGCGTGGTACGTCACTTAGCTCGGTTCGGGGTACGAGGGGGTAGTCTCAGTTGGTTCACTTGTTTGGTTCATGGATTGCTTCGGTTCGAATCTTTGGTTCGATTAGCACTTATGTAAATAATTATACACAGATATATAGTACTAAATCATTACATGACTTCACATAATCAATTTCAAACACAAAAAAGTTTAGGAAAATAAGATCAAATTATGTCTCAAATGAAAATATCACAAAAGCTCTTAAACAAAAACCAACAAGCAATGCAAAAGTTAGGATTTTATTTATCTTCTTCACAATTTCAATTTTATTTTCTTCTTCTTGTTCGGTTCGTGAATTTTGGGATCCGGATCCCCTAGGAACCACAATTTGGATCGCAAGATCCCAGATCACGGTTCCATGGGGGGTACCACGATCCTGGTAACCATGAGTGCAACCTTTGCTCCTGTGGCTAAATTGACAACCGTTCGACTTTTCATGTCCTTAGCTGCCTCACATTTTTGGCCTCTACATCAGATGGATGTCAAGAATGCCTTCTTGAACAGTGATCTTCTTGAAACTATTTATATGGATCCTTCGGGCTGGGGGGGAGTATTTTGGGAATGTCTGCTGTCTACGCAAATCTCTTTATGGCCTTGAGCAGTCTCCACGAGCATGGTTTAATCGCTTCAGTGAGGTCATTTTGTCTATGGGCTTTACCCGATGTCATTCGGACCACACGTGCTTCTTTCACCGTCGCTCGGATGGTGGTCGTGTGATTCTCTCTGTTTATGTTGATGACATCATTATCACTGGGGTTGATGTCTCGGGTATTGCCAAAATTAAGACGGTTCTTGGAAAGGTTTTCGATGTCAAAGATCTGGGCCCACTTCGTTATTTCCTAGGTATTGAGGGGGCTCGCTCCCACCATGGAACTTCTTTATCTCAAAGGAAGTATGCTTTCGATCTACTTCAAGATACTGGTATGATGGGATGTCGGCCAACTTCCACCCCTATGGATCCAAACCAAACGCTATCAGTTGAGTTTGGAGAACATCTACCTGATGCTACTGTCTATCAGTGGCTTGTTTGTCGCCTTATTTACTTGACCCACACACGACCAGACATCTCATTTGCTGTGAGTGTTGTGAGTCAATTCATGCATGCTCCGCGTTCTTCACATCTAGATGCTGTTCATCACATTCTTAGATATCTCAAGACTTGCCCTGGTTTCTGGGTTTATTCTATATAGCTGGTCCTCAGAGTGGGATCTCGTGTTTTACCGATGCTGATTATGCATGCTCTAAAACTGATAGGCGCCTCTACCTCAGGTTTTTGTACTTTCTACGGTAGTCATCTCCTTTCATGGAAAAGTAAGAAATATGTCGTCGTTTCTAGATCTTCATTTGAAGCTGAGTATCGAGCAATGGCTCAGGGCAAATGTCAGCTTGTCTGGCTTCGCTCCTTGTTGACAGAAATTGGGTGTCCTATATGTGACTCTTCTACTTTGTTCTGCGACAACAAATCAGCTATAATGCTTGCTTTCGATTCTGTTTTCCACGAGCGAACAGAACAAAAGTTTGATTGGCATGCACTGGTTTCCCCCACTTATCCCAACAGTAATCTTCGGTATGTCCTATACCATTACAATAGGTACACTTAAAATCTGAGCGTGTACCACGGCCTGTGCAGCCACCTCGTCCGCAACGATTAGAATTACGACCACCACGACCACTACGATGGCCACCAAAATGACCACCACCACGAAAGCCACCACGATTACCATCACCAGAGATTAGGGCAGATGATTCCTTTAATGAGGGAGAGGAACTACGATTGTGAGAAGCCCGTTGAAGACGAGAATAGGCATTAGCAGCGGTTGGAAGTTTCTCGCTAGGCAAAATGTGATCCTTGAATACACTATACTCAGAATTAAGGCTAGACAAAAATAAAGCAACCTAAAACTCTTCCCGCAGACGACGTTGAACTTCCAAATCTGTACTCAACGACTGAAAAAGCATAAGTTCTTCCCATAAACCTTTCAAAGCACCATAATGTTCTGCAGGAGGCTTTTCACCTTGCTTAGTATTGAACATACACTCAAAAATCTCATACACCCGGGACACATTATGTTCCTGTGAATACATCTCTTCAAGAGATGACCATATCTTCTTAGCAGTATCTAGAAGTTGCACATTTGATAAAACATGTGATTTCATGCTTAACCACAACCAGGTCATCACCAGCGAATTGTCACTCCATAAATCCTCGGAATTTTTGGCATCCGCTGCCGGCGGATCATCTGTAAGATACTTTATTTTCTTTTTGGCACGAAGGTAAACCTTAATAGCATGAGCCCACGAATGGTAATATAGTCCATTTAGTTTTACGGATGTAATAACTCTAACTTGATCATCCGTGGACGAGCCCTTCGCATTATCCACAGAAGCCATAAGGAAAAAAGAAAAAGAAAAACGAAGCAGATTTTGGAACCAAACAAACTACAACACTCACTCGGCAATGGAGGGAAACAAAGAAATTAAACAGGTCTATATGCTGGAAGGTTGCATACCACAAAACCACAAACCAATACCTCGAGAAACCACGGAAAAAAACACCACACAGACTGATCGCACGATCAGAAGCCCAAAAAAAATGCTAGCCGATTGCATAAATACCAACAAATCCCCACATATCAAACTTGTGTGCACACAAAGGGACATGGAGAGGTTGTACGAACCCTAGGCGCACCCCATGGAAGCAAACTCAAGCTCTAAAGAGGGTCCAATCAGATCAAGAAAACAGATCTGAAAAAAAAAACCTTTTTTCTTCGAAAATACAAAAAAAAATGGAAACCTTGCTCAAACGATATCAAAACTTCAAAAGAACACCACCATGGACTTCGCCTTGGAAAAACAAGCCAACATATACGTTGCACTGTGCTGTCCGTCGCTGGAAAATGATGACATCATCGTCGGAAAGATGACATCATCGCCGGAAAAAAAAAAACAGCGCCTTCCTGCTCTTGTTCTTTCGGTATTTGATTGTGATACTTGGGTTCAAATTGCTCTGATACCAAGTTAGATTATGAGATTGATTAGTTTAGGATTTGAAAGAGAGAAACTTAGAGAGAGAGAAGAAAAGATTGGAGAATAAAATCTGATAGTGTATTAGGGCTTCCTACACACTACAAGTTATTTATATAATGCAACTAAACATGTAGAATTACAATATTGCCCTCACTAACAAAATAAGAACTCTCACAGACTCCATGAAGAATATGAAACTCAAGGGAACAAGATTGAAACCAAACGGAACGAGATCTAAAACGAAGCCAAAAACTTGCCACAGAAGTAGATCGGAGCCAAAAAACCATAAAAAAAAAAGGAACAAGATTTTGGCAATGAATAGTGCTGCGTGAATAGTAACTCCGATGAACAGTAACTTTGATGACTAGTGCTGCGTGAACAGTAACTCGATGAACAATAGCAGTGTGCGATGAATAGTAACTTCGCGATGAAACTCTCGACCCAGCTTGGGTCGGCTAGGGTTTTTTCCTTTATTTTTTTTTTCTAGGTCAGATCGACCCGCTTTGATACCGTGTAAAAGTAAACACTTTGTATATTGAATGAATGAAAAGAGAATACAAGGGCCTAATTTATATACTTGGCTATCCTAACCACACTTTACATTTTCCCGATGTGGGACAACTTATACACATAAACTCTTAATACAAAACTACCCTTTAACAGTAAAAAAAATATTGTTCTTAGTTTGGTGAGTAAGGAAAAGGAAGAAAGTAGGAAAGACAAGAAATGAGAGTGATCAATACATTTGAAGCCCCAAAAAAAAAAAAAAAGAACTTAGCATAGAGGAAAACACAAGAAAAAAATACAAGAGAATTAATTTTTGTTTCTGTTTAATTCGGACTAATTACAAAATAGTAAGGGCGTGGTTGTGGGCCTTTGGGCTTAAAAACTAACACTACTAATAGTATAGTGCTTAAGATATGGGGCCCTTGAAATTGTCCAATATTTAAAGGGGCTTCGGCAGTGGCCTACTTTTCCAAAAGGTCGGACCGACCTTGAGAGATGGAATTTTAGTTCATGGGCATCTGGCATTGTTTGACGGCTTGACGCACAATGTTGCATTTCATTCATGGCTATTGCATTTTCTTTTGTACAAGTGATGTCTTGGACATGGCTCTCTCGGCTATTTGAAGTTTTTGGTTGATTCTAATTGCTACTATTTCCTTGTGTTGGTATAAGCTATTTGCAAATCTAGGAGGGTAGGCTAATTACAATGTAAAGCCCCAAGTGGTCCACTAACCTATCAACTTGACGGGCCTGCCACATTCGCCCTTAAATTGATTAAGCCCACGTTGTTAGTAGTAGCCCGCTTCGTTATACATATATCAAATTAACATTTTATGTTTTTTCCATGTGGGACGGGCTCTCACAATCTCCCCCACTCAAAGACACGGCGCTCTCGTCGCGTAGGCCTAGTTCTCCCCCTGGTTGGTCGATGTGGAAGTAGATCATTGGTGATCACAGAGTAACCCATCAGCAGGCAACATGTACAACTACCATGGGCCCTCTACCCCTCTCCAGAGCCTCTACTCCTTTGCCACACCACCACGGCACCCTCACGGGACAACGGTTGGCTCTGATACATTTGTAACGCCCCAAGTGGTCCACTGGCCTAACAACTTGATGGGCCTACCACATTGGCCCTTAAAATGCTTAATCCCAAGTTGTTAGTAGTAGCCCACTTGGTTCTACATATATCAGACTAACATTTATGTTTTTTTCCATGTGGGATGGGTTCTCACACACAGACAATATCCTCAGCTTTATTCAACACAAATTGGCTGCCCTCGGGACATAAATATGCATCACAGGATGCTATACTGTCTTCACCTTCGCGTAATGGTCATTCTATTTCAGGAGCTCATATGCACAGCCTTTTCGGTAATATGCCACCCGTTTTTATGTCTAGTCAAGGATCAAAATCATTTGGGAAGGTTGTTTCGGTCCACATGCGAATGGATGTATTTCGGAAACATTTTGAAAAGCAATAAAAATGACAAAAAGAAAATTGGGAACACATGGAAACACTTAAAAAGGTAGAAGTAAGCTATATCAATGTTTGAATATTTGCAAAAACTGATCATGTTATATATGCTTTAAGGTCTATGCATCCAACCTCAGGAAAGGACGCTAGGGTGGATTGGGGATATACATGCACATGTGCACTAGTTCATTATACCATATCAAACAATTCTTTGTAGTAATAATAAGTAATAAAAGCTGATTTATCTTCTGATATTGACCTAGTTACCCTTACTTCATACACTACGTAGAAATTCAAGTAGGAGTTGGACATAAAATAGCTGCTCGAGTTAGTTTTCGCTTCCTGTTTCAAAGGAAAAAAGGAAAATTCGATCCTTGTCTCGATATACATACAATTCAGTGAAGACTGAAGAGCTAAATTTAAATAGGATGATGTTGATAATCTAATTCTCAAATTAGTGTGGTTTTCAAATTTATTTTATTATTATTTTTAAATTTTTTTGCATATTAGGCTTCTTACTTTAATATCTATTTTACATGATCTTAGAAAATTTTGAAGTGGAAGAGATTTCATGTTTCGGTGTCGCTATTATCTCATTCACTTCTTATTCTTTCTGTCTATTGTACCTAGTACGAATTTTTCCATTTCTGGTATAAGAACTTGTCTGAAATTATTTAACCATGATCTTCTTTATTGTATGATAGACAGATTGTGTAATTCATGAATAATTGCTGTGATAGTTTTCTTTACCCGTTACACTATCTACAGTGGTCTTGCATTGCTGATACTAAATTTTTGAATATGCAAGGTGTGAAGTTGTTCCATTCTTATAATAAGTTTGAATTCTTCCCTCATACCAGTTTCTTGTCATTTTCACAGGCCAAGAAAACATTTTGCATGTTGGTTCCGATTGTTCAAAAGCAGTAGCCATGGGCTATATATCTCCAAAATTACATGAACTCCTCCAAATTTTTCATTCATTTGGGTATATAACTTCCTCATGTGTTAATTTTGTACTAAGGTGGCACTGTCAATTTACTATTCTCTTTTGTGGTTTCAGAGGAGCTAGGCAAGTTTTGTGCCTCATTTTTGTTGAAAGAATTATGACAGCAAAAGTTATTGAAAGAATCATGAAGAAAGTCACATATTTATCGCATTTGGTGGTTTCATATTTGACTGGGAGTAACTCATCGGTTGATGCGCTGGGCCCAAAAGAGCAAAAAGAAACCTTGGAATCATTTCGCTCGGGAAAGGTATCTGAACTTATGTTTGAAATGATTTAGATAAAGTAGTGTCCTATAAGTTCCTATAACCAATGAGTGCAAGATTCTATTTGTAGGTCAATCTATTGTTTGCTACGGACGTGGTTGAAGAGGGAATTCATGTGCCAAACTGTTCTTCTGTTATACGTTTTGACCTACCAAAGACTGTTCGTAGTTATGTCCAGTCACGAGGACGAGCTCGTCGAAGTGATTCCCAATTTGTCTTGATGCTTGAAAGGTTAAGGCTTATTTCTTTTATTGTGTCATGTTTTTGGCCACCTTATGTTTAGATTAGAAGAATATGTTTTGCATTCAGGGGCGGGGCTACCTATCAGCCAATGGTTTCACTTGAATCCACAAAAATTTGGAAAGAATTCAGTTATATACACAATTTAATGTTCGGAAACTTGTTATTTTCTAAGTTGACACAACTAAAATAAAGAAAAAATAAGTGGGGTGTCAAATTGATAATTTGATGAGGTTCTACCTGTTCTACTTGACAATCAATTCATGAGTTCAACCAAATGAGTATGTGTGGTGCCCCATATTTTGTGGTTTCATTCCATAGACCACAGTTTTGTTTCAACCTCATCAAATTGCAATCCTAGTACGCGTATTTTTTGTGATGTGGTTTTAGGTTATGGAATGACACCACTGAAAAAATTTCCTGGCTCCGCCACTTTTTGCATTAGTTCACATGAAAGATACTGGGATATATTCTAAGAGTACAGTTTTCTTTTCATGGTGCTCCTGATTGTCTGCTTTTCTTGGTGTATGTATCGCATTCAAGTTCTAACTATTTCACATATCTGCAGGGGAAATAGGAAGCAAATAGATCAAATCTTTGATATCCGTAGAAGCGAGTATTCTATGACAGACACAGCTGCAAACAGAGACCCTGATGCCTATGTTTTAAAAGCATGTACCATCAAAGAGAAAGGAACATACCTTGTGGACGCTACTGGAGCGTTAGTAACTGCAGATTCTAGTGTCGGCCTCATTCATCGATATTGTGAGAAGCTCCCTCGGGACAAGTATGGATGTTTTTTCTGTGACTAACTGTTTCTGATTTAACTTAGATGTACATTTGTTCTTGTGTGTGTGCAGTGGAGGATCCAGGATTTATCACTAGGGGGGGTTCGTGCACAAGAGGCTAAGAATGATTTGGGGTTCGGGGGTTAAGCCCCCGAGGCGACTGTTTTTGGTCTATTTTGTAGTGCCTTTGCATGTAGACTATCACTATCTTTGATAATAATGACTTATTACAAATTGTAATTTACAAAGCTTGAAATGATAGTGAAATAATTTGGAAGGGATAAACTAGTAAGTGAAAAGAAAATATGGCTGTACCTTATATTTAGAATGTTCTAGATTACAATTAAGCCAAAATTTTACACATAATGGTTTTTATTTAATTTTTTGGGTGGGTTGGATCAACATTCTACATTGAAAATTTGTATTTCGAGGTAAATCAATATATGTTGGGGGGACAACGTAGGATTCACATAATTTTTTGGGGGGCCAATCTTAATTAACTATGAAATTGGTATGAATTATGTATACTATTTTTGTCATTTGAAAAAGTTGAGGGGCCCCTCCCCACATCCGCCACTGTGTGTGTGTGTTTTCATTTGAGTATTCATCCGGTATGAAGCCCTAATTGCTTAAATTTTACTTCTCCCAGATACTTCACTCCGAAGCCGATTTATCAGTTCTTGTTGTCTGGGGAGTCATATCAGTGTAAATTAACACTGCCCCCGAATGCAGCTTTTCAAACTTTAGTTGGTCCTTTAGGTAGGAATTCTCATTTTGCTAAGCAGCTTGTATGCTTAGAAGCATGTAAGAAGTTGCATCAGATGGGGGCTCTTAATGATAATCTTGTCCCATACAATGAAGAGCCTACAGAGAATGAGCTTGTTGGAAAGAGCAAAGACACAACTTCAGGTGCAGGTAGGTATATATGAGAAATCTACGTATCGACAAAGATGGTTATATTGTGGGTGTTTGATTCCTTGGGTACCTTGGGCTTCTTTGAAGTCGACTCATAACATGCTTTTAAAGATTTATTTGAAGGATTTTTTAGAAGCGAAGGACATATGGAATATATCATGCTATGATATGACTTCAGCCGAGTTCTTTCCTAGAAATTAAGCTTCATGTAATTCTTTTCAGAATTTAAGCAGCAGAGATGTGCATAAAATGCTCACTCCATTTTGCATATCTAAAGCTCATGATGCGAGTTATACCAGAAATGCATGCACTAGTATGTGGACCTCTTGAGCATGGTGTACTATGAAGCAATAACTTCTTCAAGAGAAAAGGCTTTACTAAGCATACTCTAAGTAGCACTACCTAAATGCATGCACTAGTATTGGTCATAGCCACTTGTTAGATAAGGCTGGCCTCTGGGCCACACACACCTATCTTTGTTTATGATTTTAATATGATGTGCTGTTCTTTTTATTTTCCTTGTATCGTTTGTAGGAACAACAAAGAGGAAGGAATTACATGGGACAACCTGTATTCGTGCGCTATCTGGAACTTGGGGAGATAAAACCGATGGCACCATTTTTCAAGCCCACAAGATAGATTTCTCTTGTAACATTCCTGATGAGCGTTATTCCAGTTTTGTTCTTTTGATTGAGACAAAGTTGGATGATGATGTGGGGAATGTTGAAGTGGAACTTTACCTAGTCTCCAAGTTTGTAAAATCTTCTGTTTCTTCATGTGGGAAAATACATATGGATCCAGAGCAGGTTTAACCATCAATCTCCAAAGTTGATATTAATTGCGTTTCATGTGAAATACTTATTGTAACGTTTATGTTCTTTTATCTCTAATCAGGTGAGGAAAGCTAAGTGCTTTCAAGAGTTTTTCTTTAATGGTCTATTTGGAAAATTATTTATTAGATCCAAATCATATGGAGGACGGAAATTTTTACTTCAGACAGAGGAGAAATGGAATCCATCAAACATGTATTTACTGTTACCTCTGGAGTTACCTGATGTTCCAAGTTGTGAATCCTTGAGGATTAATTGGATGGAGATCAACTCTTGTGTTACTATGGTGGAATTTTTGAAGAAAAATGCTTGGTTAAGTGCTGAGCAATCCAATGTTGATAGGGGAAGTTCATCACTTCACAAGACTGATCCAATAGAGACTGACTGCCGTGGCAGACATGTCATTCACTTGGCTAATAAATCAGTTCATAGAAACAAGCTCAGAAATATGGTGGTTTTGGCCGTTCATACTGGAAGAATTTACTCCATCCTAGATGCGATTGATAATATGTCTGCTGAAAGTGCTTTTGATGGAAGATCTGATGCAATCCCTTCAAGTTATTCATCCTTCGCTGATTACTTCAACAAAAAGTAGGTGATTTGGTATACTACAAGAAAATTCTTGTTCATTGGTTTTCTATTACTTTCTTACTATTTGTACTTTCTAAAAGATGTTAGTCCTGGTCAGGTATGGGATTGTACTAATGCATCCGGAACAACCTTTATTGCTGCTAAAGCAAAGTCATAATGCGCACAACCTTCTTGTGGATTTCAAGAAAGAAGGTTTGTCTTTTGGTATGACAAGTAGATGTCATAGTATAAAATCTATCTTAGTATGATGATCACTGTCCACCGTGAACGGTTGTTTTTCTGTTGTTAAGATCAAAGGTTTTGTTAAAGGGTAGTTATGTAAATATAGTATACTTGTATATATGTATTGATATATGGTTGTCCCACATCGGAAAACTATAAAAATAGTTTTGGTTGGTCTAGGCCTGTATATTCTCCTTGTAACTTTGTTTCATATTATTGAATATATAGAAGTCTTTTCTCTTTACATGGTATCAAATCAACTGATCATTGGTTTGCTCATCTTGTTGCCGATTCTTAGTTAGGATTCGAGAGTTCATTCTTCTTTACCGGATTTATGTGAGAAGTTCGAGAGTTTGAGAGTGTCTATCTCTTTTTTAACACAGCTGCAACTCTCACCAAACCCTAGCCAGCTGCAACCCTCAGCCACCAAACCCAAGCCACCGCAGCCCTCAGCCACCAACCCATCGGCGACCCTCGCAGCCTCCCAGCATTCCGACAGCTCTCTATTTGTGTGTTTTTGGCTCCGATCTGATTCTTTGGTAAGTTTTTTTGGTTTCGTTTCGCTTCAGATTTTGTTCCATTTGACCCTTGTGTTTTCGATATGGTTTTCTTGAGATTTACATTCTTCATGGAATCCAAAGTTCTTCCTCAACTCACTACTCGGAAGTTGAATGGATTCAATTTTCTTCAATGGTCCTGAGCTGTCACTATTGCCCTCACTGGCTTGGGCCACGATGACCACCTTACCGGGGCGGCCCCTAACACCGATGAGAAGGCCGTTAAGCAATAGAGACAAATGGATGCTCAGATTGTCTCATTGCTTTAGAACTCTATGGAACCACAAGTTGCGGATATGTGTAGTCACTTGGGTACTCGTAAGGAGATTTGGGAGTATGATACGCTCCTGTTCTCAAGCGATTTGACTCGGATGTATGACCTTTCGTTTCAGTATTTTCAGCTACAGCAAAATGAATCCTCCGTGACTGATTACTTTGCCTCTTTGATCGGTTACGTGAGCGTCGTGAGGAGTTGAACATTGTTCTCCCCATTACTGCAAGTGCGAAGGAACAACAGACACAGCGGGGGCAGATGGCGGTTATGAAATTTCTTGCAGGTCTCAAGTCAGATTTTGAGCCAAATCAGTCCCAAATTCTTGGGCGTGCCACTCTTCCAACTCTTGCTGGTACCTATGATGCGCGGACACTTCAAAAATGAAGTCGCAGGGGCACTTAGTGCGCACTAGTTCGGGTGCGGTTGGTAGTTCTTTGAAGTGCTTCCTGAGTTCTTTGTGGGTTTTGGGTGCGGCTGGGTGTTGGAGGGACACACTTTTGGGGGTGCGGTGGGGCACTTTTTGCAAAAAAAAAAGTTTAAAAACGAAGTTTGATAAAACTGGGGGTCCAAAAAACAAATAGTAGAAATTGAAAAAAAAAAAACCCTAGTTAGGCCATACTCAGATTTAGTAGAAGTTTCAATGCTCTTTTGAAAATCATCTCGATTTTTTCAATATTTGGGAGGAGAAGAAGAAGAAGAAGAAGAAGAAGAAGAAGAAGAAGAAGATTTGGAGCAAACACGCTCGACAAAACAAATAGTAGAAAATACGTACCGCTTTCTCTTTTTTGAGCCCTGTCTTTGTCGATTTGAAGAACCGCAGCTTTGAAATAGCAGATATCTCGCAACCTTCAAGCTCAGGTGCAGGTGAATGCCCCGATCTGTGTCGTGTGTGTGTGTCGATGTGTGTGTGAGTGTCGATGTGTGTATTTTGTCGATGTGTGTGTGTGTGTGCCTGTGTTTGTTGTGTGTCGATGTGTGGGTATGTTTGTGTGTGTGAGACGGTGTGTTTGTGTGTGTGTGGTGCTGTGTTTGACAAATTGACAATGGTGGGAGACTAATGGTTCATACTCTCTTTTTCCCCCTTTTTTTGAAAGTTCATATACATATATATATAATATATATACTAGATATCCATAACTAATATATTTCTTAATTTTATTGCTTGTTTGTTGTTATTAGGTCTCAACCATAATTTTTTTTTTTTGAAAACAAGTGTGTGTAGTGCTAGAATGGTTCATTTTTAGTAATACATAAAATTACATTTTGAATATTTTATATAAGTACCCCGCCGCACCCGCACTCTTGATTTGGGGAAAATTTCCGAACTCTCGGCACCTGCGTCCCCGCACCCGCGTCCGTGCTTCATAGGCTAGGAGCCTAGGACATATCAGTGTTTTGTGGAGTGTTTCTCGGGATCCAACTCCAAAACCCCCATGTTATCGATAACTCTGCACTTGTTACTCAGGCTCCATAGCCCGCTACCAGTAAGGGTGGTGGTAATCCCCGGCATGGTGGTGGTTATCGTGGTGGGCGTGGGGGCCGTGGCAGAGGTGGTCCCCCACGACACTGCACTAATTGTGACGAGGATGGCCATACCAGTGAAACATGGGAGCTCATTGGTCGCCATGCTCGGTTTGCAAATGTTGTTGTCACCGCTTCTAGTGATACTCCTACTCCAGTTGTTGATAATCTTTTTTGTCTCTTGTGAACAGTATTCTCAGTTCCTTCAGTTCCAGGCTTCTCAGCAGGCATCTGCTCCTAGTACCTCAGAAAGGTACATCCACTGCCTGTCTCACCTCCCGCTCTACACCTTGGGTAATTGACTCCGCTGCCAATGATCATCTTACAGGTATATCCAACTTTTTTTGACACTTGAATCTTCGTCCTCACTACCACCTGCTATATTGGCAGATGACTCCTCTATGCCTGTTGAAGGAATAGGACTGTCCAATTATCCCTGTTGAATTGTAGCATCCAACCCAAAACCAATTGGCAATGGGTGGAGTAGCCCCATGATCTTAAATAGTGAGTAGCTAGGCTTTAAATTCCTGATGTGGAATTATAATCTCAACGCGTCCCTGCACGTGTGGCATGACTGAGAGCCAAACACGTGGATTATTGAGATAGGGTAACATGGACCACACGTGGCCAAGCTGGGCCTAACAATAACCTGCTCGAATACCATGTTGAATTGGAGCATCCAACCCAAAACCAATTGGCAATTGGTCCTTGTCATCTATTCTTTATATATATCGTTCGCCTTTTAATTTAATGTCCGTTGGCAAGTTGACTAAGAATTTTAATGCCTGTGTTTCTTTCTTTCCTGATTTTGTTCTTATTCAAGATTTGACGACTCGGAAGATGATTGGCGTAGGGCATGAGTCTGATGGTCTTTACTATTTTGAGGGTTTGCCTCCACCTTCTGCCTCTCCCACAGCTTGTCCTGCTATTGTGTCTCCACACCAGATCCACTGTCGCTTTGGTCATCCTTCCTTGGCCAATTGAAGCTGCTAGTCCCTAGTTTGAGTCATTTATCTTCCTTGGAGTGTGAGTCATGTCAATTAGGGAAACATCACCGGGTCCAGTTTGCTCCCCGCGTCAATAAACGTGTGTCTAGTCGATTTCAATCAGTGCGTTCAAATGTTTGGGGTCCACAGCGTATAACCTCCATCAAGGGGTATCAGTATTTTGTTAGGTTTGTTGATGATTTTTCCAGAACTACATGGATTTACTTAATGAAAAATCGCTCTAAATTGTTTTCGATTTTCTATGCATTCTGTAATGAGATTAAAACTCGGTTTAATGTTCCTATTCAAATTCTTCGCAATGACAATGCATAGAAATATTTTTCTCATCCATTTACCACTTATATGGAACATGTGGAATGCTTCACCAATCCTTATGTATTCACACACCTTAGCAAATTGGTGTTGCAGGAAGGAAAAACCGACACTTGTTAGAAATCACCCATACATTGTTATTTGAAATGCGGCTCCCAAAATGTTTCTGAGGGGATACAGTTCTTACTGCTTGCCATTTGATTAGCCGTATGCCCTCTACCATTCTTGACGGGTGCACACCCCATGCCCTCTTGTTCCCTACTGCACCTCCATTCCTAATTGCTCCCCGTGTTTTTGAATGTGTCTGTTTTGTCCATCAACTTACACCGGGCACTGATAAGTTGGACCCGTGTGCTATCAAGTGTCTTCTTAGGGTACTCCCGCATCCATAAGGGGTAACGCTGTTATAGTCCTGCCTTGCGCCGCTTCTTTGTCTCTGCTGAGGTGACCTTCTTTGAGTCAACTCCATTTTGTTTTGAATCTCACTCCATAACTGATCCTGATTTTATGCTTCCCCTACCCCTTTCCTTACCTTCCGTCTCTGGATTGGACCAACCTGACCTACTAACATACACTCGCCGTCGTCAGGATGTTGAGACCATTCCAGACTCCGCTACCCCACCTACAGATTTTGTGTCTTCAGATCCACCTCAGCCAGAATCTGACCTTCCCATTGCCCTCCGGAAGGCGTTCTTGTACTTCTCACCCTATTCCAATTTTGTCTCTTATGATCATTTGTTTCCTGCTTTCTCTTCGATTGTTGCCTCTTTGTCTACGATCTCTATTCCTAAGTCTACTACAGAGGCTCTTTCCCATTTAGGGTGGAGACAGGCTATGGAGGATGAGATGCTTGCATTGGGAGTTAGTACCTCTTCCACACAGGAAGTCTGTAGTTGGTTGCCGTTGGGTTTTTACTGTTAAGATGCATCGTGATGGAACACTTGACTGATTGAAAGCCCGTCTTGTGGTCAAGGGATATACCCAGGTTTATGGTCTTGATTATTTTGAGACATTTTCTCCAGTTGCCAAGATTGCTTCAGTTCATCTCTTTATCTCCCTCGCTGCTACCTATCATTAGCCCTTACATCAGTTGGATGTCAAAATGGGTTTGTTGCTCAGGGGGAGTCTAGTATGGTGTGCAGATTGAGGAAGTCCCTATATGGCCTGAAACAGTCCCCTCGTGCTTGGTTTGGAAGATTCAGTGAAGTAATTGCTCAATTTGACCTCCAGAGGTGTGGTGTTGGTCACTCGGTCTTTTATGGACACTCCTCAGCAAGTAAAATCATTGTTGTTGTTTATGTTGATGACATTGTTATAACTGGCGATGATTCTAGGGGTATTCAAGAGTTGAAATTTTTTTTGCAAAAGAAGTTTCAAACCAAAGATTTGGGACAACTCAGGTATTCTCTGGGAATTGAAGTGGATAGATCTCGTGAAGGGATTTGCCTCTCTCAAAGAAAGTATGTTCTAGATCTCTTGTCTGAGACATGTTGGGATCCAAGCCCTTGGATACTCCTATGGATCCCAGCACTAAACTATTACCAGATCAGGGAGCTTCTCGATGACCCATGACAGTATAGACTGTTAACAAGGTATTTTGTGAAGCTTAGGTTAATCCAAAATGATTAACCTATATATACATGAATATTATTCCAAGAGAAATTACAATAGTGTCCTTGACACTTATATGATAAAATAAAAATAAAAGACTAATATCTAACACTCCCCATCAAGGTGGTATCCCAGCTTGCTTAATACATCATGAAATTGTGTAGAATCAGCTCCCTTAGTAAGAATATCCGCAAGTTGATCACAACTTTTCACAAACGGAGTGTAGATAGTTCTATTATTCAGATTCTCTTTGATGAAATGCCTGTCAATCTCACCGTGCTTGGTCCTGTCATGTTGTACCGGATTGTGTGCTATGCTAATAGCCGCCTTACTATCACAGTACAACGTCATTCACCAATCTCTAATTTCATGTCTTTCAACAACTTGACCCATAGGACCTCACATACACCTTGAGCCATTGGCTCTATTTTCAGCTTCAGCACTCGATCTAGCACCACATTTTGTTTCTTGCTCCTCCAACTAACAAGGTTGCCTTCCACAAGTGTGCAGTATCCTAAAGTAGATTGTTTGCCTGTCACAGAACCTGCCCAATCGGCATCAGTGTATGCCTCAACTCTGAGATGATCATGTTTCTCGAAGTATAAGCCATTACCAGGAGCAGGCTTAAGATACCTCAAGATCCTGTAAACTGCATCCATATGTGATTCCCGAGGTACTTGTATGAACTGACTTACCACACTTATAGTAAAGGCAGTATCAGGATGTGTATGGGAGAGATAAATGAGCTTCCCAACAAGTCTCTGATATCCCCCTGTCAACCATTGCTCCACTACTGTCATCACTTAGTTTTTGGTTGAACTCAATAGGAGGTTCACATACTCTATTTCCAAGCATTCCGGTTTCACTTAAGAGATCAAGAACGTACTTCCTTTGAGAGATAAGATCCCATGTTTAGACCTCGCAACTTCAATCCCAAGAAAGTATTTCAGTTCTCCTAGATCCTTAATTTCAAACTCCGTTGGCATATATCCCTTGAGACGCTGCATTTCCTCTAAGTCGTCACCTGTAAGGACAATCTCATCCACGTACACAATGAGAGCTGTAGTCTTACCTTGCAAGGAGTGTTTGATAAATAAGGTGTGGTCAGCCTGACTTTGTCTAAAGACATATCTGCACATAGCCTGTGTGAATCACTCAAACCATGCCCTTGGAGACTGCTTAAGGCCATACAAGGCATTTTTTAACCTGCACACATTTCCTTCAGTTTTGTGGTTCTCAAATCAAGAGGGAATGTCCATATACACCTCTTCTTCCAAGTCACCATGCAAAAAAGCATTTTTAACGTCATACTGGTGGAGTGGCCATTCCCGGTTTGCTGCTAGAGACAGAAGGATCCTGACAGAGTTCATCTTAGCCACTAGTGCAAATGTCTCCTGATAATCCACCCCACAAGTCTGGGTGAATCCTTTGGCAACAAGGTGGGTTTTAAACCTCTCAACGGAGCCATCTGCTCTATGCTTCAGTGTATACACCCACTTGCACCATACAGTTCTCTTGCCTATAGGTAACTTAGTCAACTCCCAAGTACCATTCTTGTGGAGAGCATTCATCTCCTCATCCATGGCATGTTTCCACTTGGGATCATTGAGAGCATCCTGAACATGATTAGGTACAACAACAGAGGCAATACTTGAAAGAAAGGCACGGTAAGTAGGATATAAATGAGAGTAGGACACAAAATTTGAAATCGGGTGCCGAGTACAAGATCTAACACCCTTTCGAACAGCAATAGGAACATCAAGATCACTAGACTCGATAGGTAAGGAGTTGTTTAAATTACTTGAATCACAATCAAGGTCAAATAGAAATATGGAAAAGCTTTGATTGTATTATTTACAGTCACTTGTTATATAGGTTACAAGGATGACAGAAATATGGAAAGAGAATTAAAAGGGAATAAAAACCATAAAACTGTAATAACTACGGTCAACATGACCCATAAACCTAAAGGTAAAATTCCGTAATTAACTCTTAATTCCAACACTCCCCTCAATCTGGAGCGAAGATATTGACGAGTCCTAGCTTGCGAAGAGAAGATTGAAGAAGCGTTGGACCACCAGACTTGGTAAACATATCAGCAGTTTGATCAAATGAAGGAACAAAGCTCGGTATAATGACTCCAGATCGAACTTTCTCCCGAATGAAGTGAACATCAACCTCCACATGTTTAGTTCTTTCATGAAGAATAAAGTGCATAATGGCGGACTTATTATCACAAAACAAGGTGGATTAGCCCACTATCGGAAAACCCTACTCACTTAGAAGAGTCCAAAGCCAAAGAAGCTCACACATGCCCTGGGCCATGGCCCGATACTCAGCTTCGGCAGAAGAGCATGAGACAATAGCTTGTTTTTTATTCTTCCAAGATATAAGATGACTGCCACGGAAGGTACAGAAACCAGATGTAGAGCACCGGTCACTCCTAGAGCCTGCATAATCTGCATCTGTAAAGCAGGAAAGACCTGACTGTGCTCCTGTTGTGAAGAAAAGGCCAAGACCAGGACAAGTCTTGAGATATCGAAGGATATGATAAACAGCATCCAAATGGGAAGTTCGCGGTGAATGCATAAATTGGCTTACAACACTAAATAAGGACTTGTAAGATAAAATAAAAATAAAAATAAAAGATTAATATCTAACACAGACGTCTTGTAGGGAAGCTTAATTACCTAACAATGATTAGACCCGATGTTGCATTCGCGGTCAGTGTGATTCGCGGTCAGTTCCTTTTCTTTTTTTTTTTTTATATACGGTGGAAATCCAAGGTAATTAGTTTCCACTACTCGTTCTTTAGCACAATATTCGTATTAACTCATTTTGAGGTTTTCTACATAGCTATCAACACATGCATATGGACGTTGGATACATGAAAGGTCTACACATGCAATCATCCTAGTGATACTAGAAAAACGCGTGAACGTAATTCATAAAAGGATGAGGCTAATACGACTGCGTTATTGCATAATAAGAGTAAAGCAGGAGTGAATGTTTAAAGTTATTCTACCAATGAAGTTCAAAATTTTCAAAAATTTTCAAATTTTCCAATTTTAATTGAGATTGTATGATATTTGCAATGAAATTATCTAGGGTGCTAAGTGTGAACATGTGCTAAGTGTGAACATGTACAGGTGAATATCTTTCTGCATCCCACCCCCAACTGAAATAACAATGTTCTCAGAAGTTGATTTTCAAATGAAATAGATGGATATCACCTGATAGAAGCAAAGCAATAACAGCGATCATAGCAACCTGTAATCAAAGCATACAATCTCCAAACAACCAAGATCAATAGAAATAATATATAACTACAAAACATGATCCATACATAATAAAATAACCAATCACTGGGAAAATGAAATAACAACAGTGCAAAACAGTGATAAAAATGTCCCAAAATATCCAAACAGTCCCAAAATATCCAAAAATACAACAGTACATCTAACACTTTCTCAACTATCATAATCTACTCGTCAGCAGCATCGGACGGAATCTCAATCGGCGCATCAGGAGCGATGGTCCCAGACGGGATAGTGGAGGAAGGAACAGTAACTATCGAAGGTGGTGGAGGTAGAGTCTCGGAGATAGTCGGCAATGCCGTCGATGTCGATGGAACATCGGGATCAGAGGGTGGTGGAGGTGCGGATGATGAAGGGTCTGAGGTGGGTGGTGCAGCTGGAGGATGCGAAGAAGTATGCAAAGACTGGGCGACCCCCAACTATACCAATAGTGTGTCAAGCTGCGCAACTAAATGATCGACTTTGCCCTCAAGTCGTATCCGGGCCTCTCTCTCCTCCAGAAATAGTGTGTGAATAGTCTGGAGAGACACGGATGACGACTCTCCCTGGGCTGGAGCTTGAGACCGCTGTTTCTGCTCGAACCTCTCCACCTCAATGACGGGATCAACCTCGTAATCTCCTCAGGCTCGGAAGGCGTCCCAGAAGCAGCTCCCTCTGTGTCTGTCCTACCTCCTCGCTTCTTCTTCGCGAGGACTTTCGCTTTTCCTTTCCCTTTTCTTTTTCTCTTTTGTGCATCAGAGCGTCGGGAAGCCGTCTCACCAAAACGGCTGGAGGAAGTCCGAACCTCATCAGTGGGCAGCTGGAGGAGTCCTGACTGAGCAACGACTCGATGGATAGCCCAGGCACCTCTCAAGTGCTTTTTGGCGGCTATGTACCGGGTGGGTGGATCATGAAATGAATATAGAGGTGAGGCAAACAGGCTGGCTGCCCCGTTCCCACCGCATATAGAACTCGCGCATACCATGCTGCTATTTTCTCACGGTAGGATGTGACCAAGATGCAATTGCTGAGTGCGAGGTATAGCATATGATAGTCGTCAGTAAGGTAGTGATCCTCGATCAATGAAGTGCCGTTCCACTGTGGAACGGCGCCGCCTGTAATCTCTAAGATAATGGTGGATGGGGATGGCTCTGGTGCGCCCGGTCGATGCGGGCAAATATAATCGGGTACCTCAGGCACCCCCAGAGCAGCCGCGATCAAAGCGAAAATGGTGAAAATAGGGTTATATCTGTTGATGATTCGTTGCTTTCTCTGCGCGAACTCATGCAACCCGAATATGCACCCACACCTTCTTGCATTCTCATTCCAGCACATGCAGGCGAATTCCAATTTCGCAATGGGATGATTCAACTTCTTCCAACCTTTTATGGGATGGAAAGCGAGAAGGTATATCTACATGTTAAGGATTTTGAGGATGTTTGCAAAACATTCTCCCAAAACTGTCCTGTAGATGTGACACGCTTAATGCTATTTCCCTTCACTCTGAAGGATAAAGCAAAAGCGTGGCTGCTCACCCTCAAACCAAACTCTATCTTCACCTGGCATGCAATGAACACTATTTTTTTAAAGAAATTCTTTCCACCTTGCATGACCACCGAACTTAAACGTCAAATAAACTCCTACAAACAAAAGAGCAATGAACTTCACTTAAACTTGGGAGCGTTTCAAAGATTTGCTTCTCTCATGCCCACATCACGAGTATGAGAAATGGCGAACCATTAGCTACTTTTATGAAGGACTAAATGGTGAAACGAAAAAACTGGTTGAAACCATGAGCGCAGGTGCATTTCTTAGCAAAAACACCGAAGAGGCTGAAGCTCACTTCGAGTGGTTGGCCGAACATGCTCATGAATGGTCTAACTGTGAAGATGTCTCAAGCGCACAACTATCAGGTATAGAGGAGAATGTTCTAGGCAGGTTTTGCCTGAAGAACCATGCGGCACATGCAATATGTTGGGACAAACCACTCAATATTGTCCCAATGTGCTGTGTTTTCAAGAACAGGCCCCCATGGAAATGAATGCCATGCAAGGATATAGAGGGGCGGAGAATTCCTATAATAACAATAATAATTTTCAAAATAATAACAATCGATGGAATCACCCCGGTTTTGATTGGAAAAATGACGCTGGGACCCAAAATCAATATCAACAATAGCCCTACAACAACAATCAATATCAAGGGCAAAACAACAAGCAGCCCCAGCAATTCAATCAAAATAGATCTAATAACTACAACCAAGTTCAACCCTCTAACAATCAACACTCGAATGTCTACGTGCCACCACATAAAAAGGTGCAAGAGGAAGATCCACTCTCTAATGCAAACTTAACACAACAGTAATTCAAATGATGAGCAAAATGTCTGCAACGTTAGAGAGAATGGATGCACGACAAGAGGGATCGGGTGGAACGTTTCCTGCCCAACCACTTCAAAATCCTAAGGGATACAACAATGATCCCAATAATCAAGAACATGCTAAAGCCGTGACTACTCTTAAAAGCGACAAGATTATAGGGCACAACATGCCTCTTTCTACACCTGAAGAGTACTAAGGAAGAGGATGTTGGTTAAATAAGTTTAGTTTTATTTTATTATTGTATAAGGGCTTTAATGTAATTTTTATTTCTCTCATTTACTGAATAATATATATGGGGTGTGACTAATTGTCAACCCTAAGTTTGGCATAATCCTATTGTTAACATGGTATCAAAGCCACCCTAACAAGGGTTTCTGCCACCACCCAATCATCCACCACCACCGGACCACCATTCACCACCCCTACTGCCTGCGCCACAACCCTAACCCTAACCACCACTAATATGTCCTGAGCACTATTCACGGCACTGTTCATCGCTACTGTTCACGTTATTGTTCATCGGCACTGTTCACGCTACTGTTCATCGCACTGTTCACGCTACTGTTCATCGGCACTGTTCACGCTACTGTTCATCGGCACTGTTCATTGCATTTTTTTTTCTCTCCAAACGATCCCCTCCCTGCGCCGACAGACTTCTATGGTCTGGTAGACCAATCGCAGCTCCTAATCTTCATTTGGATCTCTCCACTGCATCTTATATTCACCACGGATCAATTATTTTGATTGGAGTTTCAACTTTTTCCAGTTTTTTTTGGTCTTTCATGGCCCTTTGATCAGCTAGACTATTTTTTTGCATCCTCTATGGTGATTGCTTCGTGCATGCTGCACTACTGTTGATCCATTGCCTTGTCCCTCTGGTTGCTGTCATTGTTGCGGGATTTTTTTTGTGTTGATTCATGATGACGGATTTAGACAAATCCAACGTGAATACACAAGTTGTACGGAGTGATATTGTGCCTCCTACTGATAGCCCGAATGTGAAACTTACTACATCTTTATTCAATGGCCAGAACTACCTCGGATGGTCCGGATCTGTGATTATGTCCTTGAAGGGCAGAGGCAAGATGGGGTATATCAATGGCAAGATAAAAGCACCGCCAACTGAGGATGCTTCGTATGACAAGTGGGAGATGGAAAACTCCACTGTCATGACGTGGCTTTGCCACTCTATGGTTCCTGAGATTGCTGAAGGGTTTCTGGACATGGCGACTGCCCAAGATATTTGGGAGACCATGGCCAACACTTATTCCAGAAAGGGAAATTCGGCTCAAATATTTGAGCGCCGCCGTTTGATTGAACGTTCAGAACAAAGAGAGCAGAGTGTTCTTCAGTACTACACAGCTCTTTCCACTCATTGGAAACGTTTGGACCATCTAGTGGATTATAAACTTGTTTGCATTACGGATTCTGTGGCTTACCATAAGGTTGTTGCTGAAGAACGAATATTTAAATTCCTTGAAGGTCTCCACCCCGATTTGGATCCTGTTCGCAGCCGTGTTTTGGGAATGGAGCCTTTGCCTTCTCTTCAGGAGGCCTTTGCCTATGTACAGAACGAGGAAAGCCGTCGTTCTGCTATGCTTCCGCCTGTCTCTACAGAGAAATCTGCTCTCATTTCCGCTCCTCAGGAGGATAGACACCGTACTCGTGATATCTCTAGTGACTCCAGTTCATCGGATAAGTTTAAGCAGTTCTGTGATTATTGCAATACCAAGTTTCACACTAGAGAGACATGCTATAAGCTTCATGGTTATCCACCGGGTAGTCGTGGAGGTCGTTTTGGCTCCTCTAGAGGTCGTGGGGGGCGGTTTAATGGTCGTCGTTCCCATGCTCATCACACTGCCGCTGCTGATCCTTCAGCTCCGGTTCCAGATCCGCCAGCTTCGCCTGCTATATTTACTGCTTCTGAGTTGGAAGAGGCCTTCCGGGGTTTAATGGCTCGTCGTTCTTCCGCGGCTACTTCTACAGGTGCTTCCTCTTCATTTGCCCAGACAGGTAACTTAGTCACTTATGCCCGAGCATGCTTATCTCATTTGTCCTCTCCTTGGATTATTGACTCTGGAGCTGCAGACCATATGTCTAGCTCTTCCGATTTGTTTGCTATTTATACTCCTCATTCAGGTCAAGACAAAGTTCGCATTGCCGATGGCACCTTTTCTTCTGTTTCAGGAAAGGGTGTCATTCATGCAACTCCCTCGCTACCTCTGTCATCGGTTCTTCATATTCCCAGTTTTACTTCTAATCTGTTATCTATTAGTCGTATAACTAATGATTTGAACTGCAGTGTAACCTTTTTCCCTTCTCACTGTGTTTTTCAGGACCTTACCACAAGGAGGACGATTGGCAGTGGTAGAGTGGAGAATGGCCTTTACCTTCTGGATGGAGGAAACAAAGGCGCTTATCATACTACTAGTTCTGAGAATAAGTCGGACGACATTTGGTTATTACATAAGAGATTAGGACATCATTCATTCCATTTACTTAAACATATGTTCCCTTCTTTAGTTGATAAACCTGTTTCTGAGTTTTATTGTGAATCTTGTGAACTTGGGAAACATCATCGGACATCTTTTGCTCCGACTTTTAATAAAAGTTTAATTCCTTTTTCTTTAATCAATTGTGATGTATGGGGTCCTTCTCGTATTAATTCTTTAAAAGGTCATCGTTGGTTTGTGAGTTTTATTGATGATTATTCACGCAGTACATGGCTTTATCTTATGAAGGAGAAGAGTGAAGTGTTTTCTATCTTCAAATCTTTCTATCAGATGGTTTTAACTCAGTTTGGGACAGGTATAAAAATTATACGTTCTGATCAAGGAGGTGAATATATTGATTCGGGTCTAGGTGAATTTTTTACATCCAAGGGTATTTTACATCAAACTTCTTGCACTGATACTCCACAACAAAATGGAGTAGCAGAACGCAAGAATCGTCATTTACTTAATGTTGCTCGCTCTTTGATGTTCACAGCTAATGCTCCTAAGCCATATTGGGGTGAAGCTGTCTTAACAGCAGCTTATCTCATTAATAGACTTCCTACCCAGGTCCTCAATAAAAAAGCACCCACCGATCTTCTGATTCATCCTTCTTCCAGTTTTTCCATTCCTCCTCGGGTCTTTGGTTGTGTATGTTTTGTCCATAATAGCTCTCCTTCAAGGGGGAAGCTAGATCCTAGAGCCATTAAATGTATTTTTCTTGGGTACTCTCCTACTCAAAAGAGGTACAAGTGTTATAATCCTGATACTAGAAAGTGGTATGTGTCTATGGATGTCACTTTCCATGAATCTATACCTTTTTTCACATCTCCCAGAGTACCTCTTCAGGGGGAGAAGGAAAATGAAGAGACTCTGGGACATGTCTTTCCTGTTTTACCTGAAATTTCTAGTGAAGTGAATGTTAATGAGGAACCCATATTGTTAGGAGTGGAAGAAGAGGAAGAGGAACCAATAACTCCCAGACAGAATGGGGTTAATGAAGGTACTGTAGAGCATGTTACTCCGAAGGAAAAAAAATTGTTAGCATATTCCAAAGGCACATGGAGTAAGAACAAGGGTAAGGAGGTAGAGGCCATTACTCCTATTCCCCCACTGCCATCTTCTCCAACTGGTGACGTCTCTGACATTTCCCCAGGTAACACTGATAACTCATTTTCTCTAGAGTCTGATGATCTCAATGTTCCTATTGCTGTTAGAAAGGGTGTTAGATCTTGTACTCAGCACCCTATGTCTAATTTTGTGTCTTATTCCCACTTGTCTCCTACTTATCGTTCCTTCCTTTCGAATATTGCCTCCGCTTCTGTTCCTAGTCATGTCCAGGATGCTCTCGGAGATCCCAAGTGGAAACATGCTATGGATGAAGAGATGAAAGCTCTTCACAAAAGTGGCACGTGGGAGTTGACTAAGTTACCTATGGGCAAGAGAACAGTGGGGTGCAAGTGGGTGTATGCAGTGAAGCATAGAGCAGATGGTTCCATTGAAAGGTTTAAAGCTCGTCTGGTTGCTAAGGGTTTCACTCAGACATATGGAGTGGATTATCAGGAGACCTTTGCTCCAGTTGCGAAGATGAACTCTATTAGAGTCCTTTTATCTCTTGCAGCTAACTATGATTGGCCTCTTCATCAATTCGATGTGAAGAATGCATTCTTACATGGCAATTTGGAGGAAGAAGTGTACATGGATATTCCCCCTGGATATGCAAACTCAGAAACAGAAGGTAAAGTATGTAGGCTCAAGAAGTCGTTGTATGGCCTAAAGCAATCACCAAGAGCCTGGTTTGAGAGGTTTACACAGGCTATGTGTAGATATGGGTTCAAACAAAGTCAAGCCGATCATACGTTATTTATCAAACACTCCTTGCATGGTAAGACTACTGCACTGATTGTGTATGTGGATGACATTGTCCTTACAGGTGATGACATGGAGGAAATGCAGCGATTGAAAGAGTACATGGCAAAAGAGTTTGAAATAAAAGATCTGGGACAGCTAAAGTATTTTCTGGGAATTGAAGTGGCCAGGTCTAAGCATGGAATATTCATCTCTCAGAGAAAGTATGTTCTGGATCTCTTGAGTGAAACTGGGATGCTTGGAAGTAGAGCATGTGATACACCTGTTGAACCAAATCAGAAATTGAGTGATGACAAAAGTGGGAAGATGGTAGACAGGGGGAGATATCAGCAACTGGTAGGAAAGCTTATCTATCTATCTCATACCCGTCCTGATATTTCATTTGCTGTAGGTGTGGTTAGCCAGTTTATGCACGCACCTTATGAGAGACACTTAGATGCGGTTAACAGGATATTGAGATATCTTAAGTCGGCTCCTGGTAAGGGTTTATTTTTTGGTAAGCATGACCATTTCAGAATAGAAGCATACACTGATGCGGATTGGGCTGGCTCTGTGACTGACAGAAGGTCTACTTCAGGGTACTGTACTTTCGTGGGAGGTAACCTCGTTACGTGGAGAAGCAAGAAGCAAAGTGTTGTGGCTCGGTCTAGTGTAGAGGCCGAATTTAGAGCAATGGCTCAAGGTGTGTGTGAACTCTTGTGGTTAAAATTACTATTGAAAGACTTGAAGGTGGAAACTAGTGATTCAATGAAGTTGTACTGTGATAGTAAGTCAGCTATTAGTATTGCACACAATCCGGTCCAGCATGACAGAACGAAGCATATTGAGATCGACATGCACTTCATTAAAGAGAATCTTGATAAAGGAACAATTTGCACTCCTTTTGTGAAGAGTAGTAATCAACTTGCTGATGTTCTTACTAAAGGAGTTGGAGTTAAACCGTTTCATGATATGCTTGGCAAGCTGGGATTGAGAGATATCTTCTCACCAGCTTGAGGGGGAGTGTTGGTTAAATAAGTTTAGTTTTATTTTATTATTGTATAAGGGCTTTAATGTAATTTTTATTTCTCTCATTTACTGAATAATATATATGGGGTGTGACTAATTGTCAACCCTAAGTTTGGCATAATCCTATTGTTAACAGAGGAGCCATCTACTAATAACGAACCATTAGAATCGAATGATGAAGCTCCCATAGAAGTAGAAGAGGTTGAGAGAAGGCTTGGAAAGGAGCCTGTTAATGACGAATTACCTAAATGCCCTTTCCCCGCTCCTTACCCTCAAAGGTTAAAGTAACCCAAAAATGAGATAAAGAATCAGGAGTTCTTGGAACTGTTTAAACAAGTCAAAATAAACCTTCCACTCCTTGATGCAATCAAACAAGTACCGGCCTATGCTAAGTATCTTAAAGACTTATGCACGGTCAAGAGGCGCCAGAGTGAGAAGAAACACGCCTATGTTGCTTGCCAAGCAAGCGCAATCATCCAAAATGAACTGCCTCCGAAACTCAAAGACCCCGGTAGTCCTACTGTTTCATGTCAAATTGGGAATCAACGAATAGACAACGCATTCATTGACTTAGGGGCAAGTGTAAACCTGCTGCCGTACTCAGTTTATAAACAACTAGGGTTGGGTGAACTCAAATCTACTTGAGTTGCACTACAACGGCCAGATAGGTCGGTGAAATACCCTAGAGGGATATTGGAGGACGTCCTTGTACATATAGACTCGTTTGTCTTCCCGGTCGATTTTGTAATCGTAGACACTGAACCTGTGTCCAACCCATGTGCACAAATCACGGTGATTTTCGGACGTCCATTCCTAAACACAATCGATGCCACAATAAAAATAAGAAGTGGTATAATGACCATCGTATTTGGGAATATGACTTTAAACGTCAAAATCTTTTCGAATCCCTGACCTGAAGAATACAAGGACGAGGAAGAAGTAAATTACATCGAGACGGTCATCGAAGATGAGGCTGATGTTGTCGATTACAAAGATCCTTTGGAAGTAGTTGTGCCACAATTCGACGCTGTCTATCGACCTAAAGATTCGACTCCATTGGATGCTGACTTAAATCAAATATGTCTCATGATGGACACGATAGAGGAGGATAGAGCTGATGTTGGGATCATATATCTAATATCTGACAGTCCTTGGGTCAGTCCGACCCAGGTAGTACCAAAAAAAGCGGGCATAACGGTTATCCCAAATAAAGACGGCGAATTGGTACCGACGCGCGTCCCCACCGGATGGAGGATGTGTATCGATTACGGTAAGTTAAACACCGTGACCCGGAAAGACCACTTTCCTTTGCCTTTCATGGACCAAATGCTAGAACGAGTGGCAGGTCACAAGTTCTACTACTTTCTAGACGGATACAGTGGTTATAATCAGATCGAAATCGCTCCTGAAGATCAGGAGAAAACAACTTTTATGTATCCTTTCGGTACCTTCGCCTACCGACGAATGTCGTTCGGTTTATGCAATGCACCTGATACATTTCAGCGGTGCATGCTCAATATATCTAGTGATATGGTCGGGCAAATACTCGAAGTCTTCATGGACGATTTTTCTGTGTTCGGCCATAGTTTTGAAAACTGTCGTGAAAATCTTGAACGTGTGCTAGCACGATGCGAGGACAAACACCTGGTGTTAAACTAGGAAAAGTGTCATTTCATGGTGACCAGTGGGATAGTCCTCGGCCACATCATTTCTGACAAAGGTATCCATGTGGATAAGACCAGGTTGATCCCACAGAGAAGGTTTTAAACTAGTTACTTAGATTAAACTCTAAGAGAAAATAAAAATTCAATGTTTAAGTAAGGTGTAGAACACAAAGTTCCACAAACTGCGACTACTAAAATAAAGCAATTAAATTAAACTAGTGATTAACTAATTAACTAAAGCGATATTTAAAACAGTTTTGAACTTTATAAAAGGGGAACGTTGGGATCATATCCATCTACAGTATTCCGTATTTTCTAAAGATAAAGATTCAATAGTCCTTTCATGACCGGGACTATATCATCATAGTTGATTCAAAATACATGAAGGCTGTTTAAAACAATAGTTAAGACTCGCACTCTGAATGGTGCGAGCATTCAAAGTGGTTTGCAAAAGTTATTGAAGAAAATGCCATAAGGCTTAAAGTTAAGAAACTGTTTTAACAAACTGAGCATATGGGGACAGTTTGATAACAAATCTCGAAAGCAGAAAGTCTAGGAATACTGCAAAGGATCTTCTCAAGAATCTGAAGGTTCGATCGATCGACGCGTTTTCGATCGATCGAACATCATCATATCTCAATCGATCGAATTTCTTCGATCGCTTGACTGTATCACTGTTTCGATCGATCGAATTAAATTCGATCCATCGACCACAGGTTTTATTCTGGTGCATGGCAGAGGCTGGAGATCACTGTTTCATCATGATCTCCCAACTCTGGGGCTACTCAGACATGGTCTGGAGTATCACAGATTGGTTTTTAACGTAGAAATTCGTTAAAGACTTGTTTGTTTGTGTTTTTAGCATGAAACTTAGGAAAACTATGGATTAATATTAAACTAACGTGCAAAACTATATCAATGACAGATTATACTACGAGATTGAACTAACAAACTGTAAATAACAACCAAAACCTGAAACGAAAGAACACTTGTATTAAACACTGAAATCACCAAACAACCAAGCAATATCAACGGTTAACCTACAAACCAAGCAAACTCTCTCTCTCTCTCTCTCACTATATGAAACTGTAAAACTAAAGTTGGGCGTCCACTGGGACGTGTTCGTAACTAATATATACAGAGAAGTCCTAGGCCTAGGGTTACAAAAATATGTCTCTGCTGCGTGCGCGTAAATTATGATAAAAGGCATGTTCGATCGATCGAACATCACTCGATCGCTTGAACATTGGATTACTCGAGCGCTTGAACAGTCTTCGATCGATCGAACTCTTGATCACTTGAGCTCTATTCGATCGCTCGAACTCCACTTTTCATATTTGAATTGTCTTGTTTGCAGTTTAGCTTTACCTTTATCCTGTTACTCATTACTGCACCCAGCAAAGTAACATATTTGCACAAAACAACAGCTAATACACAAACTTATCATAGATTTATCCCATTTTATAAAAGCTGGCATTGTAACATGAATTGCAGATATAATAGGGAGTTATATACTAGATCAATACATTTCCTTATTTTAGCGCGGTTGTATTTTACAAATACCCCCGCTTGTCAATATCCTGAGGTAGACCTCTTATCCGTGGCAGAGCCTGCCCCGTCTGCATCTGTATAACCTTCCACCTGAAGATGATCATGTATACCAAAGAATGAGCCTTTCCCAAGCGCTGACTTCTATCTAAGAATTCGAAGAACAGCACCATAGTGAGACTCGCGGGGAGCATGCATGAACTGACTAACAACTCTTACAGCAAAAGCGATGTCCGGACGAGTATGTGACAAGTAATCTAACTTGCTTACCAATCTCTGGTATCTCCCCCTGTCAACCACTGCTCCATCTGTGTCATCCCCTAACTTCTGATTAGCTTCCTTGGGAGTATCACTTGCCTTAGTCCCTAGCATACCAGTTTCTTTGAGAAGATCAAGAACATATTTCCGCTGGGAGATAAAGATTCCTTGTTTGCTTCTAGCCACCTCAATTCCCAGAAAGTATTTGAGATTTCCCAAGTCTTTTATTTCAAACTCCTTAGCCAAGTATTTCTTCAACTCCTGCATATCTTCCACATCGTCTCCTGTCAAAACAATATCATCCACATACACTATGAGTACGGTGACTTTCCCTTGTGAGGAATGCCTAATGAATAATGTATGATCGCCTTGGCTTTGTTTAAAGCCATCTTTGACCATAGTTTGAGTAAATCTTTTGAACCACGCTCTTGGAGACTGTTTAAGTCCATTTAGGGATTTTTTAAGCCTGCAAACTTTCCCTTTGGTTTTATAGTCCTCAAAGCCTGGAGGAATATCCATATATACTTCTTCTGCCAAATCTTCATGTAGAAATGCATTTTTAACATCAAATGGATGAAGAGACCAATTTAAGTTAGCAGCAACGGATAAAAGAATTCTCACAATATTCATCTTAGCAACTGGAGCAAATGTTTCCTCATAATCTACCCCATAGGTTTGTGTAAAACCTTTTGCAACTAACCGGGCTTTTACCTTTCAATAGATCCATCCGCCTTGTGCTTGACTGCAAACACCCACTTTCACCCCACTGTCTTATGCCCTCTAGGTAAGCCAACAAGTTCCCAGGTGCTATTCTTGTGAAGAGCTTTCATCTCCTCATTCATAGCACGTTTCCATTTGGGATCAGTAAGTGCATCCTGTACATGGTTAGGTATAGACAAAGAAGCAAGATTGGATACAAAGGCATTATGAGAAGGAGAGAGACGACTATATGAGACAAATTTAGATATGGGGTGTTGAGTACATGACCTAACACCCTTACGAGTAGCAATCGGAATATCTAAATCATCAATGACAGGAGAGTCAATACCAGGAGTAGAATCAGAGTTACCTAGGTTCTCATCAGGAGTAGGTGAATGGAGTGGAGGATCTGGAGCAATGGTCTTATCTTTCGTCCTCCAAGTCTTTCTCTGATATACAATATCCTCTTTTTCTGGTTCCCTCCTCTTTTCCTGGGTTCCTCCTCTGCCTCTCTATCTATTTCATCCTCATTTTCAATACTCCCCAATATCTCAAATTGATTAGACACAGGAACATTAGACACTGGCACAGGGGCATCAAGTACATCACTAGGAGTAGGAACCTCATAAGGCAACTCTTCTATATGTCTATTCTCCTCCTAAAGAGATATCTGAAGAGTGAAATAAGACTGTTCCTAAAAAAAAGTGACATCAATGAAGACATACCACTTCCGGGTAGGAGGGTGGTAACATTTATAGCCTTTCTGTGTAGGAGAATAACCAACAAAGACACATTTGATAGCACGAGGATCAAGTTTTCCTTATGTTGGAGCATGGTTATGAACAAAACATACACATCCAAAGACTTTAGGAGGAATAGAAAACAAGGTAGAAGGACTAGAGAGTACTTCAAGCGGAGACTTTTTGTTGAGTACTTGAGTGGGTAACCGATTGATGAGATAGGTAGCAGTTAAGACTGCTTCTCCCCAGAAAGACTTTGGAGCGTGAGCAGAGAATAACATAGACCTAGTAGTGTTTAAGAGATGCCTATTCTTGCGTTCAACAACCCCGTTCTGTTGTGGGGTGTTAGTGTGAGATGATTGATGAACTATGCCATGATCCACAAAATAATCCTCAAGACCAAATTTAAAGCACTCCCCCCCATTATCTGAACGAATAATTTTGACACGGGCATCAAACTGAGTACAAATCATTTTATGAAAAATTTTGAAGATGGAGTGAACTTCACTCTTTTCTTTCATCATGTACACCCAAGAAGCACGAGAAAAATCATCAAAATGTGACAAACCACCTATAACCTTTAAGAGCAACAACACGGGAAGCCCTCCAAACATCAGAATGAATAAGTGAAAAGGGACTGGTACTTTTATTATTACTGGGATAAAAGGAAGCACGGTGGTGCTTTCCAAGTTCACAATCTTCACACCGAAAGGTGGATACATTTTTATCTGATAATAACGAGGGAAATAGAAACTGAAGTAAACCAAAGGCAGGATGTCCTAGACGTCTATGCCAAAGCATGATATCACCAGATTTAGAGCCAGCTAATGTACTATGATGTGCCAAAAGAGGTTGTTCCTGTGGTTCCAGAAGATAAAGACCATTCTCCTCTCTGTCACTGCCAATCATCCTCCTCGTGATAAGATCTTGAAACACACAATGAGAAGGGAAAAATGTGACGCTACAATTTTGATCACGGGTAATACGACTGATCGATAAGAGATTATTGGTAAAACTAGGAACATGCAAAACAGAAGATAAAGACAATGAGGGAGAGACACGGACTAAACCTTTACCTGAAACCGACGAGACGGTTCCATCTGCAATCTTGACTTTATCTTGTCATGAATATGGTTTATACTCCGAAAACACAGGAGATGAGCCGGTCATATGATCAGAAGCCTCTGAATCAATAATCCAAGGGTAACTAGATTGGGAATGAAGTGCACTCACAGAAGTTTCTAAGTTCCAATGGGCAAAAGATGATGAGGTAGTAGTAGGTGTGTCGAGTTGAGACATCAAGCGACGGAGAGTTTCCAATTCTGAAGAAGATAATGCAGTGGATGAAGACGGAGGTGAATCATCAACAATGGAAGAATCAACAACCTCTGTATGATGAGCACCAGAACGGGCAGAATTGCTTTCTGGAATAGGTATTGGCCATCGTCTCCAAGATGTCCTGGGCAGTCGCCATGTCTAAAAAACCTTCCCCCAATCTCTGGGATCATAGAATGAATAAGCCAAGTCATGACAATGGAGTTCTCCGTCTCCCATTTGTCATAAGCTGCATCCTCGGTGCTCGGTGCTTTGATTCGACCGTTGATGTACCCCATCTTTCCTCTGCCCTTAAGAAACAATGTCACAGATTGGGACCAAGCCAGAAAGTTCTGACCATTGAAGAGGAAAGTAGTGATTTTCAAGTTAGGGTGATCTGGGTGAGCAACAACAATGCTCTCACTCCTAGGCGGCTGGGAATTGGCGGTAGATTTTCCTAGATCATCCGACATTATGAATCAGCCCGCAACAACAAACCCACAACAATCACATAAAAAGGAGTAGGAACTGGTACCAACGGATTAGGAGCACACAATCAGAAAAGGAGCACCATATAGGATGCTATAACATCAGTCTTGGTTAATCAAGGGTCCATGTAAGGACCAAGCAACAACTAGAAACCAAGGGTCAATCAAAACTAGGGTGTATGTGTAGTAGAGGGGCTGCGGTTAGAGTGTATAGTTGTTAGGGATCTGTGGCTTTGTCTAGGACAGCATATGAAGCTGCGGCTGGGTATGGAGTGGTGTCGGCTGGAAGTTATTTGGTGTGGATGGGTTGCGATTAGGTCTAGGACAGCATAGGAGGCTGCGGCCGGGTGAGGTTGGGTGAGGCTGCGGCTAGGTCTGGTGGAGCATGGAAGGCTGCGGCTGGGTGGTGGTGGAGGGTAGGAGATGAGCCGATAGTGGTGGCTGTTGGTGGATTAGCTTTTCCCTGCTTAGGGAGGCTATGATACTATGTCAAAGTGTATGATTTCAAGCTTAGGTTGAGACAAGAAGTCTCAACCCTATTTATATTAATAACAGAGATTAGCATAATTACAATGATGCCCTTAGGCAATAATAAAAAAAACATAATAAAAGATCTCTAACAGCTAATATCCACCTAATATACAACTCATATTAGACAACTAATAGACAACTAAACCTAGAATATTTCAACAAATACTTCTAGGGAAAGGCCGAGGGAAGAAATTATGTGAGAGAAACTTTATGTTGCGTTAGTTTTTACCTACACACCACAGGTCCATTTATATGTCTAACAAACACTTGGAGAATTTCAATATTTCCCTTACTAGCATGCACCAGTCTAAACTAAACTTAACTGAACACAGTAGTAACTAAGAACTCTAACACTCCACCTCATGGTGGATCATAGAGATCGAATATGCCCACTTGGAGCATAGACTCTTGAAGATGGGAACAACTAAGGACTTGGATATCACCTGTTTGATCTTCTGATTGAACACAAGGAGTGGTAATCTGCTTCTGCATGACAAGGTCCAGATAGACGACAATCAACCTTGATGTGTTTGGCCCATTCATGATTGTCAAAAAACTCAATTCTATTGATAAGGATTTTCCTGAATTACAACCAAACTAATACAAGTGTAAGTTGGGGAGAGGATAAGCATTGTAGGTGAATACACTGAAAATGCCATGTGGCAGCCTTCCACGTCATCACCACCACCACGTGTCTAAGACATGACACGGGTGTCATCTCCTCCTCAAGGGCATCTTCCTAGCTAGACGCCTCACGGGCCAGGCTAGGGTTGGTTCCAAGGAAAGAGAGAGACACGTGCATCCTCACGTGCGCCCCCCATCCCATCCACCTAAGGTACTCACACCACTAGTGCACCTCACCTCTCACCTCACCTACCTCCTAAACCAATTAGAGCCTCTGGCGTGTAGCCGCACTTACTGAGAATATTCACTGACATAATCTAATCATCTGCCCGCAACAACCATCTCATCACCTTAGCACGCCTATGCACCTTTCTTGTCACCAGTTGTGACACCTCCCTTCCATCTCGTCAACACATCCCATAGCCGAAAACATCATTCCCACCTCTCTTGTCCACCAACCTAGAAGCCTCTCTAAGGAAGCTACCTAAGCATCATGTCAGTCATGCTTGAGTGACCTACACTCCTTTTCCTCAGCTATAAATACTACACCCTCGTTCAATACCATCATGATAAACGATATACAACGAGAACCTGCTGAGAGCAAAGCTCTCATCTTCTACCCTTTTCTCTCCATTACTCTGTAAACTCCGCAACTCACATATAAGCTGCCCAAAGGCTCTCCATACCTGCTGCTGTCTCTCTATTTTACTTGGGACTACCTTGGTTCTTACTCGAGCCACATACTCTCTCAGACCCATCTACTATACTACTATACATATCTATATTGGTACTGACTTGCTTACGTTTTATACTCTCACACATCACACAAAAGTGTTAAAACATAATATTTGTGGTAAAGCTTAGGGTTCGACACTTGTCTGACCCCTTTTATATAAAACAATATTAAAGAAAAGAAATATTACAATATGACCCACACTCTATAACTAAATAACAATAAACATAATAACTAACACTCCCCCTCAAGCTGGTACAAAAATATCTCTCATTCCCAGCTTGTCTAAGATAGTGTGGAAAGGTCGACTCCCAATAGCTTTGGTAAGAACATCCGCAACTTGATCGCCAGTCTTCACGAAGGGAACACAGATAGTACCATTACTAATCTTCTCTTTGATGAAGTGTCGATCGATCTCCACATGATTTGTTCTATCATGTTGAACAGGGTTATATGGTATACTAATGGCCGCTCTGTTGTCACAAAAAAGCTTCATAGACTCTGTCTGATCAACATTCAGATCCTTTAGTAATGACTTAATCCACAACAATTCACAAATACCTTGGGCCATAGTCTTGAATTCAGCTTCTGCACTCAACCTGGCCACTACATTCTGCTTCTTACTTCTCCAGGTAACGAGATTACCTCCCATAAATGTGCAGTACCCTAAAGTAGACCTCCTATCAGTAATAGAGCCAGCCCAATCTGCATCAGTGTACCCTTCCACCCTTAGGTGGTCATGTTTTACAAAGAACAAACCTTTCCTTGGAGCAGACTTCAAATATCGAAGGATTCGGAGGACGGCTTCTTGATGTGACTGTCGTGGAGAATGCATAAATTGACTGACGACACTAACAGAAAAGGCAATATCCGGACGAGTATGAGAGAGGTATATGAGCTTACCAACAAGTCTCTGATAACTCCCCCTGTCAACTAACTCCCCACTACTGTCCTCACCAAGTTTTTGATTCTGCTCCATAGGCGTATCACACGCTTTACTGTCCATCATTCTTGTCTATTTTAACAAATCTAAAACATACTTCCTCTAGGAAATAAAGATCCCATGTTTGGATCGAGCAACTTCGATCCCAAGAAAAAACTTTAGGGCCCCCCAAGTTTTTTTATCTCAAATTCAGTGGCTAATTGCTTCTTCAATCGATCCATTTTCTCCAACTCATCTCCTGTCAGAACAATATCATCAACGTACACAATAAGAGCAATAGTTTTACCCTGCGAGGAATGTTTGATGAACAATGTGTGATCTGCGTGACTTTGTCTAAACCCAAACCGAAGCATAGCCTGCGTAAATCTCTCAAACCAAGCCCTTGGTGACTGTTTGAGACCATACAGAGATTTTTTAAATCTACACACCTTCCCATTTGTCTTGGAGTCCTCGAACCCTGGAGGAATGTCCATGTAAACTTCTTCTAGGTCACCATGCAAGAAAGCGTTCTTCACATCAAACTGGTGAAGAGGCCAATTCTGATTAGCTCCCAAAGAAAGGAGAACTCTAATGCAATTCATCTTTGCGACTGGGGCAAAGGTCTCTTCATAGTCCACCCCGTAGGTCTGAGTGAACCCTTTTGCTACCAACCGAGTTTTATATCTCTCAATAGAACCATCAGCCCTGTGCTTCACAGTGTACACCCACTTGCACCACACAGTCCTCGTTCCTGTCGGCAACATGGTCAACTCCCGAGTACCAGTCTTCCGAAGAGCTTTCATCTCTTCAACCATGACATGTTTCCACTTGCGATCAGCAAGAGCTTCCTGGACATGGTTAGGAACACTAACAGAGGAAATTTTGGAAAGAAAGACTTTATAGGAAGGAGATAGATGAGAATAAGAAACAAAGTTAGATATAGGATGTTGAGTGCATGATCTAACACCCTTTCGAACAGCAATAGGAACATCTAAATCATCTATGTTAAGAGAGGGTGTATCAGAGGAATTATCTGAATCTTCATCACTAAGAGGAAATGGCAATGGCAGTGGAGAAACAGGAGCAGTAACTTCTGGAGTCTCTCTGGTCTTTCTTTTACTCCATGTTCCCCTGGAATATACCCTCAGCTCATTCACCGTTGGTCCCTCAATTACCCCCTTCTTCTTCAGGCGCCCTCCTCTCGCTTCTCTCTCTTTCTCTTTCTCCCTCGGGTTCAGGTTCCTTTTCTATCTCCACCTCAATCATAGGTTCCTTTTTTGTCTCCATCTCAATCACCATAGGTAAAACTGGTATCTCTTCACACCTCGGCTCCCCCTGAAGAGATACCGGAGAGTCAAGAAAGTAGGACTGTGACTCATGAAATGTGACATCCATAGTAACAAACCATTTCCTAGACGAAGGATGGTAGCACTTGTAACCTTTTTGAGTGGGAAAGTAACCGGCAAACACACACTTAGTAGCACGAGGGTCTAATGTCCCACGGGTTGGACTGTAATTATAACAAAGTAGACACAAGTAAATACACGAGAAGGAATGGATGAAGAAAAAGAAGAGTGGGAAAGAACCTGAAGAGGTTTTCTGGTCCAACACACGGGTAGGTAGGCGATTGATAAGGTAAGCTGCGGTTAACACGGCCTGACCCCAATAAGAACGAGGGGCTTGAACCTGAAAAGCAAGGACCAGGCTACATCTAAAAGGTGACGATTCTTACGCTCGGCCACGCCGTTTTGTTGTGGGGTGTCAGTGCAAGAAGTCTGGTGAAGAATGCCATGAGAGTTGAAATACTGACCTAAACCCGAATCAATGTACTCACCCCCATTGTCAGACCTTAAGACTTTTACAACCGCCCCAAACTGGGTAGACACCATTTTATGGAAACTTTGAAATATAGAAAAAACCTCCCGCTTTTCTTTCATCATATACAACCATGTAGTACGGGCACAATCATCTATAAAAGACACAAACCATCTATGACCTTTCAAGGATACAGTACGGGAAGGGCCCCAAACATCATAATGTATTAAAGCAAAAGGAACAGAACTTTTATTATTGCTGGGAGCATAAGATGCTCGAAATGTTTGCCCAGTTCACATGCATCAGCAGAAAACTTGTAATTTGAAATGCTATTATTCGTAACAAGAGAAGGAAACATATATTTAAGTAAAGAGACAAAGATGGGTGTCCTAATCTCCTATGCCAAAGCACCAAATCTTCAGCTTTATTCTTCAAAACGACAGAATTATTAGCAATCTTCTCCCCCTCATCCAGATTCTTCTCTCCCTCATCCAGAATATAAAGCCCCTGTGTCTCTCTACTACTGTTAATCACCCTCTTCGTGATAAGATCCTGAAAGACACAATGAGAGGGAAAAAAGGTTACAGAACAATTCAAATCCCGAGTAATACGACTCAAGGATAAAAGATTATGAGAAAAACTAGGAACATGTAAAACTAAGTTTAGGGATAAAGAAGGAGTGACACGAATAAGACCTTTCCCCGAGACAGAGGAAAAGGTACCATCTGCAATTCTAACTTTGTCCTGACCTGAACAGGGCTTATAATCACAAAAAAGATCAGAAGAACGAAATATATGGTCAGAATCACCTGAATCTATAATCCAATGGGATGAAGAAAGAGAGAGAAAAGCTCTTGTTGGCGCGATAATGTTACCTGATTGTGCAAAAGAGGATGAGGCACTAGCAGCTGGCGATGAAGAACACCTGGACATCAAGTTTCTAAGAGTGTCAAGCTCGGCAGGAGATAAAGGGGTCATATCAGTAGTTGGAGCAACCTCAACACTAGCTGGAGTCTCAGTATCAGTAGTTGTATGATGGGCACGAGGACCACCTCCTCGGCCTCCTCGGCCCCCACGACCTCCTCCACGACTGTCTCCACGACTGCCACGTCCACCAGGGGGACGCCCATGAAGGCTCCAATAATTGGCCCGAGTGTGATGGGGCCGATGACAATAATCACAAATCACAACAGGCCGGTCTGAAGGAGTACTCTGCTGGGTCCCCTCTCTAGGTGGGACAGAAAGTAGAGCTGAACGCTCAGTGGATACAGGCCGAAGCATAACAGAGCGTCGACTCTCCTCGTTCTGAACATAAGCAAAGGCCTCCTGAAGGGGAGGGAGAACATCCATCCCAAGAACCCGACTACGAACAACATCATAATCGGAATGAAGCCCTTGAAGAAATTTGAAGACCCGTTGTTTCTCAAGTAGCTTCCGGTACTCCTCTGCATCAGTGGAACAAACGGGTTGAAAGGATTGTAGATGATCTACTCTGTCCCAACTAGTAGTAAGGAAGGTATAATATTGGGTGACTGCCATCTCACCCTGCTCAGAACGGTCAATGGAACGGATAAGCTCAAACTCTTGAGCATAATTCCCCCTTCGAGAGAAACTGGAAGCAACGGTGTCCCAAATAGCCTTAGCTGTCTTCATTCTATAAAAGCTCTCACCAATCTCAGGAACCATGAAATTGATGAGCCAAGACAAAATAATAGAGTTCTCAATCTCCCACTTGTCATAATCTGGATCGGTAGTGGAAGGGGCCACAATACGCCCATCAAGATGACCCATCTTCCCGCGTGCCTTCAAATAAAGTTCTACCGCCTGTGACCACTTCATGTAATTTTGGCCATTGAAAGGAACGGTGGTAATTTTTAGATTGGGATCCAAGGGGGTAACCACAGTCTAAACTATGGTGGAACTTGCAGCCGCTGGTTTCTCCAAGTCGGTCATAGTTCCGGATAACAATTGGAAAACCCACAACAAGGTGAAGGAAAACGAGGGAAGTTGGGTATTTGGAGACCAACTAGGTCAATTTAAAGGTCCATATAGGGGCCTAAAAAACTGCCGAAACTGGAACTTCAATTAAACAGTGGATTATATGGGTTTTGAGTGAGATTTGGAAGGCAAAAAATAGTTGGGTAGGTCTCGGTTGGGATCTACTATGGCATAAACAATGTCGGCTTGGTGCTGGTGGAGTATATGGTGGTTGGCCCAAGATTTAGGGGACCATAGGTGGTCGGCGCAGGGTGGGGAGGCCCTGGCAGGCTGTGGCGCTGGCTGGGTGGCCTGGGTAGGCTGCGGCGCATGCTTGGAAGCCTTGGTAGGCTGCGGCCAAGGCTGGTAGGGCTAGGGTTGTAGGCGCAGGGTTGGGTGGTCCGGCGGTGGGGATTGGTGGTGGTGGGTGGTGGAGAACCCTTTTTAGGTTGGCTCTGATACCATGTTGAACATAATATTTGAGGTAAAGCTTATAAAACAATATTAAAGAAAAGAAATATTATAATATGACCCACACTCTAATAACTAAATAGCAATAAACATAAATAACTCTAACAAAAAGAACTCATACAGGCATAAAATGGAACAAAAGAATTATGGAAATACAAATAATTGAAACTAATGATATAAAATCAAATATCATATTTCTTTGACTTGTGTCCATATTTTTTGAAAAAATTCCATTATCTTCTCTGCTTGAAATCATATTCTTGATTCTTGCTTTTCCTTCTTCATCACTTGAACATATCTTGACTATGATTTTCTATACTCCCCCTCAAACTTGTGACAATTTGAAACAAAGTTCTTCATAAGTACGATGTTGATTAGTGATTGAGTTGTCATCATTCCTTGGTTCTTTGATATCACCAATGAAAATAGTCCAGGCCTGGATGGATCAATCCCTCTTAGAGGAAAATAGAGAAGGCCTTATATGGCCAATAAAAGCTCTATGGACCAAATCCTGAAATCCATGAGCTAACACAGGAGATGACACATCAACACCTATATTAAGAAGTAGAGACCTAACCCACGACATCTCAGACGTAGTATGAGCCATGGCATGGTGCTTAGCCTCTGGACTAGAATTTGCCACCACATTCTGGTTTTTATTGCGCTGAGTAATTAGATTATCACCAACAAAAGTGCAATAACTAGAAAGACTAGAAGTAGGTTGCTCATATACGGTTACCCAAATTTATCTTTATGCCGACAATACTAGCTGGGTCACTGCCATTGATATAATGTCCTCCACATAAACTACCGAAATAGTGATACCTAAAAAGAACGACATATGAAAATAGAGTGATTTGAAGTAGAGCGCTGAAAACGATACTAAAGTACAACAGTGTACGAATAAACCATGCGCATGGTGAATGTTTTAATCCATACTGTGTTTTTTAAGAGAATTGTTCCTTTCTGGGAACATCATACCCAAGTGGCTGGTAGCACTATATATACAAGGAGGATTGCAAGATAAGGAAAGAAAATAAAAAGAAATAAAAGATTACAGTCAATTATTCCTAAAAATCAGTGATACTCAAATCACAGATTTTACCACAAAGACGTGTCAATAAATTACATCTCCAACATAATCATATGGGACCAAGTAGGTTAATTGTTACCATTTCAAGTACAAATGTTGATTTGACATCCCTTTCGAAATCCCATTAGTTAACATCCCTTTCTCTTAAGATATTCCAATATAATTGCTTATTTGAATTCATTACTAAGTGATGCTTTGTGTAAATGTATGTCTTAATTCTCTTTTTTCTTTTTATATATTTCTATAATAAGTAGGTGGTTCGTCTGGAAAGAAATTGCAAGCTTGCAATAAGATGGCTGTTGAAAAGCCACGACAACATGTTCACATGCCACCAGAACTTCTTGTCAGTGTTGATTTGCGTATTGATGTTTTAAAATCGTTTTACTTACTACCGTCTTTGATGCATCGACTGGAGTCCCTGATGTTGGCCAGCCAGCTTAGAGAAGAGATTACTTGTTATTCGAGCAACTTTCACATATCAAGTTCATTGGTTTGTAATTTTTGGCGGAAAAAATATTAACTAAATTACATTTATGTATCTATTGAACAATTGTTTATCACCCTAAATGTACTTCATTTTTTGAGAATTAGATTCTGGAAGCCCTGACAACTCTTACATGTAGCGAAAGCTTCTCCATGGAACGTTTAGAGTTGCTTGGAGATTCAGTTCTGAAGTACGTAGTTAGCTGCCATCTCTTTCTTAAATATCCAAAAAAGCATGAAGGACAATTATCTGCAAGGCGTTCATGGGCTGTTTGTAACTCTACCCTACATAAATTGGGAACCAATCGCAGTTTACAGGTATTGACTCTTTTATTTGCTAGCAATCATGTAGTCCTACCCAGCCGTTTACCTCCTTTTATGTGTAGTCCTGCCCAATTGATTTCAACTTTCTCTATCCATAGTTAAGTGTTTTGGCGGGGCACTTCTTATAAATCACCTCTTAGAAATTCTAGCACCTCTTCAATACGTTTAGCAATGTTGTCAAATCGTGAATCGAATCGTGAATCGGTTTGCCAAAATTATGAATCGTGAATCGAATCGAATCGTGAATCGTAAGATTCACTTTTTTAGAAACTAGATTGGCGTATTTTTAATATGCATATAGAACACATGTATATATATAGATGTATATTTAAAACACATGTATATATAGATGTATGTTTAAAACACGTATAAATACAATGTGTTATTTTTTTTAGGATGTGAAGCCTAACACTTCACATACATACATGAATGTGAATAGGAAAATGGAAAAAAACATTGGACAATGCATGAATGGCATTATTGGTGATTCGCTAATAAAAAGCTTGGCATTTTCTAATTATTAACCTATTTATTTATACAGTTTTAGAAGTTTTATATGTAAAATTTGTTTCTTAACTTAATAAATTGTAAACTAATACACTTGAAGAACATAATTGACATGTAACAAATAAGACAACACCTTTTCCTTAAATTTGTTAGCGAAGCTCATAAATTTTATGAATAGTATGAATCGTATCGTGAATTGTATGAATCGAATCGTGAATCGGACGATTCAATGCGATTTCGATTCATATGCACGATTCGAATCGTTGGGCATGAGAATCGAATCGAATCGAATCGTATGAATCGAATCGTGAATCGTAAGATTCTAACAACCATGACGTTTAGTGCTAGAAATTCTAGTATAATCACTTTTTAACCTTTTTTTTTCCCTACACTTTTCGCTTTCATATTGAGATCCCATAGCATTATGATGCGAGGCTGGAGCAATTTTGAATAGGAAAACGAAGCCTAATTCTAATTGCTTTCATTGACATGTTGCAAGAGTGTACATTTCCTTTATCAGTGGGATTGGAAAAATTTTCTATTTTCTAAAGGCCAAAACTTGGCAGAAATTTTCTGATATCTTGAACAATGTGAAAGATATTGTGGGAAGGGAAGAATATTTGGGGTTCCATCTTTGTACCTGGTGATATTGGACTAGTCATTTCAAGTATTGTTCATAGCTCAAGATGGTGCATTTTGTCTATTTCTTTATGTTGGAAGAGCGAGGGGGGGGGGGGGGGGGGGGGGGGGCTTATTCACCATGTACGGTTGTTACACTATCTTTTTTTTTTCCTGAGAACGGACATAAGATCTAAATTTTAAACAAAGAATGATGCTTATATTTATCTTCATAGTTCTATGAGGATCTCCATTACCGTAATCTAAGAATGCCGATGGTGTGTAGCTTCCCTATTTCTCTTTCTATATCCAGATGCCTTTCTATTTGTTTGTTTGTTAATTAACCAAAATAATGTTCAACTCCTAGTGTACTTTGTTGAAGCTTGATATACATTGTTGGGCCCATTCTCTAACAGCTTAAGCTTTTGGAGTAGTTGGTAACTTAACATGGTATCAGAGCCTTGTTTGTGGAAGGTTCTGGGTTCGACTCTCCATCCCCGCTTTGTTGTGCATATTTGCACTTTGTTATTTGTCTCCACTAAGATGGAGTTTGGTTTGTTTGCTCTCCACGTGCAAGTCGGGGTTGCACGTGAGGAAGGGTGTTGAAGCTTGATATACATTGTTGGGCCCATTCTCTAACAGCTTAAGCTTTTGGAGTAGTTGGTAACTTAACATACTTCATACAATACATTTAATTCATGGTATCTACTTTTAAACTTGACATGGTAACTGTAGAATTTAGATTTTGAAAAACTTAGTTTGCAGCGTAAAACACGTGAAAAACCTTTTAGGTATTCGAGATCTACTGCTTATTGATTCTAGTGATGCATAGACAAGAGGACATACCTCTTTGGAAGCTAGAAGCAACGACTTGAATACTTGCTATTGATTTCCAGCAGCTTCCTCCAGAAAATCTTCACTCTTATGTCTTCTCAAATGCACTCCCGGAAGACTAGGGCTTGTAGGAACCCTAATAGAGAGAAGGAAGGTCTAGAGTACTTAGAATGGGTCTAGGACTTTTGAGAGCTGAAAACAAAGTTCTGTATATGCTGTCTCGCAGATCCTCTATTTATAAGTATTTCTAACCGACCTTAATTGCAATCGATTGCCAAACCCAATCAATTGCCTGGAGTGGCAATCGATTGGTACTCTCTTTTCATGCCTTCCTTGCTTTCTTTGTGAAGCTAAGAATGAGACCTCCTAGTTTCTTAATTATCGGCTTAGATTAGTTATTAATTCCTCCGTGATTAAACTCTTTAATCAGAGGATTAACTCAGTTAACGTTAGTACCACTAAATAACGATAACTGCACTCTGATGTATAAGAACATATCCGAAGCGGTAACTAGACGTGTAAGGTGATACTAATGTCCCTCTACCTTCAGCATTCGTATTCACATTCAGGTAGTCGGATGACCAATATTGTCAAGCTGAACAGTGAATACATCTTCCGGTCCTTGAGTCTCATTCACCTATCATGATTAACAAACATGTTGATCGCTACTTGTCAACTAGACTGCAATTCTCAGTAATCAACTTGGTGACATTCTCAAGGGAATACTTACTCTTTAATAGAGGGTAGATTGTATCTTGACAATATATGTTTACAACGTTATGATACATGATTACCCAAGATACTCAGGTGTTGATCGTGAAATTTCACTGATTGGTAATCATATACACAACGTGCGTTCACTATCGTCTTAAGATTAAGAACACGTATCTTATACAAGTTATGAGTTCCTATCAACTGTTGACGGCGGTCAAGTGTTAATAGGAAATCTCATGGTCCGTCAATGCACTGCAAGTATCAAGATATTAACTAAGAGTCACATATTCTAGTGAATGAAATACATCACTCCATCCTATGGTAGTTAATCGTGCTACAGTATAGACCTGATGAGATATCCAATCTCATCATCCGTTGCGACAATTCTAAACATCAATGAATAGTAATTCGTATCTCCCATGTATGCATCTCATACACACATACGAATTCCTTACAATGATGTTTAAGGATTACAAACCAAACATTCATCTGATGAAACATACACAATAAAATGTAAACTGATATCCATAAATATTAATGTCATAATGTCTAACGCATAAAGTAATAGGTTTGATTCTAAATAATCAAACTTATTATAAATCACAATATGAAGAGCCTTTATGTAAGCTTTACATCCAATTAATTAAGGTATAAAAATAAAGTAAAATCTTTCCTAATATTATCAAATCTCTCCATATCTCTTCAAATCATATCTTCCCATATCTCAATATTATGTTCCCATATCTCAATCTTCCATATCTTCCAACCCTCCCCCTCAAGTTGGCACACGGAAACTTGTTGAAGTGTCCAACTTGCACACGAATATGGAAGACAATCTTATACCAAACTATCCTCTTTAAAACTCCACCTTGTAGAATGTTGCAGCGGCCCCTCTTAGGTAATCTCTCGTCCACATGTGACCCCTTCTTGGGTGGTCCACGTGCGGCTCCTCTTAGGTGGTTTCGTCATACAAACATCCAAAGCTCCAAGATCACATGGAGAAAGGTGAGATGTGCCCACTGAATAATCCATCGTGTGATACATAAATAGAGGTAGTTGTCTTGTCTTTAACACCCCCCTTCAAGTTGAAGGGGAGGTACACCAATCCGTGCGATGTAGCTGGTCCCTCTTCGGGTGGTCTCGTCGCCCATGTGATGTAGCAGGCCCCCTCCTCGGGGGTCCCATCACCCGGTCTTGTCTCCTTGTATTCTCCCCCTCAAACTGAAGGTAGGAGTGAATACGAAGACCGAAGTTTGGAAGACATAAGAAACAAAACCCATTAAATCCCAACACCCAACAGGCTTTAAAAATTTTGACAAAATTGTGGCTAATTTGTAATTTCTGAAAATTTTGGGGTAAAAATGTCATTTTCAAAAAAATTTGGGGCAGATCTGAAAATCCAGAACCTTTTATGGCAAATGTGAAATTTTTTAGAGAAGATTGTGGTCTTACTGAAAAATATAGAAAACTTTTGGGACTGCATTTAAAAATAAAGATAAGATTCGTGGTCTGTCTTATGCTTTGCTGATTGACAAAAGCCAAACTCAAAATGCAACACAAATGTGGGAAACAAAAAAAAAACACATTCCAGCAGCCCACATTTAACCCCAAAAGAAAAGGGAATAATTTTTGTTTTTTGAAAAAACCATTCTGATGTTATATCCCTTTCTCTCTCCACATTGAAAACAAACCCATGTATCCTCTTCTTTTTTTCTCTACAATCATCTTCATCTCTCTCATTCTCCTCTCTTCCTTTCTCTCTCCATCTATCTTCTCAAAGGGACCAAACCACAAAGGGTTCGTGACTGTCAGAGAGGATATCACGACCTCTGTTGATTCACAAGCTCAATCTCACATGGTGGTGCATCGATCGTGACTGGAACAGATCGCAACTGCATGGAGTTCGTGGGAACAACGGGAGAATTGTCGAAGCTTCGCCGAGAGTTGCTGGAGGTCGAGCCTGCTGGGCTGCGGCTGATACATGCCTGTTTGGCTAAACCACTAATAGCAAATCTGCTTTGAAACAAAAGGATTTGTAGATCAGGCCAAACGAATTTCCCGCTTTTTTCACTCTCTAACAAGGAAAAATTGGAATTTATTTTTTGGTATATAAAACAACTTTCAACCTTAGATTTGGGTTGATAAAAAATAATCAAACGGGTGAAAAAGGAAAAAGAAAAAATCAGGACAATTGTTATTGTCCGGCGGAGCGGCAGGGTTGCCGCCCGCCAGCGAAACAGAAGACTGAAAAAATACCAGAGCCTTATGTTTGGCGCCTATGAAGCACCGACACTCTATTTTGGCTCTCGTATCAGTGTGGACATCGAATCTGACACTGACACGACCCGACACGCTCCCGACACGAGTCCTATTATTTTATTCCATTTTCTTGGTCCGACACACTCACGACGCGTTCCCGACACGCTTCCGACACGTTCCCGACACGCTCCCGACACGATCGCGACACGCGTGGGACACGAAATGGGTATTTTTATACATTTACTTTGAATTATTGGGGGTAAAACTCTAATTTTTCTGAAGTTTTTATAAATTTTGGATGTATATGAAAGTTTTTTAAAATGAAATATGGGTTGTAAACAAATATAAAAGAACTTCACTCTTTAAAAGATATATAAATTTTTTTTTTTATCTTTCTCGTTACGAAAGAGAGAGAGAGAATCTTACACTTTTGTGGAACTTAGCCACAGTAAGAGATTAGGGGTTTTTAAATCAGGATTTTTCAATCTAAGGTTTTAAACTTTTAACTTCAAACTATGGTTGGATATCTGATGCATATGTTTTATATTGTTGTCCATTCGGGTTTTATGTGGTATATGTTTTTATTCATTGGCTTTGTCATTGATAATGTTATATTATTGTTGTGATTTATGTGCTTTTATGCCAATTTTGATTAGACATGGTAAAAATATATTTTAAAAAATATATTTTAGAGAAATCGTGTCCCCGACGTATTGTATCATGCTTTTTGGAGAAATGTCATGTCGACGTATTCGAGTCGTGTCGTATCCGTGTCACGTGTCTGTGTCGGTGCTTCATAGTTTGGCGCTGATACCATGTAGAATTTCTAAATAATCAAACTTATTATAAATCACAATATGAAGAGCCTTTATGTAAGCTTTACATCCAACTAATTAAGGTATAAAAATAAAGTAAAATCTTTCCTAATATTATCAAATTTCTCCATATCTCTTCAAATCATATCTTCCCATATCTCAATATTATGTCCTCATATCTCAATCTTTCGTATCTTCCAACAAAGGGCAAAGTCCCAACAGTGACCAAGCAAGAACTAGTTGGTCTAGCATAGAAAAGTCCTATCATAGTGGTTGTGTTGCTTCTTGTGCTGCAGGCAAGTGGTCCATGACTATATTTGTCTACTTAAGTAACCCCTTGCTTAAAATACAACATTTTAACATTGTTTTGCTAAAATACAACATTTTAGCATAAGCCTAAAATACGTAAGCCTAAAATACAACATTTTAAGATTGTTTTGCTAAGCAGCATGGCAATCGAGCTCAATCTGTATTTTAGGGTTTTGTTTATTGTTTAATGGCCTAGCTTGGCTCTAGACTGTCATTCTATGCACAAGGTTATGTTTAAGTATGTATTGGACTTAGATTGGTTCAGAATAGGCCTGGCAGTCTGGGCCAAACCCATGAACCCGCCCATAATAAATGGGTTTGGGCGGGTGTGATTTTTTAGTGGGCTCTTGTTGGGCTGCCCATTAAATACCATGTTCAATAAATGGTTTAGTTGGGTTTAAGTGAAAACCCCTGAGAGCCCATTTATCACCCATTCTAATTAACGAACACAAACCTTATTCCAAGACCAGCTACTCTCTTCTCTCTTACCTCTATTTTTCTCTGCACAGCCGCTTCAATCTCTCTCTCTCTCTCTCTTCTCGTTTACGTACATATACAGTGAAAAACCTGTTCAATGGGGTTCACTTTGACTCAAGACTTCCTCCAATTCAATCTGTATTTCTTCTTTCTTATTCGGGTTTAATGTTATTCACTTTCATTGCAGCCATTTTATGTCAATGAGCTCTTCTCTCTATTTCTGTTACTTTCTCTATCACTTCAGACTACTAAAAAGCAACTTTTCCTATGAATGTTTGGTTATTTGCTTTTTACATGTTTATTAGGTTCTTATTTGTTTTTTGCGTATTTATTAGGTTTTTTTGATAATGCTTAACCTCTCAGTTTTTTCCAGTATTACCAGACAACATTCAAACCCTAGTGATCCCCGTTTTGGATAGACCGTTCCATAACGTGGTATTGTAAAGATACCACCAACCCATTTAAGCTTTGACTTTTAATACGTGTATATATGGATACACATATATGAGCACATATGAAAATAATCTAAAAAATCTTTTCACACTTTCAATCTATTGTACTCCATTCAGTCTTAGCGATTCAGAGAATTGTACCCCCCAGTGTTACCACCTTCCATAGCCGGTGGCGATCCATGTTTCCGTTCCAGTTTCTCGTATTGAATCGATCCGCGATCCGGGTAACGTTGGTTTTGTCTTGGTAAATTGATTTGTCTGTATTCACATTGTATTTTTATATAGTTTTAGGAAGAAAATTGCCTTTATTATTTCCCCCCCCAAAAAAAAAACTGGGTTTGTTTGCTGAACAAGGTGCTTCCACCATGACAGAAGGCAATTTAAATAAAAAAAAGAAAAGGAAGCCCGATTCATTAATGGGTTGGTTTTGGATTAATGTGGTTAGCCCAACCCCAAACCGACCCAGCCTGTTTATAATGTGATTAATTTAGGCTGAGCCCATTTATTGCCCAACCCATGTTGAGCCCAGCGAAACCCAGCCCGCCGGTTTGCCACCTCTTGTTCAGAATAACATTGTTACATGCAAAATAAGCTAATTCTTTGTATGTATTTGTGAAAAAACAAAAGGAAAAGGATAAATATTCTTTGATATTCAGATACTTAAATTACATCTCTATATATAGGTGAAGGTAGAATCAACAAGATATGATTATCAGAATAATATCATATCAGAAATAAATTCTAAATATTTCCATATATTTCGTAATCTACAAAATCATGGCTTGATTACGAAATATCCTTCAACACTCCCCCTCAAGCTGGAGGTTAGATATCCATACCAACTACTCCCAGCTAGTTTCGGGAAAAAGGTATAGAGACCAGCGAACCGAGAATGTCTCGAGGGCCAAAAGGTGATAGGGCCGAAAGTGCCACTATGGAGTAGAGTGCTGCAAGGTGCCAAGAGTGCTGTTAAGGCCAAGAGTGCCACTAGGGTGAAGCCGCAATGGCCAAGAGGGCCGAGAGTGCCGTGAGGGCATATAGTGCAGTAAAGGCCAAGAGTGCCGCGAGGGTGTAGTGTGTTGCGAGTGTCGAGAGTGCCGCGAGGGTCAAGATGCCATGAAGGCAAAGAACCAAGAGGGCCAAGAGTGGCACGATATTGTATATACTAGATAGAGGTCCAACGGGGTCGGCACCCGTTGGCAAAGCGGAATATAGTGAGTGGCTACACCGGAGGACCGGTAGCTCTGATATCATGTCAAAAAACAAAGAAAAAGGATAAATATTCTTTGATATTCAGATATTGCATGAATTACATCTCTATATATAGGTGATGGTAGAATCAACAAGATATGATTATCAGAATAATATCATATCAGAAATTAATTCTTTATATTTCCATATATTTTGTAATCTACAAAATCATGGCTTGTTTATGAAATATCCTTCAACAGTATTCAAGTGTAGGTGTTTTTAAGCTATAATGTTATTATGTTTTATGTGTAACTAGCATGTATCCCGCGTATTCTCTACTGTCGGACAAACTTGTATCATGTTCTATGTTTGGTGGTAATCTAGATAAGAGTTCCAAGTATTATTAAAATTTTGAAATATTTGTGATAGTATATATATAATTTTTTTTTCTTGGTCTTGTATGCTTTAAAAAATTATTGTTTTTGATATAAATGTCTAATGATTTAAATATTATTTTTATGTTTAAATATATTTATCGCAGTCTAAGCGTGCTTGCTTTGCACACCGCTACAGCAGAATTTAAATCCGCTAGCTCAGATGAGTGGCTCTTGGCTCACTTCCGTGAGAAGGGCTTTCTGTAGCTAAGAAATGAGAATTGTTGACCCTCCTTTTACTTTTATGAACGTTTAAAAATATAAATTTTATGATTTTTATGAATATTTTGAAACTGATTAAAAGTATACCTATATGATTAAATGTTAATACTATGTCATCAATTTTATTACGCCTTCCCCTTTTAGGGTAGGTTTGTTTTGAAGGACTAAGGGGGGATAGAGGGGGATTGGACTAATAGTCCATGTTAATTGAATAGTCCGGCGTTTTGCGCGACTATTCCGCTCGGGACTATTTGTCCATTTTAAAAGATAGTCCCCCCCATATCGGGAACTAAGTTATACCAATGGGGTGGTTTGTGTTATTAGTCCTGAGACTATCAATTAAAAGAGACTATTTGTCCAATCCCCTTGGGATTATTTTATCAAACTCCCATGGGATAAAACGGTAGAATCAGATTTGTAATCCCATCGAATTAGCCAAAAATCGGATCGGATAACTCTTTAGTCTTACCATCCTGTCCGACCCTCTTATCTAGCTTAACAATAGGGGATTTTGTTTACTTCATAAACAAACAGAAAGAAGAAAACAAATAAAAGTATTGCTTTGCTTCCCAAATTTGACATGACTTCCAATTTTAGTTCCCAAATGCTTTATCAGTTATACCATATGCAATGGCACTGTCACAGCATGTGGTACAACTGTTGAGCCATTTGAAAACCAAATTGGACATTCATATTTGGAAGCATTATTCAATAAAACCCATTGCTAACGATTTGTGCTTCAAATCCATCCATAGAAAAACAGTGTCAGTTTATTTCATGAAATATAAAAGCATCTAGACCAAATCTATACCAAACCAATTAAACATTAAATTCATCAGGGAGGAAGAGATTTATGTTTCTCAAGAAATCAGCTTAAATATGAAGTTTGGTCACTGTCTCATTATAGTCCTTTCAATTTTCATTGCACTAATTTGGTCCCTGAAGTTTTAAATAGAAACAATATGATGCAAATGTCTCATTCTGTAAGAAAATTTGACAAAATTCACCCACTGCTATGCACAATTACGCTAATAAGCGGGTGGAGAGTCGGTGGTGTTCCATTTCTTCCCTGAAAAGCGTGACACTGCATAGCATGTGAATAAAGTCTGTCAACTTTTCTCACAGAATTGGATATTTGGACCACATTGCTTCTATTTAAAAACTATAAGGACCAAATTAATGCAATTGAAGCTACAAGAACTAAAATGAGACACGGACCAAACTTCAAGCATATATTTTGTAATTAAGGCTTGTAAATCTCAAGAGCTTTAGTTAATATATGGCAAGTGCCATCAGGCCCATCACAATGTAATTAAAAGTGAGAGATATGTGGGTCATTAATGCAGCTGGAGAAGGAAGTGGGTCATTAATGCAGTTGGATAAGGAAAAAGCATTCAAATATTCATGCCACTTGTCACTGAAAGAGCTAATATCGCTAGCCCTCTCCTCTATTCGTTTCTTATAATAGATTCACTTAATGAAGCCTTAAACACCTTATTTTGCTGATGAGGATATTGATTGTTCTTTCTGAGATTTTACCAGCTTCCAGTCTTTTATACACCTTTATGAATTCTCTTTGTTTTATCTTTTCAGACATGTTTTTGTACTTTCTGTTTCTTATTGACAGGGCTATATACGAGACAGTGCATTTGATCCCCGACGATGGCTTGCTCCAGGACATCATTCTATACGTCCTTATCCTTGTTCTTGTGGAGTTGACACTTTGGAAGTTCCTTTGGATGGCAAATTTCACACCGAAGACACAAAAGTTGTGGTAGGGAAGTGCTGTGATAGAGGTCATAGGTGGATGGGATCAAAAACCATATCTGATTGTGTCGAAGCTCTCATTGGGGCGTACTATGTAGGTGGCGGTTTGATTGCAGCCCTTCACTTGATGAAGTGGCTTGGAATTGATGCTGATCTTGAGCCTGAACTAGTAGATGAAGCCATTAGAAGTGCATCCCTGCACTCTTACATCCCAAAAGCTAATGATATTGGAGCTCTGGAGTCGAAGCTTGGGTATGAATTCTCAGTTAAGGGTCTCTTATTAGAGGCCATAACACATGCATCTGAGCAGGAATGTGGGGTTGGCTACTGTTACCAGGTAGTAATTAAGTTTCTTTGCATGTTTTATGTATCTTTCTTATTTCATTATTGTAGTATATAAGTGTCTTGAGCTATAAAAACGAAAGAAATTAAGTCAAAAACCTGGTAATGACATAAGTAGAATTTGGGAAAAGGATACCTATTCATTTACATTCCCAATGTTTATATAATGTTACAAGGATGATAAAAGAAAGGAAAGAGAGTAAAAGAAAATAAAGACATTAAACATAAAATAACTATGGTCAACATGACCTAAAATAAAATCTCATAAAACTCTCTTAATTCCAACACTCCCCCTCAAGTTGGAGCGAAGACATTGACGAGACCCAACTTGCCATGGGATGATTGAAGAAGCGTTGGGCCAACAGACTTAGTAAATATATCAGCAGTTTGATCAGACGAGGGAACAAAGCTTGGTGTAATAACACAAGATCAAACTTTCTCTCGAGTAAAGTGAATATTAACCTCCACATGTTTAGTTCTCTAATGAAATATAGAATCAGAAGACAACATAATGGCGGACTTATTATCACAGAACAAGGTGGATGAGCCCGCTACTGGAAAACCCAACTCGCTTAGAAGAGATCGAAGCCAGAGAAGCTCACATGTGCCTTGAGCCATAGCACGGTACTCACCTTCAGCAGAAGAGCGCGAAACAACAGCTTGCTTCTTACTCTTCCAAGATATGAGATGACTGCCACGGAAGGTACAAAAACCAGAGGTAGAACGCCTGTCACTGCTAGAGCCTGCATAATCCGCATCTGTAAAGCAGGAGAGACCTGACTGTGCTCCTGCTGTAAAGAAAAGCCCAAGACCAGGACAAGTCTTGAGGTATCGAAGGATATGGTAGACAGCATCCAAATGGGAAGTACGCGGTGAATGCATAAATTGGCTCACAACACTAATAGCAAAAGTAAGATCCGGTCTTGTGTTTGTCAGATAGATGAGACGTCCCACAAGACACTGATATACTGAAGGATCTGGCCATAGCTCTCCCATCTCTGTAGTTAACTAAAGGGTTTGGTTCTATAGGCGAAGAGGCAGGCCTACACCCAAGCATTCCCGTATCCTGAAGAAGATCCGGAGAATGCTTTCTCTGGGATAAAGAAATACCTTGGCGAGACCTAGCACCTCAATGTCAAGAGAGTAACGAAGAGGACCCAAATCCTTAACATCAAATGATGTACCAAGATCATGCTTCACTTGAGCTATACCAAAATTATCATTGCCAGTAATAATAATATCAACATACACTGAAATAATAATACACCTCCCCTGAGGCTGACGACGGATAAAACACGTGTGATCTGAATGGCACCGAATAAATCCCATACTGAGAATCACATCACTAAAGCGGCTAAACCATGCACGAGGAGATTGCTTCAGGCCATAGAGACACTTTTGGAGGCGACAAACCTTCCCAGAACACTCCCCCTGAGCCCGAAAACCCGGTGGAGGATCTATATAAATAATCTCAGATAAATCACCATTAAGGAAAGCGTTTTTAACATCGAGTTGATGAAGAGGCCACGATTAAGAAGCAGCTAATGAAACCATAAGACAAACAGTAGTTAACTTAGCCACAGGAGCAAAAGTGGTACCAAAATCCTTTCCCGGAACCTGAGTAAAGCACTTAGCAACCAATCGAGCTTTATATCGATCAATAGTCCCATCTGCCAAATATTTCAGGCTAAAAACCCATTTACAACCAACTGTGCGCTCACTCGCTGGAAGAGCAACAAGCTCCCATGTCTGATTGTCCTGAAGAGCATCCATTTCCACTTTCATAGCAGCCACCCACTTAGGATCCTGGAGGGCCTCATGAACAGAACGAGGAATAGATACCGAATCAACTTGACTAATAAAGGACTGATAAGAGGCAGGCAAACCCTACTAAGAAATATACTTGGAAATGGGATGGTTAGTACTATCAGACAAAAGAAAACGAGCGGGGGGGGCGGGGGCGACGAACAAGAATAGGGTAACGGGGAGAAATAATATTAGGAGTAACATCAGAAGATAAAGGAGTAACATCAGAAGTAACATCAGAAGATAAAGGAGTAACATCGGAAGATAAAGGAGGAGGTGAGATACCTGAATCCGGAGAAGACGTTGGCAGCGGAGCAGAGGGGTGTGGACGGCGAGAGTAAACCTGCGATGGATCACTAAGGATAACAGGAGGCAAGGAGTCACCTGTGGAGTCAAGAATAGGAACAGGACGTGGTAGTGTAGAATTATTGACCACGGCAGGCTCCACAGGTGCTTCTCCTGTGGAAGAGGAAGAATCTGGAAAAAAAAAAAAAAGGAACAGTTTCCAGAAAAATAACATGTAAAGAATGATACAAGTGACGAGTGACAGGATCATAACATCGATACCCCTTCGACATGGATGAATATCCCAAAAATATACAACGAACAACCTTATTATCAAGTTTTGTTCTGGTAGGACTCCTATTTTGAACAAAACAAGTACACCCAAAAACACGTGGTACAAGAGGAAAAAGAGTGCTATCAGGCTTAAGAATATGAAGGGGTGCCTCCCCTTGAAGGACACGACTAGGAGTACGATTAATGAGATAGGTGGCAGTGAGAACAGCCATGTGCCAAAAATATTTAGGAACATTCATACCACACAAGAGACATCTAACCACAGACATTATGTGACGGTTTTTACGTTCCGCTACACCATTCTGTTAAGGAGTGTAGGGACTGGTAAGTTGTTAGAGAATCCCATCTTTGTTAAGGGCAGACCTAAAGTCTCAGTTATATACTCTCGACCATCATCAGGCCGAATATTACGCACAACTGTGTGATATTAAGTTTTAATCATTTGCAAAAAATTTCTAAAGTGAGTAAAGACTTCAGACTTTTTCTTCATCAAATAAACCCAAGTACAATGAGTGTAATCATCAATAAATGCTACATAATAACGGTGTTGAGACAAGGCCGTGATAGGTGAAGGGCTCCATACATCCGAGTGAATGAGATCAAAAGCACTAGGTGCCCGGTGCATGCGTGGAATATAAGAGGTGCGAGTATGCTTTGACAATTCACAAAGTACACAGTTAAAATGAAAGTCCTTGCAAGCTTTATTCAATGGAGGAAATAACCAACACAAATATTGAAAGTTTGCATGTCCTAAACAAGCATGCCACAAATCCAAAGTGTTAAAGGGAAAAAACATATTTATTGGAATCCGGTAAGACAAAATTATTAGAAACAGGGAGAACATTAGCTTGTAGACTAGAGGAGGACACCCTGGAAGACGGAGGATCACTAAAGTAGTAGAGACCATCACGCTCATACCTCCTGCCAAAAATCTTCTTCGTAGTCAGGTCCTGCAAGTAGCAACAATTGGATAGGAATACAACAGAGCAATTATGGTCTTTTGCAAGACGATTAATAGAAAAGAAGATTATAGGCAAAATTGGGAACATAATATACAGACGAAAGAGTAATATCTGGGGACAAATAAGCATCACCCTGACTAAGAACGGGAATAAAAGAACCATCAGCAATACAAACCGACTGTTTAATAGAAGTAAAAGGAGAGACAAAAACAGAAAGCTCACCAGTCATATAATTATTAGCACTAGAGTCCAAAATCCAGGTGGGATGGGTTGACTTACCATGAAGAGCAGTAGGAGTACCGGTGACAATAGCAGCCGTGGGTCCAGGAGAGGATGAGGAAGCACCCAAACCTAAATGTGACTGTGGATGGTGATGAGCGACGACCAGAGCAGCGGGATTAACACCCTTATCTTTACCAGTTTCAGCCATGGAGACAAACCAAAAAACTGAGCGAGGAAAAGTCCAAAAAATCCAAACACAGCCATGAAATACAGCAACAATAAACACAGTCGGAAACTCGGCGAAACAATCGGGAAGAAGAGGATCAAACACAGCCGCAAAACACAGCAGCAACGAACATAGCCGGAAACTCGGCGAAACAACGACGGGGGCAACCGGACACTCGGTCACCCAAACATATAACAAAGAGCACTGAGACGACTCTTAGCACATCACAAACAGGCCCAACACGGGCAAGACGAGCAGCCCGAAGGCTACTGACAGAGGCAAGAGGCTCGGAAGTGGCGCGTTGGATGGGTAGGGTGAGGCGCAGGCTAGGGCATGGCTGGGGGGTTGCAGCTGGGTAAAAGAAGGCTAGGGTAGGGTTCAGTAGGGCTGTGAGGGTGCGGCACAAGGGTGGTGGTGGTGGTAGGCGCAGAGGTGGTGGTGGTGGTAGGCGCAAGGGTGGTGGTGGTGGTGATAAGTTTTGGCTCTGATACCAAATAGAATTTGGGAAAAGGATACCTATTCATTTACATTCCCATTTATATAATGTTACAAAGATGATAAAAGAAAGGAAAGAGAATAAAAGAAAAAAAAAGACATTAAATATAAAATAACTATGGTCAACATGACCTAAAATAAAATCCCATAAAACTCTCTTAATTCCAACAACATACAACGTAGATTCAAACGCCTAGGTGCAGTCACTTTCTGATCATAATCAGCCGATTTGTGGAGAGTGAGTGGATGAGATGCTGATTGCCAATTATTTCTGACTGACATTCGTAGTATGTGTTTTGGTTCCTCAACTTTGGAGTAGATCTGACCCAGATTTTGGATATGTGAGCGTGGAATAAAGTACTCGCATGTTTTCGTAAAACCTCGATTCAATCCTTGGCAGCCTGAAACTCACTCAAAGATTAGACTTTTTGAAACATGCAGCTGACTCAACTTCAACCTGTGACTTATCTTAACCTTAAAAGATTGACAATTCTTTTGTTACATATTGGGACTGTATTAAGAAAGTGTTCATTGAAAAAAAAGAATGTGGAGAAACATAATAGGTGGCATACTTAGTAAGTTAGTAGGCACTGTATTAATGTCTGGGTATGTGTCTTTGGATACAAGTATATAATATGCATGTATACCTATAGGCCGTAGGTAATTCGGACATTATCACTCATGGTTTTCGGTTTGGGCGCTCCAGACTTTGTAACAAGAAACAAAACAGTTTTTGGCATATTGTGTACATGATTTACTCTGATTGTCAAGTTTCCTGTTTTAGACATTAGAGTAAATTACAGTATTATTGAATGTAAATAATCGTTGAGCCATCAAGCAATTCCAGAGAGAAGATTGCATATAATTTTGCCTTTTGGTGTTGAATATTTAACAGAGGCTTGAGTTTCTCGGTGACTCTGTCTTAGACATACTTATCACGTGGCATCTGTACCAAAGTCACTCAGAAATTGATCCAGGGGAATTAACAGACTTGCGCTCAGCCTCTGTTAATAATGAAAACTTTGCTCAAGCTGCAGTGAGACGGAATCTTCAGCAGCATCTTCAGCATTGCTCTGGATTTCTTTTAAATCAAATAACTGAGTATGTGAAGTCTGTTTCTGGTTCTGACAGTACCACCAAGTTGCTCCAAAGCACAAAAGGTCCTAAGGTAAATAAATCAAAACCGTCCCGTATTAATGTTTCAACTAGAGAGGATATTTGTTGTCTCCACATGCTGTATTCTATATTGGATCTATTATTATTGCTCATGTGTACAAATCTGAGAGCATGTGTAGTCTTTCCTGTTCGGGTGTTTTTTCTTCACAGTTGCAGCTCTTTAGTTTCTTTTTAAGAATTGGTGGTTTTTTTTCCTCTCTGATCCAGGCTCTTGGAGACCTGGTGGAGAGTATTGCAGGTGCAATACTAATTGATTCCAAGCTTAATCTGGATGAAGTGTGGCGAATCTTCAAACCACTGTTATCTCCGATTGTGACACCTGATAAACTGGAACTGCCTCCTCTGCGTGCGCTGATTGAATTATGCGACTCCCTTGGGTACTTTATAAAAGAAAATTGTATGAAAAAGGGCGAAGTGGTCCATGCTGAACTTCGTCTACAGCTGAAAGATGTGTTATTGGTTGGAGAGGGGCTTGGCCAGAATAGAAAAGCTGCAAAGGGACAAGCGGCTGTTCATTTATTGAAGGACCTGGAGGTTTGTAATTGCTCCTTAAAATTCCTGCATGCTCACTTCAATATCCTTATTTCTGCAGAGTAAAGCATTTAATCTTTTTGTATTTTTTTTCTTTTAAAGTCATTTTTAGATTCACGTTTGGACATGCTTCCAAGATTTTTCTCTCAGTGCTCTCATCTTGTAAATATGAAAAGTATGATGGGAATATCTCTTTTGGTATATTCTGTTAAGTTTTATGATTCAAGCTTAGGTTGAGACTGAGAGTCTCAACCCTATTTATATTAATCACAGAGAAGAGAGAAATTGCAATGATGCCCTTAGGCAATAAAAAATAATAATTTATCTACTAGCTAATAGCCACCTAATATACAACCCATATTAGACAGCTAATAAACAACCAATTCCAACATAATTTAACACTCTCCCCCAGGCTGGTGCGAAGATGTCTCTCATGTCCAGCTTACCAAGAAAATAATGATGAGGTCTACTTCCAAGGCCTTTAGTGAAAATATCTGTCAACTGCTCACTAGATTTCATAAATGGAGTACAGATCTCTCCACGAGTCAATTTCTCTTTGATGAAATGTCTATCGATCTCCACATGCTTCTTTCGGTTATGTTGCACTGGGTTGTGAGCAATACTGATCGCAACCTTATTGTCACAGTACAACCTCATGGGATCGGAAGGCCCAAGATTAAGGTCCCTTAAAATAATTTTTATCCATAACAACTCACAAATTCCCTTAGACATAGCACGGAATTCTGCCTTAGCACTAGACCTAGATACAACAGACTGTTTCTTGCTACGCCACATAACAAGGTTCCCTCCAACAAAGGTACAGTACCCTGAGGTAGATCTTCTGTCAGTAGGTGAACCTGCCCAGTCTGCATATGTATAGCCTTCCACCTGAAGATTATTATGTATACCAAAGAATAAACCCTTGCCAGGGGCTGATTTTAAATATCTGAGAATTCGAAGAGCAGCATCATAGTGAGATTCACAAGGAGCATGCATGAATTGGCTGGCTACACTTACAGCAAATGCGATGTCAGGACGAGTGTGGGAAAGATAGATTAACTTGCTGACTAACCTTTGATATCTTCCCTTATCAACCGCTGCCCCATCTGTATCAGCACCTAATTTCTTGTTGGGTTCCATAGGAGTATCACAGGCCTTACTCCTAGCATACCCGTTTCTTGCAGAAGATCAAGGACATATTTTCTCTGGAAAATGAAGATTCCTTGTTTGCTTCTAGCTACCTTAATTCTCAGAAAATACTTGAGATTTCCCAAGTCTTTTATCTTAAATTCTTTGGCAAGGTATTTCTTCAATTCCTGCATATCTTCCATATCATCTCCTGTCAAGACAATAATCTACATAAACAATGAGAACATTGACTTTCCCATGTGAAGAATGCCTAATAAATAGAGTATGATCACCCTGACTTTGCTTAAAGCCATATTTCAACATAGCTTGAGTAAGCCTTTCAAACAACACTCTTGGAGACTGTTTAACTCCATACAGGGACTTTTTAAGTCTACAAACTTTCCCTTTGGTTTTGGAGTCTTCAAAACCCGGAGGAATATCCATATATACTTCTTCTGCCAAATCTCCATGTAGAAACGCATTTTTAACATCAAATTGACGAAGAGACCAATTTAAATTTGCAGTAAGGGATAAAAGAATTCTCACAGTATTCATCTTAGCAACTGGAGCAAATGTTTCCTCTTAATCTACACCATAGGTTTGTGTAAAACCTTTAGCAACCAACCGAGCTTTGTGTCGTTCAATGGATCCGTGTGCCTTTTGTTTGACTGTAAATACCCACTTACACCCCATTGTCTTGTGCCCCTGAGGTATGTCAACCAATTCCCAGGTGCTAATCTTGTGAAGAGCTTTCATCTTCTCAATCATAGCATGCTTCCATTTGGGATCAATGAGTGCATCCTGTACATAGTTAGGTATAGACACAGAAGCAAGATTTGTTGGAATATATTTTGATTATGGTCAAACCCAATCACGGGTTTTTAGGAATAGATTGATTGTGATTGATTGTAATCTGTTTATTTCCTTTCTTTATCTTTCCTTTTTTGGTTTTCTTAGTTTGTATATAAACCCATACATATTGGATGAATAATACATCGAAATTATTCCTCTCATCTCTTTCTTCTAGATTGGACACAAAAGTTTGTGGGAAGGAGAGAGGCGACTTTATGAGACAAATTTGGATATGGGGTGTTGAGTACATGACCTAACACCCTTCCTTGTAGCAATTGGAATATCCAAATCATCAATAATAGGAGAGGAATCAATAACAGGGGAATCAATAATCGGAGAATCAACAACGGAAGCATCAATAACAGGAGTAGAATTAGAGTTATCTAGGTTCTCATCAGGAGAAGGAGATTGAAGAGGCAGATCTAGAGCGATGGTCTTATCTTTTATCCTCCAAGTTCTTCTCTAATATACTATATCCTCTTTTTTTGGGTTCTCTCCTCTTTTTCTGGATTCCTCCTCTGCCTTTCTGTCTATTTCATCCTCATTTTCAACTGTTTCCAATGTCTAAAATGGAATAGACACAGGAACATTAGGCACCGCACTAGGAGTAGAAATCTCAACGACATCAGGCAACTCTTCTATATGTCTATTCTCCCCCTGAAGAGGTGTCTGAGTAGTGAAATAAGATTGTTCCTCGAAAAAGGTGACATCCATGGAGACATACCACTTCCGGGTAGGAGGGTGGTAACATTTATAGCCTTTCTGAGGGGAGTAACCAGCAAAGACACATTTGATAGCACGAGGATCAAGTTTTTCTCGTGTTGGGAGCATGGTTATGAACAAAACATACACAGCCAAAGACTTTAGGAGGGATAGAAAACAAGGTAGAAGGACTGGAAAGTACTTCAACCGGAGACTTTTTATTGAGTACTTGAGTGGGTAACCGATTGATGAGGTAAGCAGCAGTTAAGACTGCTTCTCCCCAGAAAGACTTTGGAGCCTGAGCAGTGAATAACATAGACTTAGCAGTGTTTAAGAGGTGCCTATTCTTGCGTTCAGCAAACCCATTCTGTTGTGGGGTGTTGGTGCAAGATGATTGATGAATTATTCCATGATCCAAAAAATAATCCTCAAGACCAGATTTAAAGTACTCCCCCCCATTATCTGAACGAATAATTTTGACATGAGCATCAAATTTTATGAAAATTTTTGAAGATGGAGTGAAGTTCACTTTTTTCTTTCATCATGTACACCCAAGAAGCACGAGAAAAATCATCAATGAATGTGACAAACCACCTACGACCTTTAAGTGCAACAACATAGGAAGCACTCCAAACATCAGAATGAATAAGAGAAAAGGGACCAGTACTTTTACTATTATTGGGATAAAACGAAGCACGGTGGTGCTTTCCAAGTTCACAATCTTCACACCGAAAGTTGGATATATGTTTATTTGATAATAAAGAGGGAAATAAAAACTGAAGTAAACCAAAGGCAGGGTGTCTTAGACGTCTATGCCAAAGCATGATATCAACAGATTTAGAGCCAACTGAAGTAGTATGATGTGCCAGATGAGGTTGTTCTTGTGGTTCCAGAAGATAAAGATCATTCTTCTCTCTACCACTGCCAATCGTCCTCTTCGTTATAAGATCCTGAAACACACAATGAGAAGGAAAAAATATGACAATTTTGATCACGGGTAATATGACTGATAGATAAGAGATTATTGGTAAAACTAGGAACATGCAAAACAGAAGATAAAGACAATGATGGAGAGAGACAGTCTAAACCTTTGCCTGAAACCGAAGAGACGGTTCCATCAGCAATCTTCACTTTATCTTGTCCTGAATATGGTTTATAATCAGAAAATACAGGAGAGGAATCGTTCATATAATCAGATGCCTCTGAATCAATAATCCATGGGTAACTAGATTGGGAATTGATTGCACTCACAGAAGTGGTTAAGTTACCTGAATGAGCAAAAGATGATGAGGCAGTAGTAGGTGTATCCAGTCGAGACATCAAGCGGAGGAGAGTTTCCAATTCTGAAGAAGATAATGCAGTGGATGAAGACAGAGGTGTATTATCAACAATGGAGGAATCAACAACCTCTGTATGATGAGCATGAGAACGAGCAAAATTGCCCTGCCTGGAATAAGTGTTGGTCATGGTCTCCCAAATATCCTGAGCAGTCGCCATATCCAAAAAAACTTCACTAATCTCAAGGATCATAGAGTGAACAAGCCAAGTCTTGACAATGGAGTTCTTCATCTCCCATTTGTCATAAGCTGCATCCTCGGTGCAAGGTGCTTTGATTCGGCCGTTGATGTACCCCATCTTTCCTCTGCCCTAAAGAAACAATGTCACAGACTGGGACCAAGCCAGGAAATTTTGACCATTGAAGAGAGAAGTAGTGATCTTCAAGTTCGGGTTATCAGGTTGAGCAATAACAATGCTCTCACTTCTAAGCGGCTGTGAAGTGACGCGGTGGTTTTTGCTGGATCACCCGACATCTCAAATCAGCCCGCAACAATCACTGAAGAAGGGAATAGGAATTGGTACCAACAGAGTCGTAGCACACGGGGAGAAATTGTTAGTTTACTTGTTTTTTATTTATGTGGTCTTTTACTTTATTATCCTTACTCTTATGTTTTAGTCATAGGGGTACTATTGTAATTGTTTTATTCTCATCATATAATAAACAATAGGAGACATCATTTGTCTCCTAAGCTTGCCCTAATCTAAATCTACATGGTATCAGAGCTTCCCTAAGAGGGATCTCTACCCACCACCACCACAAACCACCACAAACCACCACCTAGCACTCAGCCGCAGCCCTCCCTGGGTCTCCACCAACAAGCCGCAGCCCATTAGGGCTTCTTCCACTCAGCCGCAGCCCCTTAGGGCTTCCTACATCAAGCCGCAGCCCTCCCTGGGTCTCCACCAACCAGCCGCAGCCCCCTAGGGCTTCTTCCACTCAGTCGCAGCCCACCCTGGGCTCCTACCAGCAAGCCGCAGCCCCCCTAGGCCTTACAACCCTAAGGCGCAGCACTTAAGAGCTTCGGCTCTCTCTCTGTTCAGCCCAATCAACAAGCCAAGGGTCCTCTAATGCCCTATTAGTCTTTGCCACATCACCTTGAGCCTCGTTTCAAGAACTTTTTCAGCCTTCGCTTCTCGCCATCATTGTTTCGACAGCAAGTTGATTGGGGTTTAATTTTTTACTTTCAGTTTTTGGTCCTTCTATGGACCCTTGATCAGTGATGATTTGTTTTCTGGCAGTCTCTATGGTGCTTTAAGTTACAATTGTGTGCTGCGTCTCCGTTGATACAAGTTCTTGTTCTTTGTTATTTCAATTGTTGCGGGTATTTGTTGCGTGTCGATTCAAGATGTCGGATGGAGATAAATCCACCTTGAATACACAGCAGCCCAGGAGTGAAACTATTGTTGTTGCTCCTTCTGAGAGCCCGAATGTTAAGCTTACTACGTCCCTCTTCAATGGTCAGAACTACTTGGCTTGGTCTGGGTCTGTAACCATGTCTCTTAAGGGCAGAGGGAAGATGGGGTATATCAACGGACGAATCACGGCACCTAGCACCGAGGATGCTGCATATGACAAGTGGGAGATGGAGAACTCCACTGTCATGACATGGCTTTGCCATTCTATGATTCCTGAGATTGCTGAAGGTTTTTTGGATATGGCGACTGCCCAAGACATTTGGGAGACCATGGCCAACACATACTCCCGAAAGGGCAATTCTGCACAGATATTTGAGTTGAGACGGACGATTGGTCGCTCGGAACAGGGAGAGATGAGCGTTCTTCAGTTTTTCACATCTCTGACCACTAGTTGGAAAAGACTTGATCACCTATTGGACTATAAGCCTATTTGTCCAACCGATTCCGTTGCCTACAGTAAACTGGTTGCTGAAGAGAGGATTTTTAAGTTCTTGGAGGGACTTAATGCTGAGTATGATCCTGTCCGCAGCCGTGTCCTTGGGATGGATCCTTTGCCTTCTCTTCAGGAGGCCTTTGCATATATACAGAACGAGGAGAGTCGACGTTCTGCTATGCTTCCACCTACCTCCACCGAGAGATCTGCTCTCATTTCAGTTCCTCAGAGAGATGGGAACAAACAACCCCGTGGTCGTGGTACTTCTAATGAGTCTGGGTCGTCTGAGAAAGCCAAGCAGTTCTGTGATTACTGTAATCGACCTTATCATACCAGGGAGACATGCTGGAAATTGCATGGCCGCCCACCTGGACAGCCTGGGGGTCGTGGGGGTCGCTCAGGACAGTCTGGGGGTCGTGGGGGACACTCACAGGGAGGTAATTATCGTGCTCATCATACTACATCATTAGATCCTACGGCGCCGACTTCTATTGAGCAGGCCCCATCCACTTCTGATTCAGCACTATTTACTGCCTCGGAGGTAGAGGAGGCTCTTCGTTCCTTAATGGCTCGCCGTACATCCGCTTCTACTGTATCTACAGGTGCCTCCTCTTCATTTGCCCATTCAGGTAACTTAGTCACATCCGCAAGGGCACACTTGTCTCATTCCTCTTCTCCCTGGATTATTGATTCCGGTGCATCTGATCACATGTCTAGATGTTCTGATATTTTCTCTGTGTATAAGCCTTGTTCAGGTAAAGACAAGGTTCGTGTTGCTGATGGTACTTTTTCCTCTATTTCCGGGAAGGGTACCATTCATGCCACTCCATCCTTGCCTTTATCATCTGTACTTCATATTCCCAATTTTTCCCATAATTTGTTATCCATTAGTCGTATCACTCAAGACTTACACTGCAGTGTGACTTTTTTCCCTTCTCATTGTGTCTTTCAGGACCTTACCACGGGGAGGATGATTGGCAGTGGTAGAGAGGAGAGTGGACTTTATCTCTTGGATGGTGGAGGGCCGTTAGCACATCATACAGTGGTTTCTGAGAATAAAGCTGGAGACATACATCTTTGGCACCGACGTTTAGGACATCCTTCTGTTTATTTACTAAAGCATTTGTTTCCTTCTTTAGTCTTAAATAAAGATGTTTCTGATTTTCTTTGTGAAACTTGTGAACTGGGTAAACATCACAGAGCTTCTTTTGCTCCTGTTTTTAATAAAAGTTTAGTTCCGTTTGCTTTAGTACACTCTGATGTTTGGGGTCCTTCTCGTGTTAATTCTTTGAAAGGTCATAGATGGTTTGTTACATTTATTGATGACTATTCTCGTACCACTTGGGTTTATATGATGAAAGAAAAAAGGGAGGTTTTCTCTATTTTCCAGGCATTCCATAAAATGGTGTGCACTCAGTTTGGGACTGACTTAAAAATTTTAAGATCTGATCAGGGGGGTGAGTACATTGATTCGGGTCTTGCTGCGTATTTTTGCTCCCATGGGATCATTCATCAGACTTCTTGCACCGATACACCCCAGCAAAATGGGGTGGCGGAGCGCAAGAATCGTCATCTGCTAGATATTGCTAGATCATTATTGTTTTCGGTTAATGCTCCCAAGTCCTATTGGGGTGATGCTGTTTTAACAGCAGCATACCTTATTAATCGCCTTCCAACTCGAGTTTTGAACAAACGTGCACCTGTTGAAGTCCTGACTGATACTTCTCCTCTGTTCCCTATAACTCCTCGCGTTTTTGGTTGCGTGTGCTTCGTTCACAATCATTCTCCTACGCGGGGGAAGTTAGATCCCCGTGCGATTAAGTGTGTTTTTCTGGGTTACTCTCCAACCCAGAAAGGTTATAAGTGTTACCATCCTCCTTCGAGGAAATGGTATGTCTCCATGGATGTCACATTCCATGAATCTCAGTCATACTTTCAGTCCTCGCTTACATCTGAGTCACCTCTTCAGGGGGAGCGTTGGTATAGGGAAGAGGTGCCTTTGTCTGTTCCTGTTCCTTCAGGGGAAGTTGTTATGGAAGAAAATATTATTGCGGAGAAAGAAAATGAGGTTGGGAAAGAAAACGAACAAACTGAGGGAGAGAATGAGGTTGGGAAGGATATGGAGAAAGAAGACGGTTGTACTCGTACTCCATTAAAAGAAAAAGAGGTGATGGTTTATTCTAGAGGCACATGGAGTAAGTCCAAGAATAAAGAGCTCACTCCTACTCTGCCACCGACATCTCCTTCAAGTGTTGAGGACCAAGGTAACTCTAATTCTGATCTTGATGTCCCTATTGCTGTACGAAAGGGTGTTAGGGCTTGTACCCAACATCCTATCTCGAATTTTGTGTCATATTCTCACTTGTCTCCCTCCTATAAAGCTTTTCTTTCGAAAATTGCCTCTGTGTTTGTTCCTAATAATGTCCAGGGTGCTCTTGCGGATCCAAAGTGGAAACATGCTATGATCGAAGAGATGAAAGCTCTTCGTAAGAATGGCACCTGGGAATTGACGAGGTTACCTGAGGGCAAAAGAACTGTGGGGTGCAAGTGGGTATACACTGTGAAGCATAGGGCTGATGGCTCTATTGAAAGGTACAAAGCTAGGCTTGTTGCTAAAGGCTTCACACAGACCTATGGAATTGATTATCAGGAGACATTTGCTCCTGTTGCAAAGATGAACTCAGTTAGGATCCTTCTGTCACTGGCTGCTAACTTTGGATGGCCACTTCACCAATTTGATGTGAAGAATGCATTTCTTCATGGGGATCTAGATGAGGAGGTGTATATGGATGTTCCTCCTGGCTTCGAGGATTCTACGACAGATGGAAAGGTGTGCAGACTCAGAAAATCACTATATGGTTTGAAACAGTCACCTAGGGCATGGTTCGAGAGGTTCACACAAGCTATGCTCAGATATGGTTTTAGACAAAGTCAAGCCGATCACACTTTGTTCATCAAACATTCATCACAGGGTAAGACTACTGCGTTGATTGTGTACGTGGATGACATTGTCTTGACTGGGGATGATATGGAGGAAATGCAAAGACTGAAAGAGTACTTGTCAAAGGAGTTTGAAATAAAAGACTTGGGGACTCTTAAATATTTTTTGGGAATTGAGGTTGCTAGATCTAAGCATGGAATCTTTATTTCCCAACGGAAATACGTACTTGACCTATTGGAAGAGACTGGAATGCTCGGAAGTCGAGCGTGTGACACCCCAATTGAGTCAAATCAGAAACTTGGCGATGATTCAGGTGGTGCAGAGGTAGATAAAGGTAGATATCAGAGGTTAGTGGGAAGACTCATTTATCTTTCTCATACCCGACCTGATATTGCCTTTGCTGTGAGCGTTGTTAGTCAATTTATGCACTCTCCCCGTGAATCTCATATGGAGGCTGTCTTCAGGATTTTGAGGTACTTGAAATCAGCTCCTGGAAAGGGGTTATTTTTTACTAGACATGACCACCTTCGAGTGGAAGCATACACAGATGCTGATTGGGCTGGATCTGTGACAGACAGAAGGTCCACTTCAGGCTATTGTACCTTCGTGGGGGGTAATCTGGTTACGTGGAGGAGTAAAAAGCAGAACGTGGTGGCTAGATCTAGTGCAGAGGCTGAGTTCAGAGCCATGGCTCAAGGTGTATGCGAGCTTCTGTGGATTAAGTTGTTGTTAAAAGACTTGAGTCTGGATTCTAGTGACTCTATGAGATTGTATTGTGACAACAAGTCTGCTATCAACATTGCCCACAATCCAGTGCAACATGATCGAACTAAACACGTGGAGATTGACAGACACTTCATCAAGGAGAATATCAGTAGTGGTGTGATCTGTACTCCATTTGTGAAGACCGGGGATCAACTTGCAGATATGCTTACAAAGGGTGTTGGAAGTAGACCATTTCATTTTGCTCTTAGCAAGCTGGGAATGAGAGACATTTTTGTACCAGCTTGAGGGGGAGTGTTAGTTTACTTGTTTTTTATTTATGTGGTCTTTTACTTTATTATCCTTACTCTTATGTTTTAGTCATAGGGGTACTATTGTAATTGTTTTATTCTCATCATATAATAAACAATAGGAGACATCATTTGTCTCCTAAGCTTGCCCTAATCTAAATCTACAGAAATCAAATCACCATATAGGATGCAGGAAAATAGTCGTATCAAATTAAAAATCCATAAAAATGACCATAGAAGAGGTTGAAAATTAACCTCTAATCAAAACAGTAGGTCAGAAGGTTACAAATATGGTTCAAATGTAAGCTATGGGTGTCTGCTAGGGCTAGAGAAGTGGCAGTGGGTTCGGCTAGGGTTGTAGAAGCTTGGGGTGGTTCTGGTTAAGCCAGGGTGGCTGGGAAAATAGAGCCGAAGCCCTAGGGGGCTGCGCCCGACGGGGGCCAAAGCCCTGGGGGCTACGCCGAGGGGGGCCGAAGCCCAGGGGTGTTGCGGCGAGGGGCTAAGTAGCCCTGGAGGCTGCGCTGGGATGTGGGTGGTTGTTGGTGGTGGTTTGTGGTGGTGATTGGGATCTCTCTCTTAGAGTGGCTCTGATACCATGTTAAGTTTTATGACTCAAGCTTAGGTTGAGAGAGAGAGTCTCAACCCTATTTATATTAATCACAGTGAAGAGAGAAATTACAATGATGCCCTTAGGCAATAAAAAAAATTATCTATCGGCTAATAGCCACCTAATATATACAACCTATATTAAACAGCTAATAAACAACTATTTCCAACATAATTTAACATATTCAACATGAGAGAATACAATGAGCCTTTATATAGGCTTGGTCTAATCTAGACTGTTTACTCTTTAACAGATGCGAGACAACCACATATGTACACATACTGTTGAGAGTAGTAGTTTTATTATTTTTAGTTAATTGTGTTATTAAATATTTGTTAGTGGGTCTTACTGTAATTATGTTTCTTCTTCTTCTTATGATTAATATATAATAGGGTTAGATTATTTTCTAACCCTAAGCTTGCACAATATTGGTTTTAACATGGTATCAGAGCCAGGGGATTCCCAACCCTAACTTTCATCCAACCACCACCACCACCACCACCACCACCATCGCCGCCGCCGCAAGACACCACATCACCACCTCCTTGCCTGCGCCGCTAGCCTCACAACCATCCCAAACTGCGCTGGTGCCATCACCACCACCCCAGCCTACGCCGCTGCCCTCCCCAGCATCCTAGCCTACGCCGCTGCACCCTCCACCTTTCCCCACTGCGCCGAAACGGCGAAACCCATAGACACCCCCCTGCCTCTTTGCCGTAGCCTATACACACCCTGGACTGATTCACTTTTGCTGTTTTGATCCTCTTTTTTTTTTATTGTGGTGTTGTTCGGTCCTTTGATGGACCTTTGATCACTTTTATCAGTATTTGGTGAGTTTCATCTCCGTTTTCGTTCACATCACTGGGTTTTCCATTCCTATCCGGCATAATGGCAGACCTAAGCAAACCGGAAGCTTCTGCACCAACCACTATCCACACAGTGGTTGCTCCTTTGGATCCCAATCTCAAGATTACTCCCACTCCCTTCGATGGCCAAAATTATCTGAAGTGGTCACAGGCAGTGGAATTGTATTTGAAGGCACGTGGGAAGATGGGCCACCTCGATGGGCGTGTGACAACCCTTGTTTCTATGGATCCCGGCTACGGTAAATGGGAGATTGAGAACTCCGTTATCATGGCGTGGCTTATTAATTCGATGGTGCCTGAAATTGGTGAGAATTTCTATCGCATGAAGACCGCTAAGGCGATTTGGGACACTGTTACATCTACTTTCTCTCGACGGGGGAACTACGCACAGGAGTTTGAGTTGCTTTGTTCCATTGAGCGTACGGAACAAGGTGACATGACTGTCACCAAATTTTTTCAGTTTCTTACCTCCAGTTGGGATCGTGTTGATCATCTTCAAGCCTATCAGCCTGTGTGTTACTGATGCTGAGGGATATAGGAAACTACTAGAGAAGCAGAGGGTCTTTAAATTCCTTCAGGGGCTTCATCCTGATTATGACGCAGTTCGTAGTCGGGTACTTAGAATGGATTCTCTTCCCACCCTTCAGGAGGCCTTAGCTCATGTCCAGAATGAGGAGAGACGTCGTTCCGTTATGCTTCCTTCTGTGCCTACCGAGCGGTCTGCCTTGGTTTCCGTTCCACCTAGAGATGGGTCCTAGCAGCCACCTTCTTCTGATCGACCCGTTGTGATATGTGACTACTGTTTTAAGCCCCATCATATTCGGGCCAACTGTTGGAGCCTTCATGGAAAACCACCTGGTGGTCGGGGAGGTCGCGGAGGGGGTCGTGGAGGTCGATCCGGTGGCCGTGGAGAGGCTGCCCGTGCACATCATTCTGCTATTTCTGAGCCTTCTGCTCCAGTTTCTAGTGCTCCTACACCATCTTCTGATGCCAACTCCAACTCCTTGTCTGCTTCAGAACCTGCGACTCTCCGGCACCTAATGGCCCGATGTGTTACTCCGACACCTACAGGCTCCTCCTCATCCTTTGCCCAATTTGGTAATGTTGTTACATCACCACGAGCATTCTTTTCTCATGTCTCATCTCCCTGTATTATCGATTCCGGGGCCTGTGATCACATGTCCCCTTCATCTATTCTTTTGTCTGAATATGAGTCTTGTTCAGGCCAGGATTAAGTTAAAATAGTTGATGGTTCCTTCTCCTCTATTTCCAGGAAAGGTCTAGTTCATGTTGCTCCCTCTCTATCGCTCACTTCTATGTTACATGTTCCAAGTTTTTCTACAATCTTTTATCTTTGAGTCGTATTACTCGAGACTTGAACTATAGTGTAACCTCTTATCCTTCTCGTTGTGTGTTTCAGGATCTTATCACGAGGAGGACGATTGGCAGTGGTAGAGAGGAGCACGGTCTATACATTCTAGATGAAGGGGAGAAGTTTGCTCATCATACCTTAGTTATAAATAATAAAGCTGAAGATCTACACCTATGGCATAGGAGATTAGGACATCCTTTCTTTTCTTTACTTAGACATATGTTTCCTACTCTTGTTACACATACTAGTATTTTGAATTTTCTTGTGATGCTTTTGAGTTTGGAAAACATTTTCGCTTCTTATGCTCTTAGTGACAATAAAAATTCAGCTCCATTTACTTTAATTCATACTGATGTGTGGGGTCCTTCTCGTACTGTGTCATTAAAAGGTCACCGTTGGTTTGTTTCTTTCATTGATGATTTTTCTCGTACTACTTGGATATATATGATGAAAGAAAAACGAGAAGTATTTGATATTTTCCAAAATTTTCACAAAATGGTCAATACTCAATTGGGGCCGTAGTAAAAATTTTGCGTTCTGACCAAGGTGGTGAGTATATCGATTCTGGTTTAGGGGCATATTTTTCTTCTCACGGTATTGTTCACCAAACTTCTTGCACTGCCACTCCACAACAAAATGGTGTGGCAGAGTGCAAGAATCGTCATCTTCTAGATGTTGCTCGCTCCTTGCTCTTCCAAGTTAATGCTCCTCGTACTTACTGGGGAGAAGCAGGTCTTACAGCTGCTTATCTCATTAATAGGCTCCCCACTCGTGTCCTAAATACACAAACACCCCTTCAGGTTCTTTCTCATCCTTCCCTCTCCGCTTCCATTCCACCTCGTGTCTTTGGTTGTGTTTGTTTTGTTCATAACCATTCACCTAACCGTGGGAAGTTAGACCCTCGGTCTATTAAGTGTGTTTGTTGGTTATTCCCCTACCCAGAAGGGTTATAAGTGTTACCATCCTCCTCCTCGCAAATGGTTTGTGTCGATGGATGTCACTTTTCACGAGTCTCAGTCCTACTTTGTTGACCCTCAGGCATCTCTTCAGGGGGAGACACGGTATGAAGAGATACCTGTTGCTTCTGTGTTACCTATGATGATTGAGATGGAGCAAGAAATTGTTGAAAGAGAGAGTGAGGAAGTTGGGAAAGTTGGGATAGAGAGAGATGAGAGGGAACCTGAAGGAGAGGGAGTTGAGAGGGAGAGAGAGTTAAGGGTATATTCGAGGGGAACATGGAGTAAAAGGAAGGCTAGAGAGGCTTCAGAGACTGTTGCTTCTGTTAACAAAGTAAAGCTTAGGGTTAAACAATATGTTCCACCCCTTTTATATTATTAAGAATAAATAAGAACCAAATATTACAATAAGACCCATAGATTAAACGTGAATTAAATGAATATAGAAATAAAAGACACATATCTAACACTCCCCCTCAAGCTGGTACAAAGATATCCCATAATCCCAGCTTGCTTAACACATCATGAAACTGTCTAGAACCAACTCCCTTAGTAAGAACATCAGCTAGTTGATCACAGCTCTTCACAAACGGAGTGCAGATAGTTTTATTATTTAGATTCTCTTTGATGAAATGCCTGTCAATCTCTACGTGCTTGGTCCTGTCATGTTGTACCGGATTGTGTGCAATACTAATGGCGGCCTTACTATCACAGTACAACTTCATTGAATCACCAATCTCTAATTTCAAGTCTTTCAACACTAACTTGACCCATAGGAGCTCACATACACCTTGAGCCATGGCTCTAAACTCGGCTTCAACACTTGATCTAGCTACCACATTTTGTTTCTTACTCCTCTAACTAACAAGGTTGCCTTCCACAAAAGTACAATATCCTGAAGTTGACCGTCTGTCTGTCACAGAACCTGCCCAATCGGCATCAGTGTATGCCTCAACTCTAAGATGATCATATTTCCCGAAGTATAAGCCTCTACCAAGAGCAGACTTAAGATACCTTAAGATCCTATAAACTGCATCCATATGTGATTCCCAAGGTGCATGCATGAACTGACTTACTACACTTACAGCAAAGGCAATATCAGCACGTGAATGAGAGAGATAAATGAGCTTCCCAACAAGTCTTTGATATCTCCCCCTGTCAACCATTTCTCCACTGCTGTCATCACTTAGTTTTTGGTTGAACTCAATAGGCGTATCACATACTTTACTTCCAAGCATTCCAGTCTCACTTAAGAGATCAAGAACATACTTCCTTTGAGATATGAAGATCCCATGTTTAGACCTCGCAACTTCAATCCCAAGAAAGTATCTCAGTTCACCTAGATCCTTAATTTCAAACTCCTTTGCCATATATCCCTTGAGACGCTGCATTTCCTCTAAGTCATCACCTGTGAGGACAATATCATCCACGTATACAATGAGAGCTGTAATCTTACCTTGCAAGGAGTGTTTGATGAATAAGGTGTGGTCAGCCTGACTTTGTCTAAAACCATATCTGCACATAGCCTGAGTGAATCTCTCAAACCATGCCCTTGGAGACTGTTTAAGGCCATACAAGGCCTTTTTCAACCTGCACACCTTTCCTTCAGTTTTGTGGTTCTCAAATCCAGGAGGAATGTCCATGTACACCTCTTCTTCCAAGTCACCATGCAAAAACGCATTTTTAACGTCAAACTGGTGAAGTGGCCAGTCTCGGTTAGCTGCTAGGGACAGAAGGATCCTGACAAAATTCATCTTAGCCACCGGTGCAAACGTCTCCTGATAATCCACCCCATAAGTCTGGGTGAATCCTTTGGCAACGAGACGGGCTTTAAACCTCTCAACGGAACCATCTGCTCTATGCTTCACCGTATACACCCACTTGCACCCCACAGTTCTTTTGCCCATAGGTAACTTAGTCAACTCCCAAGTACCATTCTTGTGAAGAGCATTCATCTCCTCATCCATGGCACGTTTCCACTTGGGATCATTGAGAGCATTCTGAACATGATTAGGTACAGCAATAGAGGCAATACTTGAAAGAAAGACACCGTAAGCAGGAGATAAGTGAGAGTAGGACACAAAATTTGAATTAGGGTGTTGAGTGCATGATCTAACACCCTTACGGACAGCAATGGGGACATCAAGATCACTTGACTCAACAGGTAAGGAGTTATTTTGATTACCTGAATCACAATCAAGGTCGATTGAAGCCTCACCGGTTGGAGTAGATGGCAGTATAGAAGTAGGAGCATTGGTCTCCACCTCTTTGCTTCTTCTCTTACTCCATGTCCCCTTGGAATAAACCAACAATTCTTTTTCCTTTGGCACCAACTCTCCCTGTTTATCAACTTCCATCACTTCCTCTACCTCCACATTTCCAGTTTCCTTCTCTTTCTGAGGTGACACACTAACAGGAATAATAGGAACTTCCAGTAAAGTACCAAGAACCTCTTCACTCGGATTCTCCCCCTGAAGAGGTGGCTTGGAAGGTCCAAAAAAAAGAACAGACTTATGAAATGTGACATCCATAGACACAAACCACTTCCTAGACTCAGGATGATAGCACTTATAACCTTTCTGGGTAGGAGAGTAGCCCACGAAGACACATTTAAGAGCCCGAGGATCTAATTTCCCACGAGTAGGAGAGTGATTGTGGACAAAACAGACACACCCAAAGACCCGAGTAGGAATCGAAAAAAGAGAGGAAGAGGAAGATTCGGATAAGAGTTCAATGGGAGCCCGTTTTTGGAGAACCTGAGTAGGCAGTCGATTAGTGAGGTATGCAGCTGTAAGGACCGCATCACCCCAATATGATTTGGGAGCATTAGCCGTGAAAAGCATAGAACGAGCAACATTAAGCAAATGACGATTCTTGCGCTCGGCTACCCCATTTTGTTGCGGGGTGTCAGTGCAAGACGTCTGATGGATATTTCCCTTTAAAGAAAAAAAATCTCCTAGACCCGAATCTATGTACTCGCCCCCTTGATCAGAGCGGAGTATTTGAATTCCCTTCCCAAATTGTGTCAATACCATGTGATAGAAGTTTTTGAAAATTGACACAACTTCATTTTTATTTTTCATCAGGTAAATCCATGTGGTACGTGAATAATCATCAACAAAGCTAACAAAACAACGATAACCCTTTAAAGATAAAATACGAGAGGGACCCCATACATAGAATGAATCAAGGTAAAAGGAGCTAAACTTTTATTACTACTCGGTGCAAAAGATGCCCGGTGATGTTTCCCAAGTTCACATGACTCACATAAATATTCTGAAACATCCTTATTAACAAGTAATGACGGAAATAAATAAATAAAAGGAGGGGTGACCTAATCTCTTATGCCAAAGCCAAATGTCAGCAGGCTTATTCGTAGAAACTACTGTGTGGTGCGCTCCCATGGTTCCTACATCCAACAGGTAAAGACCGTGCTCCTCTCTACCACTGCCAATCGTCCTCCGAGTGATGAGGTCCTGAAAAACACAATGGGAAGGAAAAAACGTCACACTACAATTAAGATCACGAGTGATACGGCTAATAGATAAAAGATTAGAAGTGAAACTCGGAACGTGTAATACAGAAGACAAGGGAAGAGACGGAGTGGCATGAATAACCCCCTTTCCTGAAACAGAAGAAAAGGTACCATCTGCAATACGAATTTTTTCTTGACCTGAGGAGGGAGTATATACAGAAAATAAATCGGATGAACTAGATGAATGATCTGAGGCACCAGAATCAATAATCCAAGGGAGTGATGAGTGAGACAAACATGTTGTGGCAGAGTGTACTAAGTTACCAGTCTGGGCAAATGAAGTGGAAGCACCTGTGGAAGTAGACGGAGAGCGACGAGTCATCAGGCTACGAAGAGCATCTAAACCCCGCAAAGCATCCTCATACTCTGTGGTAGATAAAGGAGCGTAAGGAGGTATCCCAGACTGAGCTATGGACCCGGAGTATGTAACATCAATAACCTCAGTATGGTGAGCACGAGATTGCCCTCCACGGCTGCCACGGCCTCCACGACCGCCAGAGCGACCTCCACGTGCCCCAGGTGGACGACCATGAAGACCCCAACAAGTAGCCCTAACATATCCACGACGATTGCAATAATCACACCATTTCTGCGATTTCTCAGAAGAGTCAGACCCACTCAGAGAAGATGTTCCACGAGGCAGCGGAGGGCCCTCTGAAGAGGAGGGAGCAGAAACAAGGGCAGAGCGATTAGTAGAAGTAATTGGAAGCATAGCATAACAGCGACTCTCCTCATTCTGAACAAACGCAAATGCTTCCCGAAGAGTGGGAAGAGTATCCATCCCAAGTACCCTACTACGAACAGAATCGTACTCGGAATTGAGCCCCTGAAGGAACTTGAATACCCTTTGCTTCTCTAGGAGTTTCTAATAACCAATAACGTCCTGAGGGCAAGCTGGATGATAGTCCTGAAGGTGGTCAACACGTTTCCACTGAGTAGTGAGAAAGGTGTAGTACTGAATAACTGTCATGGTCCCCTGCTCTGAGCTATCAATCACCCTAGACAGCTCAAACTCCTGAGCATAATTTCTCTTACGGGAGTAGGTATGAGCAACTGTATCCCAAATATCACGAGCTGTAGTCATGCCCAGAAAACCTTCACCAATTTCGGGTACCATAGAGTGAATTAGCCATGCCCTCACAAGAGCATTCTCAACCTTCCATTTCGCATAACTAGCATCACCAACATTCGGTACTTGGATAGTCCCATCAATATATCCCTCCTTCGCCTTCCCTTCCAAGTAGAGAAGAACAGATTGTGACCAAGGTAACATAATTTTGGCCATTGAATAAAGAGGTCGTGATTTTAAGAGTTGGGTTGTCCTGGGGAGCAACTAACTGGTGCATCGAAGGCTGTGACGAATCTCCGGGTGACGTAATCTTATCGTCAACCATGGTGCCAACAAACAAAGGATATACCTACAATAATCACACCCAAAAAAAACGAAGGTAGGGAGTAGACCTGGGACTGTTAAGGCATAATCACACCCAAAAAAACGAAGGTAGGGAGCAGACCTGGGACTGTTAAGGCATATGAATCAGCAACAGGCTGATCCAGGGTTCATAACAGAACCTAAAAAAAAATTTAACGAAACTTCAATCAAAACTAGAGCCTCGCAATGATATGGGGTTGGGAAAGAGAAACTAAAGTAAAACTGGATGATATATGTAAGTGGTGTAGCAGAATCAGATCAACATAGAACAATCTGAGAGGTTGGGAGATGATGTATATGTCTCGGATTGACTGGATGTGTGATGTATGGAGGTCGGTTGGACTGGGTGATGAGAGATAGGGCTCGGTGCAGGCTGGGTGAAGCCAAGAGTGTGCGGCGCAGGGCTGGGTAAGGGTGAGGGTCTCGGCGCAGGCAGGGTGAGGGTGGGGAGGCTCGGCGCAGGCTGGGTGAGTGTGGGGGGGCTCGGCGTAGGCTGGGTGAGTGTGGGGAGGCTCGGCGCAGGTGGTGGTAGATGGTGGTGTTGGGTGGCGCAGGTGGTGGTGGTGATGGATGTTAGGGTATGGTGGATTTATATGGCTCTGATACCATGTTAACAAAGTATTTTGTAAAGCTTAGGGTTAAACAATATGTTCCACCCCTTTTATATTATTAAGAATAAATAAGAACCAAATATTACAATAAGACCCATAGATTAAACGTGAATTAAATAAATATAGAAATAAAAGACACATATCTAACAGCTTCTCCTCCTCCACTGCCATTCTCTCTGAGTGATAATGATTCAGGTAATTCTTCAAATACTCCCTCCGTAGAAGAAAATGATTTAAGCGTTCCTATTGCTGTCCGTAAGGGTGTTAGATCATGTACTCAACACCCTATCTCCAATTTTGTGTCTTATTCTCATTTGTCTGCCTCTTATAAATCATTCCTTTCAAAAATTTCCTCTGTCAGTGTTCCTAACCATGTCCAGGATGCTCTTGTTGATTCCAAGTGGAAACATGCTATGAGTGAAGAAATGAAGGCTCTTCACAAAACTGGCACTTGGGAACTAACAATGTTGCCTAAAGGTAAGAGGACTGTGGGGTGCAAGTGGGTGTTTACAGTAAAACACCGGGCTGATGGTTCTATTGAAAGGTACAAGGCTTGGTTAGTAGCAAATGGTTACACTCAGACTTATGGTGTGGACTACGAAGAGACCTTTGCTCCAGTTGCAAAAATGAATTCGGTAAGAATCCTTCTATCCCTTGCAGTTAATCTAGATTGGCCTCTTCACCAGTTTGATGTGAAGAATGCCTCCTTACATGGTGACTTGGAAGAGGAGGTGTACATGGATGTTCTCTCTGGTTTTGAGGATTCCAAGACAGAGGGTAAGGTGTGTAGATTGAAAAAATCTTTATATGGTCTTAAACAGTCTCCGGGGGCCTGGTTTGAGAGATTCACTCAGGCTATGCTTCGGTTTAGTTTTAGACAGGGCCATGCAGATCATACATTGTTCATCAAACATTCTACACAGGGTAAGACCACTGCACTTATTGTTTATGTTGATGATATTGTGCTCACAGGGGACGACATAGAGATGGAAAAATTGAAAAAACAGTTAGCCACAGAGTTTGAGATAAAAGACCTGGGAGCCTTGAAGTTCTTTCTGGGAATTGAACTTGCAAGGTCCAAATAGGGGATTTTTATTTCCCAAAGGAAATATGTTTTGGACCTGTTGAAAGAAACTAGGATGTTGGGTAGTAGAGCTTGTGATACACCTATGGAGCAGAATTAAAAAACTTAGTGAAGACAATAACGGGGGATTGGTTGACAGGGGGAGCTATCAGAGGCTTGTCAGTAAGCTTATTTATTTCTCATACTCGCCTGATATTGCTTTTGCAATTAGTGGTGTTAGTCAATTTATGCATTCTCCTCGGGTGTCACACCAAGATGCAGTCTTTAGAATTCTTCGCTATTTGAAGTCTGCTCCTGGAAAGGGCTTATTTTTTTCTAAGCATGACCACCTGAGGGTTGAGGCTTATACAGATGCTGATTGGGCTGGTTCTGTAACTGATAGAGGGTTTACCACTTGGTACTGTACATTTGTTGGGGGTAACTTGGTTACCTGGCGAAGCAAGAAGCAGAATGTTGTTGCAAGATCTAGTGCTGAGGTTGAGTTCAAAGCAATGGCCCAAGGCATTTGTGAGCTTCTTTGGGTCAAGTCTTTGTTGAAGGATTTGAGAATTGAACAGGTTGATTCCATGAGAGTCAGGGGTGGCAATCGGGTCGTGTCGGGTCATAATCGTGTCGGGTCATTATTGTGTCGGGTCATTGTCGTGTCGGGTTATAATCGTGTCATTCTTAACGTGTCATAATCGTGTCGGATTATAATCGTGCCGGGTCATATACGGGTCACTCGTTTAACCCGTCTAACCCGTGTAGGGTGTCATCGGTTCGGTTTGGTTCAGTTCGGATCGGATCGAATCGAATCGAATTTTTTTTTTTTTTTTTCATGTTTTGAAAACCAACCGAAGTGGTCAGTTCGGTCTATTTTGCCAATTTTGGCGGTCAGATCAATTTTTTAGTTGTAAGTAATTTAAGAAACCCAATCAGTTAGCTCGGTTCGGCTATTCGAAATAAGCTTACAGCCCTACTAAGAACACAAACAAGTCTTCCATCAAATGTATCAATTATTAACACGTACATCTTAAATACCAAAATACTACAAATATAGCAATAACTAACTATTATAAACTTAACACCCAAGCACATCCACACAAACTGAATAAGAAGAAATATTGTATTTACTAACAGAATAAAAAATTTTCTTCACTTGCCATCCATCAAGAATCAAGATTAACAGTTGTATTTATCTAATTGACTAATTTGTCTCCCTCCCAATCCAGCAATCCTAGTGGGCTTCCTCCCTTTTTTTTCTTTCTTTTTTATTTTTTAATTTTTTTAATTTTTATTTTTTATGCAATGCTTGATGCATGAATGCAGCCAGGCTCCAGCTTCCTTCATCCCTTATTAGTTATTAATTATTATTTTTTTATTACATTAGTTATTAATTATTATATATAAATTTACTTGTTTGGCAAGTTGGTAACTACTCTTTTTTTTTTAGCAAAAAAAAATAATAATTTTAGTTTATGTATATATCTATATATATTTTAAATATTTTTTTATTTTTTTTTCTCTAAAAAAAAATAATAATAATTTTTAAAAAAAAAATTTTTTTTTTAATTTTTTTATATTACTTTTATTTTAGACTTTCAGATTATTAAAAATTATTTTTAAAACTAAAAAAAAAATGCACCAACTGCACTTAAATACTTAATCGGGTCAAACGGGTTAGACGGGTTGACCCGCTTCAACCCGTTTATTAATCGTGTCAAACAGGTCCACTCGTTTATGACCCGTACCCTTATACGGGTCACCCAAACCCGTTTATTTTCGTGTCGGGTCGTGTCGGGTTGCCGTGTCGTGTCGAAAATTGCCACCCCTACATGAGACTGTACTGTGATAATAAAGCAGCAATCAGCATAGCTCATAATCCTGTGCAACACGATAGAACCAAGCATGTTGAGATTGATCGGCATTTTACCAAGGAAAAGCTTATTAGTGGAGTTATCTGCATTCCTTTTGTAAAAAGTAGTGATCAAGTTGCGGATGTCCTCACCAAAGGAATAGGAAGTCAACCATTCCATACTGCTCTAGGCAAGCTAGGAATGAGAGATATATTTGTACCAGCTTGAGGGGGAGTGTTGAGAGTAGTAGTTTTATTATTTTTAGTTAATTGTGTTACTAAATATTTGTTAGTGGGTCTTATTGTCATTATGTTTCTTCTTCTTATGATTAATATATAACAGGGTTAGATTATTTTCTAACCCTAAGCTTGCACAATATTGGTTTTTACACATATACTACATTTATACATATACCCTTTAACACTCCCCCTCAAGCTGAAGCACACATATCATATGCACCTAGCTTGTTACAAATATATTTCACATGTCCCACCCAATGCTTTAGTAAACAAATCCGTTAACTGGTCAACAGATTTAACATGAACTGTATTAATCACTTTCTGTAGGAGCTTTTCACGAACAAAGTGACAATTAACTTCAATGTGTTTCGTCCTCTCATGAAACACAGGATTAGAAGCAATATGAACCGCTACCTGGTTCTCACAAAATAGGTTCATAGGTTTGGACTGAGTGAACCCAAGTTCCTCCAACAAATGCTTCATCCATACTAACTCACAAGTACTATGCGCCATAGCCCTATATTCTGACTCAGCACTAGATCTAGCAACAACAATCTGTTTCTTGCTTTTCCAAGACACAAGATTTCCTCCAACAAGTACACAGTACCCTGTAGTAGACCTATCACTAGGAGATCCGGCCCAATCTGCATCTGTGGAGCTCTCAACTCGAATGTGACCGTGATCCTTATACAACAAACCATGACCTAGGGCCCCCTTGAGGTACCTCAAGACTCGGATCACTGCATCCCAATGTGTAGTTCGAGGTGAGTCCATAAACTGACTAATTGCACTAACTGCGAAGGCAACATCAGGTCTCGTGACCGTTAGATAGTTAAATTTCCCAACTAAGCGTCTGTACTGTCCTGGATCATGAAGTAGCTCTCCCTGATCTAGCAATAATTTGGAATTGGGATCCATAGGAGTATCCAAAGGTTTTGATCCCAGTATTCCTGTCTCAGTCAGCAAATCAAAAACATATTTTCTCTGAGATAAACAGATCCCTTCACAAGACCTGGCCACCTCAATGCCTAAGAAATACCTAAGCTACCCCAAGTCTTTGGTCTGAAACTTGATTTGTAAGAAAGATTTCAACTCCTGAATGCCCTTAGGGTCATCACCAGTAATGACGATATCAACATAAACAATTAACAGGATCTTCCTCGCTACAGTGTGTCTATAGAAAACAGAATGGTCAACACCACATCTCTGAAGATCAAACTCAGCAATTACATCACTGAACCTGCCAAACCAAGCACGAGGAGACTATTTTAAACCATAAAGAGACTTTTTAATTTGCAAACCAGACTAGACTCCCCCTGAGCAACAAACATGGGTGGTTGCTCCATATAAACCTCCTCAAGGAGGGTACCATTCAGAAACACATTCTTAACATCCAACTGATGAAGGGGCCAGTGATAAGTAGTGGCCAGTGAGATGAAAAGGCGAGCAGAGGCAATCTTGGCCATGGGAGAAAAAGTCTCAGAATAATCAAGTTCATAAACTTGAGTGAAGCCTTTGGCAACAAGGCGTGCCTTCAACCGATCCAGAGTGCCATCTGGATGAACCTTAACTGCATACACCCAACAGCAACCAACCACAGATTTCCCTGGCAGGAGAGGGACCAAGTCCCAAGTACCAGTTTCCTTAAGGGCACACATCTCATATTCCAACCAGAATGGGCAAGTGCGTCTGCAACATTCTTAGGAATAGATATGGTAGACACGGAAGCAACAAATGAAGAAAATGTAGGAGACAAATGATTGTAAGACACAAAGTTAGAAATAGGATGAGAAGTAGTACAAGAACGCTTACCCTTCCTGAGAGCAATGGGAAGATCTAAATCAGTCGGTTCTGGGGAAGAAAATGGCGGATCTGAGGACACGGTAGGCGGAGGCGGAGCAACGGAGTCCAATGGAGTCTCTAGACGTGGACGACGAGTATAAACTTGCAAATCAGGTCGAGACAAGCGCTCGGAAGCATCATGAGTAGGCGGTGTAGTAGTTGGGACAGGAGAGACACAAAGAGGAACAAGAAGCATAAAATCCGGATCAGTAGCTGAGTGGGACTCTGAATAAAGGGTTTAGACTCGAAGAATCTGACATCGGCAGAGACAAAGTACCGATGCAGGGAAGGACTGTAACAATGGTACTCTTTCTGGATCCTAGAGTATCCTAAGAAAATACACCGAATGGCTCGTGGGTCTAATTTGTCAGTACCAGGAGCCAGCTGATGAACGAAGCAAACACACCCAAAAACACGAGGAACGATCGAGAAGGGTGACTCAACTGGGAACAAGTTGAAGTGTGGTGTGCAGCCATTGAGAATAGAAGATGGCATACGGTTAATCAAATAACAAGCAGTGAGGACAGCATCCCCCAAAAAATTTTGGAACACGCATTTCAAATAACAGGGTGCGTGTGACTTCTAATAAGTGCCTGCTTTTCCTCTAGGCAACACCATTTTGTTGTGGTGTGTGTATACAAGAATATTGATGAATCATGCTAGAATAATATTCCTTTGCATTATCACTTCGAAGAACACGAATGGGCACACCAAATTAAGTTTTAATTTAAGCACAAAAAGCACAAAAAATAGAAAATAACTCAGAACAATTTTTCATTATATATAGGTATAGCCAAGTTACTCTTGAATAATCATCCACAAATGTAACAAAATATCGTACCCCTTTTGGGAGGTTATACGATGAGGACCCCATACATCATAATGCACTAATTGAAAAGGATTAGACGCGGGGAGCAAATTGAACATGATGATGCTTCCCCAACTGACACGACTCACACTCTAAAGACTATAAAGAACTTAAACTAGGAACTAAGAGCTTCAAACTAGCCAGTGAAGGGTTACCGAGGCGGCAATGGATCTGATGAGGTGAAACGGTAGCAGGACAGGCAGTGGGTGAAAGGAGCAGGGGCAGGATCACCATCAAAGTAATAGAGGCCATTGGACTCATGCCCGACACCAATCGTCTTCCGAGTCGTCGAATCCTGAATAAGAACAGAATCAGGAAAAAAAGAGACACAACAGTTAAGATCCTTAGTCAACTGACCAACAGACATTAAATTAAAGGACGAACGAGGTATGTACAAAACAGAAAACAAGGATAAAGATGAAGAGGGTTGAGCCAAAATCGGAGATGACAGCATTCACAACCTGAGGGGGACGACCATGGAGCTACCAACATGTGTCTCTGCTATGCCCAATCCGAACACAATAAGTGCACTGGAGAGTCTGGCCTCTACCACGGCCAGGACGACCACCTCGAAATCCCCCTCCACGTCTTCCACAGTTAGGACCACCACCCCTACTAGGAGTTGGTGGAGTCTGAGTAATAAGGGCGGAGCGATCAATAAGCGAAGGGGAGGGAGGTGAGTCCCGAGGGGTGCTCCGTAGAACACGTTGATATGTCTCGGCAAAAGTAGGAAGACTATCACTACCAAGAATTTGAGACCGAATAGCCTCATATTCAGGTTTGAGTCCGGCAAGAAACTTCATAACCAACATTTGTTCCCTCTGTTTCTGTTGATCCTGAACACTGGTGGTAGGGGGCATAACAGTATTCAACTCTTCATGTAACCGTTTCATAGCAGCAAAATAATCAGTAACAGACAAATCATTCTGCTCGAGCTTGAAATACTGAGAGGACAAATCACACATCCGTGTTAAGGTACTAAAGTAAAGAAGGTGGAGGTACTCCCAAAGTGCTTTAACAGAGCCCAAGTGATTGCATAAATCGGCAGCATCCGGTTCCATGGAATTCCAGATAAGAGTCACAAGTTGAGCGTCCAGTTGTTTCCATGCCTTAGTGGCTTTTTCATCGGCGGTAGGTGGAGACTCAGTAAGATGGGCATCGTGGCCTAAGCCCGTAAGGGACATGGTAATAGCATTGGACCATTGAAGGAAGTTACCATTCAATTTACGATTAGTGAGTTAGGTAGTGATTTTGGAATCCATAGTTGTTAAAAAATAATGAACAATAGCCGTGAACAATGACTGTGAATAGTAATCGATGAACAGTGACTGTGAATAGTAGACGATGAACAGTGACTGTGAATAGTAGATGATGAATAGTAATCGATGAACAGTAATCGTGAATAGTAGATGATGAACAGTGATCGTGAATAGTAGCTGTGAACAGTGATCGTGAATAGTAGCTGTAAACAGTGATGAGGCTGATGCTAGTGGCTGCTAGGGTTAGGGTTTATGTTTAAAGATGAAATAAACTCAAATCTTCAAACAGATTTAACAATCCGAACTTCTTGATTCATGAAGAAGGCGGAAAAACAAAGATAATGAGCAATCTCAGAGGCGGGAGGCTCTGATACCATGTAAAGATGAAAAGTATGATGGGAATATCTCTTTTGGTCTCTGAAGCACGCACACTTCAAAAATTGAAGCGTACTGGTGTCAGACACGTGTCAAACGCGGACACGCGCCTAACATGCTTACAACACGTGTCCGACTCGCCAAAAGTGTGTCCAACTTTGTCTATTTAAGTTTTAACCCCTAGACAGGTCGCCGACACAACGCACGGGACAACTAATTTTTTTATTTTTTATTTTTTATTATTAATTTTTTTTTTTTTTTTTTTTAAAATCCTAACTCTATCGTAAACCCTTAAATTAAAAAAAGAAAAAAGAAACGAAAGGAAAAGAACTAGACTTTTTCTTTGTTGTTAATGGGCTTCAGTTGCTTAGAGTTCTATCAGTGTTTGTGTGGGGGTCTCAGTCTGGGGGGTTTCTGGTTTTGCCTTGGGCTTCATTTTTTGATTTGGTTTACTTTTTCTTTGTTTAATTAATTGGTGTTTCACTGTTTCTTTTTCTTTGAAATTGATAAGTGATAGTAACTAGTAAATGAGTAATTAATAATTTAAGTGTTTAATTGAATAAAATTTAGGTACAATTTTTTAAAAATATAATAGTGCCTAGTGGGTATTTTTTAAAATTTGATAATTGATATTGTGTAGATATGAGTTCTCATTAATTTTAATTGGTGTTGCTTTCTATTGGTAATGAGAGATTAGTTTTATTGGTTATTTGTTCAAATTTATGCAAATTTTTTTTTTAAAATCTAACAGTATCAAGAACTAGACTAGTGGGTATTTTAAACTTGTAAGTACAAAAAAAGGGCAGCCTAGTGCACGAGGCTCTTGCCATTGCGGGGTCTGAAAAGGGTGAGATGTACGCAACCTTACCCCTACAAACAGAGATGATGTTTCCAATTCGAACCCGTGCTTGTAATGCTATGCTTGTAAGTACATAGCATTAAAATATATTTTTAATAAATATTTAAAAATAAACGTATCCTTGGCGTGTCGTGTCCTTGTTTTTTAGAATTTGACGTGTCGACGTGGCGGTGTCGTATCGTGTCACGTGTCCGTGTCCGTGCTTCCTAGCTTTTGGAATATTCAACATACCATGAGAGATGGTATATTCAACATAACATGAGAGAATACAATGAGCCTTTATATAGGCTTGGTTTAACCTAGACTGTTTGCTCTTTAACCGGTGTGGGACAACCACATATGTACATATACTATATTTACACATATACCCTTTAACACATCTTTTGTAAGAAATATTAGGAAGTTCAGAAGATGGTGCACATTCAACTTTTTTTTTTTTTTTTTTTCCTTTCAAGAGTACTTGAAGGTTTTTGGTTTAGAAATTTTATCATTTCTATTTTTGGGTGGAGTCCTCCATTTTGTCATTATTTCTTGGACAAGAAAACATTTTTCTAACAGAACTTTATTTAGAGATAATAGATAAATAAATGTAAGCAAGATACTCGTCCAAAAAGAAAAACAAATGTAACCGAGATGTTTATGTTCTTATTGAAACGTTCAATTTACATGTTATTGTTTTGGTGAGAGGACCACTTGGCTCCGGTATAATGATATAACTGTCTTTGTTGCTTTGTGCTTCACCAAACAAGGCAAGGAGTATAGGAAATATCTTCATTAAGGCTTTATTTGGTTCGTGGGTTACATGAGGGAAAAGAAAGGGGAAAGGAAAACAAGATGGAAAACTAGTTCCTTTTACCTTACGGATTGGACTAGTTTTCCGTCTTGTTTTCCTTTCTCTTATCTTCTCCCTCTTACGAAATCCATGAACCAAACAAAGCCTAAAAGTTTATTAGTGGAAAGTAGAGTTTGTTGGTTAAAGATTCTGCCTTTCTCGGATTCGTATGAAAGTTAGGCAGGGACAAAAATTTGATGCTGTAACTTTTTCCATTGAAACAGGACAGAGGAATTTCATCTTCCAAGAGGAGAAAACAGTGTCTTGATAATGTCGGTGATTGGTCTTCCCTTGACTTGAGCAATAGCATCTGCAGTCAACCACCTGATGACAGTTCTTCAGATCCAATTTCCAAGAAAAAGAAAAAGAATGCTATGAATCAGGAGCATTTAGAGCCGACCAGAGATCCTTCCATCATCGACGACTGCTCTAGGGAGAAAGCTAGTGATTCCAAGCTTAACATCCCAGGTATGCTCCTTTAATTATTTTCTTGCTTCCATTGTGATACCAAAGTAACTGAAACAGATATGCCCCGGTATCTCTTGAGAATAAGAGTTTTTTACAATCCTCTATGAGCCATTAGTAGATTGTATTGTATCCTGTATTCGAACAGGTGCATCAGTTTTGCCATGCTGTCCCTCAGTTAAAAACGTACTCTGTTAACTACTGATTGTAATTTCCTTGCTCTGCCAAAGAATGAGGGTGTTGCTAGGTGTAATCAATGCTTGCAAATTGCAATTATCTTCGTTCTTTGAGTTGAGAGCAGGCTGCTTTCCTGAGTAATTTGATGTTCGTAAAATATAAAAAATGGAGCAGTGAGTTTATGGTCTTTGATTGCTTTTTCTTTCTTTTTGGAAGTTGTTGCATCGATCAACATGAAGAAAGGAGGACCTCGAACCTCACTCTATGAACTCTGCAAGAGAGTGCAATGGCCGATGCCCACATTCAAATCAACAGAGCACAAAACACGGTTAGTCCTACAAAAATATTCTCGTCCTACGCGTCTCTAAATTCATAGTCTAAAATGCTTTATTGTTATTATTTTTATTTATTCTTGAAACCAATTTTTTAGATTTTTTTACCTTGTTTTTTGGTTAGTTACAACCATTTTTAATGTTGGCATTATTGATTTCTTATTGGACAGATCTCCTATTGAATTTGGTGAAGGCTCTGAAAGAAGGCAGGGTTTTAGTAGTTTTGTATCTAGTATAACTTTAACTATACCAGATTTTGGTTTGATCGAACTCACAGGAGATTCAAGAGCTGATAAGAAGAGTTCTTTCGATTCTGCAGCACTCCTCATGCTTTATGAGCTTGAACAGCGAGGAAAGCTCAAAATTGGGGAGTGAAAGATATAACCTTGTCTCTAACTGTATATAAGCCTCTGATTGATATAGAACGGGATCATTTTATCATTTCTTTAACTGGCCATTTATCTTTATTCAAACAAAGTAGAAAAATCAGGCTGATTAGGGTAGTTTTAGTCAGCAAAACTGTACGAGGATGGAGGCATTAAGTGTACGTGTCCGTAGCACTTTGAGTAAAGCAAGTTCTGTTATATGGATGGACCAAGTGTTTTTAATAGGTGTGAACAGCATAAAACTGAATTACCTTTCAGTTCTATTATGAATTAGTAGATTTCTTCTTTGTGCTCTGCTCTTAGATTTAGTTACACTCTTTCCAAACTCCCTAAATTTTGTGTTTCTTGTGTGATTGTTGTTTCGAATTGTGGTTCTCTCTACTTGTGTTGTTCCCAATGTTCATAACATGTATGTAACGTTGTTGTCTTTTGGTGGGTAGATTTCTTAGTAAACCCCAAAAGAAAAAGTGTATGAGAAATTGGTTAAGATTTTGATGAATGGAGATTTCTTAGAAAAGGTGTCTTCCGGTATATACCAGCCACCAGTAATTAAACCTTTCACGAAGGTGAAGAAACTCATTAACCCCTAGAAGAAAGTAATGTCTTGATGTTATTCCACAAGTATGTACAATCTTTATACAACTAAGAGAGGAAAAAGAAAAGGAAAGAAAAAACTAAGAAAGGAAAATTACAGATAAGATCAAATCTGACAAATCTTAATTAACATAAATAACGTGATTCGTAAATCATGACAACATAAATTCCGATAACTCCAACACTCCCCCTCAAGCTGGAGCGAATACATTCATGAGGCCAAGCTTGACAATAGAGGACTTCAATAGAGAAGGTCCAACGGACTTGGTAAACATATCGGCTGTCTGATCTGAAGAAGGAACCAAACTAAGAGAGGAAAAAGAAAAGGAAAGAAAAAACTAAGAAAGGAAAATTACAGATAAGATCAAATCTGACAAATCTTAATTAACATAATTAACGTGATTCGTAAATCATGACAACATAAATTCCGATAACTCCAACACTCCCCCTCAAGCTGGAGCGAATACATTCATGAGGCCAAGCTTGACAATAGAGTACTTCAATAGAGAAGGTCCAACGGACTTGGTAAACATATCGGCTATCTGATCTGAAGAAGGAACCAAACATGGAGTAATAATCCTAGCACGAACTTTCTCATTGATAAAATGAATGTCGACTTCAATATGCTTGGTACGCTCATGAAGAACAGAATCGGAAGCAAGCATAATAGCAGACTTATTGTCACAAAACAGTGTAGAGGCTCACTCACAGGGAATCCTAATTCTTGTAAAAGGGATCTGAGCCATAAAAGTTCACATGAACCTTGTGCCATAGCACGATATTCAGCTTCAGCTGATGATCTTGAGACTACTGCTTGTTTCTTGCTTTTCCAAGAGATAAGGTGTTTACCATAAAAGGTACGGAAACCTGAAGTTGAGCGTTTATCACTCTTGAAACCAGCATAGTCGGCATCCGTAAAGCATGAGACCCCAGATTGTTTTCCTGCAGTAAAGAAAAGACCCAACCCCGGGCAAGTTTTTAAATATCGAAGAATATGGTGAACTGCGTCCATATGAGAAGTACGTGGGGCATGCATAAACTGACTCACAACGCTTAACAGCAAATGTGAGATCAGGTCGTGTGTTGGTCAAATAAATAAGACGACCAACCAAAACACTGATAAGAAAATGGATCAGGCAAAAGCTCTCCTGACTCAGATGATAGTTTGAGATTCGAGTCCATAGGTGTAGAAGCAGGGCGACACCCCATATACTTGTATCACTAAGGAGATCCAATATGTACTTTCTTTGGGTCATTGAGATCCCATGACGAGATCGGGCAATCTCAATACCAAGGAAATATCAATGGAGACCCAAATCTTTAACATAAAAAACAGTTCCAAGTTTCTTCTTTACCCCTGTGATTCCTCTAGTGTCATCACCAGTAATAATAATATCATCGACATAGACAGATAAGATGATACATCGACCATCCGAACGACGTCTAATGAAGCGAGTGTGATCGAAATGGTATCTGGTGAATCAAATAGATAGAACCACATCACTAGAGCGACTGAACCATGCCCGAGGAGACTGTTTCAACTCATAAAGTGACTTAAGCAATCGACAAACTTTCCCCGAATATTACCCCTCAGCCTGAAACCCCGGAGGGGGGTCCATATAAATAGTCTCCTGAAGATCCCAATTCAAAAAAGCATTTTTGACGTTAAGTTGATGAAGAGGCCAAGAGTAGGAGGCAGCCAAAGAAATAATAAGGTGAACAGTAGTGAGCTTAGCCACGAGAGCAAAGGTGGCATTGAAATCTTTGCCTGGAATTTGAGTAAATCCTTTGGCAACCAGTCTAGCTTTATAACGATCAATAGAGCCATCAGGAAGATACTTAATGGTGAAAACCCATTTGCACCCAACTGTCTTTTCCTCCGAAGGGAGAGAAACAAGCTCCCAAGTGTTTTTTCGCTGAAGAGCATCCATTTATGCTTGCATGGCTTTGGCCCAGTGTGAATTCTGGAGAGCCTCATATACAGACCGGGGAATCGAAATGGAATCAACCTGACTAAGAAAAGCATGGTAGGGACCTGAAAGAGCAGAATAAGATATATACTAGGAAAGAGGGTGATTAGTAGAACAAGAGTAACCATACCGATTTACCGGGCAAGAAATACGGGTGGATCGTCTTAATGGTGGAGAAGGAAGACCTGGATCCAGAGAAGTATCGGGTAGCAGAGCATGAGCTTGTGGATGTCGAGAGTAACGGAATTCAGGAGAAGATGTGATAACTGGTGGGAGGGAAACAACAAGAGTAGGAGAGTCAAAAACAGGAATAGGACAGGGAAGTTCATCCGTTATAGGGGAAGTTTCCTGAGGGACCGAGGCAGGGGAATGACGAGAACCTGCAAAAAAAGGAACATCTTCCAAAAAAGTAACATCCATAGAATTATAAGTCCGACGAGAAACAGGATCATAGCATCGATAACCTTTAGACATAGGGGAATACCCAAGGAAGACACAGCGGATAGCCTTATCATCGAGTTTAGTGTGAACAGGACTGCGGTCCTGAACAAAGCATGTGCAACCAAAAACACAGGATAAAACATGAAAAAGAGTGCAATCGGGCTGAAGAATATGCAGTGGAGCCTTTCCATTTAAGACACGACTCAGGGTACGATTTATGAGATAAGTGACTGTGAGGACAGCAAAGTGCCAGAAGTATTTAGGCACCTCCATTCCTCGAAGGAGACATCGGACAACAAACATAATGTGACGATTTTTTCGTTCTGCCACACCATTCTGTTTCGGGGTATATATACAACTAAATTGTTAAGGATACCCTGTTTATTTAGTTCAGAACAAAACTCATTAGAGATGTATTCACGGCCATTATCATATCAGAGTGTGCGAACAACAGTTTGAAACTGGGTTGTGATCATTTGTAAAAATTGAACAAACAATGGAAAAACCTCAGATTTTTTCTTAAGGAGAAAAAATCATGTGCAACGTGAATAATCAACTATGAACGTAACATAATATCGGTACTCATTCAGAGCAGTAATAGGGGAAGGTCCCCACACATCCGAATGTACAATATCAAAAACACAAAGGGCACAAGACATGCGAGGAATATAAGTAGAACGAGTATGTTTAGAAAGTTAGAACTGAGGAATGGAGGTGTGATACATAAACATCTGATAGATACGAGTTTTCATAGAATTAAGAACCAGCCTAAGATAGCACAATTATCCATAGTCCATTGATCGAATGTAGGATCAGTAGCAGCAGGCTTAGGCACTGTGCCAAATAGCCAACTAGTCTTTACTTTGGCACCAAGAAAAAGACGAAGAGAATGAGACCATGCTGCAAAATTGTTCCCATCCAATAGGACACTCGTAACACGTTGTACAGGAATATACTGAGATAAGGAGAGATTCGAACGAGATTGAGACATAGGAGTAGTCTGCTGAATATCTAAACTTTTATCAGAGGTAGTCACAGTGGCTGAGGAAGAAGGGACCAACCAAATAGAACTATCAGCAAGGTGCAAACAGAGAAAGGGGCTGCCAAAAGGAATGGACAGCCCAACAGAAGAGGAGAAAGAGCACTGAAAAGCTCTAAATCATCGAAAGACCCAAAAACAGGGCAAGGGTTAGCCGAAGCTAACCAAGGAAGAGTCGCAGGGCTTGTGGGTTGCGGCCAAGGGAGGAGGGCTTGGGTGAGGTGGCAAGGGGCTGGGTAGTGGCTGGGTGAGGTGGCGAAGGTCTGGTGGTGGTGGCTAATGTGCGGCGCAGGGAGTTGGTGGTGGTGGTTGTGCGGCGGAAAGAGGAAGGGGGCTAGGGTTTATACTTTTGGCTTTGATACCGAGAAGAAAGTAATTTCTTGATATTATTCCACTAGTATGTACAATCTTTATACAACTAAGAGAGGAAAAAGAAAAGGAAAAAAAAACTAAGAAAGGAAAATTACAGATAAGATCAAAACTGACAAATCCTAATTAACATAAATAACGTGATCCGTAAATCATGACAACATAAATTCCGATAATCCCAACACCCCTTGATGCCAATGCAATTGAGAAATCGACATGGTGACCTAACTTTTTAATTTTACTCGAAACTAGTTGCATTATTCTTTCAATAACATCTAGTTACCCCAATCAGGAAGATGAAAAGATTGTTTATCCATCAATCGATACTGGTAAAGGACTTGACACTTCCTTTCTATGTTAACTAGTCGATAACCCGTGATAGCACGGGTTGTTCAATAAGTCGATCTTTGTATGTATATATTGTAAAAATGCTTATAAGTTAAAAGAATAAATTGGAACATCGCGAGGGATGTTTGGAATATTTTGATTTGATTTTAAATTAGTTAAGTAAGAAGCCCATTTGTTGGTTTTGACATTGATTTGTTTCATGATGACATAATTATAACCTAGCTCGTTTGAAGTGAACAAAGCGATCTGCACAATAGAAGGATAGTAGAAGAAAGGAAATTACATAGCGCACTCCATCATAACATTCATTCACAATATCTCTGGGGAAAAACTAAAGCTATTTTTGTTGTAAGCTAGTAATATAGATACTATTTTCGTAAATAGCTTTTTCCGAAGAGTGTTTGAAAAGTAAATTGTACTTCTTCTAAACTGCTAAAATAGAAACAACTTTCCTTGGTTGATTTCGTATTTTTCAAAACCTTACTGGGTGAGGCCTTCCAAAGAGACTTTAATAATTGAGCTAATAAGGATAAAATTGGGTAGGTCCTACTCGCTGTGAATGTAAATGAGGGGAAAGGAAGAGTTGCCTTTTCTCTCTTTGTTGGTAATCCAAAATATCCTATAATCATCCAATAAAGTAAGTAGATTCTTTTTAAATCAACACATAGGCATCAAAAGAGGAGACATGATATGCAAACTGGAAACATAATAAGTAATTTCCAAATCGTAATATGCGAATATGAAACATCATAGATGTTTTCAATATGTTCTTGCAGTTTAAGGAGTTTTTTGTAGTAGCTACTTCTGTTGAGTGTTGAGAATCAACTATGATAACTGTTTACATAAGTTTTTTTTGGTCTTGTTCCTTGTAATTCTTCCTGATGAACTGTTTGTATCTGCTTGTGTTGGTATTGCACCAATGTTGTCTTCTTCCAGTTGGCTTTCCGCTCTCTTTTGTTTGTTGGGCACATTTGTTGATGCTTCTCCGGTAGCGTTTGTCTGTGTTGCCTGTATAGAATAGATTAGGGAAATTAGTATGACATTACTTTTGAAAATAATTTGTAAAGACTAATTGTTACCATTTCATCATTTGTTTCTAAGCTGGCAGTTGGTAGCTCATATCCTGTCAAATACTTTGCTGACGGTGTAATTCTGCCACCCCTTGTAGTCATTCAACTTTAGTTGGAAAATATAGGTCTTTCCTTTAAGGTTCTCAATATCAGGTGGAATTGCCACAATATTCTTTCCAAGTGCCTGGATGACATGTTACGAATTTTGCAAAATTGGATATTTTATTTATTTTTTTTTTTTTATTTTTTTATTTTTTGGCTTTAAAAAATAGTAGGTATACATCTACTTTTGGCTTGCTAGCTCTGTTGCTGGCTTTCCAATTAGTTTCTCAGCTACTCTGTCCAAAAAAACTAATGAAGCATAATATGTCTAGTCTTCAACTTGAAGCTGTATCCTATATCTGTATTGAATGCACAAATTCATTATGTTAGGAATTTTTTCGTTTCGTTTTATACATGTTATTTAAAGGAACAATACATTCAATGATTTTGTACCTTTGTGTTGGGTATTGAGGCTGTATGTTGCAATTCTTTACACCAAAAACCATCATCCTTTGGTTGGACTTTCTTTTGACACGGTGTGCAAGAGACATAGTACCAGCCATATTGTGATTCAATGTTTGCAACTGATGCCTTGCAGGTAACTACAGTTTCTTGGACCTTGTAATTTGGTATTTGGTTAGTAATAGTATTTAATGTAGAATTGCAGCATTGTTTGCATTATTTAACTGGGTTTTTGACTCCCATTTTATTACTTTGAGCTCTTCAATTTGTTTCCTGTTGCATTGAACTTCTTCCTCAATTGGCATCTGACTTGTTTGTTGGCTTGGTATTTGTTGAATTTTGTTTCCCCTGATAGATTTCACTATTGGAAGAGTAGATGTACGTTAAATTTTCTTTTGATTTATTTATTTGAGATGTAAATTTCATATGTTTTTTGTTTACTTGTCAGCAAATTGGGATGCTTCTAGAATATCTAAGTTGATGTAGACCGTTGTAGCCATTGTGGTTGATAGGACATAAGCTCCTGCATAGTGTGCATGGGTTGTTAATATTGTTAATGAGTTTGAAATGAATGTTGAAGTTTAATGAGTTTAGTCTATTATTATGTAAGCAGGGAATTTAAATAATGTAAGTATGTTGTACCTTGAAATTGCCTTATAGTTGTTGAACTGACGACCATAGTAACAGGCCTTCAGTTTTAGTGAGTACATCATCAATCTTGCTTGCAGTGTTGTTCCATAATGTGACTCTTATTTTGAGAGATCTATATTCCAAAATGCGTTAATACAAAGAAGTTTTCAGGCAAAATGTGCTTTTGGTGTATTACTTGTATGTAAGCAATTCAACATTTCTCCTTTTGACGACTCCTTTATCATTTGAGCTTTCTTGCACTAGTCCAATTGCAGTAATTTTGCCTATTATATCTGCATGTAATGTATTTATTAGGATGGTAATCGGTATTTCCCTTAGAGTTTGCGTGTTTAAGGTATTTGTGGTTTCTTACCTGTAAGCTGAATAGGGTAGTTCAATCTTTCAGTCAATGCAATGGAATCTGCAAAATGGAATTTGTGTACCGGGAATGTTGTCAAATAGTCCTTCCGCTCTTTGATTTGTATATCGTAGTGAAAGATCAATTTCTTCTCATTTGGTATTGGACGATACTTGTCATTGCACGTGCCAACTCTAAAATTCTGTATGATGTATACCTTCCCTTCTTCAGTGTATGCCCCTAAACTTTGGTGCTACATTGTTCCAAATTGTTGCATGTATATCATTATTCTGATACAATTAATAATAAGATTGTATGTTAGACAGTTTTTTTCTCTCAAATAAAGTGAATGAACATTTATTTGACAGGTTAATACCTCTTCATCCAATAGAAGCATCTCTAATCTAATCACTTGGTTGGTTTTCAAGTTGACAGCATCCCATAATCGCGTGACTCTTATTGTGATCTTCCATGAATCTGATTCACTGGTTAATTCTAGAATAAGATTACAATTCATGTTGACTGCGGCTTTGTTACCGACCGGCGTGGAAGAAAGTAATTGTTAGATACTTTGTAAATATTTCTATATTTAATTGATTTGTGTAAAACAGTTGTTATGTTTATGTTCTGGTGATGTTTTTGTCATGCAATGTAACACCTGTTGGTAGATTGCTTAAAATCTCTTTGTATACGATATTATTTGTTGTTTTAATGCATTCGGACTTGTCATTTTTATTACCACCTTTAGTCCACCCCTTGAGGTTACCCTTGATATGGCCACATATAATTGACCATGAGTAAAAACTGGTTTTGGTTAAAAAATTCCAACATTTTTTAATGATTGCCCTCGACTCTTGTTTATGGTCATGGCGAAACAAGCTGTGACTGGAAATTGTCTTCATTTTTGGATGAATGGGCATTTTGAGTCGCTTGGAGATAACCCAATTCTTGGAATAAATACCCTGGTTCCAACATTTATACCAATAATTATTTTAGCTTCTATAACCCGAGTCCCTAGTTGAGTGATTATTAGCCTTGTTCCATTACAAAGTCCAGCAGTCTGGTTCAAATTCCTAAGAAGCATTATAGGTAAGCCGACTTTTAATATCAACTTGTGGTTAGGAAGCCCTGGAAACTTCAAAGCTTTTAGGAACTCTGTGGGGTATAGCATTTCTTGATCCTCTGTGTATGATGAAGCCTTACAAATTGAGTATGCACTCAAATATATCTTTTCTTCTCCTTGTACTAAAGTTATCACCCTATTATTGATTTCTTCTACAATCTCATTTGTGGGTGCTAGTATTGCTCTCTTTTCCAGGTACTTTGGATCTAATAGCTTTTCTTCCAAATTAGGGTAAATGCTTTGAATAATGTCATTGGCTGGGTCTTCTCCTGATGGAATCAACAAATCTTCGGGCACTTCAATTTTGCTTTCTCCGTCTCCTTCTCTAATTTGCCATCCCCTATCTTAAGTATCCAATCTCCAAAGTCAGATTGGGATGGTGCAGTAGCTGATCCTATTGTGGGTGTTTCTAGTCGCATATTTCTTGTTAGCATAAACACTTGACAGTCATGCCACAACCCTGATCTATTTACTGATGATTGCACTATATCTTCTCTGCCGCCATTTGGCACTATAGGCAGAATTTGTTGGAAGTCTCCACCCATGACAACCTTTCTTCCGAATGGTTGTCTTTCATTTTCTAAATTTGAAAGGCGCATACTGTCTTTTAATGTTATCAACAGCTTCAAAGCATTGTTTGTAGGCCATAGGTGCTTCGTCCCAGATAATTATGCTTGCCTTGGAGAGCAATTCAGCTGTATGTGCTCCGGGTTTAATTTTGCAGGTTCATTCTTCTGTGATATTTATCGGAATATGAAATCGTGAATGTGATGTTCTACCCCCTGGTAACAATAAAGCAGCAATTCCAGATGATGCCACGGCAATTGTAATTTTCCGTTGTGAACGTACTGCGGACAAAATGGTCTTGTACAAATATGTTTTCCATGTTCTTCCATGACCATAAATGAAGAACATAACCCCTTTTCCGAGTTGACTACATTCATAACTACTGCATAGATTCTTCTTTGATCATCATTCGTTCCAGCAAATAGAGTATTGTGTTGAGTGCCCAAGTGTGCAACATCATATGACATTTCTTCTTGAATCAATCTATTCCTTATTTGTCGAAAGATTGCAGGGTCTGGTAAAGGCATAGAAGGGAAGTCATTTAGACTTTGGCCCACTTTCATAAGAACCTAATCAATTTCATATAGACCGTAGTTCTTTATTTGTGTATGTGATAACTTTAACTGTTCAAAACCTAGAACACGTCTTTGGCTATATTCTATATCTTCAGTCAGAAGCACCCAGTTCTTTTCCCAGAAGTCTAATGGATCGAACATTTCACATTAAGTCAATATAATTAAGAAGAGTTCTCTAAGTTGTGAAGCAGTAGCCAAATTTGACGCTTCTTTTATGGCTTCATGCCATTCACCATCATCTTCTAAAAGGCCAAGAGCGTAAGATGCTGCCTTATATGTCGTATGACATATATTGTTTACTGTCTTTAGGTCTTCCGGGCTTTTCGGACCTTTAACAATGTTCAATAACATTCTCCTGTAGAACCTTTCCCCACTTGAAGGGTGAGCATAAAATAGCCGACCTATACACTTTCCTGACTTTCTTCTAGTCTATTTCTTTCCATCTGTATACCAGACCCAATCTCTTGGTAAGTCTACATATGTTAGCTGGTGTACATACTCATATTACTCATTAGCATCCACTCAGTGAACATAGTGTGTTGTATATTTGGTCTATTTAATACATTTTGCAGATTATCATCATCTCTGAAAGTTACGCACCATTCATCTGGTAAGTGGAAATTCAACCTCTCGACGGCTGGTTGTCGATAGTGGATGTCAAACTTAAAGATCCGCCAGTATGCCTCGGATGCTGATCGACAAATATCTATATTCCAAGTAGTTTTTTATCTCATCATGTCTCAGCATGCCTTCACTTGTTCTACCCACAGTATGTTGTAAGACCATTGTTGCTCTATCAGGGCCCTTTGTTACATATTTGAACAAATATTTTATTGATCGAGATTAATTACACCATTCTACATTTATATGTGCCTGATACTTCACCATAGGTCTATGTTGTACGGGACAATGCTCTGATTGTCCAATAGTATTCCATTTTTATCCACAATTTTACCATCTCTCCTCCATCTGTAAATAGTGAATCCATTTTCCTCAATAGTTGTCCGTTCAGAAACTCTCTTTGGGAAATGCTTCTTGCATTTGTTGTTGAATATGCAAGGAGATTATGGATTTCCAGAGCCACATAGCCCATGAACCATAAATTGCTTCACTGCTTCATAAGCTATTGGATCACTTTGTTGGTTCAGTATCTCTGCAGATATAATCCGATCAATATGTTCTGGTACGGGATTTTTATCTCTTGGATAAAGAAAAATGAGTATATGGGCATGTGGTAGTCCTCTTTTCTGAAACTCAATTGTGTACATCACTGTTATTTTGTAGAAAAGAATCAGCTTAAATTTACAATTTATAATTATGGAAAGTACTGCATATTATTCACTCATAGGAAATACAATATATAGTGATCTACTAAATATAATTTATAGAAAATTGAATACATGCAACAATAGTGCCAAACTGCTTGCCTTGTTTTAGGTCTTACAATAATTCATCCAACTTAATCTTAAAAACTCGTGCACAATATCAAGTCTTTCTTTGGCCTTTTGACCATGGATTTATTCAAGAAAGGATGCTATTTCAGGCCACTTAGGATTATAGGTGAAAGTGATGAATAAGTCTGGGTAACCTGCTCATCTCCATATTGCCATTGCGTCTTGATAATTTTGAATCATATATCTTCGACTTCCAGTGAAAGAGGAAGGTAGAATAATGCGTTTACCACAACTGCCTTTATCTGTATCTCCACGCAAAATTGCATCCTTCAAAACATTGTATACTTCACTTCGTAGTTGACCTTGGTTTCTTCTTAACCAATGTAGTTGATCTTGTTCTATAGATGTATAAGCATCAACAATATACTGCTAATCTCTCATCACAAAGCAATGTCTTGCCTTCGATACTTCTTTGTTTTAGTCTGTATGCATAGTATTCCCACATGGTACATTTTCTGTCTGTTACATTTGTTCCTCCTCTACTTCTGTTGGGAATACCACATCGATAGCCATCCTCACCATACGAAAATAATAATGGGTATTGTAGTGCCATGAAAGATGGGTGTGTTTCATATATCCATTGTAAGCCTAATGTCTTATTGTCTACTATGATATCACGTTCAGTAAACGATGGATCAAAGTCTCCTACAATAAATGCTACAACATCTGCAAAATTGGGGATGCTATATTTTGAACGGGTTGTGTTCCTGCGACCAATAAGACGAAGGCGAATAACTTGTATGTTGTCTTCTTGAAATCTATCACGTGTTATTCTGAATGATTTGACCAACACATTGCATTCGTAGAGCATTTTCAGAAGGCCACCAATTATATTGGGTTCAAGAAGATTGTTATTGTCATTACTATAAATTGTGGAAATCCTATTTGAGATTTCATTGTCCATGTCATAAATATAGAGTTGTACAAATCTTGGTTGGTAACCTTCCACTAGAAGTAAAGCGCCAATTTTATGGTAGTTTTGCCCCCCTAATATGAACACGAATGGGGCATGTTCCCGTGTTAATGGCTTTATCAATTTTACTACCCATGGATTTCAGTGCAAAATTCATATTATAAGCTCTTATGTTTCTACGAAAGGTAGATGACTGTTGTCCTCCCTGGTACGAAAGCAAATTCTCAAGAATAGCTGGTGTACACTTCAATAGTGGTAGTCTAACTTGGCCTACAGAGCAACAAATTGAGAACGATGGGGTTCTAGGTTGCTTAGACTTTAATGTTCTTTCTTGGTACCATAAAATAGCTCCACAATAAATACATGTACATGTAGGTCCTCTAAAGTTCCATGCTTGTGTATATTTCCCTACACATCTAAAGGAAACAAACTGCTTATCTTTTTTCAAACACTTTAATACTTTCCTAGCAATGTTTGTTTTTTAGGATATATTTTTATTGTCCACTTACGTTCCAATGGAATACTTGGATTACTACTTCTGGATGAGTCTTGTAGTAATCTTCTATCTGTACGATGGCATTCTGGTACTTGTGTTGATGGACTTATGTTTATCGTGGGCTCAGCATGCGCAACTAAACAAAGATAAATAGTATTGTAGGAAGCATCTATGTAATTATGATAATATACCTATGACCCTTGGATCCAATTTGTGAATAGTTGTTCTAGTACTAACAAAACCATCGGTGTTGATGATAGAATGTGAAATGATATTAGGCACTGGTTGATATGCAGCGTGATTCGATATCTGTGCAACAACTATGCTATTAGTCTTGTAAGGCACAATCTATTCAACTCCTTAAAACCTAGGTGTCAAGTACAGGGAAACTAAAGCCTTATAAACCGCACAGAGGGGGCATAAATGTGCGATGTGGGACATTCCAACACACCCCCTGAACTACAGGAGCCGGACACTCGGCATACCTTGGACCACAGCAGCCGGACACTCGGCACACCAGAAGACAAGCCCAATTAAGCTCTGATACCACTTAAAAAAACACTAGTAACCCGCTGAGCCGGTGGCGTTGTGGCAATATCTTTACCAGAAGTAGCCATGAAAACCCACACAAACAAATGTTGAAGAGAATCAACATTGGAAGTAACAACAAACAAACTCCCACAACCGGATATTCGACTGAAAAATAATGGGCAGCCGGACACTCGGCTTCACCCAACAAGAGACAGAGAGCACAAAGACAGCTCTAGTGCAAACCAACAGGGCATCCGGACACTCGGCTTCACCTAAAAACAGAGACAAAGAGCACACAGAGGGCTCTAATGCATAACTAGAGTGCCCAAAAAGGGCAAAGAGGCAGCCGGTAAGGCTGCTAGGACTATGCTGAAGGGCCTGAAGGCTAGAGGGGTACGGCTGGCTTCGGGAGAGGTGCGGCTGGCCCTGGTGAGGCTCAGCTGGTGGAGGGAGGAAGGGAGGAGATGGGCGAGAGGCTAGCTGGTGGCTGGGTGAGGTGCAACTGAGATGATGGTGGTGGTGAGGTAGGGTTTGGCTTTGGCTCTGTTACCAAAAAGAGAAGAAGAAAGGTTCTATTGTATTTACATTCTAATGATATTATATAGTTACAAGGAAGAGATCCAATATAGGAAAGAAATAAAGAGAAATAAAAAAAAATCATAATTGGTCAACATGACCTCTAAAATCACGGGCTAAAAATACGTATGTAACTCCTAATTTAACATTTAATTCCAACAAAAAATAGAAGAAGAAAGGTTCTATTGTATTTACATTCTAATGATATTGTATAGTTACAAGGAAGAGATCCAAGATAGGAAAGAAATAAAGAGAAATAAAAGCAAATCATAACTGGTCAACATGACCTCTAAAATCACGGGCTAAAAATACGTATGTAACTCCTAATTTAACATTTAATTCAAACACTCCCCCTCAAGTTGGGAGCGAAGACATCGACAAGCCCCAGCTTGCCAAGAGAAGACTGCAAAAGCGTAGGGCCAACAGACTTAGTAAACATATCAGCTGTTTGATCAGTAGAAGGAACAAAACTTAGAGAAATAACTCCGGTCCGAACTTTTTCCCGAATAAAGTGAATATCAACCTCAATATGCTTAGTCATCTCATGAAGAACTGAGTCAGAGGACAACATAATGGCGGACTTCTTGTCACAAAATAGTGTAGATGTGCCTGTAATAGGAAAACCCAACTCCTGTAGAAGAGATCGAAGCTAGAGAAGCACACAAGTGCCTTGGGCCATGGCACGATATTCCGCTTTAGTTGAAGAACGAGAAACAACTGCTTGTTTCTTACTCTTCCAAGATATAAGATGACTTCCCCGAAAAGAACAGAAACCAGACGTAGAACGCCTATCACTTTTAGAACTTGCATAGTCGGCATCTGTAAAATAGGAGAAACCAGTCTGAACTCTTGCTGTAAAGAAAACCCCAAGACCAAGGCAAGTCTTTAGGTATCGAAGAATATGATATACAGAATCCAAATGAGAGGCACGCGGTGAATGCATGAACTGGCACACAACACTAATAGCAAATGTGAGGTCGGGTCTTGTGTTCGTTAGATAAATGAGACGACCCACAAGACGTTGATATACTGAAGGATCTGGTAGGAGTTCTCCCATCTCTGGAGTTAACTTAAGGTTCGGATCCATAGGGGAAGAGGCAGGCCGACATCCAAGCATGCCTGTATCCTGAAGAAGATCAAGAGAATACTTTTTCTGAGATAAATAAATACCTTTGCATGACTGAGCAACCTCAATACCCAGAAAATACCGAAGTGGACCCAAATCCTTAATATCAAACGACACTCCAAGAGACTGCTTCACTTAAGTAATACCCAGCGCATCATCCCCGGTAATAATAATATCATCAACATAAACAAAAATAATAATACACTTCCCCTGAGACTGACGGTGAATAAAACACGTGTGATCTGAATGGCATCGAACAAATCCCATGCGAAGAACCATCTCACTAAAACGGCTAAACCATGCACGAGGAGACTGTTTCAGGCCATAGAGAGATTTGCGAAGGAGACAAACTTTCCCTGAATACTCCCCCTGAGCCCGAAAACCAGGTGTGGGATCCATGTAAATAGTTTCAGACAAATCACCATTAAGGAAAGCATTTTTAACATCCATTTGATGAAGCGGCTAGGAGTAAGAGGCAGCTAACGAGACAAGAAGACGAACCGTCGTTAACTTAGCCACAGGAGCAAAGGTAGCACCAAAATCCTTACCAGGCACCTGAGTAAAACCCTTAGCAACCAAATGAGCCTTATAACGATCAATAGTCCAGTCAGCCAAATATTTCAAACTAAAGACCCATTTACAGCCTACAGTGCGCTCCCCTGTGGGAAGGGGAACAAGCTCCCGCGTCTTATTGCCCTGAAGAGCATCCGTTTCCACCTTCATAGCAGCCACCCACTTAGGATTTTGGAGAGCCTCGTGAACAGAACGAGGAACAGAGATTGAATCAACCTGACTAATAAATGAGTGAAAAGAAGCGGACAAGCCTTGGTAAGAGATATACTTGGAAATAGGATGGTTAGTACTAGCAGAAAGAAGATAATGTGCAGGGGGGTGACGGACATGAGTAGGATAACGGGGAGAGACAGGAGCTAAAGAAGGAGGAGAGATACCTGAATCTGGAGAAGACTAAGGCAGGGTAGCAGAGGAGCACTGACGGCGAGTGTACAATTGCATTGGATCACCAGAGACAACCAGAGGCAATGAAGTATCCGTAGAGTCAAGAATAGGAACCGGACGAGGTAGAATAGAGTCATCAGGCATGACAGGCTCCATAGCAGCGGTGACGAGGAAGAACCTGGGAAAAATGAAATAATTTCCAAAAATGTAACATCCAAAGAGTTATAGAAATGACGAATGACAGGGTCATAACACCTATACCCTTTAGACATAGAAGAATAGCCCAAAAATACACAACAAATGGCTTTATTATCAAGCTTGGTTCGAGTAGGACTCCTATTTTGGATAAAACAGGTACAGCCAAAAACACGAGGTATAATGGGAAAAAGAGTGCAATCAGGCTTAAGAACTTGAAGAGGGGCCTTCCCTTGGAGGACACGGCTAGGAGTACGATTAATAAGATAAGTAGCAGTAAGAACAGCCATATGCAAAAATATTTGGGAACATTCATCCCACACAAAAGACATCTAACAACAGCCATGAGGTGGCGGTTCTTATGTTCTGCCACCCCATTCTGTTCTGGAGTGTAGAAACATGTAACTTGTTGGAGAATCCCATCTTTATTAAGGGCAGCCCTAAACTCATCAGTAAGATACTCTTGACCATTATCAGACCGAATATTACGTATAACTGTATTACACTGAGTTTTAATCATTTGAAGAAAATTCCTAAAGTGACTGAAAACTTCAGATTTTTTCTTCATTAGAAACACCCCAGTGCAACGAGTGTAATCATCAATAAAAGTAACATAATAACGGTGCTGTGATAATGCAGTGACAGGAGAAGGACCCCAGACATCAGAGTGAATAACATCAAAGGCACTAGGTGCGCGCTGCATACGTGGAATATACGAAGTGTGAGTATGCTTAGACAATTCACAAACCACACAATTAAACTGAAAATCTTTGCAAGCTTTATTTAATGGAGGAAATGGCCAACACAAATACTTAAAATTGACATGACCAAGACGGGCATGCCATAAAAATCCAAAGCTTTAAGGGAAAAAACATATTTATTAGAATCTGGTAAAACAGAGTTATTTGGAATGGAAGAGACAGTAACTTGCAAGTTGGAGGTCATCCCAGACGCTGGTGGATCCCCAAAGAAGTACAGACCATCCCGCTAATACCCCCTGCCAAAAATCTTCTTCGAAGTCAGGTCCTACAAGTAGCAACCATGAGGTAAGAAGACAACAACACAATTGTGGTCTTTAGCAAGACGGTTAACAAACAGAAGATTATAAGCAAAGTTGGGAACATAACAAACAGATGAGAGAGTAAGATCGGGAGTCAAATGAATATCACCCTAACTATGAACAGGGATAGTACTTCCATCCACAATACACACTGACTGATCACTAGGAGTGCAAGGATAAATAAAACCAGAACACGTAGCAGTCATATGATTAGAAGCACCAGAATCCAGAATCCGTGTGGGATGGGCCGACTTACCAAGAAGAGCAGTAGGTGTACCGGTGGCAACAACAGCTATGGGGCCTGAAACGGTAGAGCTCGAAGCAGAGGAGGAAGCACCTAAACCCAAATGGGACTGACGCTGGGCAATCTAGGACTGAAGTTGACTAAAATCAGGGGAAGGTGAAACAACCTCAACAACGGCACCCATACGAGGAGCACTTTTCCCGCTACCAGCGGGGGGCTTGTTCTTAGCAAATTATTGTCGTAATTCTGGATGCAGGTCAAAACAACGATCCATAGTATGGCCCGACTTCTGAAAATGCTGACAAAAAAATTTTGAACCTGTCGGACGAGAACTTGGGGGGGCAGCAAAAGCCATCTGATCCGGAACAGACGGAGAAGAACTCGGCACAGAAGCGACAGAAATAAGATGACGATTGCGCTCATCTCCATCCACCGTAACAAAAGCCTCAATAAAGAGGGCAGAGAATCGTATTAAGAATCTGGGAACAAAGGGCCTCAAACTCGGGTTTCAAACCCATTAAGAACTGGTAGGTAGACGGCGATCCAAACGCTTGGACTCAAAATCACCATCGTTCGAAAAATCACTTAGAGGTTCATACTGAGAGAGCTCCTCCCAGCGAGTCTGTAGATACCCAAAGTAATCACCAACAGAAAGACCCAAAGCAGATTGAGAGGCATGAGAGATATCCTGATAGAGTTCAAAAATACGAGAATCACTATGAGCATGCGCATACATTTTATTAAGCGCAGTCCAAAATCACACACATTTCAATGATACATGAACATGTTGTACACCCGTTCATCCATGGAATTAAACATCCAGCCTAAAATAATACAGTTATCAGAATACCATTCCTCATACTTATCATTAGATTCCCCCGAGGAAGTTACCTTACCAAGTAACCATCCAATCTTACGTTTTCCGCCAAGAAACAAACGAAGTGAATTAGCCCAGGCATGAAAGTTCTTACCATTGAACAAAATGGTAAGCTCCGATACCTCTTGTAAGGCACAGCCCATTAAACTCCTTTAAACCTAGTTGTCAAGGAGAGGGGAACTAAAGCCTTATAAACCGCACAGAGGAGGCATAAATGGGCGATGTGGGACATCCAACACACCCCCTGAACCACAGGAGTCGGACACTCGGCATACCTGGACCACAGCAATCGGACACTCGGCACGCCGGAAGACAAGCCCAACCAAGCTCTGATACCACTTGTAAGGCGCATCCCATTCAACTCCTTAAAACCTAGGTGTCAAGGGGATGGGAATTAAAGCCTTATAAACCGCACATAGGGGGCATATATGGGCGATGTGGGACATTCCAACAATTTGTATTATGGCCTTCTTGAATGGCAGTTTTTGCGTCTTCTCCCATTGGAAACAATGTTTCTTCTTTGTGCCATCACCAATCTCCTGCATAATCTTGCCCAAAACGCAAGATTTCGGCTTCCCCATTGCATGTAATAATTTGAACCTATTGGTGCTTGAGTTTGATAACTTAAAATAGGGATTCTGCAAATAGTAAGGATTCTTCTAGAAAAGTACTCCGCAGCTTGTAGAATAGTTACATTACTCCATGGAGTTTCGATAGTAAACACGGGTTCCAAAATATTCGAATTAACAATATCTGCATTTATTTGAGTACCAAGCCTTGTAGTAGGGCTGACATTTCGTCTTCCAACTCTTACTGTTCTCCTCCGAAATCTCGCCAATCTAGCTGATTCCATTCTTCAAAGCAATAACTACCAAAGTTGTTTCTTAGACGAACGTGTTAGTGGGTGAATAAACATGACCTGGCCTTGCCAAAATATGATACACATAATTTGAATTCTTATAATAATGTTTATTTATTTAATCTAGGTGGATGTGCAGTTGGGGGTAGGGCTTATAGTTGACACATAATCGACTGCCTATATTTGAGAAGGAGGATTTAAACAAATGGAGCCTAAGCCAGTAAGCAAACCTACTAATTTGTAATGTATGTCAAAACATACGGAGTGTTGATCAATTTAATTGAGAAAATAAAGTTTGAAAAAATTGTGCAATTCATGAATTATTCAATAAAAGAAAATATTGAATATTGCAAATGTTACCTTGCATAATATCGCTTAACTCGTATGTTAGCTGTCATCAGCTGATTTTCTGAGGTGGATTAAAGGAAATAATATTTCATTGTTGTTTTTATTTATTTATTTTTGTTTTTGTAGGGGGCAATTAATTAATTAATTAATTATTATTTGAGTAATTCTTTGGTGACAACTTTCATACAACTTTCATACAACCTCCTAAAATATGTGTCTATCTCTCTCCTGTGTTATTGTGGGGTCCAGTGACATCACAGGAGAGAGATAGACACATCATTTTAAAGGGTTGTATGAAAGTTGTATGAAAGTTGTCACCAAAGAATTACTCATATTATTTACATGTACATGATTGCCTGAGGGCTTATATCTTACAGAGTTAAACGTCTATAATAATTGACACATAACTAAAAGTCAAAGGGCTATATCCTATAAGGGGGGTTTTTAATTTTTAAGTTTTTTTAATTGCATACTATTTACATGCACATGATTCATTGCATACAATTAATTGTAGTATGCTATAATTCAGCAGGTATTCAAAGATAAGAGCAATTGTTTGCAACGAAATTTCCGCTACATCAAAAGGAAACAACTTGAGCAATAATTAACATACTATTCAAAGCTCAATTGCTAAAGGAGGTCCAACGGATTACAAAATAGTTGCTACATTCCAAATCCAATTATGATTCTGATGGAAACTAAATATTTTCTCCAACATTACATTATTTAAGAAGACAAACTAATGTATGTCCCAGAACTTAGCAGTCATTAGTTGATGACCCCGTTTCTTCAACTCCATTAAGGGCCTTTTGTTCGTTTTGAAGTTTTCGATAATCAATTAAATGCTCTTTGTAGAGTGTTTGTGAATCTTCAAAATTAGCCTGTGCAAATTGGTATGCTAGGAAGTTCAAGTCATCGATATGAAAATTATAAATCTTTTGCAGTTCTTGAATTGATGCATGAGCTGCTTCTTCTTTAGCTTCTTCTTTGTCTTTAAAATAACGTCCTAGGAAAGTGACGGGTTCATCCTCAATGATGCCCCTTGTCACACCCCGATTTTTGGACAACCAAATACCCATTCAATAATATCCCAACCAGTATTTAATTGCCAAAAAATCTGAGAGTGAAAACCAATCAACTTGTCACACATTTGAAATAGTAAACTTTGGTGAAAAATGTTTCTCTTTAAAATAATTCACAAACATTAAGTAACAAAAAAATAATCATTTTCATTGAGATCTTCATGATAAAATTCTAAGTTACAATTTACAATAATAAAGAGAATTCTGTTGCCATAACAAAATAAGAAATCCACACTTTTACAAAACTTGAATCAGAGCTACTACAATCGTCCCATTACCCCAAAATAATAAAATACAACATGGCCCACAATGCCAAGAAATAAAATAAAGTACAACAAAAAAATGAATACAACTCTAATACTAAATAACACCGCGACCACCTCTTCACCCAAACAGAAGCTCTAAATAAAATCTTCAAATACTAAACTTGCACATACATTCGACTACGTTTCATATAGAAACGCACCCGAATGCATAACACACTCGGGTCAGTCACATGACTGGTATGAGTTAACAAAATAATATGAAACGAGTCTTAGGGAACAACGGTGTCCCATAGACTCCCAAAAGTACTCACAAAGAAAAAACATAACCACCTCACATCATACAATATCATTGCACAGAAAATAAACACTGTCATCACACATAATTCATATCGGGATAGAACAGTAGTTCCACGCACATATCAGGACAGAACGGTAGTTTCCTTCAATGTGGTGGCAGTGGCTCTAACCCCGAATAAACACAATTGAATACTTACCGGTCGAATATCTATGGTGAGTCAGCCCTGCATAAAAGTTAGTAGACCCACCATCATGTAATATATAGTTATCACACCAAGTAAACAAGTCCATAAACAACATTTCCACATTCTAACTTAAACGTCGCATTCGTTATTCCAAACTTATCAGTCTTATGAAATACTCCATTGTCATTATTTATTAGCCTTTAATTTATCTTTGTGTTCCCTAAGTTCACCACTTGGCCACCCTCCATGGTACAGCCCACACATATATCCCATGTGTGCCCGGACATACTACCAACACCCACTCCGGTGCCAGTTTGATTGGGGTATCAACCAAACCAGGTATACACAACGGACGGCTGGTCAATATGTCAAGACGTCTATATAATATAATCCGAGCATAAGGCTTAGGCCAGCTTGATCACGAAGCCACTGGCAAAATGTACACTCAACAAGTCTTAAGCCAACTTGATCACGAAGCCACTGGCAAAAGAGTGCGAGCTACCAAAAACAATAACACAACAACGGGGAGTAGTGAACACTAAGGTCTTTTCCCAGTTTCTTACCATCTACGTTAATTCTCATAAGTACCCATTCATGAGGGTTTAATCACGTCATTAACCACTTCGGGAATTTATCATTTATTCCATGGAATATCATTATCTGATTATTCACGATAAGGCCCTTTTGTTTTTGCCAAAATTCTATTCAAGTCTCTGGTATAGTATTTTCATAATAATTATTTAATACCACACATAGAATACGTTGGGGTTTCTTAACACATAACATATAAAATCGACACTCAACAATACTATTTAAAACAGTCCCAAACATACCCTTACATTAAACAGTCCCAAAACCAACATGGACTGAAATTATTCCTCATAATAATTCCGCACAAAGAAACATCTCTAACAATATTCATGAATATAAATTCGAAATTCGGAGTTAACATTCACTGCTACTGTAATATAAATTTTCTGCCCAAACGGTGCAGAGTTGGGAAAAATGCTATTAGACAAAAGTTGTGCAGAATTGCGTTTCACATGGAACATCGCAGACAAAAAGCTAAAATTCCAAACAAACGATTCTGTACAATGTTTTGAAAATTCAGCGATCATAGAAAAACCAATGAAAATGAATTTTTCCTACTTATTTAATTAATTTATTTTTCTTTCTCCCTAGGTTAATATCATGAATCTGAACATTAGTTTATCAACGTATAACCATATCTATTTGGGTAATACTAGGATCCAAATCAACAAATCGCATTTTTTGACCAATGTGATCTAGGTTAGACAAGTCTTTGATATCAATTGGATCTGTATCCACCTGTCAAAAAAAGAGCACTAGAGAAAGACCAATAGAGAGAGAGAAAGTTGCAGAAGTGCTTCTAGATCTCATGGAATAAGGCAGGATTTAGAACATGTTGAGAATGAAGAAGAAGAGAGAGAGCCTTTTGAACAGGAAAATTTGGTCACGTAGATCTTCTATTTCGCCGAAATTCGTTAATTGCTCCAGTAGATCCAGAAGGAACTCCTATTGCGCTAACAAGGGGAAAGAAATTCAACACCAGATAGAGCATAAAGGAAAGAAAGCGAATATACCATAAGATTGTGTAACAGACTAGTCGGCTATTTCTTGTTCCTACAGGAAAGAGTAGAGTGCCCTACTAATTGCGTAAGAGAGTCCTACGATACTAAAATTTATATGACAATCCAAACATTTAACTTGCAATGATTGATTCAATTGCGTATACATATATACCCAAATATATATATATATATATTTAACTCACCAATTGTGCCAAATCCCACAAAAATATGAATCGATGTTAACCACAACGAATGCACCGCATATGATTCAACGATCATTCTCATTCTTACTCTTCGTCTTCTTCCTCTCTCTTTCTCTTCCTCTCTATTTCTTTATTCTCTTTTCTCTCCCTCTTTCTCTTTCTCTTCTTCTTATCTTCCCTTGGTGGCTAGGGTTGAGATAGTAGGGGTGAATGTATTGTTGGGAGAACTAATATAGGGTTAACAAGACATAATCTCGTTTTTATTTTTACCCCTTCATAAAAATACATCATATGACCCCAAAATGCATTGCAAAGTACTAAAATGAGTTACCCATTGGGTACCCATGACCCAGGTACTTAATTCTTATGTTAAATACATTGTTCAGAATATTTACGGGCCCTGTAAACACTACTAAATTATAAACACGTCAATTCTTTAAAATTTAAACTTACACAAATTTATCCCATCACTTAAGTTTATAAAAATATTCACATCGTAATTTGTACTAAAAGAAAATTAATACACAAAGATATATAACCATAAACATAAATACCCATAGCTAATTTATCACATATAAAAATTCGGGTGGCCACATTAACATATAAAAATAAATATTTATATCTTGAAAATTACGGGATGTTACACCCTTAATAAGAACAAAAGCACAATATAGATTGACCTTTATTTGGTTCACTTCGAAACTTGGAGGAGGCAGGCCTAATTTGAGCAGTATATGATTTAGGAAAATTATAAATGGGATCTTGAACACATGTTACTTGTTGTCCATTTCAACTGTATCTATAATACAAATTAATATCTCACACAGAGTGAAGAACGTTAACTTTCTATTATTTTAATTATCAAGAACAAAATGATTATATTTAAGTGTTGTTTTGTTTACTTTTTTTGTTGGTTTTTATTTTTTAATTTTTTGTAAACATTATCCAATACCAGGGGTACAAAATCTTTTAAGGATATTGATAACATAAATGCGAATAGACAAAGCGTAGGAGCAGAGCATCAGCGAGAAGCTAACTTAGTGTAAAGATTGTATGCCAAAAACAAACGGAACATAAGCTAGTAAATAAAACCACTAATTTAACAATAAGCTGGATAATATATGCAAAACAAAGGGAGCGTTGCTCAATTAATTGACAAAATTCCACTTCAACAAACTTCGCAATTCATGAATGCCGATATTTTTTTTAACAACAATGATAGGGATACACACTAAATGACACACCAAATGACACACTGTGCTTTAAATACATGTACCTTGTGCTGTTTGAATTTTTCACACTTTTCTGTGAATCACTTACACAGCACAGGGTACATGCATTTAAAGCGGGTGGGTTGTTTAGTGTGTCGTTTGGTGTGTATCCCTATCATTTTTGTTTTTTTAAAAGTATAGCCGATCGATTATTTAATATTGTAAATTGTAAATGTTACCATAAATAATATCGTTTCACGGGTATGCTAGCCGTCGTCAGCTGCTTTTCTGAGAAGGAATAAATGAAAGCACATTTCAGTGATTCTTTAACAGAAGATTTTTGCTAAATTGTCGTAGGGGTTGTTATAAGCATTCCGTACATTACAAATAAACACGCCCATGAATAAGCTCTGTTAGCATTACACAAACTTAATGTATGCACAATACCAATGGAGGCAAAGGCCAGCCAGACCTACTTCTTCCTATAGCGTAAAATAGATCAACAAACAATCTACACCAAACATACTAAAATATATATACACACAAACGCCAACCCCCAAAAATATTGAAAGAAACAACAATTAGAGACTCAGCCAAAGGAGTAACATTAATGAGCTGGATTGAATTAGTTACTTTTTTCTAAAGGGGTTTGGCAGCAATAGCTATAGAATGAGACAAATAAAAGAGGTATGAACAAAATTGGACAGAGGTAATAATAAGAGAGGTTTTAGGGCAGAAGCATACACTTTGTATTAGTGATTTGATGAGCTCGATAAGAGTTAGTTGCTTTTTTTCTGAAGGACTTTGGCAGCAATAGCTAGTGAATGAGACAATTTTTTATTCAAAATGATTCTTAGACATTTCACGGACGTAAAGCAGTTTTGTTTTATACAAACTGCTGCATAACTGAGTTGTGGTAAAAAAAACTTTGTCTGGAAGCTTTAGAAAGCAGTTTATAAGCTTTACGCACATCAAAAACAGTGTTGAAAGTAAGCTTGTTGTACGAAACAGTTTTCGGAAGGGGTAAAAAAAATTAAAAACTCTTAAGAAATCAGATTTTCGAAAACTTTTATTTCACTAAATAAAAGTTAACACCTATTATTATATACATACATGTTATTAAATTACTACTTCAAACTTGGCCATAGAAGAGGACTATGTTTATTGAATCTATGTCCATACCACCTCAATGGAAATTGAGTTCACTTGATCAAAATCACCAAAAAAACTAACACAGTGAAAGAGGGGTGTAAAGACTGCATAGTGCATCAATACCAAAGCCAACCATACCACATGTAAAAGCTAATGATCCTATTTAGTTTTGAAATAAGTCTCATCTCTAAGTACTGGTTGCAAATTTCATATTTGTTTTAAATAGTGCAATGAGGTACATTTTTATTCATATAGTTTCTTATAAATTTTAAAAACTGCTTTTGGAAAATATGTAGATACTTCTGAACCAATATCCTTGTCAAGATACAAAGTTGGATATAGTTATCTTTTCACATATTTGGTTTGTCTGTCCTCCTTAACCAACCCCTTTGTTCTCATCTGGAATTCCAGTGTTCATGGTTTTAGTTTTACTTGGTTTTACAGTGAGGTGCAATAATTTGGCCACATGGACAACATTAAGTGACACAAAAAATATGCCTATAGTAATCTGATGGGTAAGGAAGATATGCCTCAAACAATTATTGGTGGAGCCACTGATGGAAGCTCACCTGTTGAAAGTGAAGATTCAGGGACTTGTTTGGAATCACGTCATAGTATAGAAAAGGAGGTAGGCATGGCAACTTCTTGTGTGTGCCAAATTGCCAATGTCTTGAGTCTGACAAAAGGGGAGATCTAGCTCTTGGATTCTTGGGTATCACATTACCATTACGGGGTATACACAAAAGCAATGAGGAGTTGAAGCATAATAGCGCGAAAATTTTGAAAGATGTTAGAACAGAATCTGGATTTGTTGAGTTTGTGAGTCCTAAAGGGGAGGTTTTTGTTTGTAATACTACTTATATAAAAACGGGATTTGGTCGCCACTTAGATATATTAGTTGAGCTCGGTGGTTCTTGTAAAAGTGATCTTGCTCTACTACACTATGCCTGTGCACTCAAAATGGTTTGTGAACCACGGATCTACTGATTGTGAAATTCGTGGGGATGCTGCGAAAAATATTAGAGCTTTGGATTTCAAGAAGGTTATGGCTTTTCTTTGAAGGATTATGAAGCATTAAGGGAAAGAACTATAATATCAATAATTCCGCACCTATTTCGCAGGTTGCTGCCGAGCAACCTTTGAATATTTTCACGGCAGAGGTTGTCCATTCTAAAAATCCTGCAACCAAGTGGTTCGTGGAAGGCATTGGTATACTGCTTGCTACAGGACTTCTTACTGTTACTCTTGCATGGCTCATTGCTCCTCGTGTTGGGAAGGTATTTAAAGTTTTAATTATTCAGAAACAATGTGAATGTTATCAAAACTGTGAAGAAAGTAATGAACCTAATGAACAAATATTTGAACATAAAAAAACTGAAACGCAAAACCAAAAAGAATAGCAGAAAAACATGGGCTGTTCAACAAAAATCCTACCTAAATCCAGGGATAAAAGCCCCAAACATGCAGTAAAAATTGTCGAATGCAAGCATACAAATTATTTGAACCAAAAAAAAAAAAAAAACCACATTGCCTGATCAATGATAAATAACATGTTTTCTTCGTATCAAGTTAGAAATGTCTTCTATGGATATCTGTTATTTTTCTCTAGTGACCAAAGATTGTCTTTGATGAAGTTAATGGGGAATTAATTTACATTGAAAATAGGCTTAATCACATCCAAGCAACGTAAATTTTTTTTATTTTTTATTTATCTTTCTGAAATTTTATTCTGAAGGTATCCAAGAATTGTTCAACCACGACAATAACAGTTTTGGTTAGAGTGTGTTATCCATTTAATTAATAAGTTTTTTTTATTGCTTGTTCTAAGTGGGAACTGGAAGAAAAGTTTGAAAACTCAGATGAAATGAAGTAGGGCCAACCAACTAAAAAAATAAAAGTCAACCATCAGGTAGTAAACTTTCCCAAGTAACACTCCGTTTAGATTGGGAGAATTGGAGAGAAGATAAGAGAAACTCGTTAAGAGAAAAGAAAATGATAGAATAGAAAAGAAAAGAAAAGAAATATGGTTTACTCAACCTTGTTTGGATAGGGAGAAGAGAAGAGAATCACGTCTTTCTCTTATTTGTTTAGCTTTTATAAGAGAAAACAAAAGAGAGTGTAAGTCCCTATATTTTAAAATGAATTTCAATTGTCTTTGACAATTTTCCATATGACAATTGGAGGCCTGAATAGTTGTCCTTCATTGAAATCGATCTTGCGCAAATTAACCAAATTCAAAATCAGGGGCACTAAGTGATGCAGTTGGTAATAGAATGACTAAACAGAAAATTTTGTAAATATTTAATTAAAAGGTTACCAATTGCATTTGGAAATTGAAACTATTGCTTTCCAAATTAATACCACACGTACAAAGATGAACTGCAAGACTGAGGCAATTGGTGCTAAAATATCTTCTTAAAACAATTTTTAAAGTAAAGTGAAAAAGATGTACAGTAATTCTTTTCATGGTTTAAAAAAAAAAAAAAAAAAACATGATTCATGGGGTACTTAGAGGTGATGGATCAAGTATTGGGAAAAAGGCCACCGCATAATTTGAAGGATACATGTATAAAAGACCATAAAGTCAATCCTATGTGAACATGGAAAAGGTATCACAATCATAGATAGATACCCCAAAACACTGGAAGGGCATCCCATTTGAATGTATTTGTTCCCTTGTATTGATGAGTCAAACAAAGAGACATGATGCCTTATGTGAAGTCATATCCATCTTTGAATCTTTGATTTTGGATGCATTTAACTTCCACGTGAAAATGAAGTTATAAATACATGTGAATTGTGAAAGGATATACAAGTGAGAGGATTGTGTAGGAAAAATAGTACATAAAAAGAATAGCAGCAATACAGGGGGGCTGTGCAACAAAAATCCTACCTATATCTAGCGCAGTAAAAACTGTCGAATGCAAGCATACAAATTTGAACCAATAGTAATTTGGAGCCAATTGGGTATTAGAACCCATGCACACAGCCACAAATCCATGATGATTTGGGTGTCAATTTCATAGCCAATGTATATTATCTCAACTAAAGGCAAGCAAACAGAAAAAGAATGTGACATATAACAAAATTGTTCCGTAGTCTTAGCGTCAAACAACGCATGTCTTAGTTGGAGGAGGAGGCGGCCATTTAGAGACGAGGAGGCGAACTTGCGGAGCGCTTAGGACTGGTAAAGACGTTGAGGAGAGAGAAGAGGAGGCTCCTGATCAGTGAAGAGAGAGACGTCTTGTCACACCCTGATTTTTGGAAAGCCAAATAATCAACATAGAACTAAATCTAAACTTTAGCAAACAAAAAAAAAAAAACTAAATCTAGACTACTATTCGACTGCCCAACTATCGGAGTGAACACCACGAAACCCATCCTAATAAAACTTTTTAATGGAAATAGATGTTCTTAAAAACCTGGTTAAAACATTTGTAATAAATCTCCATTTATGTTTTTAAAACAAAATCACCACATTTCAATTAAAAAAAAAACACTCATGCGGTTCTGAAAATACTCAAATATATTTGATTAAAGCTACAACTACTAAATCACTTATATTGAAAAGCGGAAGCTGAATATACATTTCTAAATTCTCATTAAGAATAAAAATCTTTTCATTTACAATTAAAGCTTTGAAAAAATAACCTCTATTACAACCTTTGGTTAGAGCTACTAAACGTCCCAATACCAACTATAATAATGGCCCACAATGCCAAATAAATGAAAATAGAAAATGAACAGTAAATGTCTTCATGCCTTCAAGCAAGTTCATGCAATCCAATAGTAATACCGGTCTACTCCTTAATCTGCAAAACGGCTACGTTTCCCGAGAAACGCCCCCGCATGATAAACATCACACGGGTCAGTATTGTATAACAACACTGGTATGAGTAAACACACCCCAGTCTCAAGGATCACTCGTGGTCCCCTCGACTCCAACTCAACAATAATCAATTAACATAATAATACCCAATAAATTTCTCTGAGGTTGGGACTCTGCTGGGCTCCCTCCCTTTCTTGACCACAAACACATATAGAGTTGTAGGCAGAACTGTAGTTCCACACGTGAGTGAGGACAAGCGGTAGTTTACTCGAGTCACGGCGGCAGTTTGTTCCACCCACAAAGTAAAAGAAACACTTACTCTTAAATGACATGGTGAGCCAAAGCCTGCATACAATGGTTAGTGGGCCCACCATCCTACAACTCGAGAGTTAGCACAAATCCTTAGTATCATAATAAACAATTCTCCAATACCATATCATTTAATCAATTTTCTTCGCATTATACCACGGTAACCATTTTGGATTTTCAATTTCATGTTTCGCAATAGTTTATCCATTTGTATTTGACGCACTACAATCACTGTCATTTTTTTCTTGCCCTAGGTTCACCACTAAGGTCACCCTACTCATGGTCAACTTACTTTTTTTATGAACGACTCATTATTCAATTTCCTAGCTTCACCACTTGGTCACCCTCCATGGTACACCCACACATATATCCCATGTGTGCCCGGACATACTACTAATATCCACTCTGGTGCTAGTTTGGTTGGGGTATCAACCAAACCAGGTATACACACAGAAGGCCAGTCAATATGCCTAGACGTCTAACAAATAAGCCGGGCATAAGGCTTAGGCCAGCTTGATCACGAAGCCACTGGCAAATGGGTACACTCAGCAAGTCGAGCTACCAAAAAAAAATATCACATAACGGGGAGCGGTGAACACTAAGTAACTTGAAACCACTTATTTTTTACCATCTACATTAATTCACATAAGTACCCATTCATGAGGGTTTAATCACGTCATTAACCACTTTGGAAATTTATCATTTATTACATGGATTATCATTATCCGATTATTCACAATAAGGCCCTTGCGCCAAACTTCTATTCACGTCTCTAACGTAGTATTTCCACAATCATCATTTAATACCGCACATAGCATAAGTTATAGCATTTAAAATCGACATTCAACAGCACTATTTAAAATTGTCCCAAATAAATCTTATATTAAACAGCCCCAAAACCAGCATGGGTTGAAATTGTTCTTCATAATAATACCGTACAAAGAAACACCTCTAACAATTTTCATAAACATAATTCGAAATTCGGAGTTTACATTTACTGCTACTGTAATATAAATTTTCTGCCCAAACGGTGCAGAATTGAGAAAAATACCATTAGACGAAAAACGTGCAGAATCGCGTTTTACATTGACTACTATGAACAGTTTTACCAAAAACAAAACGTATGAATTAATACGAATTATTTTTTAAAACAGATTTGAGAGTTTTCTTCAATTTTACCCAAATCCGAATTTGGGTTAGTCTTCCTTTTTTTTTTTTTCTTCAAATTTTTAAATAACTTATATCTAACCTTTGATATATATATATATGTAAATGTATATGTATATATCACTATAGATCCATACGATTTATTCAAACTTTAATGAACACAAATTGAAAATCAATCAAATTACGAATCAACCCTACAAATCTAAATGTTTACTCACCAAATTGGGAAAAGCAAGATGATGTTGATGGTGGTGAACTCCCTTCTTTTCTCTTCTCTTCTCTTTTTCTTCTCCTTCTAGGTGGCTAGGGTTGTCTCTTCTCTCTTTGTCTCTTGTTCTCTCTCTCTTTCTCTCTCTTGAGGCTGCTCTCCTCTTTTTTTTTTTTTTTTTTTTTTCTAACCCTAGGATATATTATCTATCTATATACATATAATACACACACAATACATATATTATTCACACAGATATTAATAATCCCGTTTTTCTTTTTATGGGCTAACAAAAGAGACCCATATGAGCCCAGAATATAACACAAACCACTAAAATGGCTAGCCCAAAGGGTATTCATACCCCGGGTACTTAATTTCAATACCAGATACACTATTTGACACATTCGCGGGTCTGTAAATACTATATAAAAAAAATACATATCAACCCTTCATTTTTTTTTTATAAATTTAAATTAATAAAATGTAGCATTCAAACTAAAGGGCTCACTAATGATTTAATTTATATGTCCACCAAACACTTAAAATTTTCAAACATGTTTCTTACATAGGCACACTCATATAATATTGCTAACTGAAAATAATAATTAAAATAATTATTTACATAGAAATTTTAGGGTTGGTACATTCTACCCTCCTTAAAGAAATTTCGTCCCGAAATTTGTAGCAACTGTAAATACACAATTCAGTCATAAATAAAGTTAGGCACGCAATTTCATACAAATCATTGATTGCGTTTAACTCTCAACTATACAAGACTTAGTACGTCGAGCGAATAATCCAAACAAGGAAACCCTCATGTATATACCTATAGTCTCGTATAATCGATTGTTAAATTCTAACCAGAACTAAACTGTCACACCTATTTCCATTAAATGAAGATTTATTACAAATGTTTTAACCAGGTTTTTAAGAACATCTATTTCCATTAAAAAGTTTTGTTAGGATGGGCTTCGTGGTGTTCACTCCGATAGTTGGGCAGTCGAATAGTAGTTTAGATTTAGTTCTATGCTGATTATTTGGCTTTTCAAAAATCGGGGTGTGACAGTTGCGACACCCTCCCATATGCTAACAGAAAATTTATTGAAAACAGTATTTAATACCCCTTAAATAAGGACATGTGATCTTGTGTTTAAAGAAAAACTCTTTATTATTAAACATGTATTCCCAAACATCCATTTCATTGTAAAAGAAATAAAGTTCCATTATAAATATTATATCACTTTAGATCCATACGATTTATTCAATTTAACGAACACAAATTGAAAATCAATCAAATTACGAATCAACCCTACAAATCTAAATGTTTACTCACCAAATTGAGAAAAGCAAGATGATGTTGATGGTGGTGAACTCCCTTCTTTTCTCTTCTCTTCTCTTTTTCTTCTCCTTCTAGGTGGCTAGGGTTGTCTCTTCTTTCTTTGTCTCTTGTTCTCTCTCTCTTTCTCTCTCTCTCTCTCTCTCTCTCTCTCTCTCTTGAGGCTGCTCTCCTCTTTTTTTTTTCTTTTTTTTTTTTTCTAACCCTAGGATATATTATCGATCTATATACATATAATACACACACAATACATATATTACTCACACAAATATTAATAATCCCGTTTTTCTTTTTATGGGCTAACAAAAGAGACCCATATGAGCCCAGAATGTAACACAAACCACTAAAATGGCTAGCCCAAAGGGTATTCATACCCCGGGTACTTAATTTCAATACCAGATACACTATTTGACACATTCGCGGGCCTGTAAATACTATATAAAAAAAATACATATCAACCCTTCATTTTTTTTTTTTTATAAATTTAAATTAATAAAATGTAGCATTCAAACTAAAGGGCTCACTAATGATTTAATTTATATGTCCACCAAACACTTAAAATTTTCAAACACGTTTCTTACATAGGCACACTCATATAATATTGCTAACTGAAAATAATAATTAAAATAATTATTTACATAGAAATTTTAGGGTTGTTACACGTCTGGGGGCTGGGAAGGCATTGCCACATAGATCTTGTATTTTTTTTTTTTTTTTTTTTTTTGCTGAAAATAGATCTTGTAATTGTTAGTGAAGTTGGCCAAGTAGGATCCACGTGGCAGGTTGTGGGATGAGTTTGGCTTTGAGTTTTGGAAAATGCTAGACTCATACAGTGAGCCATACACTTTTTCTGCACACAGCTTTAAATCCTTGTACATTGTGCTATTTGAATTTTTTTACACTTTTTTGTGCTCCACTTATATAGCACATGGTACATGCATTTAAAGCTGTATGTGAAAAAAATGTATGGTTCACTGTGTGGGTCTAGTAGTACTCGTGAGTTTTATATATAATTGCAGCTGAGGCACACGCATTCTGGGGCACACGCATTCTGTATGCAGACGTTGTTTTTGTTATGTATTATGAAACTTAACCCTTTTTAAAAAAAAAAAAAAAAAATTTGGGTGGAGAATAAGTTTGACAGTGAGACTAATGCTAAGCTTTCCAGATTTTTATCCCAAATATTTTCAACAAATGTTGCGGTGGGTCCACTTGGTTCTCAACCCAAATGTTAAAGTGGTCATTTTGCCACATTTGTCAAAAAAAACACAATTGGAATACAAAATTTGAAAAATGTACATATCATATCAGATGTGCCAATTCCTTTCTCTCTTTTTTCTTATCAATAATTAATCTAATTGAAATGAAGACACAAAGAAATTCAGCCCAATACACGCTCCCTCTCAAACCCACCCCATAATCCTTTTAGGGAGGCTTGATCTGTGGTCCCTAAGATTGGTATTTCTTGGAATAAAGGATAGCCCATTAATAATAAACCCCACAAGGACAAAAGTCTAAGTCCATTTATTCACTCCAATCCACACCACTAGCAATTCACCCCTCAAGTCCATTTCAAAAATTTCAACTGACCAAATCACCCCTCACTTCATCTTCCCCCCCCCCCCCCCCCCAAAAAAAAAAAAACACAGACTATCTCACTCTCTCTCTCTCTCTCTCTCACTCACAGATCTACTTTCTCTCTCTACAATCTCTCTCCCTCTAAGATCTCTCTCTCCTAACCACAACCACCACCGATCTACTATCGCCACCACCATTGAACCGCCGCCGCCACCACACCATAGATTCGCTGTCCTCTGCCGCCACAACCACCATTCATCACGAGTTATTGTGACCACCATCACGATCCACCACCAGCACCATCAAGCCACCACCACCACCTTCTGATGCCACTATGAGCCACCACCACCACCTTCTGGCGCCACTACGAGCCACCACCACCACCATCACGAGCAAGCACCGCCGTCGTCCGTCGTCATCAACTTCCGATCTCAGATCTAGAGTCTTGATCTCCATCTTCAACGTCAAAATGAGGTCGTGGTCGTCTTCTAGATCGCAGATCTAGAGTCTCTGTTTTGTCTTCATTTTTTTGTGCAGTTTTTTTGAAATTTGACAGTAAGTGAAATTTCTCTTACTATATTTTGAAGTGAATTTGTTTGTTTTTAAGTGAAGATCTAAAGTGAAATTTCACTTAACTTTGATTTGAAAACATTTCATCACTTTCAATTATAAATATAGGAGTTCATGGGTGGTATTGTGAGAAACTAAATAATATATCCTAAGTGAATTTTGCTATTAATGTCTGAAATCCTAAGTCAAATTTCACTTAGGATTTTTGATATCCTAAGTCAAATTTCACTTAGGATTTCTGGTATCTTAATTCAAATTTCCCTTGTATGTATCTCTTTGAGCTTGATCTGCTATGCATTAGACAACCATGATTTAAATCTTTTTCTCATGAATAGTATACTACCTTTATCATAGAGTTTTTGCCATAAGTTTATGCTTAAACAAGTGAGAGTCAAGCATTGTGGTGGTCACCGGAGATGGCGAGGTGGTGGTCGCCGGAGATGGTGAGGTGGTGGTCGCTGGAAATGGCGAGGGTAGAGGCCAGAGGTGGCAGGGGTGGTGGTTGGAGGTTGTGTGGAGTAGTAGTAATGGTGGCTAGGGTTTGGTTAGAGTTAGAGGTTGAAGATGAGGGTATTTTGGTCTATAAATATTGGGAGGACTTATTCTCACTATATATTTTAAGTTGTCCTTAATTCCAATAAAACACCTCTTAATGACCTTTTTACCAATTTTCCCATCCTTTTATTCTTCTTCCTCTGTCCCATTATATGTATTCATTTGGGGGAATCCAACTTTTTAAGGGGACAAAAAGAATCTACACATACTATCCACAATTGCCTATAATCATTGCGCTTTCTTTTTTTGTTTCATTTTGGTATTGATTATAAGGAAGGGTAGTTTGAGAAACTAAGTAAAATTTGCATTCTAATTTAGAAAAGTGGACAACTATGTTGGGACATCCCAAAAAGGAAAGAGGGACACATAAAATAGGACGAAGGGAGTAACAGAATGAAAACCCACCTAGGCCGAACTTCAAACACCAACCCTACATGTACATTTTCTACACACAGTATAGTGTAGACACCCCATTTTATCGGCTATCAGATTTAGGAGACTCATAACTTGGTGGTTCACAATGTTAAAAAAGACTCAAAAGTACTCTTGGAAGTTAGTTTATCTCTCAAAATGCTCAGAATGACCAAAATACCCCTGAAAGCCCAAAAAACTCCCAGATTCGGACCAGAAGCTCTGAAAACACACTACGTCATAAGAAAAGTGGTAAAATGAGTTTTTAAGCAAAATCAGATGAAATCGTCAACTCCCAGAGACCCCCGGAAGTCTCGAAAGTTCCCGGAAAGTCTCCATTGACCAGTTTGACCAAGGTGTGACCAAGGTTTGACCGAAATCATCCAAATTCGCCGAAAAGTTTCGAGATCATTCTAGATCATATGGAAAGTACTAAAACGAGTTTTAAAAGAAAATTGAACAAAAACGTCAGCTCTCAGGAGCTCCCAAAGGTTCCCAGAACTTCTTGGAGGTCCCTAGTTTGACCAGTTTGACCAAAAGTTGACTTTAAAACCGGAGCACCGTATCATTTTTCAAATATCATTCATAGATACTAGAGGTCAATAGCTTTTCAACGGTATATCGCACATAATTTCTGGATTTAATACGAATGTATTATGAATTTTCGAAGATGAGAAAGGCGATCAAATCGGCTTTTATCGCGAATACCGCAAATCTTTTCAAAGTGACCTATCTCCAAACTATTTTTCATGTAAAGTAGACTCCATTAACTTTCAAACGGTATATCACAACCTCAGTTTGGAGTTCATACACATTTTCTGTGAATTTCGGACGAAATATGGCCTTTTTCGCGAATGCCAGAACCTTAGGGAGCCTAAATGGCATTATCTGGACATCAGAGGAGCAGTGCCGCCGTGGCACAGGCCCAGTGCCCAGTGCCGCCGTGGCACTCTCCCCCAGAATAATCCATTTTTTGTAATTTCTTTTGGGGGTTCAAATTGTTTAATTAGAAACCAAAACGATGTAGTTCCTTGTTCACTGACATTTGGAGCCAATGGGAGCACTCTTTTAATCCCAAAACCACCCAAAATTAGCCTATATAAACCCCCCTTGACTTCTCATTTGGGGGGTGTAAACACAAAGCTTAGAAAAGTTGTAGAGATAAGGTTAGAATAGAGAGAAAAGAAGCTTCCTCCTTTGATTTTCAACTAGAAAGTGAGTTATGAACTTTGTTTCTACTTCATTACTCCCATTTACTTTACATTTAATACACCCAACCACCATTTTAGTGAGTATTTGTGAGATAAGAATCTACTTCCATGTCCAAAGTCACTATATATGAGTGAAACATCAAGCTACAAGTCCAAAATCACATTGGTCATCATCTATTGATTGTTATTATATGCTTGTTTATATAAATGTTCATCTCTCCTTACCTCTTTTCTTTTTGATTTTTTTTTGTTTACTTACTAGTCCATCATCATTTAGATGATGACACGAAGTTTGAGGTGAGTGAATTCTTATGGATAGTAGCTCTTGACCTCAAAAGCATGCTTGATAGATGATGATTTCAACTTCAATACATTCTTATGTATTCTTGAAGTTGTATTCAAATGAAAACAATACTCTCCAACAATCTTGGAGGTTCTGAACATGAGTTTAATATTGATATTCCAAGTGGTCATAATCTCCATTTAAGTGCTGAAAGTATTCTCTCAAAAACTCTATTTCAAAACCCCTCTTAAACCCCTCATTTTGATTTTAAAGAATAAAATCCTAGTTCTTCCCAAAATCTTCAAAACAGTGAACAATCTGAGTTCAACAATTTCTCTAGGACTCAAGACTCAAAGTATTAACATGAGACCACTTGGAATGCCTTCTTAACTCATTAGAGAACACCCATGATTTTTGGTTTGACTTGGAAACAATTGGAAGGGTTCCATTTGGTCCCTAACATTCTTTCCAGACATTCTATTTTTGCTGTCACAGCAGCTTGGTTGACTTTCCAGACTTTCACAGCAGCTTGTTTTATAGAAAACATTTCCAAAGGAAGTGGTCCCAACTTATTTTTCTCTCGAATTTCAGTGTCTTAGGGAACTTTCTGTATAATATGGGCCTCTAGATGTTTTGTTTTCATTTTTTAAGATATTTTGACATTTCAGTCGACAGTACGGATTCTGTTTCTGAGTGATCTCTATTGTTTATATGATTTCTCTCAATCTGCAATAGTTATTGAGGATTGGCTTTTCGATATGTGTTCTAGACACAATAAAGATGATCCCCATAAAACATCATGAATTGACAACATTTCGAACCCTACTTTTCAATTTCCACAAGATCAAGTCATTGTTCTGTCCACTTTTCACAACAAGTATACTTGTACTTTCATTCTTTGATTTGATGCTTACATGTACTTCAAATTACTTCATATCTTAGGAAGTAGTCCATACTACATATCCTATAATGATTTCCTTCATGCATTCATTCATATTGTAGACTTCTAAGTCACTTTAGAAAGTCTATGTACACAAACACACTACAACCTTTGCACATTTTAGGATCATACATTGCATTCATGCAAGATTTAGGGTTTTTGTGACTGCTAATCTAAGAAGATTATAAGGATTGAACTTGATTACACGTCCATGCTTCCCCTTTTGATCTAATCATCCTTTCTCTTCCGTCCCGGGGATTGAGAGATCTTCTTTCTCAAGGATTATCATGCATGACACTAGTTTGCTAAGCATATTTCGATTTCTTTGATTATTTGTTTCAAGAACAATTCATGTCCCCTTTAGATTAGGAAAACTTGATTACTTGATATGTGATTAGACGATTTTTCGCAAGTTAATTTGTGTGATCTTTCAGTTTACATTGTGTGATATTTAGCTTAGATCTTATGAATGATATCTTATCTTTTGATCTTCCATTTCAAGATTCTTATGCAACGTAATATACCTATCATAAATATTAACTGTTGAACCAAACATAGCATAAGATGATTATTTGGATGCTAATCGAGGCCCGTCGAGAGACGGGGCGAGTTCAAGGTGTTTTAGTCATGACAAAGGCTCCTTTCTCTCTCGTACCAAAACCCCGAACCAAGTTCTTTGGTTATAAAGGGCCGGTGCCCTTCATCCGTTTGGGTGAGTCAAATTGGGTTTCTTTGTTCCCTAAAGACCTGGTGGCGACTCTGTATCTGTTTTCAAAAGACCTTTTCTTTTCTTTCAAATCGATTTCAAAATAAAGGAAAATCAATTCCGAAACCCCGCCGGAAACAAGAAACGGGGGTGGGCTCACGGGGGTGTCCCATAACATACTCTCCAAAGTCGGTGTATTCCACACTAACCCCTATTTAAATTTGACTGAAAAGTTACAGCGTCTACTCAAAGATCCTCCTCAAACTATACCAAAGTACTCTAAATTATGAATACATGCTCAAGCCACAGTTCCACGTGAACCGGGCACGAATCTATATAGGTTAAACATTAATTCACACATCACTTAGAGGGCACGCATACTTAGCATGAGATCACATAGCTCACAACATTAAACATGTTCACATATAACATAAAACGTTTTCCCTTTATAATTCCATTTACATTTGCGAACGACAATGCCATATTGCTTTGTAAATCAACTCGATACTTAACATAAACGGCAAGGATAGTATAGGAAAGGCAATCAACATTTATATGGATTACTAGCAACCTTAAGCAACTTATATTATAATTTCTACTAATCGATGCCTATCATGACTCATGGGAACACATAGCACTGAGAATATGCACGGTTATAACATGACTGTATGGGCACATCAAACATCAATGCACTTGGCATGTACCCTGAACACATATAAATGTTGGAACTGATAAGCTCATAGTACGTAGAATATGTACACATATCACGTGTAAACATTAACATAAACATCAAATTCACATAGAAGCATGCTCATCAACAATAAGGAATCGCATTTCTCAACATGCATCAATACATATTAGAACGATTGAAAATTATATAAACACTTAGCATATCGGATATGGAACATGTAATCTTTGACATGTAAGTACTTAGCATGTACATACCAAGCCTCGAAGGTATTCAACATTAAGCATGTTAGCATTATACTCACCTTGCATGAAATACGTACTCTTCATATCATAGCCAATGGAAATGCACAACACAATACATAGAGCATGTAGGCTTCATATGAACTCACATAACACGTAAGACATAAAGCATGTAAACTGGGCACGTAAATACAAAAGTTCCAAAGACTTTCACTAAATAAAAAAAAAATATGCCCATGCAACATCTCACTATGTAAAGTAAACGGCGGCATAGTTAAAACAATTAGCATTGAATGAGGAATTGAATGACTATTAACCACATTAAGCAACTAATAGGAGGACTAGTTCCATCCCATGGAGTATGTAAACATTTAACATGTAAGCATATACCACGTCAAATGTGAAACATGTAAACACCTTGAACATGTAACCATGTTGTTTGCTCTAATTTGCGCGGGCGTGCCAGAACCAATCAGTGGTTCGGTGTGTGTGTGTGTAAGCGTGCAAACTAATTTCCTATCTGCTTGTGTCAGTGATACACAAGGCTTTGGTAAATCTGACTTCTAAACTGGTGATTGTGTGTAGTGAGTAGGAAAGTACCCTCACTAAAAGTCCTTTAGCAGTACTGAAGCGCACAAGCTAAAAAGTATCAAGTTTAAACAGGTTAAACAAATCACAAACGGTTTAATAAAAGTAAATTTTATTAAATGCTTGGAAAACTAAAACAAATCTCAAGAACAACAGAATGGACTGATTATTCAAAAGAAACAGAGAATAAACATAACAAAAAGACAGACCTAATTGCTATTAAAGTTAGGAAACAAAGACTTAGAAAAAGTGCTCTGAATGCCTTGAATGTGCTGAATACTGAATGCTTTGAACGTGATGAATGCTGTGTATGCTTTTGTCGAAGAGACGCGGAGTCCTTTGCTCGAAGGCCTGCCTCTATATTTATAGCGGCCTGAACTGATTCCTATTTGAACTATAATTCCTTTTCCTACGCCCCAATCTACTGATTGATTGGCTAATTTGAAGGAATCCTTCTATATCACCATCTCCTTCCTTATCCAGAACTTACTTGAATCAATCCCTTTAATTTAGGGATTAAATACTCCAATCCAGCTGGCAACTAACAACTCCTTTCCCAGACGGACTCCTGTTTCCAAAAAACTCTCAGATATGACGTCATCATGCCAGCTACGAATAGCGACGCCCTGTCTTTCGTCAATCGACCTCCCCCTGTTGGATGAATCGGGCTCATGATTCTTTTCATGTCCGATCATATTTCTTCAACTTCTTATGATCAATCGGACAAACTCTTCCTTTTCATCATGTCCGATCAGTTATAACGTTGCTTAAACAATCCATCGGGCTCTCAACATGATGAGTTATGTTCTCATAGCCCGATGATGCTTACACTTGCCACATGCTTCCATCGGACTCTTCTCATCTCCCTACAGTTGTTTCCCCCATCGGGCTTACCTCTTGAGTCCGATGAGTCATCACTACTTGCCTCAGCATCTCCTTCACCCAACTTCAACTCCACTCGGGCTCAAAAATCAATGACGGTTTTTGGGTGCAAACAATTGCCCCCCAAAAGGTCATATCAAACGTCCCGCCTGGATTGATGTGACGTTTTGAATTTCAAATATGCCACGTGTCAAACACACAGCTAACGTCAAGTTATGGAGAATCCCACCAGTCACCCTACATTTAATGCGCCATGATTACGGCGTCGTGATATTTAAATATCACCCAACATCCGAAAACTCATCACATGTTCATACTTTCCCCTCTCCAGAAATCAAGCAAAATACAAAGCTTCACTCTTATCTTCATCTTCTCCGGCGACATTTCTTCCCTTCATAGACATGGCTCCCAAAACCGCTCCGGCTACCTCTAAAGGCAAGAAAACCTTCGTTGATGCTCCTCCACCACAAAACCGATGCAAGGAGGTTAGGGCTTTGGCAAAAGCTCACGCCGCTGACATATCCACTGAATACCTCACCCCCTACAGCTCTTCCGATGGTTCTCCCACCGCACCAGGCTTAGGTGCGGCGTTTCTGGGCCACCCTCCGGCGCCTTTTCTTCCTTTCTTTCCTCCCGTAGGAAATGAAGAATTCCTGCAAATCCCTGCTCATTGGGCCAAGGTCCAGACTGCTAACCAGCCAATCCGAGGATGGCCGACACCCGCTGCTGACTGGGACAAGTGGGTAACTAGGGTTTCGGCCTCTAAGGCCGCCGTCTGGAAGCAAACGGGCATCTACGATGCAATCATGCTCAGTCGGTCTCGCATTGAAATAGACCGGCCTCTCCTCCTCTCTGCTCTACTCTTCTGGTCTTCGTCTTGCAACGGCTTTCTTTTCCGTTGCGGACCAATGGCTCCCACTGTCAAAGACATCAGCTACCTGCTCGGCCTCCATCCTCATGGCCCAGAGATCATTCCCGGGCTTAATGTTGGAACGGCCAGCTTTGCCTATCCACAACAAGATATTGTCAAGGACGGGGCCGTTTCTCATAGGCCGATCACGGCCTTTGGAGGTTTCCTTTCGGCCTGCATAGGAGCAGATGATACAGCGGTGTCCGATGCAGAGCACACTGCCTTCCTCATCTACTGGCTCAACAAGTATCTCTTCTGCTCAGCCAGCCAGGCTATCACTAAAGAATACACAACCGTAGCCCTTGCCCTTGCATCAGGGCAGCCACTGGCCATGGCTACGCTGGTTTGGGCACATTTGGTCCGAGGCATCACAGACTTTGTTCATTCGGGCTTCAGTGCTGGTGGGAGCCCGATGTGGATACTACAACTGTGGCTTCATTCTTACTTCCCTGAATTCCAGCCCACAATTACTCCCTTGGCCGACATGCCTATCTCTGCCGTTCAATTCGTGAACGTATCTCCTTCTGTGCATTCCTTTGAAGAGTGTTTTTCCTTCTTTTACCAGGGTTGCTCCCCTCGGGACGTCAATCTCTTTACCCCATTCTTTTCTCTTCAATTTTCTTCTTTTCTCCAACTCTCCAATAACCCTTTAAACTGGGGTCCGGGCACCCAGTCAACCTATAATGAAATTTTTTCTAGCTACCTGGTAGCTAGAGACATTATTTTTAGCCCAAGCATCCCGTCGGCCAATAATAAATGCGGGGCCGAGTACTACTTTGCTCCTTTATATGCCCGCCAATTCGGGCTTACTCAACTAGTGCCCGTCCCTCCTGGTATCACTGTTAACGTTGATTGGGTTGAACGTGGCCTCATTGTTAACGACGGGCAGGTGAAGAGGATAACAGAAAGGTCAGCCCGGCTCAAAGCCGCGTTCAACTTTACACCTTTCTCTGCCCGTCCAGTAATATCAGAAGAGTTCACCCAATGGTGGGGCGAACGGGCTCGAAACATATTTCCACGCACCGCTGCTGAGGCCTTGGCTCCTTTCACTGCAACATCGGCCATTGTGGCCGATGTCCCTATACCAGCAACGGCTCCAACTCGGCGCAAACAAGTCGCCAAGAGACCGGCTCGTAAACAAACTCCGGGCAAGGGTCAGCCTCAAAAGAAGCAAAAAACACCGGCCTCTGTTCAGGTTTGCTCTTCCCCTTTTGATTTGAGCCCGAATTCCTGCTATTCCATATTAACCCTTTTGAAATCTTTGCAGCTTGCTGATGAAGATTCGGGAGAGGATCTACTTCCAAACCTTGCTCAGACTCTTCCCCCAACTCTCCCTACATCACCAGCTTCTGCAGCGGCTTATCTAGAGCGAGTGGCCGTTAGGGTGATGCCACTTCACATCGTGCCTCCTCTAACTCCTTCAAGCGGAGACGGAGACGAAGACCTTGCTCATGTCGGCCAAGTCCCTGAGCAGGTTGTTCTTTCTTCAAGTACTGAGGGTGAGGCCGGTGCTGAACCTGCCACCGAGGCTGCTGAGGAGGAAGTAAATCAAGCGATCCCTTCTGCACCCGAAACTCCAGCCGGTCAAGGGGCACCTACCACCGCCATCAGCTCTCCTGTCCACATCATACCAGGACCGGTGGTGACCGAGGTCACTCCTCCTGAAGTGTCTGCTGTGGAGACCGGTGATGATAATTCGGGCTCTGTCCCTGAAGCAGAAGCCCAACAGACGACAATGGCCCCAACGAGTCCGGGCGCAGGAACCGGCCTCCCTTCTTCTTCCCAAACATCTTCTCAACCAAGCGAGGCCGATGTTCGCGAAACAATCTCGGCCTCGCTTCGTCCTCATACCCAGGTACTGCTGTGTTACTTTACGTTAATTCATACATTTCTAAAAACAATACCTGACTGTATTTTCTTGAATAGGCCGATCCTTCTGACCCAGCGCCCGTTATTCCTTTCGATGACTTTTTCTTGGGCCTGGACCTGGGAGCTTTTGACCTCGGCCCCCTTGAGCCCGAAGCGGTTTTACCTTCCGTCCTTCAACAAGCCAAGGACCTGCTCTTCGGGCTTGCTGACCAAGAACTTTCCAATCTTCCTGCTGCGGCTGACGTTGACACCGCTTTGAACACCCTCATGGCCGATCCTTCTCTTTCAGACGGGCAGCTATCATTACTCGTGGAGATCAAAGAAAGACTTCCTAGCGTCCGTCTTATGGATAGAACGGCCTCGAAGATTCAAGCGGATGCAGAACTTCATTTAGGCTCCCGTCAGAAAGCATTGAGGTTCTTGGAAGGGGCCCGAACCAAGTTCGAAGCGGGAAAGGCCTCCCGTGCTCAAGTTCTAGCCAGGGGTACTTGGCTGCGGGACCGTATTGCTGTATTAAAAACTCAACTCGCCCAATGTGAGGCCGAGGTTGTTACCAACAACGCCTCCATTGAAAAAATTGACGAGGCATTATCTTCACTAGGCGGGGACGCTCAGAAGTGCAGTGATCAGTTACAAGCCAGCGTCCCCATATCCCGGGCTTGGGCCCAGAAGCTAGAAAGGGCCAAGAAGGACCGGTCTGGGGCCATCAAGACATGGGAAGACTTGAAGGCTAAACTTAGGAATTTCGGGTCGGCCTAGAGACCGACTCCTGTTTATATATACTTTGTAAAATTTTTTTTTTTTTTATATTATTATTTGTAAGTAAGCTGTGCTCAGCCTATCAATACAAATCCTATTCACCTAAATCATTCGGGCTCCGGCTCATAATTTATCAGTTGCTCATACTCCAACCTAGGATTAGGTTTATAATCTAGATCAATGGTCTCCCATAACGTTGGATAATAAGATTTTAAATACTGACCATTGATTAATCGGACATGTATCGTCCTATCTAAATCACGAAGCCTGTAAGCACCTCCTCTTTTAACATGGTGAACGATGAACGGGCCTTCCCAATTGACCGACCATTTACCGTATCGATTATCCTTGTCTCCAATAGGTAACACGGCCTTCCACACCAAATCATCGGTGCAAAAAGATTTCTCTCTCACCCTTTTATTGTAAGCTCGGGCAGCCCGTTGTTTTTGTACTTTTAATGCATCCAAGGCCATTAGCCTCATTTCATCAAGCCCTTCCAACTCAGCTACCATAGCCTCCGTATACTCAGCGGGCTCTAGTTGATTCTGTAAAGCCCTTCTGGCCGATCGGACTGTAACTTCCATAGGTAACATCGCGTCATGCCCGTAGGTCAGCATGAACGGTGTAACCCCAGTACTTGATCTTTTTGACGTCCGATAGGCCCATAATGCTTCGGACAGAAGCTTATCCCATTCCCTAGGATTCTCCACGATCATCTTTTCAATGATCCCTTTAAGGATCTTGTTAGTAGACTCGGCCTGCCCATTAGCCTGTGCATAGTAAGGTGTAGAATTAAGAATCTTGATTCCCCTACTTTCTGCAAAGGCGGATGTCTCCGACCCTGTAAACACAGATCCTTGATCGGCCGTGATTGTTTCTGGAAGGCCGAACCTATGGATAATGTGTTCTTCAATGAATTTTATGACGGTGGCTTGTGTCACCGTTCTACAAGGTATGGCCTCGGCCCACTTGGTAAAGTAGTCCGTAGCCACTATTATGAAACAATGTTGGCCGGATGATGGCGGTAAAACTTTGCCAATCAAATCCATCGCCCATCCCCTAAACGGCCATGGCTTGATTATGGGTTGCAATACTTTGGCCGGCACATGTTGAATCGGACCATGCTTTTGACAAGGTTGACAACCTTTGGCATAGCTGATGCAGTCTTTCAACATGCCAGGCCAATAATAATTATACCTCCTCAATAGCCACTTCATCTTGGTGCCGGCTTGATGTGCTCCACATATCCCTTCGTGTACTTCGGCCATAACCTGCATGGCCTGCTTCTTCCCCAAGCACCTCAGAATCACGTCATCCCCGATCGGTTTCTTGAATAATTCCCCATCTAGTACCACAAATCGGACTGCAAACAGCCTGACTCGCCGGTCCACTCTGACATTTGGGTGACTCAAGTATTCAATAATAGGAACTCGCCAATCGCTGTCCTCCATCAAGACCGAATTGGTAGTAGCGTACCAACCCCTCTTTGCCACGGATGGTAATGACCGGACATTGACCGTGATGAGTTGGTCTTCTGCATTCTTCTGGGAAGGTGAGGCTGATCCTGTCTTTGCCAACTTATCGGCCTCAGTATTGGTTGTTCTTGGGATATAGCTTACACTAATGTCATCAAATGCTTCCATGAGCTGAGTAGCAACTGCATGGAATGGGCATAACTCCCAACTCCTTATTTGAAACTCCCCAGCAATCTGTCCGATCACCAAACCCGAGTCGCCTTTTATATGCACAGAAGATGCCCCCATTTCAAGGAGTATTTCTAGTCCGATTATAAGTGCTTCGTACTCGGCCTGATTGTTAGTGCATTTGAAGTCAAGCCGAAAAGACATTTTTGTCTTTTTGTACTTGGGTGATACAATTACCACCCCTGCCCCAGCACCTTCTGCATTTTTGGACCCATCAAAGATTAAAGTCCATGGGACTAAGGATGTGCTCAATACTTTAGGTGTTGGAGGCAGTGTTCCCAAATCAGCAGGATCTGGGTGATCAGCCAAGAAATTGGCTATGGCCTGGCCTTTTACCGATTGCTGTGAACGGTATTGGATGGCAAACTCCATCAAGGCCAAGGTCCATTTCCCAATTCGGCCTCTCATGATTGGTCTTGATAGCATGTATTTTATCACATCCGTTTGACATATTATATAAGTGGAAACAGGAAGCATATATGTTCTCAACTTCTGTGAAGAAAAATACAAAGCCAAGCATAACTTCTCAATCGGCGCATAACGCTGCTCGATTGGAGTCAGAATTCTACTTAAATAGTAAACGGCCTGCTCATTACCTTGCTCATTATCTTGAGCTAGCATACTACCTATAGAGCAATCAGAAGCCGATATATACAATTTTAAATACCTACCCTTTTTTGGTGGCATTAACACTGGAGGCATTGACAGATACTGTTTGATTCCTTCAAAGGCTAGTTGATGGCTGTCTTCCCACTTGAAGTCTTCATCGGTCTTGATCTTCAATAGTGGGGTCCATATTTGGGTCTTCCCTGCACAGTTTGATATGAATCGTCTTAAGAAATTGATTTGCCCGAGCAATCTCTGGAGTTCCTTCTTATTAGCAGGCGGTTTTGCTGCTTGGATAGCCCGAGCCTTATTTGTATCAATCTCTATCCCCCTCTGATGTACCAGGAACCCTAAGAAATTTCCTGCTGTAACACCGAACGCGCATTTGAGAGGGTTCATTTTTAATCCGTGAGCCCGCATTCTTTCAAACTCCTTTTCCAAATCTCTCAAATGGTCGGTGTAATTCCCTGACTTTACCACTACATCATCTATGTAAACTTCCATGAACTGCCCGATCATGTCATGGAAGATTGAATTCATTGCCCGCTGATAAGTGGCTCCAGCGTTCTTGAGTCCGAAAGGCATGACAACCCACTCAAAGGTTCCAATTGCCCCCGGGCACCGAAAAGCAGTCTTCGGGACATCCTCTTCGGCGATGTAAATCTGGTTATACCCCGAATGCCCATCCATAAATGACAGAATTTTGTGTTTAGCGGCCGAATCGATCAACTGATCGGCCATTGGCATGGGATACTCATCTTTTGGGGTCGCTAAGTTTAAATTTCTGAAGTCTATGCAAACCCTTAGCTTCCCATTCTTCTTCACTACTGGCACTACATTCGAGACCCATTCGACATATCGGGCTGTCCGAATGAAGCCAGCATTTAGTAATCGTTCGATCTCTTCTTTCACCTTCAGTGTCACTTCTGGTGACATGCGCCGAGGCAACTGTTTGAACGGCCTGAACCCCGATTTAATTGGCAATCGGTGTTCCACCAGTTCTCTTGACAGACCCGGCATCTCATCATACTCCCAAGCAAAACAATCCTTATATTTATGCAGGAGTACAATCATATCGGCCTGACCCTGAGGATCCAACATCTGACTCACATAGGTAGGCTTGTGCTCCCCTTCTCCGCCTAAGTTGACTTCCAAGAGAGGGTCCTGGACATCGGCCTTAAGATCATCCAGCTTAGCCGTGGCCGTTTCCAACTCATGTACCTGAATCTCTTCTTCTCTTGGGGCCTCTTCTTCGTAAATGCAATCAGCCAGATTGATTGTTCCGTCAATAGGGCCGATTTCTAATCTTCGGTCGGCCAAGAATGCACACCATCTGGCCATGCTGGCTCTTAAGGCCAGCAGCTTCCGTTCTTCAATTGTCGTAATCCCCATGGACGTCTTCTTGTTCTACGATCTCGATCGGCCTTGATTCTTCTGTCCGATGGAGATTATGGAAATATGCCTTGATGTCCGACGAACTTCCTTTAAGGAAGGTCGCTGTATTTGGCCTTCCCAATTTGTTACACCCCAACAACTTCACTGGCCCGATGTCATCTTCATACAAGACTGCATCGGCCGTCTGCACCCGGGCTACAAAGGGCTTGGTGTCTGCCCCTACTACTTCCACCTCATCTCCTCTCCAGAAAATTAACAACTGATGAAGGGTGGAGGGAATACAATAGTTTGGGTGTATCCAATCCCGGCCTAATAAAGCATTGTAGGCCGCTGAAGTTTCCACGATGAAAAATGCTGTCATGACCGTTTTGCTGCCAACGGTCAGTTCCAAGGGTAGGATCCCCTTCGTCCTTGAAGGTGCCCCCGTGAAGCTTTGGACATTCATTTCTGTCGGAATCAGCTCCGACTCCGATTTCTGCAAGATCCTTAACATGATTTGGGGCATTATGTTGATAGTAGACCCCCCATCAATCAGAATCCTGTTTATTGGGACGCCCTCTATGTGCCCCTTTACATACAATGGCTTTAGATGTTGGGACATCTGGTGCGTTGGCTTCTCAAACACCACTTTAACTGGTCCGGTCTTCACTCCTTCCTCAGTCTGTTGTTCCTTCGGCCTTAAGATAGTAATCTTTGGCCGATCGGTCTGCCCATCGGTGGCGTCCACACTTTTGCTAGTGGCTTCCACCACTTTAGGCTTAACGACCTCTCCCCCGTTCCACAAGTTTTCTTCCCCCACGGCCGAGTCCTTAGCTGAGCCTTCAACCACATCCCCTTCCATGGCCGATGGTTGATCCGGCTTGGCCATGAAAGACAGGGGTAGCGTGAACACCATGTTAGAAGAAAGGCCTACTGGAATTGTCCCGAATTGGATTGGCGAAAAACTAGAATCCGACCCATCTCCTTCGGATTCAATCATCTTGTCCACCGTATTTGTCCCCTTTTCCTGTGAACTTTCTGGTCGGACTCTCTCCTTCCGAGGTTCGGTGGGAGCATTCGGACCCCCTACCTGATTCTTCAACAACTGGCGTTCCCGCTCGGCCTGTCGCATTCTCTGATATCTTCTTTTCTGGGACTTGCTATATTGCGGCCGTGCTGGGAACTTGGAGTGTTCAGCTCTATGCCATCTTTGATCTTCTACCCTAGGTGGTAGCACCATCCTCGGGCTCCTTCCAGAAATTGTTGCTTGTATCCGAGGCCTTGGAATCACTTGGGAACTACTTTCCCCCAGTCGGCCGTATTCTCTCTGGCCAACTTGGTATTCCGACGGATGTTTTGCACGCCACTCGGGCTTGGCCTGGCCTTGCCACGGTAATGACAATCTTTCATGTACGGACCTTCTCGGGCTTGAGCCCCGATGTTCATAGCTTCTCGGCCTCTTACTCGGGCTCGAGACTTCCTTCTTGATGTCGGCCTTGCACCTCGGGCAAAGGCCTTGTTCGATGAATTCCAGCTGTCGCCGAAAATCGGCTATCAGGTTATCGGTGCTAGATTTAGCCGTCCCTTCGTCAGCTTTCTGTACTTCCGTTTTGCGTTCTTGATGACTCTTTCGGAGGTCATGTATTGTAACCTTTGGCCCATTGGTGGCCGAAGTAGCAATTTGTTTACCCTCCCTTTGTGTTGGCACAAGTTCTCCGTCAGATAAGTCAATCTTCAGCCTCGGCCTTGACAGCCTAGTCAGGTCGGGCATCACCATGTTTGTGCCCGTAATCTGAGGAAAAGGATTCGCATCGATCCCCATTGCTTTGTCCGAGAATTTGAAGACCCCCTTCTCGACGTTTTCCTGTATAAAATTGCGAAAAACAACACAATTGTTAGTAGCGTGCTTCCAAGAATTGTGCCATTTACAATATTCTTTGTTCTTTATGTCATCGGCCTTTGGGATCCGATGACCTTCACTTAGCTTGATCACTTTATCAGCCAACAGGGCATCGAATATTTGATCAGCCATTGTTATATCGAAAGTATAGTTTTTGCCCGCCTCGAACGCCATCTTCTTTGCAGCAGCGTTATTATTAACAGGCTTGTTCAAGGCGTTACATACGATTGGCCGTTTGTAAATTAGTTCGGCCATATCGCATTCTGTTTCAAGGTCACACTCTGCCAAGTGGACCTCGTAATTAGGATCTTTGTAATATGTTCCCTTGGAAGAGTTCTTCTTCTCCTGCTCATCCAAGAGAATGCGTTCATAGCGACCCGCCCGTGTGGCAAGCTCGAACAGATCACGGAAGTCATTGCCTTCAAACCTCTTGCGAAGCTCAAAGGACATGCCCCCCATGGCCATCTTTGCATACTCCTCCTCGGGCAACACAGTCTTGCAGCGGTATTTTGCCTTTCGGAAGCGGGCTATGTATGTTTCCACGGTCTCCCCCACCAGTTGCATCATACGCGACAAATCTGCTAATGATGTCTCGGGCTCAGTCCTATAGAACTGTCCGTGAAACAACTCCTCCATCCCTTGCCAAGTCAACACCGAATTGGCTGGGAGGTTGACGTACCACAAAAACGCCATGCCCGTTAGCGAATTTGGGAAAAGTCTCAACTTCAATGGGTCACTGTGACCCACATGGCCGCACTGAACAATAAAACGGCCAATGTGCTCAACTGAGGACTGTTCACTCTCTCCTGAGAATAGAGTGAAATTCGGTACCTTATACCCTTGAGGAAATATGACTCGGTCAATCTCCGGCGGGTACGGCCGTCTGTAAGTCGGCCTTTCCAGTCTCCGCATAAACGGGCCATACTCCTCGTGTATGGCCGCTACCAGCTCCTCCCTATTGATGGGTTGGACTACGGGCTGAACATTCCTTATCGGGGGTATCAACGGCGGCGGTCCGTTCTGTTGATTATTCTGGACTTGATGGGTCCAAAACCCACCGTTGTTCCTCTGTCCCCCATTGCCACTCCCTTGGGGCTGTGTGTGGCCGACTGAACTTTCAGTCTGGCCAGCAGATCCTCCAAACCCTGGTGTCGCCGACCCGTTGGGATCGGTGACCACCATACTGCCAGCGTGGCCGGTCTGTGACTCAGATTGCTTTCCTGAGCCATTTCCGTCTCTTAGATTCGGACAGACATATGGTGGGCTCTTCGGCTTATCGGACTCCAGCAAGGTACCCGAGCCCGAACCGTTGACCTGTTCTCCTCTCCCTCCGGCCTTATAAGTTTCAATCAAATTTCTGATTGTTTCTGTCAGTCGGTCCAACTTCACGTGAGTGGTCCTGGTTTCATGGATCAAATCAGCCTGACTTTTATGGATATCGGTCGTTTGCTGCATGACCGATTTGAGGTTGCCCATAGAACCTATGAGCGCGTTGTACTCCTGCCACATGGGCTCTACGTTGGCCCTCATGGCTTCCGAGATGGCTTCTAATGTGATACTACCGTCCTGTGGAGAACGGCCGGTGCTCTCCTCCATGGGCGGATCCATAAGCTGATCGTCCTTTGTCGTCTTATCTTTCTTCGGAGGCATGATTTGACACTGTGGGTCCCACCGGGCGTGCCAAAATGTTTGCTCTAATTTGCGCGGGCGTGCCAGAACCAATCAGTGGTTCGGTGTGTGTGTGTGTAAGCGTGCAAACTAATTTCCTATCTGCTTGTGTCAGTGATACACAAGGCTTTGGTAAATCTGACTTCTAAACTGGTGATTGTGTGTAGTGAGTAGGAAAGTACCCTCACTAAAAGTCCTTTAGCAGTACTGAAGCGCACAAGCTAAAAAGTATCAAGTTTAAACAGGTTAAACAAATCACAAACGGTTTAATAAAAGTAAATTTTATTAAATGCTTGGAAAACTAAAACAAATCTCAAGAACAACAGAATGGACTGATTATTCAAAAGAAACAGAGAATAAACATAACAAAAAGACAGACCTAATTGCTATTAAAGTTAGGAAACAAAGACTTAGAAAAAGTGCTCTGAATGCCTTGAATGTGCTGAATACTGAATGCTTTGAACGTGATGAATGCTGTGTATGCTTTTGTCGAAGAGACGCGGAGTCCTTTGCTCGAAGGCCTGCCTCTATATTTATAGCGGCCTGAACTGATTCCTATTTGAACTATAATTCCTTTTCCTACGCCCCAATCTACTGATTGATTGGCTAATTTGAAGGAATCCTTCTATATCACCATCTCCTTCCTTATCCAGAACTTACTTGAATCAATCCCTTTAATTTAGGGATTAAATACTCCAATCCAGCTGGCAACTAACAACTCCTTTCCCAGACGGACTCCTGTTTCCAAAAAACTCTCAGATATGACGTCATCATGCCAGCTACGAATAGCGACACCCTGTCTTTCGTCAATCGACCTCCCCCTGTTGGATGAATCGGGCTCATGATTCTTTTCATGTCCGATCATATTTCTTCAACTTCTTATGATCAATCGGACAAACTCTTCCTTTTCATCATGTCCGATCAGTTATAACGTTGCTTAAACAATCCATCGGGCTCTCAACATGATGAGTTATGTTCTCATAGCCCGATGATGCTTACACTTGCCACATGCTTCCATCGGACTCTTCTCATCTCCCTACAGTTGTTTCCCCCATCGGGCTTACCTCTTGAGTCCGATGAGTCATCACTACTTGCCTCAGCATCTCCTTCACCCAACTTCAACTCCACTCGGGCTCAAAAATCAATGACGATTTTTGGGTGCAAACACATGTAGGTCTCGAAGGAATTCAACCTCTATGCATGCCCACGCGGCATCGCATCATCTCAACGAAAAACCTCAATGAAATAAACGGAAAACAACAAACAAGCTTAAGCGTCGACGAAAACGAAACAAGCCCGAAGTAAACACCCATAGCCCCTAGGTATTCAAACCCGGTTAGCTCTGATACCAATCTTTCACGCCCCGAAAATCGAAGCGCGAAGAAAGAGAAAAGATAGAGAGAAAAGAATTAAAATACAATCACAAAATGCGGAAGCGACATTAGGATCCCACGGGGATTCCTACAAGGATGACTTACAAACACATAAGCCAAAATGGACTTACATATTAACGAGTCAAATAAAGGTAAAAGCATTTGAAATATTAATAAAAAGGCTATCCGAACAAGCACTAGTTCAAGGAATACAAAAAATTTGATAAAGGACCATTTTTGGATAATTGCTGAATTTTAAAACATCTGTAAGTGACTATGTCTTTAAAATTTTTACATTCTGTCCGCGATGGTCCATGTAAAATTCGATTCTGCCCAACTTTCATCTAATGACATTTTTTCCAAATCTTCACCGTTTGGGCAGAAAACAAAAAAAACAGTAGCAGTTTTTATTTGACAGCATTTTTGACAGCATTTTGACAGCATTTCGGAATGTTCCCGACTATGTTGAATCCTCAAGTTTAAACACCGATATATGACTAAATGAGTCCTAAATGACATATAACACGTGCCTAGACCAAACGGAACTTCATGCACTCAAAATTTATTGAAAACGAGAAGTGAAAGAGATAAGGAGAGGAAGAATGGGAGGGAGAGAGATTGGGAGAGAGATATAGGGAGAGATTGGGAGAGATATAGAGGGAATGTATTCTAAACACACACACATGTGTATTTTCACATTCGGAAACATTTTTAAAGTATATCTATACATAATTCCAACATAAGTAAAAGGAGAGGATATTTGAGAAAGAGAAAGAGATCAAAGAGGGGAGAGGAGAGAAAGAGAATGGGAGAGATTTTTGAACATTTCATTTGAAAGCAAAAGTGTAAATCCGACAAGGATTCCATTGAAATGCGAAGAGTCCGGCAAGGACAAAATATACATAACCGAATCCAGCAAGGATTCAAAATAAAAGAACAATGAGTCCGGCAAGGACAAACCAAACACAACCAAATCCGGCAAGGATTCAACTTAACACACAAACATAAAACCTTAGAAGGAAAACTACGGTCTCGGAAACATAATTACATACCATAAATAAGTTGAACAAGTATATAAAAAAAATGAGGACTAACACTTGTCCATCAAAATTACAACACGGCTTCCCGATGACAAAATATGGAGGTCTATGCCCAAGAAGTTTCGAACAAGAATAATACAACAATTTTCTTTAGTGCACTAAACTATTACATTCTTGCCAAAAGGCTAAATTAGCATGGGAACTATCCATGTTCATATCTAAGCATGAGTCTTCAAAATAGAACAAAATGCATCAACGTCTACGCATCGGGTCACATGTGCCCTTTTTCCATTATCAAGTTCACCTGAAAAATGTTTTGTCGTTTTTATGAGAACGACGGCTTGTAGACAACATTGTAACAAATCTATATGCTATCCATGACTAAAATGAAATGAGGTGCAATGAATCGCCACCATGGCTACCATGAAATGTTTAAAGCCGCAAGGCTATGCATGACAAATGCACATCTCTCTCGTTACCGGACCATGAGCCACCCACGCATGGAGTGTAGCATACCAACTTCCGGGAGCTACCCGAATATAGTTTGGAGTTTGAATGTTTCTAAGGGTCATTCTCCCTGTCTCACATCACAACCCACGTCCGGATTTCTTAAACCAAAATTCCCACACATGGGGTTTTTCTCTCTTTTTCAAATAAAACCTTTATGTCGTGATATTTGAATGTTTGCCGATTTGGCCTCAATGCATGAAATGTTTAAAATGACAACATAGATGCTCCAACAAAATAATGAACACAATAATTCTTGCATGTTGAACATGTATTAAAGACATCAATGGTTGAATTAAAATTCATAATATAACATTCCTAACAAGGATTTATAAACTAACGTCCTAACATGCTTTTACACATAAAGGGAGCATCCTAAGCACATCTAACATCACATAATCAACTTCAGTACAACCAAAACATGAAATTCACAATCTAGCATACAATCTCCAAATTACTACTTTGAGGAAAAATAATGCATGTGTCCTTATTATTCCCCTAACATCATTTTAATTACATTTAACACCCCAAATTTTACAACTTATACAACCAAGGCATATAATTCAAAATTTACAACTTTGGGGAAACCTCATGCATGTGTTTAAATTATTCTCTTCACCTCATTTTAATCACATATAACACATCAACATCATAACTTGTACAACCAAAGCATGTAAATTATATTTAGGCATAAAACCCTAACATTACAACTTTAGGGGAAAATCCTAGTACATGTATCTAGGTTCTCTCCTAGCATAAAATAAACTCAAAGCATTTTAGCCAAGCACAACATATGGAAATGAAACAATATTAATCTACCTCAATGGAGATTTCTTCCAAAATAAATGGAAGAGCAAAAATTCCCAAGGAAAATCAAAGAACACCAAGTGGCTCCAAGAAGTTGAAAAGAGATATCCTAGGAAGCCTAGGAACCCACTGCATGTAATAATCTTCCAAGGAGACTCCATGGTTGAAGAAGAGGAATTTGGGAGCTCTATGTAATTTGGGAAAACTAAGTAAATGGCCACCAAAATGAATTTCGTTGGTACCACTAGATAGCTCTTGAAAAACTAAGACTAAAATGTGAAATGCTAAAACTCACGAAAATGGCTTTTTAATGGCCTATTGGAGCTTTGAAGAAGAGGGAACCATGGAGGTTTTGTGTATACCCAAAACTATAGATGGAGAAGAAGAAGAAGAGAGAGAGAGAAAGGAAAAGAAAAAAAAATGAAAGTGAAGGAGAGAGAGAGAGTATGGCCGGCCATTTAGAGGGGGGTGGGGCCCACTTCAATTTTTGTTTTGTCTTGCATTTTAAATGAAATAACTCTGCCTGGGTTGTTTCAACATTGCCGGTCCCAAGCCCGGATAAAAGAGGAGGGTCAGTGCGTTAGGTAGCTCGACAGCCAGCACGTAAAAAAAAACCGTCGGATCCTTATGATATGAATCCAAATATGAATACTCGTGTAAATGCTAGGGCGTTCCCTTTAAGCGACGCGTTGCGCCTGCCTTCGGGTGTTTCGAAAAATGTGCAAGGGGCGCCGCATCGACGCCCGGGTGCGGTGTTAAATAAGCAAGGGTTCCCTCGCTCTTCTGAGCCACCGCGGGTAAAGAAGCTAGTCCAGAACTATAGGCTTAGGTTAGCAACTTGGAATATAGGAACCTTAACAGGTAAAGCTATGGAACTAGTAGACACTATGATTAGAAGGAAGGTTAATGTAGTATGTTTACAAGAAACAAAGTGGGTTGGAGAGAAAGCTAAGGAGGTAGAAAAGACCGGGTATAAGATATTCTATACAGGGAAAGATAGGCATAGAAATGGTGTCGGAATCGTGGTTGACAAGAACCTCAAGGATAAAGTTATGACAGTCACGAGGAAAGGAGACAGAATATTGCTTATCAAACTGGTTGTTGGAGTGGATATAATTAATGTGATTAGTGCATACGCGCCCCAAGTAGGATTGGATGATCACACTAAAAGACAATTCTGGGATGAGTTGGACGCTTTAATGCAAGAAATACCGGGAGGAGAGAAGATAATTGTAGGTGGAGATTTTAATGGCCATGTAGGCAAAGATAGAACTGGATATGAGAGGGTGCATGGGGGGTATGGTTTTGGAGATCAGAACGAGGCAGGGGTGAGTATTTTAGATTTCGCAGTAGCATATGATCTTGTAGTAGCAAACACGTTTTTTAAAAAGAGGGAAGAACACTTGATAACCTTTAAGAGTGGATCTAATAGAAGCCAGATCGATTTGTTCCTTATGAGAAAGGCAGACCGCTTAGCATGTAAAGACTGTAAGGTCATCCCAGGAGAGTGTTTAACATCTCAACATAGACTTACTATTTTAGATATCCATATAAAAGGACAATGTCATACTAGAAAAGACCCTATAAACCCACGAACTAGGTGGTGGAACCTTAAAGGCGAGAAACTAGCAATATTCCAAGAGAGAATGTATGCAGAAGCACCTTGGAATTTGGAAGATGGAAGCAATACTATGTGGGATAGAATGGTAAGGTGCATCACGAGAATATCGAAGGAGGTCCTCGGAGAGTCGAAGGGAAGAGGGTTGGCTTCTAAAGATACTTGGTGGTGGAATGAAAAGGTACAAACTGCAGTAAAAACCAAAAAGGATTGCTTTAAGAAGTGGCAAAATGATAGAAGTGAGGAACACTTCAAAAGCTATAAATGTGCAAATAAGGAGGTTAAAAGGACAGTCAGAGTTGCTAAAATGGAAGCCTATGACGCCTTCTACACCAAACTAGACACTAGAGAGGGAGAAAAATGTATTTATAAGCTTGCTAAGTCGAGAGAAAGGAAAACAAGAGACATTAATCAGGTTAAGTGTATAAAAAGCGATGACTCTAGGGTATTAGTGAAAGACGAAGAGATTAAGGAGAGGTGGAAGAGCTATTTTGAGAAGTTACTGAATGAAAAACATATGGATAACACAATGGAAGAAGAAACTAGAAGTTACGATGAAACTAGAGAATACAGATTCTATCGGAGAATAAGGAAGTTTGAGGTGGATTTTGCTTTGAAGAAGATGAAACCCAACAAGGCCTTAGGACCAGATGGGATCCCCATTGAGGTTTGGAAATGCTTGGGAGATGTGGGGGCATCTTGGCTTACAAAAGTTTTTAATAGGATTTTAATGACTAGAAAAATGCCTGATGACTGGAGGAAGAGCATCCTAGTGCCTATATATAAGAGTAAAGGAGATGTACAACAATGCAACAACTATAGAGGTATTAAGTTGATGAGCCATACTATGAAGCTATGGGAGAGAGTGATGGAGCATCGCCTAAGAGACGCAACATCAGTGTCAGAAAATCAGTTTGGATTTATGCCTGGGAGATCAACTATGGAAGCAATTTATTTACTTAGAAGACTAATGGAAAAGTATAGAGAGAAGAAAAAAGATCTACATATGGTTTTTATTGATTTAGAGAAAGCTTATGATAGGGTGCCTAGAGATTTAATTTGGTGGGTGCTAGAGAAGAAAGGAGTGACTAAGGGTTATATTGACGTGGTGAAGGATATGTATGATGAAGCGGTTACTACAATTAGATCACCAGCCGGAGAAACAAGCGAATTCCCAATTACCGTAGGCCTGCACCAGGGGTCGGCCTTGAGCCCTTATTTGTTCGCCCTAATTATGGATGAATTGACTAGACACATTCAAGATGATGTCTCATGGTGTATGTTGTTCGCAGATGATATTGTCTTGGTTGATGAGACTAAAAGGGGGCTCAACACTAAACTAGAAGCTTGGAGAGAAGCACTGGAGACTAAGGGGCTAAAGATAAGTAGGACGAAAACAGAATACATGGAATGTACTTTTAGCAACAGTGGAAGTAGAGACAACGAAGCAGTGAAGATCGAAGATCATGAGATCCCAAAAAGGGAACACTTTCGCTATCTAGGTTCAATAATCAGTAGAGACGGAGAGATTGGTGATGACGTGACCCATAGAATTAAAGTGGGCTGGCTTAAGTGGAGGAGTGCTTCTGGAGTATTATGTGATCGGAGAATACCAGCAAAATTGAAAGGAAAATTTTATAGGACAGCTATTAGGCCAGCTATGCTGTACGGGACAGAGTGTTGGGCAACTAAGAAACAACACATTAACAAAGTGAGTGTAGCGGAGATGAGGATGCTAAGATGGATGTGTGGTAAGACTAGGAAAGATAGAATTAGAAATGAGTACATCCGAGAGACTGTAGGAGTGACACATATTGAGGACAAGTTGAGGGAGAATAGACTTAGATGGTTCGGCTATGTGCAACGAAGACCTGTAGATGCACCTGTGCGAAAGAGTGATAAGATCGTAGTGCCTGGAATGGTTAGAGGGAGAGGTAGACCTAGACTGACTTGGGAATATGTAGTGCAACAAGATATGAATATATATAATTTAAATGAGCATATAGCTCTTGATCGTGCAGAATGGAGAAAAAGGATTCATATAGCCGACCCCAATTGATTGGGACACAAGGCTTGGTTTGGTTGGTTGGTTGCATTTTAAATGAGATGTAGATATATGTAGTACATGTGTGTGTATGTGTGGTCTACCCCTACACACCCAATTTAAAATATGTACCCACTTTAACCCTAGTAAAAAAAAAAATTGTAATAAAATAAAATAATACTCCCTCCGTCCCATAATAAGTGTCCACTTCTTTTTTGCACAATGTTTAAGAAATTTGTATTATTTAATTTTTTTGGTTCATTAAAGGGTCACTTTCCAAGTTTACCCTTAGATGTGATGGGTGTTTGACTTTTTGTTTATTTTGAGACCACAAATAAATGCTACTTTGTCTTTATTATAAGGGTAGTTTTGGAAAGTAAGTAAGAGATATATGCCAATTTAGGAAAGTGGACACTTATTGTGGTACATCCAAAAAAGGAAATGTGGACACTTATTATGGGACGGAGGGAGTACCAAATAAGAAAAGAAAAATAAATACATGAATAAATAATTAAATATAGTGACACAAGTTCAGATAAATTCAAATACTGCCCCAAAAATTTAACAAGCTCACACTTAAGCATTTAAATATGATTTTTCACTTAATTAAAATTTTGAGTTATGACAAAAGCATTGTCCAACCTCAGCAATCCCCTGACTCCACGACGAACAAAGAACTGGAACATTTTGTTCTGCACAAAATATAGGCAGCAAATCGACCTCCAACTCCAGCTGATTCTTATAACTCAACAACGGCAATTCAACACACTCTTCATCAGAATCACTCAAATCATCAACAACCTGAACATTAATGAATTCGAATTTCATAACAGCTGCCAAACAAATCATATTCTTAAAGTCACCTTCATTATCTAACATGCAATTTGCAAAACCAGGTATCTGATATCTCAACGACATTGAATCCTTATCAAGCTTACACCATTTTAAACATATAAACTGTGTCAACATACTAAATCCACCAATGTCAGATACTGTAGTAATAGCAGTATCAGTCCCATATGTACACAATAACAACTCTTGGTTTTCCATCGCAACTGCATTTAGAATTCATAAATTTGTTACAATGAACCAAACAATTACAAAAATTAACTAAAAGTTTATCACTTATGTTACAATCATCAACATCACATCCAAATTTCTTGTTAGCAGTTATTTAAAATTTCACAATGCATCCAGAATTACTACATTTTAGACAATAATCTTAAATATCACATAGTCACTATACTAACAAGAATAGTTTGTATGTCAAATTCACATCGCTCATAACACCTTTATCAATCCAACTGATATCGTATGAAACTTGTCATAACATAACTATTATTAGGTGATATAAAATTTCACACTGCTTCTATGAAAAAAAAAATTACTTAAGTATGTCAAATACTTAAGCTACACACTTGAATCTCAATACACATGAATGTCGATAATCTAAAATTCAAACTACAACTCAAAACTAATACATTGAATCTATTTCGTCCTCTGTAAAATTTCAAAAAAACAATACCACAGATTACATACGTACTGCAAATTAAAACACGAAAATAATAACAAAACAACTATATCAGATTTATAAACATGATTCTACTTCGCAAACAAGAATATAGATTATAACTTTCCTATATTACAAACGTAACGCAAATTGAAACACGAAAATACATATGCTACACACTTCAATCTGCAAATACAAAAATCGCAATAAAACTGAACCTACAAAATTATTCTACTTCGCAATCTGCACCGTCTAATGATTTCAACAATCAAAATTCATCCTCTACATTAATAGAAGATGAATTCATAATTGAAACCCTAGAACTATAGACTACAAATTTCGTAATCAACAATATAAATTTACTAATGAAAATTACTTACCTAATCTACGCAATTAACACAATCAATCTCGCAAATCTTAATCACAATCAATCTTCTACAAATCAATATCGCAAGTCAATGATTATCTTCATCGATCCACGCCTATAATTTCGTTGAACGATCAAATCACAAGCTTCTAGGGGTAGATTTGTCCAATTAAAAAGCTGAAATAGCGCGAAAATAGTAGCAATAAAAATGTTGCGGCTATGAAGGAGTATGTATAAAAATAAAATCCACGTTGACCTTTATACAATAAACTGTTATATAAAGGTATTTTAGACTAATTTTCTATATACTTTATTGGTTGCAATTTTTTTTTTATACATAATTATCAATGTAACTGGTTATATTATTTCTTAAAGTGAAACTAAAGTAAAATTGACATTTTATTGTTCATAACCACTTTCGATCTAATGCAACTGGACACATAATAATCAATTTTAAAACACAAAATTTAGATCCCTGAATATATTTGGAAATTGATTTCGGGACCCCAAGCTGCGATTAGGCTATCATAAGGGCTGTTTGAAATTGCCTATACCTTTGCTCTGATATATAATGATTGATTCGGGTAGAAGAGATTATGGCTCATAAATGAATATTCTGGTGTATGGATGTTGTGTTTCGTAAAGGTAATGTGATTTTGGATATATATACATATATATATATATATGACAACTTATGTGCAAAAGTGATTATAAACATCTTATGGCAATGGTGTCCTTATATAGGCGTAGTTTGTATTTTGATTAAAAAAAATGTTGTTTAAACTCATTAATCATAATAGTAATAGATACAAATAAGGACTCTATAAGCACCAGTAATGTTTTAAAACACAAAAAAAAAGTAGGGTAAAATGGGCCTAACTAAAAGGGGATAAAATGTAATTAAACCTAAATTAAAAGACAACCAATTACACCATAGCAAAAGAAACCAAACCAAAGTTACAACACTTACATCACAAAAATTGCAGTATAAGGGACCGCAAAGCCAAGAAACCGCGGAGCTTAGTAGTAACCGCAAAGAGCACGTTTGATAAAATGAACCAGCAACAGAATCAGGTAGAGACGCCGCCACAGAAACAACAATAAAACGAACCGATAGAGACTGCCACAGAAACAAGAAGTCTGACCTCAAGACCACCACGATCAAGAGCAAATCCACCCAATTCAAATAAAACTCTTTCAGATTTAAAAATAAAAATAAAAAATAAAAAAATTTATTTCCAAAAAATTTTGTACAAAAAGTTATATACAAATATAATACAAGTAGGCCAAAGCCCAACCCAACCCAACCTACACCCGAGCCCAGAACAGGGCGGCGACAGCGCGTGTATGTTTTGTTGTAAACTCAATTGGGCTTAGGTATTCTCTCTTCACAAAACTTGATGTCCTCAAGGGGCTCAACCCTTACTCCAACCTCCGCTCATATATGTCATTCTAACTTTCTCTAATTCTCCAATGTAGGACAAGTAAAAGAGCAATTGTGTTGGTTTTTGAATAAGACGAGAGTAAAAGTGTTTGTATCCAAAAAATACATTTTTTAAATTCAAAATTTGTATAAGACCGATTATAAATTTTTATTCGGACTTATAGACCAAGTAAAAAATTAGGAGTCAAGTTCGCCCTCGGGTGACTGAAACTCCCTTTCGACTCAAATCTATCTTACCTTCAATCGCCAGCTCATTCAAAGTTGGTTGAACCATCTACATGCAATCAAACTGCCATACGTATTTTAATTCGGGCTACCTCACCAGATCGATCCTCATCTGCCCTATTATGTTATTGTCAAATCTTTAATTGGAAGCACATGGGTGGACATTCGGGCTCCTTGGTTGGCACTGATTTTGGTCAATTTTGGAAAGTATTAATGAGCCCACCAATGACTTCAAGGCTGACAAGAAGTATTTGGCCCTCATCAGTTCAATCGGCCTTGACATGCATATATTTTTGCCACGATAAAAAGTACATGGTGGGTCACCCCTTTGGTTGGACTTCAATTTGGCTTGTATATCTATGTTGCTTCACCAATTCGGGCTATCATATACTTCAATCAGGCTGCCCATATATGCTCATCTGTTTGAGTAATGATAGTTACACAACAATAAAATGTATAATGAATTGTACAAACGTGTAGTACAGTATTGAACTTTGTGTGCAAGTTTTTCAACACAAAGTCCACAAAGTCCAACACTGTACTGCACATTTGCACAATTCATTATACATTTTGTTGTGTACCTATCATCACTCCATTTGCTTAAACTTGTCAAAACATTCAATTGGTGGGCCACACACCAATGACATAGTAATTGGTCCAAGGTTTTGATTGGCAAGCATGAGTTTGGTCTTTGCATTTTTTTTTCAATTACATTGAAAAGTTGAAGTGGTGGGACCCGTGGGGAATTGCTTTCATTCGGACTGTTTATATGCTTTACATCATGAATTGAATTCGGGCTAATCAATGTTTGGCCTCCACAGCAATTTGATCACAAATGGAAGTTTATCACCTTACAAACTTTCAAAGTGATAAAATTTCTAGTTTATGATAAGGAAAGTTAAAAGATAATATTATAAATATTATGGAAGCATTATCAAGATATGGAAAGATGATATATTTGATATTATCTATTATGGGAGGTTATATTATCACTTTGGAAATATATGTATATATATATACCTTTTGCTTGGAAGATAAGTAAGCTGAATGAAGACCGATTATGGACCAGGTACAAGATCTGATTGGAGATAAATCTGGTATTTTATCAGATTATTATAGAAGATTTCTACTTTTTTTATCTTTATCAGCTTCAGTCAGACCTATAAATACAGCAGGCCGGCAAGCATCCAATTCACTCCGCATCATCTCAAAAAAAACATTCAAACCGTATCCCAAAGCATTCAACATGCATTCTTAGTTTTTTTTTAGGCAAATAAAAAAGCATTCTTTTTTTATTTTCTTAGGCTTTGTTAGCATTCAATTACTTCTTGTAATTTCTTTTCTTTTAATTAAATAACAATCTATTTTATTTAATTTATCTTTCATCACTTGTGTGAGAAGATATAAGAGAGAGGGAGAGAGAGTGAGACAATACTATGAATTGTGTATTGAATGATGTAAATGTCATTGCAATTAGTTGCCTTTATATAGGCTAAGGGAGAAACCAAGAAATGAAAGAGAATGTACTACACTAGTAGTACATCTTGTGTAGTACAATGCATTTAGACATTATGTATGGTAAGGTACGAAAGCTACATGAACCTAGACTAATAATCTAACATGATTCTAACAGCCCCCCTCAAACTCAAGGCAGAAAATGGAAACAATTTGAGTTTGGAAACTAAATCCTGAAGTCGTCTTGGAGGTAGCCCAATGGTGCAGTTCATGGTCACGTTGTAGAGGATGCTTGAGGGAGTGGTGGCCAGAGGTTCCGTGGTGGCCAGGAGATAATAGACAAAGGTCTGGCTGATCGAGAGGTCCGATAAAGATGTCGGGACCTCCGGGTAGATGGGTAAAGATCCGGCCGATCGGGAGGTCCGATAAAGAGGCCAGAGGATGGTGCGGTTGATGGTCACGTTGTAGAGGATTCTTGAGGGAGTGGTGGCCAGAGGTTCCGTGGTGGCCAGGAGATAATAGACGAAGGTCTGGCTGATCGAGAGGTCCGATAAAGAGGTCGGGACCTCCGGGTAGATGGGTAAAGATCCGGCCGATCGAGAGGTCCGATAAAGGAGCCTGTTGGTGAGGTAGAGATCCAGCCGATCGGGAGGTCCGATAGAGAGGCCGGGTAGATGAGGTAGAGATCTGGCCGATCGGAAGGTCCGATAGAGAGGCCGATTAGTGAGGGTTGTGATCCGGCCGATCGGGAGGTCCGATAGAGAGGCCGGTTGGTGAGGTAGAGATTCGGCTGATCGGGATGTTCGATAAAGAGGCCGATTGGTGAGCATTGAGATGATTGGTGAACTAGAGCTCCAGCCGATCGGGAGGTCCGATAGAAAGGCCAGTTGATGAGGTTGAAATGGTGATTTGATGAAGGTCTTATTTGGTTGGTTGGATTGCAGCGGAGAGAACGGAATGTATGATTTTTATCTTGACTAAGGTCCGGCGGGTGACATGATTGTCACCCGCCGATGGCGACGGAATACGATAGAGTTGTAGCCAAGGTCCAGGAGCTTATAGCTCTGATACCATGTGAGAAGATATAAGAGAGAGGGAGAGAGAGTGAGACAATACTATGAATTGTGTATTGAATGATGTAAATGTCATTGCAATTGGTAGCCTTTATATAGGCTAAGGGAGAAACCAAGAAAGGAAAGAGAATGTACTACACTAGTAGTACATCTTGTGTAGTACAATGTATTTAGACATTATGTATGGTAAGGTACGAAAGCTACATGAACCTAGACTAATAATCTAAGATGATTCTAACAACTTGTATGGCTTGTGCGCTTCGTTAGAAGTTAGATCTATTAGCCTTGTGCATCAATCACACAAGCACTTTAGGAAATTAGTTTGCACACACTCGAACCACTTTTGGTTCTGGCTCGCCCGCGCAAAACTTCGAGCAAACAAAAAGCACTCTTAAAAAAATTTCCCTCAAAACTTTCCCTAATTTCTATTTTAAATATACACACCTGGTCCAACAACAACTCCCAAGTCCCAGCTAAAGAGAGTGGACGAAAAACTTCGAAATCCTAGAAATTCTGAGCCAGCGACCGTGAATCACTACCATATGCCATCCGTCGAAGCAAATATTTGGTCCACTACTCTTGAATTATTTTTTTATTTTTTTTTTAATTTTCTAATTGGATCTTTATACTCACTAATTATTGCTTCATTTGTGTAATCTTACGCATGTGCATATTTACATGCGAATTATGTTCTGCAGTCCATGTATAAAGCTAGTGATAAGAAAAGCATCACTAAGAGCAAGGTTTTTCAAGAAGTAGACCTCCATCTTCCTTCGTTGTTATAATTATGCTCATTTAATCAGGTTTTTGTGATTCATTACTGCCTTACTTTTTGTAAATACACGTGCAATTAATTGCAATGGTTTAGGAGAACCATAAATTCATTTTGCTCTGAATTTTGTTGTTTTGCATATGATTTAGCTAAATAATTTTACCATATGATGTTTTTTTTCACACTAAAGAAACCCATCGTAAAAACTTTTGAAATTCTAATGTTTTTTTCCGTAGTGGTGTTTCTAATGTTGGGCAAGGCTGTGATACGGCCAAAAAAAAAGTAGCAGTTTGGGCCGCACCATACGGCCATTTTCTTACCGTTAGATTAATGCCCCTTTCAATCTACACCCTTTATCCAAAACCAGTGGTATGTGTTTAAAAAACTACCTCTAACCTACCCAACCAGTCACCGGTTACCCACAAAAATCCTGCCCAAACCCTTCCCCCTCTCTCTCTCTCTCTCTCTCTCTCTCTCTCTCTCTCTCTCTCTCTCTCTCTCTCTCTCTCTCACACACACACACACAGACAGGTAAAGCTCTCTCTCTCACACAACCAAAAAGGAAGGAAGCTGAGCTTCCCTCTCTCTCTCTCTCTCTCTCACAACCAGACTAAGGTAAGGAAGGAAGAAGACCACCGACCAAACCCTCCAAACCCTCCACCGCCCAAACCATCCACCGCCCAAACCCTCTCTCTTTCTCTTTATTTCTCTAAAACCAACAATAAGGAAGAAGGACCGGACCATCCACCACCGTCCGACCACCATCCCCCCTTCGTTCGCCGTCGCCGTCGCCTATCTCTCCTCTCGGTAGTCTCTCTCTCTCACTCACTGAACACATAGACATGCATAGTCACGCACACACTCACTGCGCAGATCGTTCACACACACACATATCTATGCCTCTATTATTCTTCTTCCTTAGTGTTTGCTTGATGGAGATCTTGAATATTGTACTGGAGACCCTAATTGAGGTTTTCCATTTTTTTTAATACAGTAAATTGCAAACTCCAATAGTTTTCAATCCACCAAAATAGTTATTTAAAGTTTCCAAAGGAGGCCTTTGTTTCTATTTGAATTAGGAGTTTAATTTTTGCAATTTGGAGAAATATGATTTTTTTTTTTTTTTTTTTTTTTTGCAAAACTACATTATGATGATGGTGGCATAAATTTAATGATAATGGTGGTATAGAGCTAAGCTACATTGTGTTCCTGAGCTAAACTACATTTAAAATGTGTTGTTTCTTGTATAAATGTTTGGTTTGTAGTGTAAAATGTTTGGTTCCCACTGTTACGATGTTCATGTGTAGAATGTTATGTTCTCATTATAAAAGTTTATGTTCCTTGTGTAAAAAAATGTTATGTTCCTTCTGTGTAAAGTGATATTCCTTGTGTAATTTGTTGATATTCAAGTGTAAAAGTTTTTGTTCAAAGTGTAAAATGTTATGTTTCTATTGTAAAAGTTTATGTTCTTTGTATAAAATGTTGTGTTCCTTCTGTGTAAAGTGATGTTCCTTGAGTAATTTGTTGATATTCAAGTGTAAAACTTTTTGTTCAAAGTGTAAAATGTTATGTTTCTATTGTAAAAGTTTATGTTATTTGTGTAAAATGTTGTGTTCCTTCTGTGTAAAGTGATGTTCCTTGTGTAATTTGTTTATATTTAAGTGTAAAAAAATTGTTCCAAATGTAAAATGTTATGTTTCTATTGTAAAAGTTTATGTTTCTTGTGTATAATGTTGTGTTTCTTCTGTAAAAATTTATGTTCCAAGTGTAAATTATTATGTTTCTAATGTAAAAGTTTATGTTCCTTGTGTAAAATGTTATGTTCCTTCTGTTTAAAGTTCTATTTCTTTGGTAATATGTTCATATGCAAGTGTAAAAATTTATGTTCCAAGTGTAAAATATTATGTTTCTAATGTAAAAGTTTATGTTCCTTGTGTAAAATGTTGTGTTTCTTCTGCGTAAAGTTTTGTTCCTTTGGTAATATGTTCATGTACTAGTGTAAAATATGTTGTTTCCATCTGTATAATGTTATGTATCTATTGTAAACTTAAAATGTTGTGTTCCTTCTATGTAAAGTTCTGTTTCTTTGATAATATGTTCATATGCAAGTGTAAAAATTTATGTTCCAAGTGTAAAATATTATGTTTCTAATGTAAAAGTTTATGTTCCTTGTGTAAAATGTTGTGTTCCTTCTGTTTAAAGTTCTGTTTCTTTGGTAATATGTTCATATGCAAGTGTAAAAATTTTGTTCCTTGTGTAAAATGTCGTGTTTCTTCTGCGTAAAGTTTTGTTCCTTTGGTAATATGTTCATGTACTAGTGTAAAATATGTTGTTTCCATCTGTAAAATGTTATGTATCTATTGTAAACTTAAAATGTTGTGTTCCTTCTGTGTAATGGTAATATGTTCATATGCAAGTGTAAAAATTTATGTGCCAAGTTTAAAATTTTATGTTTCTAATGTAAAAGTTTATGTTCCTTGTGTAAAATGTTGTGTTCCTTCTGTTTAAAGTTCTGTTTCTTTGGTAATATGTTCATATGCAAGTGTAAAAATTTATGTTCCAAGTGTAAAATATTATGTTTCTAATGTAAAAGTTTATGTTCCTTGTGTAAAATGTTGTGTTTCTTCTGCGTAAAGTTTTGTTCCTTTGTAATATGTTCATGTACAAGTGAAAAATATGTTGTTTCCATCTGTAAAATGTTATGTATCTATTGTAAACTTAAAATGTTGTGTTCCTTATGTGTAAAGTTCTGTTTCTTTGGTAATATGTTCATATGCAAGTGTAAAAATTTATGTTCCAAGTGTAAAATATTATGTTTCTAATGTAAAAGTGTATGTTCCTTGTGTAAAATATTGTGTTCTTTCTGTGTAAAGTTCTGTTTCTTTGGTAATATGTTCATATGCAAGTGTAAAAATTTATGTTCCAAGTTTTGTTCCTTGTGTAAAATGTTGTGTTCCTCTTGTGTAAAGTTTTGTTCCTTTGGTAATATGTTCATGTACTAGTCCAGAGATGAGAAGGAGTTGTACCCTCCCCCCAAGTTTTTACATAAATCTCCTCTCATTTCCCCAGAAGAAGTGAAGAGTAGAAAGATCCTCCCACCCAAAGAAGACAAAAAAGAGGTTCAGAAAAGAAAATACTGTGGTCGAAATGAACCCACAACACTTAGAAGATCCCCACGTAAAATAGGCCGTGTAACAGATGAGGGACATTCTAGAACGTCTAAGGCCAAGACAAGATTAGCGTCAGAAAGAGCGCCTAGCAAGTATAAGCGCTCTCCTTACACAGGCATAAAGGCAAAGACCCAAAAGCTGGTTGCTTGGGTGCGCGAACCATTGAAGGATATCCCTACTTGGGAACATAGACTTCAACCTCTGACCAAGGACGAAACAAATTTGGTCGACTTCGTTCTCGACAAGTAATTGCCCCAAAAGTATGTTGTATAGATTATGATTGTTTTTTGATTTTATGCTTTTGTTTGTTTTATTTTGTGGGGCTGTTTTTAAGTAAAGTATAAAGCAGTCTATTATCAACTAATTGGTTTTTTACCATTTAGGGATACGATCGTAAAAAGGTCTCTCGAGCATTGCGACCGTGAGACATTGCGATCATTAGCACCGGGTTAATGGATTGCTGACCTTGTAAGTATTTTAGATATTTGATAATGTTGGGTAAAAATCTCACCATTCCACATATAATCACAAATTGTAACATGCTATAAATTGTGTAGGCCATAAATGTCATGGTGGCAAAACTGACACTTGAGGAGAGAAGTAGGCCTTCAAAAGAACAAACTGGTCGATGGTAATTGCCTACCTACTTCTCGGTAAGTCCCTCTATTTTCCTATTTCATTTAGTATATATTCAGTGGGTTGACATACATGTTTCCATTACAGACACTTATTATGGGAACGAAATCGGCATCGGTTAGCATGCTTACCAGGGGATACTTTGGCCCCACCCGATATACTAACAGTTTTCGGACTGTTAGTAAGGTATGTTAATAATATGGAGTGTGTGGGTTTATCTAAGATATATCATTAGGATGACATTAATTGCTTTTATTTTCCATGCAGATTTTTTTACCTATCAATGACAATGGTGCGCATTGGTTTCTCTGTGTCATTGACATGGTTGCTGGGTGGACTTTCATTGTAGATTCATTGTCGAGCCCTGAGTTCAATTTAAACCGGCAGAACAAGGTTTCAACACTTGTAAGTCAAAATTTAAATCGGCGGAACAAGGTTTCAACACTTTTAATACACGTCTTAGTTATCAATAAGCTAAGACATTAATATTGAATGCCTATAAATTCTTGTACATAGGTGTTTAAGGATTTTTATAGCATATGGTTTGTCCAGGTAGAACATTTGGATAAGTGCTTGGTGCAGTACTATGGTTATGATTATAATACAAATATCGTTAAATTTCCAATCAAGAGATTGGAATGGCTCCCAAAACAACCAAATGGGTAAGTATTCACTTCATAATTTATTGACATCTGTCCACTTTTCACAACCAGCCATATACTAATTAATTCTAGAATTTTGTAATAGTGATGACTGCGGCCTATATGTAATTCTGTACATGCAAATTCTTGATCTTGGGCCAGGAATTCAATTCAAGGTAAATATCATTCATTAGATTATTGTTTAACTACTATAGTAATTGGGATAGAATATTTATAACTTATAACAACTTTGTAGTTTGGATCCGCTGAAGCCCGTGCAAGAACAATTGTGGACCTAGTCCAATCTGAGCATAACAGTAAACGGGTAGAGGTACTCAAAAAATTTGCAGCACGTATAGTATAGCCCAAAGTGAGTTACTTCCTTCCTCACTTTTTTATGTACTACTAATTTATTTTTACCAAATTAGATACTTTACTGGAATTTAAGAAAATAGAATATGAACTCCGATATTCCGATAAATGACATGATTAGCCAATATGAAGGACAACTCACTGGAAAGAAATATAACCCCCACCCCCTTTGTAAGTCAAAATTCCACAGCACTACAGTTGGATAGCTGCCTGAACAATCCATAACTTAGTGACACACACAGAGAGAGAGAGGGGGAGGGGGGGACTAGGAGATACTCGTAAAGAGAGACACTGAAAGGTTTAGGGTTTTCTAATGAGAGTAATCTGTTTTCATCGCACTCAAAACCCCATGTACAATTACTGTTGCCTACCTCATCGATACTATTTAAGTCGAATATTGTAGTGGATGGAGTGTTCATTGTAATCGATGGATTGGTCGCTGTAGTTGCTCCACCATTGAACTCAAAACCCCATGTGCAATTACTGTTGGGCTGCAAGGAATCATTTACAAGGTTTATAAAGGAAAAACTAAGACAAAAGTGTACATTTCCAAATAATATGAGTAATGATATTTCCTACCTCATCGATACTATTTAAGTCGAATCTTGAAGTGGATGTGTTCATTGTAGTTGCTCCGTCAACGACACCGCTGTATAAGTATCCTGAAGTCTTAGAGTTTGGAGTGTCGTCAAACATATTGTTCACATTTGTTGTGCGTGTATCAGTTTTGGAAGGAGTATGCATCCCACGGTCTGTGGATGTAGTATTTGGGCTACTAAATAAGTTCTTTCTTCGGCTAGTAGTAGCCCGTCCACCACCTTCAAGTTCAGTATCATCTTGTAAAGAGGACCGGTTTGGTTGATTTTTTGGGCATGTTGTTCTTGTGTGTCCAACGCATCTGTAAACATCAATGTTTATTAGTACAACACATAGGAGATGTAAATGATAATATATTGACTGTTTCATTTCCTTACTACTTATAAAATTGTGTTGTTCTTTTATTTGACATGCTTTTTTGTTTTTTTTTTTTTTGTGTGCAGGATTTATTTGGTTTTGGAACTGGTCATCAAGTTTAGTCAAATTGGTTTGGGTTGTGTAATAGTATAGTGATAATAGTACAGTGATCAGCATTTTTGTGACCATTATGTTTATGTGATCAGCATTTTTGTACCCATTATGTTTTTCTGATCAGCATTTTTGTACCAATTATGTTTCTGTGATAAGATTTTTTGTACCAGTTATGTTTCTATGATCAGCATTTTTGTACCCATTATGTTTCTATGATCAGTATTTTCATACCCATTATCTTTCTGTGACAAGATTTTTTAGTTTCTGATTTTTGTACCCGTTATGTTTCTGTGATCAGGTTTTTTGTAGCCATTATGTTTCTGTTATAAGTATGTTTATACCTTTGTTGTGCCAATATTAAGAAGTATTGAGCCTCTGATATGCATGTGAATTTTAGGTAAATAAAAGTTGTGTTGAAGAAACTACCTGCAATAACCACAACGCTTTAAATTTTGTTTGCTTCTGCCTGCCCCTTTACTTCCCTTTGTTTTGACTCGGGCTGGGTCTTTTACACCGAAACAGGTACTAAACTCTACGGTCCCATTCTTTTTCTTCCATAGGTCCTTCAAACGGCATGTTAGTTCTGTGACTGTATCATTTGCATCAGCCCATCCTTCCTCCGTTAAGACAGCATAGTGCCCCATGTCTTCGCACCTCGAATTGAGCAAATCAATACGTGCAATTTGACTTTGAGTGTGCTGAAAATTATTCCAATTCAGAGACGTGCATTTTGCCGTTTCCGCCCATTTCGCGCCACTTTTCAACCATCTTGGTGTAATACAACTAAGATGGATTTCCTGCATGTATTCATTTTTCATTACACATATCATATGGCAGCAAGGTATTCCAACAGATTCGAACCGCATGCAAGAACACTTAATTGTCTCCTCATGGTGATCTGAAATAACATTCCATCGCGAAGTGGGCTGTGGATATTTGGACAGGTAAAAATTAACGTACGTCGGCCCATTCACCCTTTCCACCACAAAGTACTTAGTCTCACGCTTAATTTCACCACTAAACATGATAACAATGGATCTAGTGAATATGTTGGCAGCATGCTCCTCAATGAGTCTCAAGTTTGTGGCCATAACTGGATGTGTTTGCTCCGTATCATTGTGCGCCTTTGCTTTATTGTGGCGAAGCCGTCTAAGTGATCTATCATAATTTTTAACAAACTCGTAAAGGCGCATTCGGATTTTAAGAAACCCTTTTAAAAAAGAATTAATCCCTTCGCACCTTTGCGTGCTCTTCATACCGGCAAAAAATTGGCCCCTCAAGTATGCCTCGACCCAAATCGAATGCTTTTCATACATCTCTGTCATCTATTTGTTACGGTGTAGCCCATACTTGTCAAGTAACTCTTGCCATGATGCTTCAAACTCTTCGCCCGTACAATTTCTCTTCATGCATTTGTCAAAATCTTTACCAAACCCTGCGATACGAATGTTTGTAATGGCATTCCGTTGTATGTGCCATTGACACAACCAATGTGATGAGTTAGGAAGAATGCAAAGAATTGCCTGCCGTATCGCCTTATCTCCATCAGTTAGTACAGAAGTCGGAGCCCTACCCTTCATTGCATCAAGTAAGGTCTCCAAAACCCAAATGTAGGTGTCTATGGATTCATCGACCAATAATGCACAACCAAAAATTGTAGTTTGAAAATGATTATTGATGCCTGCAAGTATGACAAATGGTCTCCTATAGGCATTTGTTCGGTAAGCTGTATCAAATGCTAGGACATCGCCAAATCTGTCGTAGTCGATACGGGATCTTGCATCTGTCCAAAATAACCTAGACAATTGATGCTCCTCATCCACCTCGAACTTGTAATAAAAATATGGATCGTTCTCGCCTTTAGAACACAAATACGCTAATGCTCCCTCGGCATCACCATCTACAAGTTCCGATGTACGTTCAGCTTCAATATAGTTGTACAAGTCCTTCTGAATGAACCCAACCTTCTCGTACGAACCCGCTTGATGTACCATGTAGTCCATTATCTTACTAGGTCTGATACCGACACTGCACATTGAACTAATTTGAGCTTTGTCTTTTTTCTGGACTTCCCTGTGCGACCGGAGGAAAGGCACACATTGAGGAGTACACAGCGGATGGTTGTGGTCTTTAACAAAATTTGTCACAACATAATACTGAGAAGCTCTATGTAATTTGATACGGAGGAGTGCACCGCATCCAACTCTAGTTAGGGGTTTGGGCTCCCTCGATCTGTCTTCACGATCTAAATATTTTTGGGACCTTTCCCCTTCTTTAGAACACACCCAACGTCTCGATAACACTAATTTGTCCCTTCCCTATTTCATTGAATCCTTCCGTACACTAAAACCCACCACCTTCGCATAACTATTGTAAAATTTTTCAGCTTTTTCCACGGATTTGAATGTCATGCATATGATTTCATCTACGGTCAATTCATTCAGCGCTTGGTCCAAAGCACATTCGAAGGTTTGCTGAACGACATTACTTTGTTCAGCTTGAGGATCATTACTGCCAACCCCGGTATGAATATTATATGTGTATTCCAATTCGCTTTCATCATCTAAATCATTTTCCAAACATGTTTCTTCATCGACCTCTATGCATACTGACTTTCCCTTAGATCTTCGCATTCCATCCATTGAAATTTACCCTGTTACAAAACAAACAATTAATAAATATAATGTATGCGTATAACAAATTATTGTCTGTACCCTTATTGTTCCAAGATTAAGAAATAATGTGCCAATGTTGTTTCATGATTGAGAAATTTTGTACCCTTATTGTTTCATGATTAGGAAATTCTGCACCTTTGTTGTTTCTTGATTAAGAAATTTTGTACCCTTGTTGTTTCTTTATTAAGAAATTCTGTACCTTTATTGTTTCTTAATTAAGAAATTCTGTACCCTTATTGTTTCTTGATTAAGAAATTTTGTACCCTTATTGTTTCTTGATTAAGAAAATCTGTACCCTTGTTGTTTCTTGATTAAGAAATTTTGTACCCTTATTGTTTCTTGATTAAGAAAATCTGTACCCTTGTTGTTTCTTGATTAAGAAATTCTGTACCCTTATTGTTTCCAGAGTAAGAAAGTCTGTACCTTTGTTAAACCTGGATTAAGAAAGTATGTACCCTTGTTGTTTCTTGATTAAAAAATCCTATACGCTTGTATATCATGATTAAAAGATTATGTACCCTAATTGTTTCTTAATTAACAATAAGTATTTGTTGTTCTAATATTGTTCCACAATATTATTGCCACTTATTGTTCCAAAACTATAAAAAGTGAGATTTTTTAAGTGATGGGACAACTCACAGGAACTGTCCAGATCCTACTGTAGCGATTCGTAAAATGCAGCTTTTTCAGTGATCTGACTTAATTTTCAACTTTCTAATTGATTGAGAGATGTCGACAACTAACTAGAACTGTCCGTGAAATAACAACTCAAATATTTTTTAAAGGATGGGACAACTCACTGGAACTGGAACTGTCCATCATATCTTATTCATGATATACGCTTGTATATCATGATTAAAAGATTATGTACCATAATTGTTTCTTAATTAACAATAAGTATTTGTTGTTCTAATATTGTTCCACAATATTATTGCCACTTATTGTTCCAAAATTATAAAAAAAAAAAAGTGAGATTTTTTAAGTGATGGGACAACTCACAGGAATTGTCCAGATCCTACTGTAGTGTTTCGTAAAATGCCAGCTTTTTCAATGATCTGACAAACTTTCAACTTTCTAAGTGATTGAGAGATGTAGACAACTCACTAGAACTGTCTGTGAAATAACAACTCAAAGATTTTTTTAAGAATGGGACAACTCACTGGAAGTGTCCATCATATCTTATTCATAGTACTGTCCCTTCTATGAAATCCTTAGTGATAGTAGGTGTAGTCATTTTCAGTTTCAAGCAACATCAGAATTCATATTCTATAAAAAGCAATTGGAGTTGCTAGCAACAACACAATTCATACTCTATACTGTGTACTCAAATCTCCCTAGGATGAGAAGAGGTAGAGGTGGAGGGAGAAGTGGAGGAAGGGGAAGAAGGGCTAGTAATGCTCCTTCAATTACCGATGTATGGCATATATATTGCTCTTACACAGATCCTAAAGGGAAAACTTGGTATGGCAAAAGACGTCCTTTTGTCAACACCCCAATACCTTATAATTTCTCTTTCTCCAATGTTGGCCACATTATCATTGGTGACGCTCACACTCGACTGTCAAACAATGCAGCCCTTATTGGAGATGATCTACAATGGACAAAATTGTTTAGCATAAGGTGTGAATGCGAAGTATATTGTCGTTGGCATGGGTTGCCAGTACCAATTTCTCGAGCTGCTGATTTGATGGAAAATCCGAATAGGGATGACGATCGAGTCATACGTTTGTTGAAGCAAGAAATTCAACAGATGAAACGACGATTGCATCATTTTCATGCAATCGAAGATGCAAAAAAGTATTACGACCCACCAGTCTTTGCCATACAAGATATTGAAGATGATCCATGTTACGCTGATGTATATCCCAATCTACCGGATTATAGTGAAGATGATGTTGATGGGGATTTTCAACGTTTTCTTCCTGAGTGTCTAATCAGAGATGATGGATAGCCTTTCTGTTGCTATGAATACTATGGTGATCTATCTAGTTTGGACATCCTTTCTGAATGATGATATGAATTTCATGATTAGGAAAATATGTACCCTTGTTGTTTCTTGTTAAGAAATTATGTTTCCTTATTGTTTCATAATTAAGAAATTATGTTCCCTTATTGTTTCTTGATTAGGGAATTCTGTACCCTTATTGTTTCTTGATTATGGAATTCTGTACACTTATTGTTTCATAATCAAGAAATTATGTACCCTTGTTGTTTCTTCATTAATGAATTCTGTACCCTTAATGTTCCATGATAAAATCATGATTAAGAAATATTGTATCGTAACTGTTTCATGATTAATAAATTATTTACCCTACTTGTTCCCCGATGAAGAAATTTTGTTTCCTTCTTGTTCCCTTACTGTTTTCGTATTTTTAATTCACTATTTTTCTTCACTTTTTTTTTGGGTACTAATATAATAAGAACACTCTTATTCCTAAAAATGTTTGTAGATACATTAAACAAATTTTGTTCCATTATTGTTTCATGATTAAGATATTATGTACCCTTTTTGTACCCTAGTTGTTTCATGATTAACATATAAATGTTTGTAAGAAAATACATTTCAAAATGTATTTCAATGATGTATGTTATTTATTTTCACTTCACTAATTTTTGTTATACTAATAAAGAACACTCTTAGTGACTAATATTAATTTTTTTCACAAATTAAGTAAGACAACTCTTATTTATTTTTACTTCACTAATATTTATTTTTGTCACAAATAAACTAAGAAACACTCATATTTCTACAAATCTTACAATAAAAATAAATAAATACAAAGTAAGAACATACAAATGTTTACCTCTTTTTTGTTTTTTACAACCACCTATTGTCTTCTCTCTTGTGCTCCAAAAAAAATCTTCACCTCTTTTTTTTAAACAACAAACTATTGTCCTCTCTCTTGTGCTCCAAAAAAACCTTCAACCTTCACATCTATTTTTTTTTTCAACTAACCATTGTCTTCTCTCTTGTGCTCCAAAACTAAATCTTCTTTCTCCAAGAAATGGCTACAGTTAAAATTAGTTTGGAAGAGTGAAGTTTTTCAAAATAATCCTAGGATTATAGTTGTTGGTGTGTTATCCTAGGATTTATGTGGTTGGTATGTTATTATTTAATAACAACCTTAAATTTTACGAAGGAATATTGGTATGGTATCACATTGGTTACATTAGGTACAAGTGTGTGCAAGTGTGTCGCTTAAATTCTACAAAGGAACACTGATATGGTACCACATTAGTTACAATACGTACAATTATGTCCAAAAATTGTTCTCGGAAACAACTTTTCTTTATACAGAAACAAGTCTTATTAATACAGGAACAAGTGTTATTACACAAGAACAACATTTACAACACAAGGGGTGAACATGACCGGCTCTACCAGTCAATAACTCATTTACTGCGCGTTTAATGCGCCAACTGTGCTGTCCAGAAGTCAACTTTACCTTTATGGATTAATCCCAGCCGTTGGATGGGCATCAATACACATCTCCTAGCCCTTGGATGAGCCGCACCATGCATCCCAAACCACCCTTTTTTATGTGGATGTATCACAGCCATTTCCTCTAATGTTTGTAGCAGATTGTGTCAGATAGATGTTTTCTCTTTTCCAATGTTCTTTTGCATCTCTAATGCAGAAGTGTGTTTGCGGGTGATATTGTTTTCCTTGCTGATGTTATGGTTGCTATGGACAAAACACAGGCAATTGGAAGATCCAGGTTGTCTCAACTCTCGATCCCACATATGCCCATGTTTGGGAGTTACATCCAAAAGGTCAATTTTGTCATATGTTCCAAAGCAGAGGATTCCAACACCCTCACCACAAGAATTTCTGGTTCTCTCAATTTTATTTTCTTAATTGTCACGCTTTTTCTATCATTTCTAATTATTTTTTATTTTGTTATGTTGGTCTGAGATCCCATCCTCAATTGAAATTCAAGGCAGCTTTCACTTCATTGATTGAATCCAGAAGTCAATAATGGTTCATATATTTAGTTTGCTCACCCAAATATAATAAATAAAAATTTAAAATCCTTTGGCAAATAGTGACTCAGGACTCGCAGCCATCTTTTCCAGCCCATAGTGTTTCCTTACGTAGATTTCTATTCTCTCTGAAATTGTGGTGTTATATTATATTAATGTCAGCTACTCCCGTCGTTCATTGCAGCAGAACTGTACAAGAAGGAATAGAATGAACCTACAGATCCGTTTGATATGTGCTTGCTGAAGTTGATGACAATTAAGTATCTCGGTGTACAATGTGCCATTGCTGCCCAAATATAAAAGAAAATCACATCAGATGGACCTCCTCATGACATTTTAGTTTTTTTTTTTTAAAAATCATCTATTCTCTTCTTACTTGCCTACACCATAATATAAATAATGTCTCTTCATGATGGAAATGTTTTGCTGGAGTCCTAAATAAATTGCACACGGATTTCTGAAATTCTATAAACCACAACTTCCTCCTTGTTTAAGAAATATTTAGCCACATTTTCCATTATAGGAAGCACAAGAGATGACTTTTCACGCGAATCTGCATTTCAAAACCAGTAATAACATCTTCAGAATATCTGCTGGAACACAACTATCCACGGGTATCGTGCTACATGTTGTAAACTCAAACCCACACTAACATACATATACATATATATACATACACGAATCATATCATGATTGATGATATACATATACTAGATACGACTCGTGCCTAAAGGCACTAATGAACAATTCTAACGATGCGTGCCTTTGGTTAACGACTAATTCCACGTGACTTTCACCACTTAATAAGTTTGCGTGCCTTTGGCACTTTCCGATGACTTACAACAAAACATTCTCCTAAGAAAAGGCTCTTTCCAAAAGTCAAACAACTCCTGGCTTAAGGGCAAACAACCCTTAAGCTGAAAGCCAGATAATCCTCAAGTCAAAAGTACTTGAGCCATAGTCAAAAGGCCCTTAAGCCAAAAGCCAAACCATTAAATTCAAACCCTTGAGCCAAAAATAAAATAAGTTTTCCCAAATAAATTTTAAGAAAGTTTGGTTGGAATCTATTTGTCTTGAGTTGGAAATTACGGAATGTTTGGGTCAAGGTTGGCTTAGAGGGCTGTTTGGCTATATTTGGGGTTAGAGACTATTTGGAGTAACACAAAATAAGCCTTCACAAAAAAATTATATAAAAAAAAATTTAATAAACTTTCCAAATAAAGTTTTCCCAAACGAAGTTGTCTTAAGGAAAAAGTGTCAAATTGTAGGGAAAAAATTCCAAATTGGGGAAAATCAAGGAAATTTTTGATTCATATAAAAACACTAAAATTCGGAACAAAACATAAAGAGAATAAATTAAAAACCCTAGTCATTAGCACACACTAAAACACCACAAAAATATACACACACACACACACATATACGGGAGAGGCTCTTAGGTGCACTGGGTAAATGCACTGACCCAGTGCACTGGGCTTTTAAGCCTAAAAACTCGTGGATCAATGAGGCAGCGGGACGGAGGGCGGGTCAACGTTGATCCGCGGGTTTTTTAGGCTTAAAAGTCCAGTGCACTGACAGTGCACCTAAGAGCCTCTCCCTATACATATATACTATATAAAAAAAATGCAGACAGTATGGTACAACATGTCATCATTACAGGTTTAGTTGGGCTTGGTTGCATCTACAAGAGGGTGAAATGGACAACAAAAACTTGGTGTCCCTGGTAAGTTTCTAGTTAGTTAACCTGTGCATTATACACAATTTTATCGCCGGTCCTTCAGCACATCCTACAAAATAAGGGGGGGGGGGGGGGGGGGGGGGTGCAAAACTGAATCTGATAATATTTTTATGCAATTCACAGACGGATCAAAAAGCTCGATAAGTTTTTATCAGCAAACTAACCTCTAATTCTGATTAGAGAACTACCACCCAAATTCTTTACATGTCGCAGACTCGCAATAAAAGCACAAGAAAGATAAAAGTGGAGCACAAGAAGGGACTATATGGGGCTACGTTATATGGACCCGGGTAGCGTGTTGAGTGTGTCTATGCATCGGTCTTCGGACTTACCAATTTCACGAATAAGCAGGGACACGGCAAATTGAATACATTTTTCTTATATTTTCTAATAGAAATAGTTTTTGTATGTAATAATAAGAACTTAAAATGACCATTTCATGTACACTGAAAAAATCTTGTAGCAAATGTAATATAATTAGAGACGTCATTGTATACTATTATCATTTAAGTAGCCTGCATCAGCATGTTTCCAGTTGTGTCCAAATATAATACCACAAAGCTTATCCAAGAAAAAAGGCCACATTATCCGTAGTCATCCTACTTAACGTGCAGGAAAGGGGTACTAGAGATTCTAAAAACCTTTGAAATTGTTATTGCACAAAATGATTGCTCACACTCGAACATATTCATTCACCCATGTCAACATGGAATCATTGATTTTTCCCAAATAGTGCGAAAGTAAGGCCCCACCAAAGTCATTCAAGAATATTGGAAAACTGTTCTCGGGATGCTTGATCCTCTGCTTCAGATTAATCCAAATTAATCAGTTCCATTCTCTATATGGGAGAGGGAATAAATACCAACTCAGTCTCACCCTGACGTGGTGGTAGTCATATGAGTTCAAGCTTAATTATACCTAAACCCCCCCATGTGAGCTCCCTGTTTCATCTTGCTCCAATGAGATGACAGAATGAGAATGAACAAGAGGCTTGTTGGATTTAAGTGCATGGAAAGGCTGGTAGTGCATCAACGGAAGTTATTTGAATCTTTTGAATAAAAATAATACCATTGAAATAAAAACAAGGCCATTTTACCCATATCTTACATTGATGCCTTCTAATGATATATCTCTTAAAGTTTTCAAAACCCCCTTGTGCCTTTTTATTGATATTTCATACTTTTCAAAAAAAAAATATTTAAAAAAAATCCTTCTTTGTAGAACAAAATTAATCTCGAATGCACATGCTAAAATCATTTCCGCCTTACCGGATTTCACCTACATGCAACTTCCAAACTAAACTAAAGGAGGGCTGAACAAAGGTTACTCGGATCGCAGATCGTTTGGTACGTGGAATGGGAACGTGGATAGCCATCAGCTATGGAATGTAGTGCAGTGAGGGTACAATTCTCCGAATCACTAAGACGGAACAAATTGAAATGTGAAACATTTTTTTAGATCATTTTCAAATACATTCATACATACGTATATACACATGTACACGTATATTTTAAGTCAAAGCCTAAATGGATACAGCCAATTGATAGCACGTATTTTTATGTGATATACATTGTTTAGTCAAATTCTAAATTTAAAACGAATTGATTTGAATTTAGCATCTTACAATATCACAAGATTTTGTTTAAAGCTGGAACGCCAGAAGAGGCGATCCAGTTCACTAGCATACCATGATCTGGAACGATCAATCCAAAATGGGAATCGCCAGGGTTTAAACGAAAACGATTTCTGTTAACACTGGACTGAACACCAAGGATGTATAAAAGGAACCTTTTTTTTTAAGGGAAGGGGTCCATCTACATGGAAATAGCAAGAGAAGTTGAAACAGAATTTAGAATTTTGAAAAGAACATACCTTCATTAGCTCTGTGAAAATCGATTTTTGGGCAGAGCATGCAAAGTATCCAAACCTACTCTTTAATAACCAGAACTCCTTTGGCTAAGACTTTTTGTCAACCTCCACATCTCATGCTAAAAAAGTGAAGAGGGTTAGCAGAAATCAACTAAAGTTAATCTTGACGTTACTGTCCACAAACCGACTATTCTAAAAGGATCTGCATAAACAAACCCCAATAGAGATTTCTGCATAAATCCTATCAAACCTACATATGTCCTTAAAAGTTATGTGCATCTTAAGATCTTAAGAACCCATCACCCCTAAAAGGATAAAAGACGGTGCACTAAATCTAACACCAGAACTAGTTGATACAAAATAGCTACTTGATATGCAAAGGTACCAGATGGATAGATGGATCACCTCAGTCGATATATGACTTTATGTACATGTTTACCTCTGAATATATTTCTGCTGCTTGTTTTAGTGAACTCTTTTCTGCTTACGGGGGTGATAATCCTCTCTGTAATCCTCATCTGAACCACCGACCATCCGCCAACTGTCATTACACATCTCATCACTACTGGGCTTACTTCTATACTTGGAGTGTCTGGACTTGTAACTGGATTCTTTCTCTCCATGTCACTTTTTCTGGTCGCCGGAAGAACTTGGTTTGGAACCCGATTCTGAATGACTATGATGTTTCTTGATGTGTCTCTCAACATCAGGCTCATCTCTCCTCCTCTCGTGCTTTTTGGAGCTTCTTATGCCTCCCTTCACTACGCTTGTCAGAAATATGCGGAATATCTTCCACTTCCGAAGTTGATCTCTCGGATTGACCGGGCCTCAAGTGTCTCCAGCAATTGAAGAACGAGAACTCTTCTCATCCCTTCTGATTCGAGGTGAAAAGTGCATGTTTATAGTGTATTATATGGTCTTTTATGCATACTTTTATCCCCAAAGTCCCTACATTTAGGTGTATTCTAATAGAAATGTTCTTTTTATTGTGTTAATGCTAAAATATATGTTTTTGCATTGTTTTATAGGTATTAGGATGTAAATCAATGAAGTGGAGCTAAAGAAAAGTGATTCTGGTGGATAGAACAACAGAAGCAGCTGAGAAAATGCCAATTTTGACAATGATGACTTCAGATTTGGAAGATTTTCCCAGAGACATAAAATGTAGATCTTTGAGTTACGGTCGCGTGGCCGCAAACGGGAGGTCAATCCGAGGTCCGAGTAAAAAGTTATGGCCATTCTCCCATCGGTGCGCAGAGCTGTCAAAATCAGAGAGTTCAAGCGATTGAAGAAGAGTTCAATCGATCGAACCTTCGATCGATCGAACTAAGCTCGATCGATCGAACTTTATTTTCATCCAAAAGTTGCGTGAACTCTGCGGGAACCCTATATATAAGCCGTTTTGACGCCAGACGAAGGGAGGACGCTCCAGAACGCAGAAAACAGCAGTTTAGGATAGTTTTAGGGTTAGATTAGGAGTAGTTTAGGTTAGATTCATGTTCTTTCTCCTTGTTTTCATTGATTTACTGAAGATTATTGAAGATTCAAGTTTCTTTCATGTTTCTTTCAAGTTTATTTCAGATTATATCCAGGTTTTTCTTTCCAATCCTTGTTATTTGATTGCTATTAGTTTATATGCTATGATTACTTTAGTTTTCTATTCCTGCATTAGTTTTATGATGTTTCCGTAGTTTAGACGTTGGGAATATGTGATGATATATTGATTCTTAGCCTCTGCCATGCAATATTTAGAAACCTTGGGCTCGATCGATCGAAGGTATTTCGATCGATCGAACCAGCCATAGTCAAGCGATCGAAGACATTTCGATCGATTGAAGGATGATGCAGTCCGATCGATCGAGAGCGCTTCGATCGATCGAACATGTTAAATCCTGAGATGATTCTTTTAAGTATTCCATGACTTTCTGTTTTAGAAATCTGTCATCAAATTGTCCCAATAAGCTCAGTTTGTCACAACAGTTTTTAGAACTTAAAGCCTTAAGGCCTTTTCTTCAATGACTTTTGAAAACCACTTTGAATGCTAACACCATTTAGAGTGCAAGTAATAACCATTGTTTTAAACCGTCTTCCATGTATTTTAAATCATTTGTGATGATGTAGTCCCGGTCATGAAAGGGCTATTGATTCTTTATCTTTAGAAAAATACGGAATACTGAAAAGGGATGTACTCCATAGAACGTTAATGAATTTGCATGGTAGATGGTTAGGATCAATGTGGATTCACGTGTTTCCAACACCTTTAATTTAGTTGTTTAATTATTATGTTTCTATAAGCTTTAGTTTATTATTTAGTTTAATTTAATTAATTAGGATTTGTAGTACATCTCCAATCATTCATTCTCTTTTTCCTTTGCTTTAGGTTGTAACTTAGTAGATATTCTTCCTATTCCTTCCGTGTGGGATCGACCTGGACTTATCCAGTATTACTTGCACGATCACCTACACTTGGGTGTTGCACAAGAGCGCACAGAAAAATATTCGTGTCAAGTTTTTGGCGCCGTTGCCGGGGAAGGCAACTAGGTTAGGATTTTACTAAGTTTTTCCATTTTTCTTCTTTTATTTAAAAAAAAAAAGAAATCACTGGACTTTTTCTCTCACAAGAAAAAAAAAAAAATTCTTTTGTTTAAATATTTTGGGTAAACATGTCTTATCCATATTACCCTCCATACAACACAAATACCACGAATGGGTACACATTAGGTAATGAGAACTATACCCCGAGTTGGCAAGCACCCACATATGATGCACATTATCAACCTGAGTGCTACCAATCACCACAATGGGAAAATAATAGTGTTAGTCTCCCATGTTATCAAATATACCAAGAACCTCCACCTGGAGAGTTCTATCAATCGCAATGGGGATATAACCAAAATGATAGTGTAGGATATAGTAGTAGTTCCCACGATTACCAAATGCACCAAGACTTTCCTTCTGGGGAGTCTTGCACACAAACACAATGGGAAGAGGACTATTACCAACAACAATGGGGTGAAACTTCATATAGTTATAATGAGGAGAATAACCAAGTTGAGGATACTGGTATGTTAGAATTGCTGCTTAGTGAAATGAAAAGGCTAGAGAGTGCAATTGATAAATTAGGAGCTAGATATCAACAAGCATTTGATAGCCAACCTTTAGAAGACTATACCAGTCCTTCAACTCTACAACCTGAATTTCAAGACACTAACAATGGAATGGAATTAGAGGACAATGATGGGTTCATACCGAGTGAGGTTAACAAATCATTTGAGAAAGTGATGACCCAACAAGTACTCCAAAACCAAACCATTGAGCATGAAGTTGTAGAACCATCTTCTCCTCAACATACAGCCCCAGACATCAACTCCTTCACTGCCTGGATAAAACTGCACAATCTCTTTGTTCAGAGCACCTCAATAGATGACATATATAGTGAGGAGAGTTACAAGGATGAGAATGAGATTTTAAAAGATGACGAGAGTTTAGGTGATTGCACGCAATTAGGAAAGGAAGAGTCCCCTGTTGACTCTACCCCTACCTTTGAAAGTGACCCTAGAGAGGACATAATTGAAAAATCTAAATCTGATTTAGATTCTTGTGATATTCATGAACCCTCACCTCTTTCGACCGAAGAGGTGGTGTCACCAAGTTGCCCATCACCTATCCTTGCTATCAATCAAAGCTCTCGTCCTGAGCTTGAATGTTATGTGTACCCCATTCATGAACAAATAGAATGTGTTGTGGAAGAGGATGGTAAGGATACTAGCACATGTTCTTCACAAAATTTTAACTTTCAAAATTCTTTGAGAGAAGACTTGGAAAATATTGGGCCCACTTTAGATGATCTTAAAATTCAACAAGAAGCTAGCAATCTTCTAGACTGCTTGACCTTCTTGAGTGATTATGACATTGAGGCCCAAATAGATAGCTTTATCCAAGTCCAGTCCAAAACCATGTGCATAGAACAGAAATTCAATTTCTATGATTATATCTCCATAGATTCTGTTCTAGGACAAGCGGAGGGTGGTGAAGCTTCATTAGAACATCACTTCGACCCTGCCCCTTTTATTGAACCATGGCCTCCCCCTGTTTTTAGTATTAAAATAGAGGTTGTTATAGGAAATACCAACACCAAATATCGTTTCTTGCATATAATTCCTAAAAAATGTGGTATTGCTCTTATAACTGTCCCCAATAACTTTGGAAGTCATAGGTTTTGCATCATCTCCTCTGACCTTGAGCCTGACATTAGTTGGGGGGAGTTGCATTTTTATGAGGATCCCAACATTCTTCTCACTGTTAAATTATTTTATTGGGAAGATCCTCAAAAATTTCGGTTGTTAATCTATGATAAAAATCTTGATTAACCGAATTTATTTACTGAGTAGTTGTATCTATGTTTCCTTGTTGCTACTAATGATCTTGCAGGTAGCTTGAAAAAAATGGATATTAACGCTTCGAGGTAAAATCCTTCCTTCTCTCGCTTTACTTTACATATGTCCATGTGCTTAGTTTAGAACATTGGGGACAATGTTTAGTTTTAGTTGGGGGGAGTGAGTCATTGCATGCCTCGTTTCTTTATTTTTATGCTTTAATGTCAATACACCTGCTTAGCAGCATGACTCAGTAAATTAAACTTGTCAAAAAAAATTTAAAATTTTTAATTTTATTTTTAAGATAATGAGATGGTTCTTGCATTTCTCTCTTAGTCAATGTAGTTAGTTATGATACATTAGTGCTATTTTCTATATGTTATTAGTATGTGATACACAATGATAGTTTGTTTACTATCTTAGTTACAGTATGTTTTATGCTTTTTAATCTTCAAATACTTTGAGCACGTTGTGACAACCTTGTACTTAGCTAAAATGGATTAGTAAGCATAGCTTAGGTATCTTGAAAGACTGTAGTGGAGACTAATAACCCAAGTGAGCTTTTGTGCCATTCTTTGTTCTTGAGGGTTTTATAAAATTACTCTTACTTTTTGAAAAGCGTATTAATTCGTTGAAAGTCTCATTTTCCTTCTTCATTTTGACTGATTACTAGAAGAGAACGTTCAGGATTTACCAAACTTTAGAGCTCTTGAATTTACTGAAATGAATTATCCTATTAACTTAGAAGATGATTTAGGCCATCTTTTGACCATACACGCATAATGCAGCCTTGGCCTACCTTTATGCTATTCCTTTACTTCACCACTTGAGCTTATCATAATCGCCTTGTCTTCACAATCCTAAAGTCTTTACCTAACTCCAAATTAGGAGTTCAAGCCTCAGTTCTTTATTTAGGTGTGATTGGGATGTGTTACATTGACAAGAAGCTTGGTTGTGTGAATAAGGAAAAGTTGGCAGAGAAAAAAAATGATAAAAAGAAAGAAAGAAAGAAAAAAAGCATGAAAAGAAAAAAAGTGCCAATGGTTGTTACAAAAGAAAAAAATAATAATAAAAAGAAGAGTGTGAAAAAAAGAAAAGAAAAATAAAAGAAAAGAAAAAAGAGAGATTGGAGATGTGGGGGAGTTTAAAAAGTTGTAGTAGACAGTCCAATCACATCCTTTGACCCAATTGAATATCATGAGCCTCTTTCTTTCACCTAACACCTCTTTTTCAAAGTCCTAATGATTTTAAGTAATTGGATTTGAAGTTAAGGTAATGAGAGAGTTCTCCACGGTATCTCGCTCTTCTAGTGAAAAGTATCCATTCATGAGACTTTATGCACTAAAATGTCCGTTTTTCTATTTAGATATGAGAAGCATTAGATTCCATTTACATTTACTATTTACAGCTTCCATATCATGAGTGATAATTATTACACCTAATTCGGAGTGATTTCATCTTGAGAGTGTAATCCCGGTGAGAGTTGAGTCAAAATGAACGTCTTGATAGCGTCTTAGGTTATGCAAGCTTTGAAATTAAAGTTTTGTATTTTGGTTGTCCATTCACACACACACTTGAAGATTGATAGGTATGGAACATTCTAATGACTTTGATAGTAGATTAACTGTAATGTGTGTGTTGCATTGCTATGGCATACTAGAGAGTTTCATAAGATTGTTGAGCTTAACCACATTGATAATGAGAGGAAAATTTCTTGAAAACATTTTGATGAGAACCATTACCATAAACATGAATTTTGTGGGTAGATTCACTGCAAACCCTCACGAGACAACACTCGTCCACTAGGGGGAACCTAGAGGTTTAAAGGCTTGTTGCATACGCTAAATGCAATCGCGATTCCTGCGAAAGTGATTTAGGAGTTTTACTTTCTTTTGTTTTTAATTTTTAGAGTTAAATAAATATTGCTGTAGTTCGCTTCATTGCTAGGGACTAGCAACGAGCTAGTTGGGGGGTGTGATTCGAGGTGAAAAGTGCATGTTTATAGTGTATTATATGGTCTTTTATGCATACTTTTATCCCCAAAGTCCCTACATTTAGGTGTATTCTAATAGAAATGTTCTTTTTATTGTGTTAATGCTAAAATATATGTTTTTGCATTGTTTTATAGGTATTAGGATGTAAATCAATGAAGTGGAGCTAAAGAAAAGTGATTCTGGTGGATAGAACAACAGAAGCAGCTGAGAAAATGCCAATTTTGACAATGATGACCTCAGATTTGGAAGATTTTCCCAGAGACATAAAATGTAGATCTTTGAGTTACGGTCGCGTGGCCGCAAACGGGAGGTCAATCCGAGGTCCGAGTAAAAAGTTATGGCCATTCTCCCATCGGTGCGCAGAGCTGTCAAAATCAGAGAGTTCAAGCGATTGAAGAAGAGTTCAATCGATCGAACCTTCGATCGATCGAACTAAGCTCGATCGATCGAACTTTATTTTCATCCAAAAGTTGCGTGAACTCTGCGGGAACCCTATATATAAGCCGTTTTGACGCCAGACGAAGGGAGGACGCTCTAGAACGCAGAAAACAGCAGTTTAGGGTAGTTTTAGGGTTAGATTAGGAGTAGTTTAGGTTAGATTCATGTTCTTTCTCCTTGTTTTCATTGATTTACTGAAGATTATTGAAGATTCAAGTTTCTTTCATGTTTCTTTCAAGTTTATTTCAGATTATATCCAGGTTTTTCTTTCCAATCCTTGTTATTTGATTGCTATTAGTTTATATGCTATGATTACTTTAGTTTTCTATTCCTGCATTAGTTTTATGATGTTTCCGTAGTTTAGACGTTGGGAATATGTGATGATATATTGATTCTTAGCCTCTGCCATGCAATATTTAGAAACCTTGGGCTCGATCGATCGAAGGTATTTCGATCGATCGAACCAGCCATAGTCAAGCGATCGAAGACATTTCGATCGATTGAAGGATGATGCAGTCCGATCGATCGAGAGCGCTTCGATCGATCGAACATGTTAAATCCTGAGATGATTCTTTTAAGTATTCCATGACTTTCTGTTTTAGAAATCTGTCATCAAATTGTCCCAATAAACTCAGTTTGTCACAACAGTTTTTAGAACTTAAAGCCTTAAGGCCTTTTCTTCAATGACTTTTGAAAACCACTTTGAATGCTAACACCATTTAGAGTGCAAGTAATAACCATTGTTTTAAACCGTCTTCCATGTATTTTAAATCATTTGTGATGATGTAGTCCCGGTCATGAAAGGGCTATTGATTCTTTATCTTTAGAAAAATACGGAATACTGAAAAGGGATGTACTCCATAGAACGTTAATGAATTTGCATGGTAGATGGTTAGGATCAATGTGGATTCACGTGTTTCCAACACCTTTAATTTAGTTGTTTAATTATTATGTTTCTATAAGCTTTAATTTATTATTTAGTTTAATTTAATTAATTAGGATTTGTAGTACATCTCCAATCATTCATTCTCTTTTTCCTTTGCTTTAGGTTGTAACTTAGTAGATATTCTTCCTATTCCTTCCCTGTGGGATCGACCTGGACTTATCCAGTATTACTTGCACGATCACCTACACTTGGGTGTTGCACAAGAGCGCACAGAAAAATATTCGTGTCACCTTCCATCAAAAGAGTCGATGTCATGATCCATATGTTTGTCATGCCGATATTTCCTTTGCGATGTTCGAGTGAAACTGTCCTCGGAGTGGTTTGCACTCTTTCCCCTCTCCGTTCGAGATTTGTACTCATGTGATCTTTCTGGCTCACTATAATGGTAGTGCTTGTGGAAATCATCATCATCAGACCATTGTCCTCTGAGAAGCATAACTCATTATCAGAATGAAGCGTGAATTCTCAAAACAAAAAAGAAATAGAACAAGTAAGATCATGTTTTCCTTTCTTGACTTTAGAATTTGTGATCAAAACATGATTTTACTGATAACCGAATATGACAGAAGTGGAGAATTTTTCCTTGACACATATTGTGGCAGGTAGACCTTACCAGCCAAACGAGAGAACATTCAAAACCCAATAACTTACATTTTAGGCATGAAAATGCTAGGAAGTAGGAATAAAGGAAAGAGGATAGGAAATCAAAAGGTTGAGCGGAAAAGTTCTCTACGCACTCAGCAACTAAAACAGAAAAAACTACCACGAAACTGAGAACAAACCACCATAAGAAATAAGCCAATAATATGCATAGGAGAACCCAACTTCCCCCTAATCGCTCTGCTGTGCGGGCAACATATGTGCAGAGAGAGAGAGAGAGAGAGAGAGAGAGAGAGCATAGGTCAAAGAAAGAAATCCGTTAGATTAAAGCACAAATTGACCACAGTAAAGGCAATCCTTTTAAAAGTTGAAAAAAAAAATGACTGGAATAGCAGATGGCAAGCCCATACTGAACTTATGTAAAGTAATGCTGATGGGATGATGGCAAATCAGTAAACTTGTTACAATACTAGATTTTCCTCATAGAAGTTCTTGTCAAGTTTAGGAATTGGTGAGCTACAGCGGGTAAAATTTAATTTAGAATGGTTTTAGTGGAAATAGGAGGTGTAAATCTGTTAATAAATTACAGTCCGAACTTATGCAAAATAGGGTGTTGTAATGCTAGATTAAAAACACCCACACAAACAAATGCAGATACTAAAAAAATCTTTATTGTTATTGAACATACAAAGACTAGAATCTTGAAGCAAAATGACAAGCTAAGTGAGTATCCACATTGCAGAGATGCACAGCTTTTAGCACAAGTCAAACCTCTAACACAGGAAGAGGGATGTGGGTAACGTCATCAGGATGCATCTGAAGGAAATTTCATCAGGACGTAAGCAAATCAAGAGAGAGAAAACGTGCATATCAAATTCAGAAAAAATAGCCATCTAATGTGAAGTCAAACCCATGCCCGCACTTTTTTGTGTACACATAAGGAGAGAGAGGATAGAGAGTTATGAACATCATTGTCATTTTTTGTAGCACTACAAATTACCTCCCTAAATTCTCTTTTAAAAGCTGCCGTCTGTTTTCACAATCCTGAAGCTCCAAAAATTCTGAACGGCTTAAAGGGCGTCCTGCACTTGTTCCCACAGGAGGTACCATACGTCCGTTCCTCATACAACAACTGCAAGATGTTGCAAAGCTTTAGTTTCAAATACCATGTAAATAATTACACACATATGGTATGACAGATATCTGTATTAATCAGAAGATTCAGAAAAAAGAGCAAGTATATATATACACATAACACACATACAAATAATACCTTGCAGCAGGTAAGCCACCATACAAAGATGGCATATATGAAGGAACTGCAAATGGTGTAACATCACCATGGCCGCATTAAAGGGCATCATCCCGAGACTGCCATATATATTGGCAAAGGGCCTGACAGGAAGCATTTTAGTGCCATTCCAGTAAGGGGATGAATAACCAGGCAAACCTCCTGGAAATATCACATTTCCTGAAGTTACAAAAATCAAATAAATCAAGTATAACCTTTCCACAATACATATATTTGTATCAAAAGCAACAAGGGATGTAATTTCAACCTGTCTGAAGCATAGGATATTGACTGGAAGCAGCTGGGCAGTCTCTTATGAAATGGTCTGGAGAACCACATGTAAAAGGTACGGTCTCCCTGAATTTTAGTGAAGCAAACCAAAATCAGCAGAAGAAAACATTAGTTCCCTTGCAGATTTTAATAAAATGCAGAAGATATTTCTCCATTCGTAATATAGAAGCCTTAAATACCAAAAGCAGGCCAGGATTTAGATAATACCCAGGCCCAGCGGAACCACAAATAATGTCACATCGATGAAGTGAGATAGAATCTTATGAAGTAATTCAGAACTGAGGAACAAATATGAATAACGAGTCTATTTACACATAGGAGGGAGAAGGAAAATAAAAATGAAAAAGAAGGGAGCGAAAGACAGCATTCAATTATTCAAGCAGGAAAACAATAAAGAAGAAGAAGCGGAACTACCATTATCAGTAAGTAGTTTTTTTACAAATTGAAAACATAGTCAAGGCAATTACCTTTCCGTGTCTATCAGTAACCATAAAATCCCCATTAACACCTGAAAAGTAATTGCAATTATCAAACTAACAAGTGACAGTTTAGAATCTTTAGATAATGCAAAATATGTTGTAAATGTAAACGTAAAAGCCGCATGTGCTACCAGTGTTAACCCAATATCCCCTCTTTCTCTTCATATTAGAATCAGCTGCAGAGACAGCAAATCAACAAATACATCAGAGTCTCAAAACAAAAAATAACAGATAACAAAAACAGAAAAAGAACTAAATGCCGCAACAATTTCAGTATTAGATCTTTACGTTGTGAGCTAGTCAAAAAGCTTTAACCCTGTCATGCAGAGCCCAAATATTATTTGAAATTAAACAAATCACAGTCACAAAGCCAAGTTTGTAAGACAATACCTTCCCCGTGACCATAAGTTGGAGGCAAATCAAGGGGTTTATTTTCCCCTTGTAACTCAGGAACAGGAGCCAGAACTTCAGGTCCACTTCGACAACCCGCGTTGGAATCATATTCAACTCTTTCGCCACCTATTTGTTTTACCTGTGTGATAAAGGCGCGGATTTTAAAGCTTTCCCAATAGGTAAGCTATTGTTACGAGAAGCAGAGCCACCCAAAACAGATTCTGCCACAATAAGATTGGATCCCTTATCTGTTGCAGAGGGAGAGTATGGAAAGTTTGGCTCCCTCTGAAAGACAGTAACAGCACAAGAAACATCTTTCGCTTGAATTCCAGATTCTCCGTCTGTGTCACAACAATTAGCCAGTCATGCACCCTTTAAATATACTCTTTCCATCTCAAACACACTTATGGTAAGTCAATTCTCACCTGGGGCATCTTTATGCAAAGCATAGTCTGGACCACTAAGAAGTATTTGAGACTCGAGAAAATGTTCAATTGCTTGCCTAAGAGATAAATTTGGTAGCAAATCCTCTACCCTGCATTTGCTCGAAGAATACTTGGGATACCTAGCCTTGTCAACTAGAACCAGACGAATACCTGCACTCAATCCATTAACATGATTACAAATAAAATGTGAAGATACTACAACCACTGAGCTCTCTCATCGTATAGGAGAAATTTTTGGCTCTAAACTTGGTGATTGCAAAACATGAACTAATCTCAACAATTGTAAGAAATGAAGGTGGAAGAATCATGCAGAGTTCAATGCTTATCCGCAAATTTAAAGACCAGGAATCATGCAGAGTTCAATGCCTCTAGTAATGACATGTATAACAAATCAAGGGATGAAGACAGATTCCTACAGTGCCAAGAACTTATATTTTCCACAAAAACTATGCTGGCAGCAAGGTATCATCAGAGCTTCCTTAAAAAATTGTTTTGCAAAGAGGGCATTTAAGCTCTGATGGGAAATCAGTGTTCTGCACAGCTGGATACTTGATATTGGCCACCCTTTGATTTCAAAATCCAATAACTATGAGACGTGTAAGACTAAACAATTATAGGAACGGAAGAAAACATAAACAAAAAAACAAGAAACAAATATTACTTTTCCAGCATAATGTGTTCTTCAACTTCCAATTCTAATTTTGGTCTGTGGAATATTTTCTGCTGTACCACCATGGTTAGGACCTGTATCCACATTGTAACACGTTAGATCTAACTACGACAATTGCATATATAAATAGACAGCAGCAGCAAACACCTCTTGAAATAGCCTCACTAAGGTCACTTGCTTCAAGCATCTGGCATCCTAACCTGACTCGCACAAAACACCTTAATCAATATCAAGAATAATCATCTGTGTACAAATACCTTTAGGCAGAATATGAAACAACCACACCAGTATTTAATATCAGAATATGAAACAATCTAAAGTCTACCAAAGACCGTTCTGTACATGCGCAAATATAAGCCGTGGATTGTAATAACGTAAGACTAGAGGCTTTGGCAGATTCAGATATTTCTTCATCCAAGCAGCAGTGGCAGATTTAACTTTAATATAGTCAGAAATTCAGAATGCATTCCCGCTTTTTAGGAGAGAGGTAGGTCAATGCCTCCTCTGAACGAGTAGCAGCAAATTTGGAGTAGTTGACATAACAAATCACTGTGCTAGAAACTATTACAGTATTTCTTTAAACTTTATACTTTTCCTTCTTTGGGAGTTGGGGTTTGGCGGGCTCTCGTACTTTATAAAAATACATAGTTTAGTTTTAATCGATGTTACATCTTATATGCCTAAGGATTTAACTATACTAGATAACATGAAATGCAAGTAAAAGAGGTATAGGGAGTTAATTAGTCATAACAGAACCCCTGTGAATCTACAAATGGTCACAAACATAACACAATAGATCAATAAGACCATCAAATATATCTATCGCAGAAGCAGTTTTACTTCAACCAGAACGTGCTCATGAAAAGAAAAGAAAAGGAAAAAAAAAAAAACAAAAAATAATAGGTAAGAGTAATGCAAGCACAAGGGAAAAGGCATTAATAAAGAAACGGCTTGAGATACTTCAGAGGGGATTCTTATGGGAGGCCTTAGAAGGATAATAGGTATCACTTGGTGGGGAGATAGCATTTACTCTTCCCACTACGTTGAGGTTTGGGGATCAAGAAACTTAAGGTGCTTAACCACTCTTCCTCGTGAAAGTTTGCATGTGATTAGCAGTGATGCGCATAATATTAGATTTTGGCAAACCATATGAGGCGGGGTGATTGCTTTAAAGCAAAGATTACATAATTTCTTCCAACTAGTGGTTAGTTAAGATGCTTCAGTAGCAGAGTTAGTCTTTCTTATGGACAATGGCATAATTTGGTGTTCAGGAGAGATTCACAGGTGGGAGCTGGACTAGCAGACTTCTCCTTTGAGCGCTCTTTAGGGGATGTCAAGGGGGTGAATTCTGCAAATTTCTCCTAAATCTAGTATATAGAAGAACCAAAACTATGCTACTTTCAAAAAGAGAGACTCACTATGCTTTCGAACTATCTATATTAACTACTAGCGGACTAGTTGACCTCTTCTTTGAGTGCTCTTTAGGGGATTTTTAAGGGGTAATCATAGGATGGAGGGTATTTTGAGGGGCCATGTCCAATGTTAACTCATTCAACAAGGCCCTAAAAACGGAAAGCTAATGCATTTCATGCGGAGGAATGTTGGGTGCACAAAGCCTCCCATTAAGGTACATCTTCATTTTTGCATGAAGCACCTTGAACTCTATCCTCGCCATTAATAACCTCACAAGGGTTCAACTGGCTTAGCGGTGCTCTAGACAACTACCTTTTCATCATCTTATAGTCAGTAAACAATGGAGTCATCTTCGATCATACCAGGAGAGGGCTTTGCAAGATGAGGAAGTAGATGAGGCTTTGAATGCGGTGTTGCTGCGCCTAATATGGGGAATTCGGTCTTAAATAAACATGCAGACTTTTGAGGAGATTGTTTTGCCTGTTTTTACAGGTAAAGTGGATTTTGTTAAGAACCATTTTTTTTCCTTTCCTTTAGTGGGATAGAGGTTTATATTGTGTTGCATTGGACGGTTCATGCATATTTCAAATGAAAATAAGTTTTGCTTCTTGATTTGTATAGTTGTATATCTTACACGTCCATCAGCTGCACCCTCATTTAACCATTTTGAATAATTGCTTAACCAAGGAAGATGAGAGAGAGAGAGAGAGAGAGAGAGTGAGAGAGGGAGAGAGAGAGAGAGAGAGAGAGGATCAATGGAAGATGACAAAGAAAGAAACATCAATGAACAATCTAGCAATTGACTGACGATTCCTAAACTAACTTTCAATTGTGTTTAATTGAAGCCACTTGCACATTAATACCTACTGGCTTGTTGAAGATCAGATGCTTAATGATCACTGCAGGTTTCGTAATTATATAGGCTTGGGGCACTTATAAGTTCTCTGTTTGGTGTCTACGCCAGAAAGGTGGTGATTATGGGTATTTCTAATCCATCACTCACTTGGAGTTATTCGAGTGTTTCAGATTAGAAATTCTGTACTGACGAAGGAGTTCAACTTGAAATTATCCATTTTAGGTAGATTCCTCAAGGAGAAATTGTCGATCAAAAGAAAATCATTGAACATTTTTGTACTCCTTTAATGGTGAAAATCTATTAACCTCTTGTAGCCTATATCTAGTACTTACATATTGGCAGCTCTATAAAATACAGATAAAACACCTTTCTTAGATCGAGTACTTACATAACATGCTGCCCCTAACAATTTGAACAAAGCCGCAACAAACTGTTGCCCATAATTTGACCACAAAAACGAACTGTAGCCCTAAGTCAACAAATCGCCACTGCAAAAAGTTTAAAAGTTACATCAGTTTCAGAAGTATAGACGAAAAAACAGAGAAACATAAGATCCAAATATTACCTACAAAACAATCAAAGTATGAAAATGCAAACATAGAAATCATTAACAAAAACAATGTTTTGCTCACTAAAAAAGCTGTAAAGAGAGATACAGAAAGGTGTGATAAAATACATGCAGAAAGAAGCCCTAGATGAGAGAAAGAGGGTTCTCAATTTAAAAAAAAAAAAACCCTAGAACCTGATTTGCATCTTGTCCGGAGCTGAAAATGAAAGAAGTTCGAGGAGAGAGAGAGAATAGTAGACCCTCATAATTCAGATTCATTGAACACGGCTTCGTTGGTAATTCAAAGATTCTTTGAAAATGCCTTAAAAGCTCAAACAAAGCTTGTCAAAGAACAAAAATAGCAACGGCAGGTATTATCGATAAGTCTTACGTTATTATTAAATAGCAATTTGATGTAGATAGATATAATGTGAAATATTGTGCTGTCATTTTCTTACCTGATCTGTGTTTCTTGCAGGACCTGATTACGAAGAAGATTTTTGGTGCGGGATATGAGCGCAACAGAATCTATTATTTCGGGGAACTACCACCACTACCACCGATTGTGTCTTCTAGTCTCCAGGCGTCTGTTTTACCTAGTTACTCTTCTAGTAGTTTTTCTTTTAAAACTTTGGAATTGTGGCATGCCCGTCTTGGCCATGCTAATTTTAAGTATCTATATTTGCTTTTTCCAGAATTAATAAAAGCCTGTGAGCATAATAAATTTCATTGTGTGATGTGTGAACTTTCTAAACATACTCGGTCTAGCTATATACCTCGTATGTCTCGAGCCCCTTGTGCATTTGATATTATTCATTCTGATGTATGGGGTCCTTCCCCTATTACAGCTTTATCTGGTTATAGATATTATGTCACTTTCATTGATGATTATTCACGTTGCACATGGGTTTATTTAATGAAGAAGAAATCTGAAGTTTTTTCATGTTTACTCAATTTTTACAAATGGTTAAAACCCAGTATCAAACCGTTGTTCGTACTCTTCGTTCTGAAAATGGACGTGAATACATCTCGAATGAATTTTGCTCTGCATTAAATCAACAAGGTATCCTCCAACAGCTTACTTGCACATATACTCCTGAACAGAATGGTGTTGCGGAACGCAAGAAACTGCCACATCATGTCTGTTGTTCGTTACCTTCTTCGAGGCATGGAGGTACCTAAGTATTTTTGGCATTTTGATGTCCTTACTGCCACCTATCTTATTAATCGTACTCCGAGTCGTGTGTTGGATGGAAAGGCACCTCTACATGTTCTTCAGCCCGAATGCACCCTCTTCTATGTTTTGCCTCGTGTCTTTGGTTGCACATGTTTTGTACAAAATCGCAGTCCTCTCCGCACTAAATTGGATGATAAGGCTATCTGTTGTGTGTTTTTTGGGTACTCGCCCATGTCTAAGTGCTATCGATGTTACGACCCTATCACTCGTAGATTTTACACTTCTATGGATGGTACTTTTTTAGAAGATATTTCCTTTTTTGCAGGTTCTTCTACTTTGTCTGCCTTACCCCCTCAGGATACCTTGGTAGAGGCAGACGAGCTTCCTCGTCCTGTTCCTATCTTTGATGAAAATGTGTTTCCTACTGACTCTCTTCCTCCTGTGATCACGTCTTCCCCGGAATATCATTACTCTCGCCGTCCACGTGCTCAGGCTCCTATTCCAGAAACTTCTCCGGAACCAGCTCCTGTACCTCTAAGACGGTATATTTGTGTATCTCGCCCAGTTAATCAATATGGTTACTTTTGTTCCACTGCTCATCATATCTCCCAGTACATTTCTTATTCTGCTCTTTCAAGTTCCTATCAGGCTTTTCTTGGTCAGTTAACTCTATTTCTATTCCCCGGTCTGTGTCTGAAGCTCTCCAGAATCCCAATTGGGTTACTGCCATGCAAGCAGAGATGCAGGCTCTTCAGCATAATCGCACATGGGAGCTTGTTTCTCTCCCTCCTGGGGAGAAGACCTTTGGCTGCAAATATACAGTTAAGCATCTTCCAGATGGTACTATTGATCGCTATAAGGCACGCCTTGTAGCCCGAGGATTTACCCAGGCTCCAAGCAAAGACTTCAGTGCTACCTTTGCCCCGGTAGCTAAGCTTACTACAGTTCGGCTTATTGTGTCTTTAGCTGCCTCTCACTCTTGGCCTCTTTATCAGATGGATGTGAAAAATGCGTTTCTAAATGGTGACCTTCATGAAACTATTTATATGGATCCTCCTCCGGGTTTTCGGACTGAGGGGGAGTATTCTGGGAAGGTTTGTCGTCTTCGTAAGTCTCTGTATGGATTGAAGCAATCTCCTCGGGCGTGGTTCAACTGATTTAGTGAAGTTATTCTTTCTACAGGGTTCACCAGGTGCCACTCTGATCACACTTATTTTATTCGCCGACGTCCTTATGGTCGGTGTGTCATCCTATCTGTATATGTGGATGATATCGTTATCACCTGTGATGACTCTTCAAGTATTGAGAATAAAAGCAACAACTTGGGAAGTCCTTTGATGTGAAAGATCTAGGTGCACTGTAATACTTTCTTGGCATTGAGGTTGCTAGGACTCGTCATGGGATATCTCTATCTCAACAGAAATATGTTTTGTATCTCCTCCATGAAACAGGTATGATGGGATGTCGTCCTTCCTCTACACCTATGGATTCGAATTTCAAGTTATCGTCTGAGTCAGGAGAACTTTTATCTGATCTGTCTTCTTATTAGCGTTTAGTTGGTCGTCTTATATATTTGACTAACACTAGACCTGATCTTACTTTTGCTGTAAGCGTTGTGAGACAGTTTATGCATGCTCCTCGTACTTCTCATATAGATATTGTTCATCATATCCTGAGGTATCTTAAAACCTGCCGGGGTCTGGGTCTCTTTTTTGCTGCTGGAAAGCAATCTGGAATTTCGTGTTTTAAAGATACTGATTATGCTAGGTCCAAGAGTGATAGACGGTCTACTTCCGGTTTTTACACGTTTTATGGTAATCACCTTATCTCTTGGAAAAGCAAGAAACAAACAGTTGTTTCAAGGTCTTCCGCTGAAGCTGAATATCGTGATATGGCGCAGGGCACTTGTGAACTTTTATGGGTTTAGTCGCTCTTACGAGAATTAGGATTCTTTAGAACTGAGTCATCTACATTGTTTTGTGATAATAAGTCAGCGATAATGCTTGCTTTTGATTTTGTTCTTCATGAGCATACTAAGCACATTGAGGTTGATGTTCATTTCATTCGTGAGAAAGTTAGATCTGGGGTCATCATTCCGCAAGTTGTTCCTTCTTCTGACTAGACAGCTGACATGTTTACTAAACCAGTTGGACCTTCTCTCTTAAAGGCTTCTCTGATCAAGCTTGGGCTCTTGGATATATTCACTCCAGCTTGAGGGGGAGTGTTGGAATATTTAGTTATATTCCTTAGGATCGTTATGATTTTATTTTCCTGATTTCTTTCGTTGTAATCTTTTACTTTATTTATTTCCTTTTCTGTTTATTTCCTTTATTTGTCTCATTACTCATGTATATATTGTGTAACATACTGGGTGAATCAATAAGATTATAGTTTTACCCTAAACTTCTTCTGTTCTAAGCATCATAGTTTACTTCCAAAAAGTCATGAAAACAGTGTTAACATAACATTAGTGAATTCTATCTATTGTAGTGGCTATTCCAAAAAAAAAAAAAAACCTTATATAGCTGAAGGAACAGATCCGACAGGAACTCTCTTAATAATCACACCCGAACCAGTTGAAATTTGAAAATTATCATCATTGTACTCTGAATCATCGAAAGCAACAATCAGTTGAAGAGAAATAATAGACTATTTCCAATTTTGATTTAGAAAAAAATTAACACTATAAATGAATCAGATGAAAAAATAAAATAAAATCAAAATCATCCTCGTGAATGAATTGAGTTGAAATGGAAAGATGAGAACTGACCATGAGTGGAGAGAGCATCGGAGAAGACAAGATCGAAGAAGTCTTGGCAAATGTTGAGTTTCTTTTGGCGGATGATTTTAGACCTGAGGTCTCCAACTGAAATTGAGGATCGACCTTCCATGTCGGCCGAGTCGAAGTTCACCGAGCTTCTGAATTTGAATCAGATCGACATGGCTGCATGTCATGAATTACAGATTTTGGGAATGAAGTGTCATTGTGATTTGTTGTTAACTCATTTTAGTTGTAACTAATTGGACATGTGTCAAGTTCTCATGGGTAGGAGCAAATTGTTAGTTGGTTGTTAATTTTGATTTGAAATGAGCCACTTGTTAAAAGGGCTGAAATGTATCATTGTGGTTATGCAAATTGTGAATGTAAAAATCTGTTTTTCTCTCTCTAGTTCCTCTCTGCATTTCTTTCTATTGTTCATCTTCTTGACTTTCTTCTTCTTCTTCTTCATCATCAATTCTCTCTGTAATTCTTTCCTTATTCCCTCAATTCTCTGAAATTCTTATTAAATCATCCACATTTCAGTAAGTAAGAACAATGACTCTTACAATTGCTATCCACATTTCAGTAAGTAAGAGCAGTGACTCTTATAATTGGTATCAGAGCATGATCTTGGCACCCCATTTTTCTCACTCTTCTTCTCTCTTCTACCTTTGATTCTTCTCTTTTTCTTTGAGTTATGTAATTCTCTTCATCTTCTTCTTTGATTCAACTCCTTAATTCTCTCGCTATTTCTGTTACAAGTTTTGATTACTGGTGTTTGATAAAATGTCAATGAGAGCATCTTCTTGGGAAATTTCGACTTCCAAGGATCCAATGAATTTCGACACATTCTATAGCATCTCAGCCAAGTTGGATTACATGTTATGGTATACATTCTTGGACAAAGAACAAGAGACCTTGGTCAAGCCCAAATTTATGTCACAAGGAGCTGATTCGGTGCAAGGGCATGTTGCCAGATTTGAGAGTTGGAAATCAGTGGTTTGGGCAGGAGAAGTGGATGTTTCTGAGAGGTATTTTGTATCAGTGTTTACCAATGGACTAAGGGAAGAAATAGGGGCTGTGGTACAAGTGTTAGAGCCCCATACATTGTCAGAGGCCAAATCCATAGCCAAGATGCAAGAAGGGGTCCTTAGGTCCCTTAGGAAGAGGCTAGAAATGGGTTGATGAACCCTTCAGTTGACAAGAGCAATATTTCAGATTCTGAGGAGAATCATAAGATGTATGACCATTTGGGGCCAAAAATAAGTGAGGATTTAGCACCTGCAAATGACGTTTTTGTTAAGGGATATTCTTCTAAAGAAAATGATCCACATGTGAATGAGGAATTAGCTAATCAAAGTAAAAAATGTTATGGGCACTGAGGTTGTTGAAGATGGGCAACATGGTGACCAAATCAAGCAAGATTTGGAGAAAACAAATGGTGAACAATCAGGACAGAGTTGTGAGAACCAATTGACACATGAAAATGAGGTTCTTGCCATCAGTTCTTTATCTAAAGAAATTGGTTCGTGGAAGTCCTCCAAAAAAAAGCCAAAAATCTGTTCAAAATGAATTAAATTGGGTCTATGAAATTATGGAAAATACGCAAGACTTTCAGGAAATAGATGAAGATAATGGGTTACAAGAGAATAAGTGTTTTGGGACTTCTCTTGTTGTTGGTGGAATTGGGTCTGCAATCCTCTTGGAACACAAAGAAAACCCATGGGGTGAACCTAAGGTAGAAGCAATCCCCATAACTAGGACCCATGTGTTAAAGGTTGCTAGTTTTGCTAGTAGCAAGATCAAGGAAGACTATGAGCTTTCTTCAAAATTTGGTGTAAAACTTGGAGTTATGAGAAATGCAGCTATTGATGAATTGAAAATCATCAAGGAGTCCTTTACCTTAGGTAAAACCATTGTGTGGTTTAGAGGGCCTGACCCAGGTGGTACCTATGGGGTTCTTCTTCCTAATCTCCCCACTTCATCCTTGAGGACAAGGATGTTTTTCCAGGGGGTGTATTGTCATGAATTACAGATTTTGGGAATGAAGTGTCATTGTGATTTGTTGTTAACTCATTTTAGTTGTAACTAATTGGACATGTGTCAAGTTCTCATGGGTAGGAGCAAATTGTTAGTTGGTTGTTAATTTTGATTTGAAATGAGCCACTTGTTAAAAGGGCTGAAATGTATCATTGTGGTTATGTAAATTGTGAATGTAAAAATCTGTTTTTTTTTTCTCTCTAGTTCCTCTCTGCATTTCTTTCTATTGTTCATCTTCTTGACTTTTTTCTTCTTCTTCTTCATCATCAATTCTCTCTGTAACTCTTTTCTTATTCCCTTAATTCTCTGAAATTCTTATTAAATCATCCACATTTCAATAAGTAAGAACAATGACTCTTACAATTGCTATCCACATTTTAGTAAGTAAGAGCAGTGACTCTTACATTGCACCTACTCCAAGCGCTGAATTCAATACATAATCATCAACAAGGAATCTATGTGTCAGTGTGTGTATATACATACAGAGAGAGAGTTGGGAGTTCAAATTAGGGATGGCAATTTGCCCAAATAAACCGGGTCCCTCCCCCGTCGCGCCCCTAATGGAAAGGGTTTGAGAAAAACATAAAAGGGTTAGGGGCGGGTTTGGAATTGAAATTTAAAACCCGATTCGGGTTCGGGGTTGGTTCGGGGTTAAGTGTGTGGAACCCGTTTGCCCCGGATATATACTAATAATAAGTAGTATATTATATACATATATATATACATGTGACACGACTATATGTAAGGGTTGAGTTATTTCTTTCAATCCAAGTCCATAGACTTGGCTAATCCCAACTGTCTAACACTCACACGTGGACCATAATTTTTGACATCCAATGGCTAATAATGAACCTCCTAGAATCTTCTAACCTTGTTTAATTGGAATTTCAATGGCTGAATCTCAACAGTCAGCCCTAAAAATTCTGTCCCCCTTCGTCTTTGAAGATTTTCTCTCTCTAAAGAGTTTAATGGCTGCCAAAATTTTTCTATTTCCTTTATCATCCATTATTTCTCCCTTTCCTCACTTGACTACCTTCTTGGGTCTTCTACTTCAGCCCTAAGACCACATCAAGCAAAAATACTTGCAGATCTAAAGTTGGCCGCCGCTCTCCCTCTCACAAGTTGATCGTCTTTCTTCTGCCGCCAGTAGCCGTTGAAGCCCTTGTTCACCGATCGCCGCCTTTGAAACCTTCATCTTCGTCTTCATGTAAGTGCAATGTGTGTGTTTTCGTGTGTGTATGTGGGCTCATGTGTGCAATGTGCTTTGAATCTTTGATGTTGAACAACTTGAATTTGTTTATTGCAGCACTGATTTTTGTTGAAACACTGATTTTTGTTGAATTTGATGGTCATTTTTCCTATTATTTCACTGTGTTGTTATTAGGTAGCCAGACGGGGCGGGGCGGGACGGGGATGGGTCCCCGGCTATAAGTCGGGGTCGGGGTTGGGACAGACTCTTCCTGGGTGCGGGTTGGGGTCGGGGAAGAAGTTCATGTTAGCGGGGCGGGGGCGGGGTATGGGGACCCCGTCCCATACCCGCCCCGTTGCCATCCCTAGTTTGGATATGTAGAAACTAGCATTTCGTTTGGTATGATTATAAAATAGAATTGAATTGAAATGATTAGAATAGAAAAGAAGAGAATTGATTGTAATTCTAATTCTCTTGTTTGATTTAAAACAGAAATGAAAAGAATAAAATTGAAAAGATTATTGCTATTTTCTAAAATACCCAAACTTAGACCTTAGAAGATGCAGAAGACGAAGAAGACAAAGACGCAGAAGAAGAAGCTGCGAAAGGAAGAAGAAATCAAGTTAGGGCTTTTTGGATTTGGGTTTTGGGAAGAACAAGAGTTGCAAATCAATTTTCACCAAATCCGACCGATTTTGGACGGATTTCAGTCTTGCCTAAAACTCCAATTCTCAAGAATTGGAAATCATTTCATTTCTCATTTTTGTGTCAAACCAAACACATGATTTGCCACAAACAAAGAATTGCAAACCAATTCTTTTCTTGTTTGTGAATTGTGGCATACCAAATGGACTGTAGGTATTGCCGGCACTACCCAGGGTAAAAAAGTGGGTTCTAAAATGAGCAATAAAAATTGATTTTAACTCTAAAACTACAATAAAACTATTGTAAAAAAAAAGAGTTAAATACATTTTACATCCTTATAGTTTACACCTTGTGCCAATTAGTGCTTGATGTTTCATATTGTGTCAATTTCATCCTCTAATTTTTCATATTGTGTCAATATAGTCCAACTGTTAGTCAACTGTTAAGAAATGGACAGAATTTTGTCATATGAGAAACACATGATGTTCATTGAGGGCAAATAAGTCATTTCTCATATTTGTTTTGTTTATACCTAAATAAACAAATTTGAATGAGCAGAGGGATCGCCGACTTCAATGGAGATGATCGAAGAGCTTCTCCTCCAAAAGCAGCATTGATGGATCCCTGAAGCTCCCCTCTCTTATACTACTAATTGAGAGATTTACGTATATTTTGAGAGAGAGAGGGAAGGGGGGGGGGGGGGGGGGGGGGGGAGAGGGTGTGGCTAGGTAATAATCTCAAGGTACAAATAAGTTCCATAGGATTAAATTGTAAGATAAATTGAATGAATTCAATGAAGACACTGATTGTGGCAAAAGATGCAAGGTGTCTGATAGTCCATCGAAGATCATTTTTGCTTTTGATTTTGAAACCCTACCCAGTACCCACTTGCGTATGTGTATGAGAGAGAGAGAGAGAGAGAGAGAGAGAGAGGGGGGGGGGGATTTATCATGAGGGTTAAAAAGTGGAGCCATATCTCGACTCTTTTGTCTCCCATGGCACCAAGAACAATTTTAATGTTGTATTTAATTATGTGATTGGTGTAATTTTATTTTGGTTGGTATTAAAGGCATATGTAAAGGACGCTGCGACTCCATTCCTGCGAATAGGAGAGTCGCACCATTTCCCTAGCCTTTTTATTTATTTATTTATTATTTGTTGCTATTTCCTTTTCTAGCAAAATTGTAAGCTTGGAAAGAAGCATAGGATTTTGTAATAGAATCGAAAATCCATGGAGATGGAGTAGCAAACCGGAGTTTATGAAGATGGAGCCAGAGGTGACCAAACCAAGAAGATGGATCTTTGAAGATAGAGCCATAGGAGATAGAGGCATTACTAAATGGTTTTTTTCATTTTAATTTTTTGTTTTATGTGCTTGGTTTGTGATTGGCGTTTAATTATATTGTTACAACATGCATATAAAATAAGTTTTCTAAAATTAAATTCAAAAACCGTTTTCATCACATTAGTAAACATTGGATGTTTATGGATAATGTGAAGAAACGTTTTTCCAAAAGCAAAATCCTTAATTAACAAATCTAGTAGGAGATGGTCTTATTTATAACACACACGATCTTCCATTAACGGTTCACTGTAAGATGAGTAGTGCATTTTGTGTCACCTCGCCAGGGGTGATCATTCCATATGGAGGGTACGCTACTCATTGGTTACTAGATGTGAACTTCTTGTTGATAGGATCAGTCAGACAAGTTAGAGGGTGACCACCACATGGAGGCACTACTTGAGGCAGTTGTGAATGGATCTTAGTTAATGGTGCACACTAGTTAAGCTATGAATAAGGGATCCCACACGGGGCATTGTTCAGAAACTTAGAGATCAAATAGGTTCTGGAGTCATGACCTGTTTTGCAAGAGTTTCATAGCGGACAAGTCATGATTAATCAAAAGATCGAATAATGACCACCACACGGAGGCTTTCTTCTTTTGTTTCAATATTCCAACGACTTCGTTATGAAATAAGAGTTTTAGGGATTCTTGTATTTTATACAGTCTAATTTTGATATCTACACTAAAATGTCTGTTTTCATTCTTTTTCAGAATTAATCATGTTTGGATCTGCATTTAGTCCACTTGCAACCATACTCAAAACAAGCTAATTGGAAACAATTACATCGAATGGAAATGTAGCTTGGATATTGTTTAAACTGTGGAGGATCACATATATGTCCTCACTGCCCCATGCTATGCCGAACCTATGGCAAATGCTTCTGCAAATGCTAGAGGCAAGTTCGACAAGTGGAAGAAATCGAACGTGATGGCTCATTGCTATATACTGGCCTCCATGGCTGGTATGTTGCAATACCAGTACCAGTCGAACAATTACACCAGGGCCATTATCACTTCCCTAAAGAAAATGTTTGGGGAACATGGTAGACCTACTAGGCAGATTGCTATGCAAAAGATAATGAGTGCTAAGATGTTGGAAGGAACTCCAGTCAGAGAACATGTTTTAAAAATGATTGGAAATTTAAATGAATTGGAGACTCTGGATGCCAACATCGACGCACAAATCCAAGTTGATATGATCCTCAACTCCCTGTCGCCATCATTCACTCAATTCAAACTAAGCTATAATATGAATCAAATGAATTTTTCTATGAGCGAATTGATGAGTTCTCTTCAGGCAGCGAAAGGGGTGATCAAGCCTGGAGGCAACATTATGAACGTTCAGAAAAGCTCTTCATCTTCGCGATCTGCGCCGAACGGCAAGAAAGGAATGAAGAAAGCTGGCACTGGTGGTCCAAGTGTTGGACCAGTCCTGAAGATTACAAAATCTAAGGGAAAGGGCAAAGGCAAGGGGAAGGAAAGTGATCAAGACAAAGGAAAGTGTTTCCAATGTAGTGACAAAGGCCACTAAAAGAGGAACTATTCGGAATTCTTAGCTACAAGAGTTCAAGGTATGATCGAATCACTTGTGATTGAAGTAAGTTTTATAACAGATACTTCATACACTTGGTGCATTGATCCTGGTGCGACTAACCATATCTATAATTCGTTTCAGGGGTTCAGATCAATTAGGAGGTGCACTGATGGAGAGATTGTGCTTACTCTAGGTTCTAGAGCAACTGTTTCTGCAGTTGCAATAGGAGTAGTAGTTTTAGAATTTCCAAACAATAAGACTTTGGTTTTATCGATCAGATGTACTTTATGTCCCTTTAATGAGACGTAATTTAATTTCAGTTTTAGAACTTTCTAATAAAAATTATTATTTCTTTTTTGGAACTGAAGTTGTGATCAAAATAAATGGTTCTTTGGTGTGTTCTGGTATTAAGTTGAATGATTTGTATGTGATCACTCTAATTATTTCTAAAGATTCTAATATGAAACTTAATAACTCAGTGGTAACTGTACCACCTAAAAGAAAGGAACCTTCCACTAATCTAACAAGGCTTTGGCATATGAGGCTAGGTCATATCAATCTAAACAGGATTGGCAGACTAGTCAAAGAAGGGGTCTTAGGCGATTTGGTTCTCCAACCAATGGAAGTATGTGAATCATGTTTAAAGGGTAAAATGACCAAAAGGCCCTTTCCTGCAAAGGGCAATAGGACCAATGCATTGTTAGAATTAGTTCGTCCTGATGTGTGTGGACCAATAAATATTAGACCTAGTGGTGGTTATGTGTATTTTATTACATTTACTGATGACCACTCAATGTATGGATATGTGTACTTAATGCAGTACAAGTCTGAAGTCTTTGAAAAGTTCAAAGAGTTTTAGGGCATAAGTGGAGAAGCAATTGGGCACACATATCAAGGTCATTCGATCTGATCGAGGTGGCGAGTACTTCTCTAATGAGTTTATTGATCACCTCATATAGAATGGGATTCTGTCATAGTTGATTGCACCTGGTACGCCTCAACAGAATGGTGTGGTAGAGGGAAGGAACCGGACTCTTTTAGACATGACTAGGTCGATGATGAGTTATTCTGAGTTGTCATTATTTCTTTGGGGTTATGCTTTGGAACCGCTGCGTACACACTAAATCTTGTTCCAAGCAAATCCGTTCCTAAGACACCACTGAGAGATGTGGATTGGATGCAAGCCCTCTTTGCAACATCTCCGGATATGGGGGTGTCCAACACATGTGTTGATAGAAAAGATGAGCAAATTGGAAACTAGATTGGAAGTATGTTACTTTGTAGGGTATCCAAAGGGTATTTATGGATGGTATTTTTATGATCCAAGAGAGCAAAAAGTGTTCGTTAGTACAAATACTATTTTTTTTGGAGGATGATTATATCATGAACCATAAACCTCAAGGAAGGATAGATCTGAGAGAAATATATGGAGAGCCCTCTATTCCTCCAATAGTTGAAAGCAATGTAAGACAAGAAAACACCACATCTTTACCCATTTCCACACTGTTAACTCGTCGTAGTGGGAGGATTATCAGCTAGCCTAATAGATATATGTTCTTAGGGGCAGTTTTTGAAGCTGTCTCCATAGAATTTGAATTTGATCCTACCACGTACAAAAAGGTAATGGCTGATGTTTATTCAGCTCATTGGGTTAAAGCTATGAAGGCTGAATTGGAATCTATGGATTCTAGTCAGGTCTGGGATCTTGTAGAACTTCCAGCCAATATTAACCCATTGGCTGTAAGCGGGGCTACAAGAGGAAAAGAGGATTTGATGGAAAGGTTGAGACCTTTAAGGCAAGGCTTGTAGCGAAAGGTTATACACAAAGATAGGGCATTGACTATGACGAAACATTCTCGCCAGTAGCCACGCTCAAATCCATTAGAATACTCTTATCCATTGCCGCATGCTTAGATTATGAGATCTGGTAGATGGACATCAAGACTGCATTCTTGAATGGCAATCTTGAGGAGGACATCTATATGCAACAACCAAAAGGGTTCATAGCTGGCAGAAAAGGTAACTTGGTTTGCAAGCTATAAAAATCCATTTATGGGCTTAAGCAGGCAACCAAAAGTTAGAACATTCTATTTAATCAAGCGGTCAAGTCGTTTGGTTTCATACAGAATCTAGATGAACCTTGTGTATATAAGAAATGTCAAGGTAAGGTGGTGACTTTTCTTGTACTTTATGTTGATGACATTCTACTCATTGGGAATGATGTAGAGGCGTTGTCATCAATAAAGGTTTGACTAGCTAGTACTTTCGATATGAAGGATCTAGGAGAGGCGAGCTATATCCTTGGGATAAAGCTCTTTCGAGATCACAAGAGAAAGATAGTAGGATTATCTCATGCTGGTTATATCGATAAAGTGCTAACTAGATTTTCCATGGATAATTTGAAGAAAGGTTTGTTACCTTTCAGGCATGGTTTAGTGTTCTCCAAGGACGAGTGTCCTAAGACACAAGAGGAGAGGAATCGCATGGCAGGAGTCCCCTATGCTTTGACTGTGGGAAGTCTCATGTATGCGATGTTGTGCACTAGACCAGATATCTACTTTGCCATTGGCATGGTTAGTAGATATCAGTCGAATCTAGGTCTAGAGCACTGGACAGCCGTCAAGCACATTCTTAAGTACTTAAGAAGGACTAAAGATTACATGCTTATGTATGGCGGCGATGAGTTGTTCCAGTAGGATACACTGACTCGGACTTTATGTTAGATAAAGATTCAAGGAAGTCGACATCCGGACATCTCTTTACCCTCAGAGGTGGTAGTGTTAGTTGGAGGAGCATTAAGCAAAAATGCATTGTAGATTCCACTACGGAATCTGAGTTTGTAGCTACTTGTGAAGCCGCAAAGGAATCTGTTTGGCTCAAGAAGTTCCTCATGGAACTCGAGGTGGTACCAGCGTCGCTGTCACCTATCACGCTATACTACGATAATAGTGGGGCAGTGGCTTAATCCAAGGAGCCAAGGAACCACATAAAGGGAAAGCACGTAGACAGGAAGTATCATCTTATATGAGATATAGTCCAGCGTGAATATGTGACTGTCACCAAGATTGCCACCACTGATAATCTTGTGAATCCGTTTACGAAGGCTTTGCCACAGAAAGTCTTTGATCATCATCTAGATAGACAAGGTCTTAGATGTAATGGGTTATGAGTGCAAGTGGGAGTTTGTTGGGATTGTGCCTTCAAACCCATCCTTTATGTATAAGACATTGGCATTTTTTATATGGATATCATATTTACATTTCATTATGTATGATATCATGAGATGATTGTTTGTAATCCTTGAGTATCATAGTAGGTAATTCGTGTATGTATGAGATATATACAAGAGAGATACGAATTACTATTCTTTGATACTTAGAACTTGTCACAGTGGATGATGAGACTGGATATCTCATCAAGTATACACTGTAGCATTATTAACTAACATTGGATGGAGTGATGAATCTCAATCACTAGAGTATGACTCTTAGTTAATATGCTAATGCTTATAGTGTATTGACGGACTATGAGATTTCTATTGACATATAAAACTGTCAACAGTTGATAGGAACTCATAACTTGTCTATGGTATGTGTTCTTAAACTTGATACGATTATGGACACAAACTATGATATGATGGTTTGACTTACCAATCAATGAGGTCTTGTAAGATCAACACCCGAGTATCTTGGGTGTGTGACACGAGAAAAATCTTGTGTACGCTTGTGTGCTATACCCAAGTGTAGGTAATCGTGCAAGTAGTAATCTGGTGAAGACCAGGTCGATCCCATAGGAAGGTTAATAACTAAATACCTAGATTGATCTCCAAAAGGAGAATAAAAATCAATATGCAAAAGGTTGTAGAACACAAAGTTCCACGAAGTGACTATTACTAAAGTGACTAAATTAAACTAATGATTAACTAATTAACTAAAGCAATGTTTTTAAATGAGTTTTTACTTAACAAAAGGGAATGTTGGGATTACACGAATCCACAACGACCTAGCTATCTACCATGCAGTCACATTAAAGCTCAATGGAGTACATCCTATACAGTATTCCGTATTTCTCTTAAAATATAGAATCCATAGCCCTTTCATGACCAGGACTATGTCATCACAGTTAATTTGAAATACGTGAAAGCAGCTTAAAACAATAGTTAAGTCTCGCACCTACAATGGTATTAGCATTGAAGGTGGTTTGCAAAAGATATTGAAGAAAAATGCCTTAAGGCCTTAAGTTCAGAGACTGTTTTGACAAACTGAGCATTTGGGGATAGTTTGATAACAAATCTCTAAAGCAGAAAGTCAAGGAATACTGCAAAGGACATTCTCAAGAATCAGAGAATTCAATCGATCGACGCGCTTTCGATCGATCGAATATCGTCATCTCTCAATCGATCGAAATGTCTTCGATCGCTTGACTGTGTTCTGATCCGATCGATCGAATTGACTTTGATCGATCGAACACAGATTTCAAACTGTTGCATGGCAGATGCTGGAGATCACTGTTTCATTGTGATCTCCCAACCTGGGGACTACGCAGACATGGTCTGGAGTGTCACATATTCATTTTTAACGTGAAAGTCCATTAAAGTTATATTTGGTTGTGATTTAGGCATAAAATTGATGAAAACTAATGGTTTAACACTAACTAACATGCAAAGTTACAATCTAACAGATTAAACTACGATAAGCTGTAAGCAAAAAGTAAGCAGAACAATAATATGTAACCTGGAACGAAGAACTTTAATAAAACTTATGAGAATCCAAGCCGAAACATGATTAAATCTTGATAAAACCTACAAAAATCAATAACAAAGCTCTCTACTCTCTATAAACTGTTGAAAAAGCAAGTGGGCCTCCTCTTGGACGTAAACAAAACGAGTATATATACAAAAACCTAAAGCTAGGATTTACAAACTCCCTCTCTCCTGCATGCGCGTCAGTTCTGATAAAATCCATGTTCGATCGATCGAACATCACTCGATCGATTGAACTTCTGGAATCATCGAGCGCTTGAGTTTACTTAGATCGATCGAGACTTTGATCGCTTGGGGTTTCTTCGATTGCTCGAGCTTCATTTTTCATCTTTGAAATGTCTTCCTTAAAATCAAGCATTCCTTTTATCCTGCTTATCATTTCTTCACACAACCAACAGTGATCTGCACAAATTATAGCTAAAACAATACAACTTATCATAGACTAATCATATTATGTAAAACTGGCATTATAATCCAAATTGCAGATTTACAAGGGAGTTGTAGACTAAATCGGTGTATTTCTTTATTTTAGCGCGGTTGTATTTTATAAATACCCCCGCTTGTCACAACCCCCAACTATCGAATTGCTAGTCCCTAGCAATAAATCGGAAATAAAACAAGCTAGACTACTACTACAATGACTAAACTAAAACAGAATAAACTAAAGCAACTAATCTAAATAGAAAGAGAAACTACCTAGCTCACTTTCGCAGGAATCGCGATTGCATTTAGCGAATGCAACAAGCCGTTAAACCCCTAGGTTCCCCCTAGTGGACGAGTGTTGTCTCGTGAGGGTTTACAGTGAATATACCCACAAAGTTCTCAATTTTAAATTCAAAAAGACATAGAAAAAACTTTTAAACACTCTCTTCTATCCAACTATTAACTTAGCTCTACAAAAATATGTTAACCTCAAGCAAACCATGAAAGAGACCCACATACTCCTCATGTCACCAAAATAGATATAACATATGCATCCCAATTATGTATCCGTGCATGTGGGAAGTTAACAACTATGCATCCAACCTTATTTAGAGTTATTTTGGACCGTCGTGCCTCTCGAACTAGCAATTTCAACTCAATTCTCACATTGGTTTACACTCAGAAATAAACGTCTCGCAGAAACTGGCTTAATAATGATCACACGTGGTGTGAAAGCTTTGATAAAAGTGAACATCTGGATACTAAATGCTTTCATACTCGACTCCACAAAAAAAGGACATTTAGAGTGTATAGTCTCATGAAAAGGATGCTACTTACTAGAGGAGCGAACTACCGTGGACAACTCAACTTACACGTTCATGTTTAAACTAAGGCATTTAAGAATCATTGAGACTTTAGAGTTTTGGATTTTATGTAGAAGATACAGATGATGGATGAAAAGATTGCGCATCTTAGCATATGATGGTGATTATCATCTCATTTTATTCCTACTTTATTCTTCTCATATCTCCAATCAACTGTCATCCTTTCATGTTCTCCCTTTTTCCTTCTTCTCATTTATTTTCTTCTTCATTCATTTTTTTTTGTAACCTGGATAAGCAATGAGGTCATTTAGAGTCACGGTGAAGGATTAGGGGTTTATATTCCATAAAGGATTAGGTATTATTCATTCAGTGTGGGGTTTTGAAACGGAATGGCTTCTATAGGTGAAGGGATATGGATAGTCGTAGGAAATGGGTGACGATGGCTCAATTCATTTTCTTAATTTCTTAGCTTTAACACTTCAATATTTATTGAGTTTGTGGGTAGATCCTGAACGTTCTCCTCTAATAAGCAGCCAAAATTGGAAATTAACTGAGACTAGTGCAACGAATGTATTATGCGTAATCAAGAAAGACAATTCGATTTTTTTTTTGTGAAAATTCCCTCAGAAATAAAGATTGGATCAAAAACTCACTAAGGGTCAAATAGTTTCTACTACTCGTTCTTTTAGCACAATAGTCGTATTAACTCCTTTTTTTTTTTTTAGGTTTTCAACATAGCTACCAACTAGTGCAATTGGATGTTGGATACATGAAAGGTCAACAAATGCAATCATCCTAGTAGAACTAGAGAAATGCGTGGACTTAATCCATAAAGGGGTGAGATTAACATGAATGTATCATTGCTTGATAACAACTAAATAGAAGTGAATATTCAAAGTTGTTCTACCAATAAAGTTTAGATTGTTTTTTTATTTTATTAATTTTAATCGAAATTGTATGAAATGTGCAATGAAGCTATCCAGATTGCGATGTCCCAACTGAAAATTGCGATGTCCGTGGAAGTTGCTAAGTATAAACATGTGCAGGTGATTATCTATCTACATCCCACTCCTAAATGAAAATTGCGATGTTCGCGGAAGTTGATTTTAAAAAATAAATAGGGAGAGATATCACCTGATACAGCAAAGCAATAACTGCAAGCATAACAATCTGGAAAGAAGGCATACAAACTCCAAACAGCCAAGATGAAAAGAAAGCAAAAATGAAATGAAAGAACATGAGATCTATCCATAATATAAACACTGATCACTGGGATGATAAAGCAATAAAATCAGAGCAGTGATTGAAATATCAAAACATAATAACATAGTCCAAATATCCACATATCCAAAAGAAAAAACTACAAGAGAAAAGAGTAAATAGTAAGAAACAAAATACAACAAAAATCTCACTCTCTCAGGACATAATCTACTCCTCACCAACATCAGATAAAATCACGATCGGGGCAGCAGGAGCATCCTCATCTCTACCCTCAGCAACAGTAGTAGCCGCCACCGGGTCACTCATAGTCGGGGCAGCTGATATAGAGAATGATGGGTCAACCACGACTGGAGGTGGTGCAAATGATGATGATGATGGTGCATAAGGATCAACCGACAGTGGAGATGGAGTAACAAAAATAGTAGGCGGAGCTGTAGATGTAGATAGGGCGGTAGGATCCGAAGAAGATGGACCAGTGGTGGGTGGTGCAGAAGGGGCAGTAGGTGGGTGTGAAGCGGTGTGGATAGACTAATCTACCTCGATCTGCATCAGTATCGCCTCCAGTTAGGTCGTCATATGGTTCATCTTGCCCTCGAGTCGTATCCGTGCCTCCCTCTCCTTAATAAGCAATGAGTGGAGAGTTTGGAGAGACACGGAAGACGACTCTCCCTGGGCCTGAGTCTGAGACCGCTGTCTCAACTCGAACTGCTCAACGGCAGCAATGGGGTCCTCATCATCCAAATCCAGCTCCTCAGCCTTAGTAGGCATTCCAGAAGCGGCACCCTCTGTATCGGTGCCTCTACCTCGCCTCCTTTTCACCCCTACTTTGACCTTTCCTTTTAATTTTCTCTTCTTTTGTGCATCGGAATAGTGGGCTGCCGTCTCTCCAAACCTACTGGAAGCTTGTAAAATTGTGTCTGTGGCCAATGGGCACAGTCCAGCCTGCTCAATCACGCGGTGGATGGGCCAAGCGCCCTTCAGATGATGCTTGGCGACGATGTACCGCATGGGCTGGATAAAGAAGTCTATATAGAGGCGAGGTAGGCAGATGCAGTGCCCCGTCCCAATGGCATAAAGAACCCGAGCGTACCACGGCGCCACCTTCTTATAATAGGAAGTCATCAAGATGAAATTGGCGAGCGCGAGGTGGAGGAGATGATACTGCTCGGTCAGAAAATGATCCTCGATCAGGGACACGCCGTTCTAGATTTGAACGGCACCTCCCGTAATCTCACGGATGATCACAGAGGGTAGAGTCTTGGGTGTATTGAGTATATGAGGGTAGAAGTGGTCAGGCATCTCCGGTACACCCAAAGCAGCGGCCACAGAAGCTGGGCTAAAAATGATCTCGCGACCCTGGAAGAATGATCGATAAGTGAACGGGGTCGCAGGGTCCTTAATCATGGTTGCACACGCTTCACGCACCCAATTGATGTTGATTTTCTTAGACTGCGTCAAAATCTCGAACCAACTCGGCATGGCACGAATCCGTATAAGAAACCATGGGGCAGAAAAACCACACAGCCTCAAGTGGGCGCTCCAACATAACTTTTCACGCCTGGAAGTATCGGGTGAACCAAACTCGTTCCTCTTCATTTTTGAGCCCATGATCTGGTACTGGGTCGGGTATAGCGAGGTCTAGGGGCTTAGACTTATGGTACCCCGTGATAGGATTCATAGCTAAAGCCCTAAAATGGAAAAAGATATAAAAGAACTAATTAAAACAGGAAACTGAAAAGAAAAGAAGAAACTGCCACTGCAATAGTTCGATCGATCGAACTTTTCTCGATCGATTGAACAAAGACCAGGCTCGAGCGCTTAAGCCCAGCTTGATCGATCGAGCACAGAAATTTGGCAGTGAGGCCAGAACACGCAGAAAAAAGAAAAAACACAAGAATCCTAGGATTACTAAGATTATTATTTGGTCTTAGGACCAATGGGGGGCACCCCCATAAGATTCTCGAAAGAAATTGAAAAGAGGGTTTTCTCGGGACCGTACCTCGCAGCGACAAGGTGAGGGTGATGATGATGATCAGAAGGAATCAGGGCTGCCTCAAATGACGTGAGTGATGACGGGAGGCAAAAATCGCCCGAGTCTCCTCTCTGTCACTGATCGCTTTCGATCGATCGAGAGTTGTTCGATCGATCAAACATGAAAATTCTAAAATCTCTCTGAATGGAAAAACTATGCACCCCCAACTAGCCAAACATTGTTCTGGACATACAGGAAAATGATAAAAACAGTGCATATGCAGACATGTTAACCAGAACTCACCATCAACATGTAGAACATTGCAAATTTTATAAATAAAACTTTTTAATAGCATCCATTGTGCAAAATTATAATTCCCAAGTTGGCACTAAAGACCTTATTAATAAAGACAAACTAAAATAAAACTGAAACTAATAAAACTTGTGTCTAGGATCACACTTCAATTGATAAAAGAATGATCAAAAGACAAAACACAATTGAAGTGAATTACTAATCTTCAAAGATGAATATTCCATCTTCCACAATTGCTTCTTTCTCCGCCAAATCTTCAAGTGTGGATTCCAAACTCGATGATTCCCTTTCCCAGAACACTCGAAAAGCAGCAAGGATATCATCGAGCCATTCTGAAATCTCCAAGGAATTTATTGCACAAGCAAGAGGTGATCCGGATGGAGACAAAGATAAAGGAGTGTAATTTCTCAACAAACTTTCCTCTTGCGGTGGAGTACCCGGGGACCCTATATATGATCTAAATCCATGGAACAGTTGATGCGAAAGGAATAACGGCGGTAGCATTGGTTCATAGTGAAAATCCTGACAAAGGAAAACAAAAGAAAACCAAAAAGAAGCAATTAAATACAAAGAAAGAAAGAACGAACAGAAAGGAACAAACAAAGAAAGACGAATAGAAAATAAAATGTGACAAGGAATTAACCTCACTATTGGCATGATATAACCATGTGCACTGGCAGGTAGAGGGCATTGAAGCCAAAACAACACATAACTCATGTGCACATCAATGTACGGAACCAATTCGATGACAAAGAAGTCATCAACATAAGTAAAGACATCATTATGGCATTCTGGCACCACATCATGTAAATATTCTTCTTCCCATGGTTCCCACATTGAATCATTTTCCCACTGTGCCAAGAGTGCGTCATCCACTTTCCCGACAAAATGCCCCTCTGGTTCACCTCCTCTTCAGGGAAGTCCATATGCTCGAAGGGGTTAATGTGGATGAGGGAGCATTGTAAGGGATGTATCCTTGGGATAGGTCAATAATATCATCTACTCCTGGCCCCTGATAAGGAGACAAGCAGAATGCAATTTCCTCAGTAGTCCAAGGAGGGTTAGGATATTCTGAATTAGCCCATGACCCGATTGAATGGACATCGTCATCCCTTATATTTTAACAGCCTGTAGGGGAGAGATAACATGGAATAGTAGATTAGAATCGAGGTCATGCTAAAAAAAGAAGCAAAAATAAATGAAACAAAACAAAGTGCAGTAAGGGAAAGGATACAACAACAACATGTGAACATTCTTTAGTGTTTTTAGGTGGAGGAATAGCTGGGCTCATCTAACTGGATGTGCTCAGCTTCTAGTAGGAAGTTCTCCAAGAACAGTTTTAATCTTTAGCCGTTAACCTTGAAACAATCATTGATCTTGGGATTTATGAGCTCAACGACCCCATGTGGGAAAACATATTTAACAATGAATGGACCTGTCCACCGAGATCAGAGTTTACCTGGAAAAAGGTGGAGGTGCGAGTCGTACAGCAAGACTTTTTGCCCTGGCTCAAATGATTTTTGACAGATTATTCTATCGTGATGAGCCTTTAACCTTTCCTTGTGTAATTTAACATTGTCGTGTACATCTTGATGCATTTCTTCCAGTTCAACCAACTGGAGTTTTCATAGATGACCTCCTTATTTAATGTCGAAGTTCAATGAGCGTGTCGCCTAATATGCTTTGTGCTCGATTTTGATAAGGAGGTGACACGCTTTTTTGTACACTAGCCTATATGGGGACATCCCCAGGTTTGTTTTAAAAGTAGTACAGTACGCCCATAGAGCATCGGTCAGTTTATATGCCCAGTCCTTTCTGTTGAAACTAACCGTCTTTTCTAGAATATGCTTGATTTCTCAGTTAGCCAATTTTGCCTGCTCGTTAGTTTATGGGTGGTAGGCAAGAGCGATCTTATGATTGATCCCATATTTCTTGAGGATTGATTCCAAAGGCCTATTACAAAAATGCTTGCCTTGGTCACTTATAGTGCCCTCGGGGATCCGAAACGAGACAGAATGTGTTCCTTAAGAAAGGACATAACCGTTTTGTGGTCATTGCGTCTTATCGGTATCACTTCTACCCATTTTGATATATACTCCACAACTAGGAGTATGTAATCACAATTATTTGATTTTGGGAACGGGCCCATGAAGTCTATGCCCCAATAATCGAATATTTCAATTATAATAATGGGGGTTAATGGCATGGAGTTCCTTTTTGAAATTGTACCTAACTTTTGACAACGTTGGCACAATTTACAAAAAGAATAGGCATCCTTGAACACGGTGGGCCAGTAGAAACCGCTGTGTAGGGCTTTTTGTGCGGTCTTTTGTGAAGCGAAGTGACCTCCACAGGCTTCGGAGTGACAAGATGCCAGAATCACAGTTATATCCTCATTTGGAACGCAACATCTGATGACCTGATCAGCACAATACTTGAATAAGTATGGGTCATCGAAAAAGAAGTGACGTGCGAAAGAGAGGAATCGTTTCCTATCTTGATTTGACCAATGATTAGGGGTCTCTCCCGTAATAGGTAATTTACTATAGTTGTATACCAAGGTAAACTGGAAACAATCATCAGTTGCTCATCTGGAAATTCATCTTTAATTGGTACGAGTTCAGTGTTGTCAGTGAACGTTAACCGCGACAAATGATCAGTGACCACATTCTCTACCCCCTTTTTATCCTTGATTATGATATCGAATTCTTGGAGTAGGAGTATCCAACGGATAAGCCTTTGTTTCGTGTCCTTCTTAGATAACAGGTACTTGAGGGCCGAGTGGTCTATAAAACAGACGATTGGGGACCTTATCAGATATGACTTGAACTTATCTAGAGTGAAGACTATTGCTAGTAGCTTTTTTTTGGTAGTCGTGTAATTCATTTGAGCTTCGTTAAGCATTCAACTGGCATAGTAGATTACATAAGGCTTATTATCCTTCCTCTGCCCTAGGACTGCACCAATGGCATAGTCACTAGCATCGCACATTAGTTTGAATGGAAAACTCCAGTCGGGTGCCTGTATTATTGGTGCGAAGGTAAGGTGTTCCTTTAGTGCATCAAAAGATGTTTGACAATTTTTCGACCACTCGAATGGTGCGTCTTTGACTAAGAGTTGACACAGTTGTCGGGAGATCGCACTAAAATTTTGGATAAAGCGACGATAAAATCTCGCGTGTCCCAGAAAAGAGCGGATGTCTTTGACTGTACGGGGGACAGGTAGGTTCGAGATTATATCGATTTTTGCTTTATCAACTTGGATACCTTTATCAGAAATAATGTGGCCGAGGACAATTCCCTTGGTTACCATGAAGTGGCACTTTTCCCAATTTAGTACTAGGTGTTTGTCCTCGCATCTTGCTAGCACACGTTCCAGATTGTCTAAGCAATTTTTGAAACTATAGTCGAACACCGAAAAATCATCCATAAAGACCTCGAGTATTTGCTCAACCATATCACTGAATGTGCTCAACATGCACCGCTGAAAGGTAGCAGGTGCATTACATAAGTCAAAAGGCATGCGATGGTAGGCGAATGTACCGAACAGACATGTGAAAGTTGTTTTCTCCTAATCTTCAGGAGCAATTTTGATTTGGTTATAGCTACTATATCCGCCCAAAAAGCAATAGTACTTATGACCCGCCACTCGTTCTAGCATTTGATCCATGAATGGTACTGGAAAGTGGTCAATTCGAGTCACAGTATTCAATTTTCGGTAATCAATACACATCCTCCATCCAGTGGGGATGTGTGTTGGTACCAATTCACCATCTATGTTCGGGATTACCGTTATACCCGCCTTTTTGGGCACCACTTGGGTTGGACTAACCCAAAGGCTGTCAGAAATAGGGTATATGATCCCAATGTCAAGAAGTTTTAGGACTTCCTTTTTGACTACTTCTTGCATGTTGGGATTTAGATGCCTTTGCATTTGTCGTGAAGGTTTAGCGTCTTCCTCCAAGTATATTTTATGAGTGCACACAGACGGGCTTATGCCTTTGTGGTCGACAATAGTCCATCTTAATGCTCCCTTATGTTGTTTCAACAGTTGGATTAACTTACCCTCTTGTTTCGGATTCAACGTATATGAAATTATGACGGGGTAAGTCTTTTCAGTCCCTAGGAAGGCGTATTTGAGCTCTATTGGAAGCTCCATTAACTCCAAATCGGGAAACTAAAAATTGGAGGGCATGACTAATTTCATTTTTGGAGGTAGTGGTTCATATGGTATTACCCATATGCATTCAGCTCTATCCTCCTCTTTCGTTTCCATCATGAGGCAAGTGTGATTTAAAGTAGCATCCAATGGAGTAGAATTATTAGGTTGATAGATAGCGTCGAATTCTGACACAACTACCTCCAAGGGATCTTTGTAATCTACAAAATCAGCCTCGTCTTCGATGATCATCTCAATGTAGTTGACGTCTTCTTCGTCCTCGTATTCTTCAGGTCGAGGATTTGTAAAGATTTTGACATTCAGAGTCATATTCCCGAATACGATGGTCATAATACCACTCCTTATTTTGATTGTGGCATGTATGGTGTTGAGGAATGGAAGTCCAAATATTACCGGGATTTGTGCGTATGGATTAGACACAAGTTCAGTGTCCAGAATTACAAAATCGACCGAGAAGACAAATGAGTCTATCTGTACAAGGACGTCTTCCAGTATTCCTCTAGGGTATTTGACTGACCTATCTACCAATTGTAATGCAACTCGGGTAGGTTTGAGTTCACCCAACCCTAATTGTTTGTAAACTGAGTATGGCAACAGGTTTACGCTTGCTCCTAGGTCAAGAAGCGCATTGTCTATCCTTTGATTCCCAATTTGGCATGAGACAATTGAAGTACTGAGGTCTTTGAGTTTCGAAGGCAATTCATTTTGAATGATTGCGCTTGCTTGGCAAGCGACATAAGCGTGTTTCTTCACACTTTGCCTCCTTTTAACCGTACATAAGTCTTTAAGGTACTTAGTGTAGGCTGGCACTTATTTGATTGCATCAAGGAGCGAAAGATTGATTTTTACTTGTTTAAACAATTCCAAGAACTCCTGATTCTTTGCCTCATTTTTGGGTTTCTTAAGCCTTTGAGGGTAAGGCGCGGGGAAAGGGCATTTAGGTAATTTGTCTTTAACTGGCTCTTTTTTGGGCCTTCTCTCAACTTCTTCTACTTCTTTAGGAGCGTCATCATTAGATTCTAATGGTTTAAGATTGGTAGATGGCTCCTCTTCTTGAGAGGGAGGTTTGCTTTTATTCACCACTTCATCCTCTTCATACTCTTTAGGGGTAGAGAGTGGTATATTGCACCCTATAATCTTGCCGCTTCTCAGAGTAGTCACAGCTTTTTCCTGTTCATGAACCATTGTTGTATCCCTTAGGGTTTTGAAGTGGTTGGGCAGGAAACGTTCCACTTGACCTCTCTTGTCATGCATCCATTCTCTCTAATGTTGCAGACATTTTACTCATCATTTGAATTAACTGTTGTGTTAAACTCTTATTAGAGAGTGGATCTTTCTCTTGCACCTTTTTGTGAGGTGGCACGTATACATTTGATTGCTGGTAGTTAGAGGGTTGAGCTTGGTTGTAGTTATTTGATCCATTTTGATTGAATGGCTGGGACTGCCTATTGTATTGCCCTTGATATTGGTTATTGTTATTATAGGGCTGTTGTTGATGGTATTGATTTTGGGTCCCAGCATCGTTTTTCCAATCAAAGCCGGGTTGATTCCATCGATTATTATTTTGCGAATTGTGATTGTTATAGGAATTCCCCGCCCCCTATACCCTTGCATGGCATTCATTTCTATGGGGGGTTGTTCTTGAAAGTACGGCACATTAGGACAGTATTGAGTAGTGTGTCCCAACATGTTACATGTGCCGCACAGTTCTTCAGGCAAAACCTGCCTAGAACCTTCTCCTTTCATCATTCCTAACCCCTCTACCTTTTTAACCAGTTCTTCATATTTGTTCATCAGATGATCCTCACTTTTTAATTGGTACAGACTTTTCTCCTGTACACAGGATATCTGTGAGAGTGAGACATCTTCCGAATTCGACCATTCATGAGCATGTTCAGCTAGCCACTTGAAGTGAGCTTCAGCCTTTTCAGTGTTTTTGCGAAGAAATGGACCTGAGCTCATGATTTCGACCAACTTTTTAGTTTCACCATTTAATCCTACGTAAAAGTAGCTTATGGTTCGCCATTTCTTGTACCCGTGATGTGGGCATGAGAGGAGCAAATCCTTGAAACGTTCCCAAGTTTGGGTGAAGGTTTCATTGCTCTTTTGTTTGTAAGAGTTTATTTGTCGTTTAAGCTCGGTGGTCATGCGAGGTGGAAAGAACTTCTTTAAGAACGCAGTGTTCATCGCATGCCAGGTATAGATTGAATTCGGCTTTAAGGTGAGTAGCCACGCTTGTGCTTTATCCTTCAAGGTGAAGGGGAATAGCATTAGACGTGTCGTATCTATAGGGCAATTTTGTGAGAACGTTTTACAAACATCCTCAAAATCTTTGACATGTAGGTATGCCTTCTCGCTCTCCATTCCATGGAAGGTTGGAAGGAGTTGAATCATTCTGTTGCAAAATTGAAATTCGCCTACATGGGGTGGAATGAGAATACAAGAAGGCGTGGGTGCGTGGTCGGGTTGCATGAGATCGCACAAGGGACGTAGCGAATCGTCAATCGGTACCACCACGTTCTTACCATTTTCGATTTGATTGTCGACCATCGAATCAGTAGGTGTGGCTACGGGATTTATGGAATCAGAGGAATCAGTTAAGTAGAATGGATTTTCGAAAATTCCTTCAATGGAATTGTCGGACATGAAAGGAAAAGATTCTTAAAGAGATTTCAATCTAGAGAACCTAAAAGAAAAAGAAAACAGAAATAGATAAAGGTAGATTGAGATGATCTAAGCGGTAGCTTGTAGCCTTCCCCGGTAACGACGCAAAAAACTTGACACGAGAAAAATATTGTGTGCGCTTGTGTGCTATACCCAAGTGTAGGTAATCGTGCAAGTAGTAATCTGGTGAAGACCATGTCAATCCCACAGGGAAGGTTAATAACTAAATACCTAGATTGATCTCTAAAAGGATAATAAAAATCAATATGCAAAAGGTTGTAGAACACAAAGTTCCACGAAGTGACTATTACTAAAGTGACTAAATTAAACTAATGATTAACTAATTAACTAAAGCAATCTTTTTAAATGAGTTTTTACTTAATAAAAGGGAATGTTGGGATTACACGAATCCACAACGACCTAGCCATCTACCATGTAGCTACATTAAAACTCAATGGAGTACATCCTCTATAGTATTCCCTATTTCTCTTAAAATAAAGAACCCATAGCCCTTTCATGACCGGGACTATATCATCGTAGTTAATTTGAAATACGTGAAAGCAGTTTAAAACAATAGTTAAGTCTCGCACCTACAATGGTATTAGCATTGAAGGTGGTTTGCAAAAGATATTGAAGAAAAATGCCTTAAGGCCTTAAGTTCAGAGACTGTTTTGACAAACTGAGCATTTGGGGACAGTTTGATAACAAATCTCTAAAGCATAAAGTCAAGGAATACTGCAAAGGATATTCTCAAGAATCAGAGAGTTCGATCGATCGACGCGCTTTCGATTGATCGAATATCGTCATCTCTCAATCAATTGAAATGTCTTCGATCGCTTGACTGTGTTCTGATCCGATCGATCGAACTGACTTCGATCGATCGAGCACAGGTTTCAAATTGCTGCATGGTAGATGCTGGAGATCACTGTTTCATCATGATCTCCCAACCTGGAGACTACTCAGACATGGTCTGGAGTGTCACAGATTCATTTTTAACGTGAAAGTCCATTAAAGTTATGTTTGGTTGTGATTTAAGCATAAAATTGATGAAAACTAATGGTTTAACACTAACTAACATGCACAGCTACAATCTAATAGATTAAACTACGATAAGCTATAAGCAAAAAGTAAATAGAACAATAATATGTAACCTGGAATGAAGAACTTTAATTAAACTTATGAGAATCCAAGCCAAAACACGATTAAATCTTGATAAAACCTACAAAAATCAAGAACAAAGCTCTCTACTCTCTATAAACTGTTGAAAAAGCAAGTGGGCCTCCTCTTGGACGTAAACAAAACGAGTATATACAAAAACCTAAAGCTAGGGTTTACAAACTCCCTCTCTGCTACATGCGCGTCAGTTCTGATAAAAGCCATATTCGATCGATCGAACATCACTCGATCGATTGAACTTCTAGAATCGTCGAGCGCTTGAGCTTACTTAGATGAATTGAGACTTCGATCGCTTGGGGTTCTTCGATCGCTCGAGCTTCATTTTTCATCTTTGAATTGTCTTCCTTAAAACCAAGCATTCCTTCTATCCTGCCTATCATTTCTTCACACAGCCAACAGTGATCTGCACAAATTATAGCTAAAACAATACAACTTATCATAGATTAATCATATTATGTTAAAGCTGTCATTGTAATCCAAATTGCAGATTTGCAAGGAGTTGTAGACTAAATCAGTGTATTTCTTTATTTTAGCGCGGTTGTATTTTACAAATACCCCCGCTTGTCAGTGTGCCATAACATAGGGTTGTGAACATACATTATCAATATAGAATCTACCCTCTGATAAAGATTAAGCATTCCCTTGAAAATGTCACCAAGTTGATTACTGAGAACTGCAGTCTTATTGATAAGTAGTTATCGACATGTATTGGTAATCATGAGAGGTGAATGGGACTCAAGAAATGGAAGATGTTATCACCATTCAGGTTGATAGTAACAGTTATCCGACTATCTGAATATGATTATGAATGCTGATGGTAAAGGGACATTAGTACACCATACAAGTCTAGTTATCACTTCAAATTTGTTCTTTTGCGTTGGAGTGCAATTATCGTTTTATAGTGGAGTTAACGTTAACTGATTAGTTGGTTAATTCGCTGATCAAAGAGTTTGATCATGGGAATTAACAACTGCTCTGAGACAATAATAAAGAACCTAGGAGGTCCCACTCTTAGCTCCGCCAGAATGCTTGGAAAGGCGTAAGGGGATTGAACCAATTGATTGGAAGGGTTTCAATCAATTAATGTTTCGATCGATTGAACTTAGTTCGATTGATAGAAGGAGGTTTAATTCGATCGATCGAACTATGTTCGATCGATCGAAAGTGTTTTGATCGATTGAACTCTATAGTCGGTTTGGAAATCTATAAATAGGGTAGCTACGTACAGAAATGTTTAAACGTTGTTTTAATTCCAGAAGCTGCAGAAACTTGTTTAGAGCTCCCAAACCTTCTTTTCCCCTCTATTAGGATTCCCACCAACCCTAGCCTCTCAGGGAAGTGTTCGAGGAGACATAAGGGTGAAGATCGCTTAGAAGAAGCTGCTGGACATTGGACAAAAAGACATAGTCAGAATTGGGTTCAAGATACTAAGGTATTGCATACTAACCTTCTCTCTCCGCATCTATAGAATTGATAAGTAGTAGATCCGGGCAAGCCAATAAGTTTTGAAACTTGCTGTTCCGCTATGAATGATTCAAGTTTTTCGAAACCTAAATCCATCATCACTGACACATCATTTAAGATTATGATTTGAAAAGCATAGCATTACTCATAATGTAAACCCTTATTTGAAACCCAATATATAGATGCATGATGAACTTCTTCTTTGCAAAATAAATCATTACGCCTCACCTCCACTCATCTACCTAATAAAGGAGGATTGCCTTTGTAGAGAGAAATTTTCAACTCTTGGATCTTAATCCAAGGGTACACAATCACTCAAGGCTTTCCTATCTCTCTCTCCAATGGTCCAAAGAAACTCAGCCCAACCCAAACAAATCTAGCTAAAGTCTTTAATCTAATGGTCCTAATTGATTTAATTGTTAGATTTATCCAGATATCATCTTTGAAGAATAAATTTTTGGTCTTTTCAAAAGACAAAAAAAAAATAATTTTTGGCTTAAGGGCTATTTGGATATTAGAGCCGAAGGCACGTAGGGTTATTACCGAGGCACTCGAAGTTTCCAAGTGCCAAAAATACTTAAATTATTTAATTACCATAACATTGCTTTTTTTGGCACCATGTCCCGGATATGGACAATTACTAATATTTACATTTTTGGGTAAAAACTAATGTATACATATCACTATACCTTTTTGAGGTCTCCCGTACACTACCTAAACGATATCTGTCCCCTAGACACTGCTCTTCTCCCCTATAATACTTTACCTCCTCTGTTTGTGTTTTCTCAAGAGCCATACGGCTGACACAGTTGCTTTTTGGGAAAATGACAAACAATTGTACCTCTCTCTCTACACTCTCTGCGGTATGTATCTGTATGTCTTTCCTTCTTTTGCTGGGATCTCTCTGTATCTTACAAAGCTGATCGAGTTTCCTTCCCCATCTGTCTCAATTAAGTAAGTACTACTACACTACAATTGTCTCACGTGCATAAACACGTACACACTCTTATCTCTCAGTCTCAGCCCTTTCTTATTAATTTGTCTCTTCTCTCTCTAACCCCCACCACCACCGTTCTTTTCTTTTTTTTGTCCCACCACCAACACTGGCAAGGTCTGAACTTAGTAGTCTTCTGCATATACGTACACTAGTTTACATGCATGTTCTATATAGTTGGTGAAAGAAAGTTATAATATGAACTACCTTTGAGATTTGAGAAAATCTCTCTCGATCGGGAGAAATCTGTCAGAAATTTATATATTAGCAAGGGCATTTCTAGTATTATAAATTAGTGGTTGAAGACAAATGTTGACTTTTCTAACTGAGGGCGTTTATAACTTAACACACTTTTGTTTAATCAATTTGTTAAATAGGCCCTAACAAAAGATTAGGGGTATTTACATCACATCCACATATACACCACTACCATAAAAAATATATACAACATGTACACAAAAAAGAGTAGGCTACATGCCCCAAGCAACAAAAACATAAGATCTAGATCCTAGGGATCCGATCCTAAAAGTCCTCTAGGTCTGACTCATATGGTGGCTGCTCATCGACTGGTACATCGATCTCCTCCGATGGCACCCAATCTAGCCACAAATGAAACTCATTAATCACATCAAGGAGTGGATCGGCTCCTGGATGGTCGTCTGGCACCTGTCCATATGCCGATATCCACCCTCCATCAACAATATGTTACGGCAGAAATGGCCCTGCAGCAAAGCCCTGAAGCACCTAATCTGTCTCGATCTTCTCTTCATCATCATCATCGTCCTCATCGGGGTCCTCCTCTAACTCGTCCTCCTGGTCATCATCATGATCCCCCTCATGCTTATCCTCATGATCCTTCTCATCGTTCTTATAGTAGCCTTCGTCTCCCTCGTCATCCTCACCATCCTCGCCCCCATCCTCATCTCCATCCCCCTCGATCTCCCTAGGGTCATCCTCCTCCTTAGGCTCCATCTTTGGCTCCTTAGGATCCTCCTCATCATCACTCTCAGGGTCCACATCCTCCTCCTGAGCCTCTTCCTCAACTGGAGTAGCTGACGATGTAATAGGCTCCTCTTGCGGGGAAACTAGTACGTTTATCTGTGTCTGGCTCTACAGCTGGAGCTGGTGCTGGCGCTGGAACTGGAGGCCATGGTGCTGGGGGTGCTTGTGTAGGATTGGATAAGATAGCCTATAGCTCGATAGCGTGAAAGTCCTCATCATCAAATATTATCCGACCCATCTCTATATAAATAAGCTTCATAGTACGGGCACGATGCTTAGTCCCCATTAGAATCCTGTTCGGGTGTAACAATCCCTCGACATGCATAAGATGCCATAGGTACTCCTCCAACCACTCCTTGATTCTCATCCAGATACACTGATAATAAATCACAGGGTCAGCGACCTCAACTCAATCAGCTTAAATGATATATCCTCCTAGTTCGTCCTCTACATGAATCGACTCCATGATCTGAAAAGAAACTATCTTAAGTCAATACTAGCGTAAGGCATCTCAAATGTGTAGGACAATCAATGAGCACTACTAAACCTGGTGCTTTGATACAAAACTCCCTGTTATGTCTCGGAGTAGCCAAAATAGGAAATATTTTAAACATTTTTTCTTTTGGTCTCGTGGGCACGTGGCAAGTTGTATATCTTATGATTGTCCATAACAAAAAAAGAACCAAAACAATTAGCAACAAATGAAGCAGAAATAATAAGCATGGTAGTTCTAGGCACATAATATATTAAACATCAGAGTCTTAAATCCAAGTATTACTATCCACATAGAAAGAGAAAAGAACAGAGAATATTATCCTGGGCATCAAGCCCTACAACATAATGATAACAAGATTGGTACCTAGTGCCTCCATTTCTAACAAAATTTAAATAAACAAAAGCCTTCAACTTCCGATAGCTAACTCAAGAATCCATAGCCTTCCTCAGCAAACTCCTCTTTCGCATAACCAGCCTCTGCAATATCTGGACATTTGATTGTCTAGGACAAAAGTCACTAGCTTGCATATAAGCTGAGTGAGTAAACATATTGCACTTGAACAGGCTCAAAAAATATTGTTAATCCGTTAAGAAAGTAAAAAGATTCCTCTTTATACTTTTGAAAACATCATCATTAAGTCTTATTGTTCTCGATCTCGACGTACTACGTACATTAGGAAAACGTTCAATGACAATACTCAAACTTTGGAAGCCTAACATACATTAACCAACTGATCTATTTGGACTATTGTCCAATCTTCACCAACTTGACACATCACTTTGAATAATAGGTTCAATCTTCATAACTCGACTTGACTTTGGACCCATGCCCAATCTTTACCACTTAACTTTACTTTGGATCACAGATCCAATCTTTACTAACTCGACTCTTTGCATGAAATCTGACATAATGTTGTTGGCCTGAATATCATTACCTTACAGTCATTAGGTTACCTTCTTGTCCTCGTCGCCTTATGGCTTTATCCCCATCGTATTCATCCAGCCTTGGTTAACTTTTCATCGTTGCCTTACAGCCTTCTCTTGACATCATCGCCTTACGGTCTATTACCATCTCACCACTGATCACAATAGTGACAACAAGGTACTACTATTATTATACTTACCACTATGTCATCCACAACAAATGGTACCAACCAGGTGCGACTATTCTTGTCATCATTATCGTATGGCTATGGTGACATCTCATCGACATCGCAAAACTCATTACTCAATCTTGAACAAAACATAAAAACCAGACCAACGGATACGATCGTCTTGTTATCGTATTATCGTAGCTTTTTTGTAACTGCTTGACGCACGTAGTACAAGTCATTAATGCACCTTACTATCTGAATAACGTACTTAAGTACATCACATTATCATTCTCTCTCATACGTATATGACTTATGTAGACACATAGTTTTTGCTCACGCTAATAAAATATGTTGATAAATTGCATCGAGTCTGACATATGTGAAGAACATGTCAATATAAGGTCCTTGGACTTCAAATCATCGAAATCGGACCACAAACGAATAAATGATCGCATTTTGAAGTTTCAATAATCTGTGATTTTCAAAAGAGGGTCAAATTTACTTTTTCAGCTTCCTGAAGGTTGGAGCAGACATTTTTCATGCCAAAATTAAAGTACATGCTAAAATCGATAAGGCCCTAAAATTTCATCGTAATAAAGTTACTTTATCATGCGTTGATTTCAAACGGGAAAAATTCCTTTTCGTCACAAGACAGCTCTCGGAGGTTCAAAATTGATGCCAAAAATTCACATTTGTCAAGATGAAGGCCTGCCAGAAATTTCATCGCCATCCGACGACGAAAGTTGAAAAATCGCAGTAAGGACACTCACAATTGCATCAATTTGCACTGTTAATTCGTCCAAAAGCTCTATTCTTTGAGTTTGGAGTGCATGTGCTATTTTCAGACTGCACCAAATACTTTTCACATCGAGACAGAGGGATCCCTAAAATCTCGTCTCATTCTAACTCTGGATTTTGAAAAAGCACTTTAGCGGGCATTTTCAGCGCAAACTAATGCTGAATGCACGCTAAACGGCGTTTGAAAAATCTCATTTTTACATCAATATCTCATGTTTGTCGAGGTGACCAGGTGGTCCAAATCTCACTCGCGCTATTTTTCAAAAGTTCAAAAAGTACAGGCGCGTATATAAAATATCTAGATATTTTTAATTATTTAATATTATTTTAATACATACTAAAAAAAGAAAAAGGGGAAGCCCCCCTTCCAGCAGGCCACCACCACCGGCCATCGGAGCCACCACCACCATCTACCACTTGTATTACACTGTATTTTCAATAATTATTTATGCACAAAGATTCTATATACTTCCTTTGGTCAATTCATGAAATTTCACCTTCGACCGATCGAAGTCTTTTCGAGCGATCGAACAATTCTGAAGTTTAAGCGATCGAACCTTTCTCGAGCGATCGAAATCCTACCGACCTGAATTTAATATGTGGTCCCTGCTTCAATCGATCAAAGCCTTTTTCAATCGATCTAAACTGGCCGATCTGAGTTCGAGCGATCGAAGGATGTTCGATCGATCGAACCTGTAATGATGAAAATTCCCAGGTTTTACGCAGAAACAGCCACCTATACCCCATCCCTCTCTATATATACTTTGGATTCGTATGTGTGTGTGAAGTTCAGAACATTAGAGAGTTTGAGAAAGAGATTTTGTGGTTCTACTTTGATATATATATACATACACATATAGATATACATACATAGTCAGAGAAAGAGAGAGACAAACAAAGAAGAAGAAAAAGAAGAAGAAGAAGAGGAAAAGAGAAGAGACAGAGAGAGACAGAGGCAAGGCAGAGGAGGAGAGAAAGGCCTCCATTAAAGCTTTGAATCTCGAACGAGCCAAACGCACCCTTATAAACTTTTGGTGAGTTCTAAACTCACTCAGTAGCTTAGTTGTGATGTTTTACTAATTCTGGACGTTTAATTGTAACCCAAACACTCCCTAATGTATTCTGGGCATTCACTGCCAGAACCTGTAGAAGACGAAGTTTGACCGATCGAACTGAGTTCAATCGATCGAACAACACTGAGTCTCAATCGATCAAAATGACTTTAATCGACCGAGACCACCTTCACTTCAATCGATTGAGAATTCTTCAATCGATCAAACACGACTTTCCTCAAGCGATTGAGATGAATTTAATCGATCGAACCCAGTAGAACATGGATATGTTCCTTAAGTTTATAATTCATAATGCATAGCTATTTAATTAGTGTTTCATGTTTCTATTATGTGATATTATGGGTTTCGAAGGTAATGGGAGACGACAATGAGATTGAGATAACCTAATGAGTAACGTAGTCAAGTTCAAAAAGTTAGTAATAGTACGACGCGATAATGAGATAAGGTTTGAGGTATAACATTGGGTAACATGTGTTAATCCCTGTACTAAGATTAGGAAGGTATTGGTGACAGTAGATACAAGTATGTTAGTATCATGAGTTGGTTGTTAACACATCTACGTGGGATGTGAGTGTTGTGTATTGTGATAGCTAGAAGCATTGATGCATATGGATTATGAACGGACGATACTCGCAAGCGTTCTTAAAAGCGGTGAACAGTAAGAGTTCTTAAAAGAGGTGAATAAGAGTATTGGTGCGTCCATAGACTAGTCGTTATATGATATCGATGTATGGTGCTCATAAGAGTTCTTAAAAGCAGTGAACAATAAGAGTTCTTAAAAGCGGTGGACAGGAGCACTAGTATGTCATGATGATATAATTAGTTCGAGACAGTTAGTCGGGATTTGGTACAATCAGTCTTAGAGTGGGAAGATGATGAGAATTGGTTGATGATGTGTCTGAATAAAAGAGGAAGAGATATAATCAGTATCACTGCTTTATATCGTTCATGATTGGTAATTATGTTATTTCTATGAGACTGTTTTAGTTAGTTCTCACTCAACTTTCAGTAAGCTGACGGCCTTTATTGCCTGGACATTCTCCATCCAGATTACCCTAGTCCTATCAATGCAGGTGACGGAACCTACGGTGATGGCTACTACCCAGAGTTGGATTATGTAGAAGGTAACCTTACTAATGACGGTTGTGCCGAAGATCATCATGCTGACGACTAACCTTATGCCAACTGAGATCTAAAGATAGTTATATCTAGTTTATATCCCTATTGAACTCTATTTTTTTAGTTAATGGGTACTTGGGCATATGTTGTCTCCAGACATGTTGTGATCCTAAGGACCACACTCTGATATTCTAATTAATCAAATCGCTATTATAATTCTGCTGTTACTATTTAGATTGTTTTTGGACTAGTACTGTGTGGTGTGGATAATTAGTGACTTTTACTTATCATTCCGTATGGACCCAAAAAGGAAATTTATTTTCCTCTATTTTTGTTGTTCTGGGGCATGATAGGATTTTTGGTATCAGAGCCCTACGTTATGATACTATCGTTCACTAACGGTCCCACACCATCTGGTTCTGGTGTTGAGATTTCCTGAGATGAGATATGAGTTTAAGATAAGTTTGTCTTCCCGATGATAGCTAGTTTCCTTTGCAGGTTAGCATGGATCCAAATTTCTACCTGTTTGTAGATGACTCTTTTGGAGGACATGTTATTCATGGCGATACAATGGAGCCAGCCATACCCGAGATTTACCAGAGCCACGTTCGCCAGACAGATAGTAGATACTTAGAGGAGAGGATATGGACTTCTCTCTATGTGGTATGTACAATACACCCGACTGAGATACGTATGGATGCGTATCATTATGCCATGACCTGAGCAGCCATGTATCAAGAGATGGCTAGGTTGATCCAAAATAAGCCAGTGGTAGACGAGATTGAGTTGCGAGCTATTTTAGCCGGGCCTATTCCACTAGAGCCTATAGCTGCACCAGTACCTATAGCCCCACCATCACCGGTTCCCATTGTACCAGTTCCAGAGCCTGAGCCAATTCAGGGTTAGGAGGACCCAGAGCCAGAGGATGAGTATCCTGATGAGGATATTGATGGGGATGGAGAGGAAGAGACTATGGACGATGAAGACCCAACAGAGGAGGAGCCTGCAGATGATGACGATGGTGAGAGCCAAAGGATGACCCAGAGGAGCCAGAGCATATTCCTGATGAGAATCTTGAGCCTGAGGACCTAGTAGAGGACCCCGATGCCATTGAGGTAGATATCATGATTGGAGAGGATGATGCAAAGGTAGAGGAGGATGAGCCTAATGAGGAGATAGTTGTACCAGAGGCACCCGTTATGCTTCAGATACTAGCAGGACCTATTATGTATACGGCAGCCATGGCCGATATGGCAGTAGGATGGATAGTTGAGATGATAGCTCAGCCAGTTGGTTTTGTTATGGGAGAGGCTGCGATAGCAGGAGCTCTTGACATAGCTGATGGATTTGCTGCAGTAGCAATCGACGTCGCTAACTAGGCAATAGCAGATGTGATGGAGGACGCAGAGGCAGAGGATGTAGTTAAGGATTGGGATATAGGAGCAGTAGTCGATGACCTTGTTGCACCAGCTGAGGGTGATCCGCTCAAGGAGATGGATATCGAATCAGTGGATGAGGCACCACCAGTAGGATCGAATGCAGATGATATTTGAGTCAGGATCTGCAGGGTGTAGTTTTTGTTAGTTTTATATCAGGACATGTTGTCCACATATTTTGGGAGCTTGAGAGATAGCTATTTGACCATAACTTTGTATAGATGTTATCCTTAGTAATAACTGACCTTAGCACTGTAATTGCTTATGTCCTACATGGTACATGGTTACTTCATGGTACAGCTTTTGATATATATATATATACAAGTGGTACTTCTGATATTGATTGTATGTTTGAGTTGATGTACTGTTTAGTAGAATTTTTAATTTTTGTTACTTCTCGTTCTATCTTGATTTCGCTTCTACTAAAAGACTTTCAGCTAATCATGGGTCTCTTGTAGACCATACTCGTTATCATTATGGTAGGGCCCTTGAGGAATCAAGCACGATTAGGAGCCTCTATTCCAGAGGGAATGGATCCAACAGAGTTTTCGAAGCATTCATGCAAAGAATGGAGCATGTGGGAGATACCTATAACCACTCGACCCACCAGAGACCTGTTGCACCACCGCTCCGAGACAGACAAGTGATAAGTTACTAGATAATTTTTGTGGATTACGTCCTAAGAAATTCAATAGACTAACAGAACCATGGAAGGCCGAATAATGGGTACGAGAGATGGAGTTAATCTTTGAAGCATTAGAGTGTAGCGAACAAGAGAAGCGTCGTCTTGCTATGTTTCAGCTTACCTATGCCTTCGCAGATTGGTGGGAAGCTGAACGAGCCACTGTAGGAATAAACGCTACAAGAGCAATGCCTTGGGAAACATTCAAAGGAAGATTTTTGGAGAAATACTTTTCCAAAGATGAGAGAAATCAACAGGAGAAGAATTTTCTTAATCTGGTTCAAGGAGGATGGACTGTGCAAGAATATACAACACAGTTCGAGCGTCTATCTAGTTTTGCTCAGCATATGATAGATACTCCACAGAAAAAGGTGAAGAGATTTCACCAAGGATTGAATCCTCACCTCAGACATATGATGGTTGGCCATCTGATTCAGTCATTTAAAGGGATTGTTAGGTTTACTGCAGGGTTAGAAAAGGATGCCTATCTTGCACAGCAACCACAGATGAGTCGACCTCAGTCGTCGAAATGATTTCAACAGAGGAATTTTCAGAACCAACCACCAAGTAATACCCAAGGATAGAGGCCTCAGGGGAATTTTCAAGGGAACAAGAGAACCTGGGATGGAATCAGGAAGCCTCAGTCAAGCTATCCTCGACCCTAGCAATATCGCTAGCAAGGATCACAGCCTCAGGCACTGCTAATAGCCTCTCCAAGCAATAGCGGAGGATGTTTTAATTGCAGAAAGCTAGGGCATATTGCCAAGTTCTGCACAACCCCAGAGTGAATCGCCGAATGGAGGCTATTTGTCGGAATTGCAATAAGTTGGGATATTTGAGCAAGGATTGTCGTGCACCCTGTGGAGGATATTATGGAGCATCAGTTTAGGGAATACTAGGACCCCCGAATCAGACAAGGATGAACGCTATTATCCTAGCAGGAATAGGTTTTAATGCTGATGAGCAGCAACATTTGGAAGGTACGCTTGCTGTTAAAGTTTTATTCGATACTGGAGCTACACGTTCATTTATTGCTATTAAAATTGTGCATCAGTTGGGTTTAGAGCCCTAGACACTCGAGCCAGCACTGATTCTTGTGTCACCTTTGGGAGTGACTGTTAAGCTGGGTAAAGATTGCCCATTGACTTTGGGAGATAGGAATCTTCTAGCAGACTTAGTAGTTTTGTCAAGAAGGATCAGATTCCTACTGTATAAGACTTTCATTCCAAGATATTAAAGGACTTCCACTGAAAAGAGAAATAGACTTCTGTGTGGAAATAGTACCTGGAACATTGCTGATATCTAAGACTACATATAGGATGGCACCAACTGAGATGTTGGAATTGAAAAAGCAAGTTTAGGAACTTGAAGATTTAGGATTCGTTTGCCTGAGTACATCACCTTGGGGAGCACCAGTTCTATTCGTGAAAAAGAAATAAGGGACACTCGGACTCTGTATGGATTATAGGGAGTTGAACAAGGTAACAATCAAGAATAGATATCTACTACCTCGGATAGATGATCTATTCGACCAGTTACAAGGATCTAGGATCTTTTCAAAGATCGATCAACGTTCGAGATATCATCAACTTTTAGTTCGACCAGAGGATGTATCGAAGACTGCATTCAGGACAAGATACGGGCATTATGAGTTTCTAGTTATGCCTTTTGGATTGATGAATGCGCCAACAGTATTCATGGACTTAATGAATTGAGTATTCAGACCATATCTAGATAAATTCATCATAGTGTTCATCGATAATATACTGATCTACTCAAAGGCAGAGGAGGATCACAAGGAACACTTATAGATTGCTTTGTAGACACTTTGAGATAGCAATTTATATGTGAAGTTTAGCAAGTATGAATTTTGGTTACAAGAGGTCAAATTCTTGGGACATATTATAACTCAAGATGGTATTTCAGTGGACTCATCTAAGATTGATGCAGTCTTAAGATGGAATAAATTGACTAATGCAACGGAAGTCAGAAGTTTCCTTGGCCTAGCAGGATATTATAGGAGATTTGTTGAAGGATTTTTTAAGATAGCAGGACCTTTGACGAATTTGACAAGAAAGGTGATGAAGTACGAGTGGACAAACAAGCATGAGGGTGGATTTCAGGAGTTAAAGAAAATATTGACTTCTGCACCAGTACTCGCAATACCGAAGAATGGAGAAAGGTACGTGATCTATAGTGATGTCACACCAAGGACTTGGGTGTATACTGATGCAGGACAGGAATGTCACTGCATATAGATCCAGACAGTTAAAGATACACGAGAAGAACTATCCTACGCATAATTTGGAATTAGCAGCAATAGTGTTTGCATTAAAGATTTGGAGACACTATCTCTACGGAGAAAAGTTTGATCTAATCATAAGAGCTTGAGATATTTGTTCTCTCATAAGGAGTTGAACATGCGACAACGAAGATGGATAGAGTTACTCAAGGACTATGACTTTTCATTGCAATACCATCTAGGTAAACAAATGTCGTGGCCGATGCTTTGAGTCATAAACCTCGATTAGTGATCGCTGAATTATTAATTCGAGAATAGAAAGCATTGGAAGTCGTAACTGAATTCGACCTTCAGCCAGTGGAACCAAGGGAAGGACGACATTTTAGATGTATGATGGTTCAACCAACATTGATTAACCGTATCCTAGAAGCCTAGCAAACAGCAAAAGATTTGAGGTTATGGTTCGCTAAGATGTCAGCAAAGGAACCAGAAGTCTGGAGTATTAGTACAGACGGAGCCTTACGAAGAAAGGTAGGCTCTGTGTACCTGATGAAGATAATCTCCGGAAAGAAATATTAGATGAAGCGCATAAGTCACTGATGACTATTCATCCTGGAGGTACGAAGATGTACAAGGACTTGAAGAGAAATTTCTGGTGGGAAGGTATGAAGCGAGAGGTAGCTGAGTATGTATCTCAATGTCTTACTTGTAAACAAGTAAAGGTAGAACATCAGAAACCACCTGGACTTCTGCAGCCGTTACCGATCCCTCAATGGAAATGGGAACACATAACTATGGATTTTGTTGTAGGATTGTCGAAGTCACAGCAGAACCATGATGCTATTTGGGTAATCGTGGATCGACTTACAAAGACGGCACATTTTATCGCCTACAGTATGACATATCTAGTAGAACGTTTGAGCTGGATGTATCTACAGCACATAGTACGGTTACACAGAGTACCTGTATCTTTCATGTCAGAAGAGATTCGCGCTTTACTGCAGAGTTTTGGAAGAGTCTTCAGACAGCGATGGTAACAACATTAAACTTGAGTTCAGCTTTTCATCCACAGACCGATGGACAGACTGAACGAGTTAATCAAGTAATGGAAGACATGTTACGCGTTTATGTTGTCGATTTTGAGAGTTCATGGGAGACACACCTGCCATTGATCGAGTTCGCCTACAACAATAGTTATCATTCGAGTATAGGAATGGCGTCGTTCGAAGCTTTGTATGGAAGACCTTGCCGATCTCCGTTATGTTGGGCCGAAGTCGGAGATACCTTCTTGGGCCAGAAATGGTATGATAAACCAGCGAGAAGATTTAAGTTGTACGTGAGAAGATGAAGAGAGCTCAGACCAGATACAAGAGTTATGCTGACAAGCGACGCAAAGACTTATAGTTTGCAGTTGGAGATCATGTGCTACTCAAAGTTTTACCTGTTGGAGAGATCGTTCGTTTTGGCCAGAAGAGAGGCAAGCTATCGCCTCAATTCATCGGACCATTTGAAATTCTAGAACGGGTTGGGAAGGTTGCTTATCGACTTGCATTTCCGCTAAAGATGTCAGGAGTGCACAACGTTTTCCACGTCAGTATGCTAAGGAAGTGTGCCCACAACCCAACGCACGAGATCAACTTCAAAGATATTGAAGTCAACGACAACGTTACGTTCAATGAAGGACCAGTTTGCATTTTAGATCGAGGGATCAAGAAGCCCAAAAGCAAAGAGATTTAGGTGGTGAAGATTCAGTGGAAGCATCATGATGAAGGAGAAGCATTGTGGGAGCTAGAGTCAGAGATGCGCGAGAAGTTTCTATTTTTGTTTTAACTTTGTATGCTTCTGATATCGAGGATGAAATCTTTTGTTGAGTGGTGGATGCTGTAATACCCTGTATTTTCAATAAGTATTTATGCACAGAGATTCTATATACTTCCTTTGGTCAATTCATGAAATTTTACCTTTGACCGATCGAAGTCTTTTCGAGCGATCAAACCTTTCTGAAGTTCAAGCGATCGAACCTTTCTCGAGCGATCGAAACCATACCGACCTGAATTTAATACATGGTCCCTACTTCAATCGATCAAAGCCTTTCTCAATCAATCTAAACTAGCTGATCTGAGTTTGAATGATAGAAGGATGTTCAATTGATTAAACCTGTAATGATGAAAATTCCCAGGTTTTACGTAGAAATAGCCACCTATACCCCATCTCTCTATATATACTTTGAATTCGTGTATGTGTAAAGTTTAGAACACTAGAGAGTTTGAGAGAGAGATTTTGTGGTTATACTTTGATATATATATACATACACATATAGATATACATACACAGTCAGAGAAAGAGAGAGACAAGCAAAGAAGAAGAAGAGGAAAAGAGAAGGAGATAGAGAGACAGAGATAAGGAAGAGGAGGAGAGAAAGGCCGCCATTAAAGCTTCGAAGCTCGAACGAGCCAAACACACCGTTATCAACTTTTGGTGAGTTCCAAACTTACTCAGTAGCTTAGTTGTGATGTTTTACTAATTCTGGACATTTAATTGTAACCCAAACACCCTGTGGACACCCCATTTTGTCGGCTATTAGATTTAGGAGACCCATAGCTTGGTGGTTCACAATGATCGAAAAAGACTCAAAAAAAGACTCCTGGAAGTTAGTTCTATCTCTCAAAATGCTCAGAATGACCAAATACCCCTGAAAGCCCAAAAACTCCCAGATTTGGACCAAATGTTCTAGAAACATAATACGTCGTAAGAAAAGTGATAAAAAGAGTTTCGATGCAAAATCAGATGAAATCGTCAGCTCCCAGAGACCCCCGGAAGTTCCCGAAAGTCCCCGTTGACCGGTTTAGCCTAGGTTTGATCGAGTTTGACCAGAGTTTGACCGAAATCATCCGAATTCACCGAAAAATTCCAAGATCATTCTAGATCAGGTGAAAAGTACTAAATAGGGTCTTTTCACGAATACCGGAACCTCTAGGGGCCTAAATACAATTTTCTGGGCGTCTGAGGAGCAGTGCCGCGGCGGCACTCAACCCTCGCAGAGTCCATTTTTGTAATTTATTTGGAGGTCTAATTTGATTAATTAAAAATCAAAACAATGTAGTTTGATGTTCACAGATGTTTGGGACCAATGAGAGTACTTTCTAAATCCCAAAACCACCCAAATTGGCCTATATAAACCCCCCTATTGCTCTTCATTTTGGGGGGGCCAAGTGCAAAGTTCATAGAAGTTGTAGAGAGAAAGAGAGATAGAGATAGGTTTAGAAGAAGGAAAGGGAGCTTCTCCCACTGATTTTCTATAAGAAAGTGAGTTTCAATCTTGTTTTCTTCCATTACCCCTCTTATATTTCACATTCAAGTCTTTCCCAACCACCATTTTCGAGCAATCTTGAGTTAGGAAGCTACTTCCATGTCCAAATGTCAATATCTATGAGTGAAACACCAAGCTACAAGTCCAAAATTACATTGATTATCATCTATTGATTGCTATTACTTGCTTGTTTACATTAATGTTCATCTCTTCTTACCTCATTTCTTTTTTATTTTTCTTTGATTACTTACATGCTTATCATCATCTAGATGACATGTTGTTTGAGGAGAGTGAATCCTTATGGATAGTAGCTCTTGACCTCAATGACATGTTTAACGGATGATGATTCTAACTTCAATACATTCATATGTATTCTTGAAGTCATATTCTCAAACAAAACCATGTTTGTGCAAGTAATATTGGGAGTTCTTGATATGAGTTTGATGATGATGTTCCAAGTGGTTTTAATCCTCTTTGAGTATTAAAAATACACTTTCAGAACTCCTATTTCAAAACCACTCTAAAACCCCCAATATTTGGATTCCAAGAAATAAACCTAGTTTTCACAAAAAATCTTCAAAACAGTGAGTTATTTGAGTTCAAAGATTTCTCTAGAACTCAATACTCAAGGAATTAATACAAGACCACTTGGAAAGTCTTCCTAACTCATTAGCGAACACCCATGATTTTTTGTTTGACTTGGAAACACTTGAAAGGGGTCCATTTGGGTCCAAACATTCTCTCCAGATATTCTACCTTTACTGTCACTGCAGCTTGGTCGACTTTCAACTTGTTTTACAGAAACCTTTTCCAAAGGGAGTGGGCCCAAACTAGTTTTACCTTAAACCTCAGTGTCTTAGGAAACTTTCTGTATAATATGGGCCTCTAGATGTTTTGTTTTCATTTTCTAAGAAGTTTTGACATTTCAGTTGACAGTACGAACTCTGTTTCTGAGTAATCTCTATTGTTCATATGATTTCTCTTAATCTATTATAGTTATTAAAGATTGGCTTTTTGGGTTGTTTTCTAGACACACTAAGGAAGATCTCCATAAAATATCATGCATTGAAAACATTCCTAAACCCTCTTTTCAATTTCCAAAATATCATGTTACTGTTCTGTCCACTATTCACAGCAAGCATACTTTTACTTCCATCCTTTGATTTGATGCTTACATACACTCCAAATTAGCTCATGTCTTAGGAAGTAGTTCATACTACATTTGTACGTATACTATGATGATTTCCTTCATTCATTCATACACATTCTGGACTTCTAAGTCATTCTAGGAATCCATGAACACAAAACACACTACAACCTTGGCACATTCTAGATACATACATTGCATCCATGCAAAGATTTGGGGCTTTTTTTTGACTCCTAATCTAAGAAGATTATAAGAAATGAACTTGATCATACGTTCATGTTTCCCCTCGATCTAATTTTCCTTTCTCATCCGTCCCGGGGATTGAGAGGTCTTCTTTTCTCAAAGAGTAACATGCATCATTCTAGCTTGCTAAGCATACTTTGATCCTTTTTTTTGATTTATTTGTTTCAAGAACAATTCATGTCCCCTTTAGATTAGGGAAACTTAATTACTTGATATGTGATTAGACAATTTTTCCTAGGTTTATTTGTGTGATCTTTCACTTTTTGCATTGTGTGATATTTGGCTTAGATATTATGAATGATATCTTATCTTTTGATCTTCCATTTCAAGATTCTTATGTGATGTAATATACCTATCATAGTATTAATTGTCGAACCAAACATAGTAAAAGATGATTTTTTGGATGCTAATTGAGGCCCGTCGAGAGACGGGCCGAGTTGAGGGTGTTTTAGTCATGACAAAGGCTCTTTTCTCTCTCGTACCAAAATCACGAACCAAGTTGTTTGGTTATGAAGGGCCGGTGCCCTTATCCGTTTGGGTGAGTCAAAATTAGGTTTCTTGGTTCCTTAAAAGACCAAGTGGTAACTCTGTATCTATTTTCAACAGACCATCTTCTTTTCCTTTCTCAAAACAATTTCAAACCTAAAAGCAGGCCCCCTGAGCGCCGGTGTCCACACACCCCCTAATGTATTATGGACATTCACTGCCAGAACCTATAGAAGACGAAGTTCGACTGATCGAACTGAGTTCAATCGATCGAACAACACTAAGTCTCAATTGATCGAAATGACTTCATCGATCGAGACCACCTTCACTTCAATCAATCGAGAATTCTTCAATCGATCGAACACGACTTTCCTCAAGCGATTGAGATGAATTGAATCGATCAAACCCAGCAAAACATGGATATGTCCCTTAAGTTTATAATTCATAATGCGTAGCTGTTTAATTAGTGTTTCATGTTTCTATTATGCGATATTATGGGTTTCGGAGGTAATGGAACACGACAATGAGCTTGAGATAACCTGGTGAGTAACAGTAGACGGGTTCGGAATGTTAGTAATAGTACGACGCGATAACGAGATAAGGTTTGAGGTATAACATTGGGTAACATGGGTTAATCCCTGTACTAAGATTATGAAGGTATTGGTGACAGTAGACACAAGTATGTCAGTATCATGAGTTGGTCGTGAACACATCTGTGTGGGATGTGAGCGTTGTGCATTATGCTAGCAAGAAGCACTGATGCATATGGATTATGAACGAACGATACTCGCAAACGTTCTTAAAAGCGGTGAATAAGAGTATTGGTGCGTCCATAGACTAGTCGTTATATGAGATCGATGTATGATGCTCATAAGAGTTCTTAAAAGCGGTGAACAGGAGCACTAGTATGTCATGATGATATAATCAGTTTGAGACAGTTAGTCGGGATTCGGTACAATCAGTCTTAGAGTGGGAAGATGATGAGAATTGGTTAATGATGTGTCTGAATAAAAGAGGAAGAGATATAACCAGTATCACTGCTTTATATCGCTCATAATTGGTAATTATGTTATTTCTATGAGACTATGTTAGTTAGTTCTCACTCAGCTTTTAGTAAGCTGACGGCCTTTATTGCCTGGACATTCCCCGTCCAGATTACCCTGTTCCTATCAATGCAGGTAACAGAACCTACGGCGATGGCTATTACCCGAGGTTGGATTATGCAGAAGGTGACCTTACTTATGATGGTTGTGCCAAAGATGTTCATCATGATGACGACTACCCTTATGCCAACTGAAGATCTGAAGATAGTTATATCTAGTTTATATCCCTATTGAACTCTGTTTTGTTTAGTTAACGGGTACTTGGGCATATATTGTCTCTAGACCTGTTGTGATCTTGAGGACCACACTCTGATATTGCAATTAATCGAATCGTTATTATAATTCCGCTGTTACTATTCAGATTGTTTTTGGACTAGCACTGTGTGGTGTGGATAATTAGTGACTTTCACTTGTCATTCCCTATGGACCCAAAAAGGAAATTTATTTTTCTCTATTTTTGCTGCTCCGGGGCATCACACCACTGCTGCCCCACCTCCAACCACAACCACCATGGGCCACCACCAACCACTTCATACCCCTCCAACCACCACCACAATCCCCCAAACCCCAAACCCCAAACTACCCCCTTCCCCCATAGCCACCATACACCACAACCACCTCACCCTCCACTCCTCCCACCACCCCCGGCCACACCACTCCTCCAGCCACCACCTTCGGCCACTCCACCTCTGGCCAAGCACACACACACAAACACACACATACATACACACACACTGATACACCTTTTTTTTTTTTTTCTTTCTTTCTCTCTTGCTTTTCCCTTCTTTCTCTTTAATTCTTTGTTTTTAATTTATTTTCTTTTATAGTTCCTAGGATTTTTTTAGTTAAGTTTTATTTTCAGTTTTTTTTTTCTCTTCTTTCTATTACCTAAGATTTGTTTTTGTTTTCATTTTCTTTTCTTTTATTCTTCAAGACTAGTTTTTCAAGACTAGTTTTTCCAAGTGGTTTTATTTTCATTTTCTTTTCTTTTCATTTTCTTTATTCCTAAGACTAAGTGCAAAAACAAAAAGAGGAGGTTTTAGGTTTTTTTTTTCATTCTTTTAATCTTTCTCTCTTCTCTCTTTTTTCCATTTTTCTTGTACTTCTTTTTTTTTTTCTTTAAAAACAAAAGGGTTTTGCTCAATATTTCTTCTCTAAAAAAAATAAAAGTGAAAACAATAAAAAGATTTTAATTTTTAACTTATTTGTTACTTTTCCTCCTTTTTTTTTTTTTAAAAAGAAGAGTTACTATTATTATTATTATTATTATTATTATTATTATTATTATTATTATTATTATTATTTCTTTTACTTCTTTTCCAAGAAAAAGACAATAGCTTTTTTTATTTTTTATTTTTACTTTCTTATTCATTTCTTTAAAAAGTAATCAAAGGATTTTTTTCTTTCTTTCTCTCCTTTTAATTTACTTCTTTTCCTACCAAAAAAAATGATGAAATGAGAAGAGTTTTGTTTTTTTACACATCTCACACACCCGCACATCAGCTTCGAGTGTCGCGCCTTGCTTAGACCACGGCTCCGCCAGTGTCCCTGGGGATACAAAGGCAAAGACCGTTTTAATTTAGGTCGAAATGCGGCGACATTCATATATCTATGTATTATACTATTTTATGTTGTTATAGAACTGTATTCCCCAGGTAATGGGTTGACACTCTATTTATGTATTATACATATTTTCTATTGTTATAGAACTATATTCCTCGATTAACGGGTTGACACTATATCTATGTATTATACTATTTTCTGCTCTTATACAACTATTGCATCTTCACTTTTGCATTCCCTGGTAACCTTACTTTCTTTCAACAACGGGCCATCCAGCGTTGAGATTAGGTAGGGAGAAAAGGACAAACTAAATGCATCCCCCGATATCCTAACCTTTTTGGAAGGGAGAAAGGTTAATTAAATTTTTCCGTGGTATCCTAACCTCTTCTCGACAACGGGTCATCCAGCGTTGGGATTATGAAGGGAGAAAAGGACAAACTAAATTCGATCCACCTAATTTTACGCCGTCGTAATGCCGAACTTTAGTGAAAATTAAAATAACTTTAAATCTTTTTTTTTTCAAATCAATGATACTTCTAAAATCAATCGGGATCAAATCCCGCACTTCCCACTTTCCCATCTCACGCTGTTATAATGTCGAATTTTCTAAGAATATAAAACTACTCCAAAATCCAATTTTTTTTTTCTTTCTGAACCACTACTTCTTCTAAAATGAATTGGGATCAAATCCCGCACTTTCCACTTTCTTATATCACGTCGTTATATTGTTGCAATTTTAATAAATTCAAAATTACTTCAAAAATCTAATTTTTCAAATTCCTACTTCTTTTTAAATTCTAAAATAAATCGGGATCAAATCCCGCACTTCCCCATGTTCTCATTTTTAGTTGTAATAATGTAGAAATTTTAAAAACACACAAATCACTCATGAGATTAAAATTCATACTTTTAAAACCTACACTTTTAATTCACTTGGGACTCTGTCCCACACTTTCAAATCACTTTTCAAAAAAAAATAAAATTTGGGATTAAATCCCACACTTTCAAATCATTTTTCAAAATAAATATTGGGATTAAATCCCGCACTATCAAATCACTTTTTAAAATCAATCTTGAATTTAAATCTCATACTTTCAAACTACTTTTCAAAATCAATCTTGGGATTAAATCCCACATCTCTCAAATCACTTTTCAAAATCAATTCTACACATTTAAATTCCCTCACTTTTAAATCCTTTGAAAACACTTTCTCATACTCGTAAAATACTTTCTGATCGGGAGAGAACAAATCCTAATTATACGCCTTAACGAGCATTTGTTAGTACCTTTTTATCCTGTTTTTGTATATTTTTACTTCGTTTTCTAATTTCTGACAGGTTTTGGAAGAAATCAACTAAACCAGGCTAAACAGGGTGAAAAAGCATAAAGAAAGAAGCTGAAAAAGCCAAGTCGCGCGCGCGACCCGCGCCCGCGAAATCCGAGAATCGCTCGCGCGAGAACCCAGAATCGCTCGCGCGATCCGCGCGCGCGAAGACCAATTATCGCGCTCGCGCGACCCGCTCGCGCGATATGTCCAAAAATCAATGTTGCGTATTTCAGTATACTGAAGACTCCTGTGCAAACGAGACTGCTAAACGACGTCCAGACTGTAAATTACATGCGTTTCAGTTCGTTTCGGGTTAGGAAGCCTTCCAAAGCTTGTACAAACTCTATATAAACTCCAAATCTACTCAATTATGGGGTTGGCAATTATTATACACATTATTAGATACACACATATACATACATACTTCCAGCCATTGAAGGGAGGGAAGCAAGGAGAAGAAGAAGAAGACCAAGGATTTCCATGGCCTCCTCCATCAACTACTTGCCGATCTCTACTCCCATGGACGGCTAGATCATAGATCTAGGGTTTCAATGAAACCCTAGCCAAGTAATAGGGTTTTATTTATGCTTTTATTTTAGTTTTATTATGTATGGATGACAGTCACATGTTCCGAGGATTTTTATAAATAAATCGTACTTCTATTGATTAAATCATTGCTTTCAAAGTTTATTCTTGTCTTAGATCTATTTTGACTGTGATGTGCTCAACGATCTATTCTTGCTGTGCTTGTTTAGGTTGTTTACATGTGATGGTGCTTTATTGATTCGTGCTATCAAGTATCCGAATAGTCCATGCCTAGGTTAGATGGATTAGATCACAACCCTAGTTTAGTGTGGGATAATTCGTGCTACCCGCAGATGGATTATGTTGGTGCTTGAACCATGATTATCTTCTTGTAGGAGGAATTGGGCTTGTAGCTACAATTCTCCATATTCATCCAATGTAATAAGCTAAAGTAATTCATAAATATTCCTATTATGAAGCTAGTGGTGGATTTGCAATCCTAGGTTCCCTTAAACATTATTTAAAAACAACTTTAATTGCTTTCATAGTTTAGATTTATTTTCATTGTTATTAGTTTAATTAAATTCAAATCAAAATCCGTTTTTATAATTAAGTAGATTTAGGTTTTAAAATTAAATCACGGTAGTTAATCAATCTCTGTGGGTTCGACCTTTACTTCCACACTGCAAATCTTTTGAAAAGTAAAGTATACTTTTATATCTTGATATTGACAACATCAATTTTTGGCGCCGTTGCCGGGGATTGCAACACTACCTTTAGTTTTATAATCTTAGTTTAGTTAATTCGTAAATATTAGGTTAGTTTTTATTTTTGTTTGTCTTACTCTCCTTTTTGTTTTAAATTACTAACTTGTTTTTTTTGTTTATTTTCAAAGTTATCAAGTCATCAAGTCAACGTTTCCGAGTGGAGTAGCTAATTACATCAAAGGAGCTTACGCAAATAAAAACAAAAATAAAATAGAATAAATTGCTTCCTTTGGAACTCGCTTTAAACCACTGTAAGTCAGGGCGCTGTGACGCACTATTTGCATTAGTTTAGGGTTAATTGCACTGCATTAGCTAGGAAACCCGGGGCGCTGGGCTTGACGCGGTCATTGCATTACAGGATAATTTGCATGCATCACAGTAGTTGAGTGCTTGTTATCTTAGTTGTGTGATTGCTATTTGTTTGTTTTTCTTTTGTTTAGTCAGTCTTTGTTTTTACTTTCTTTTTCTTTATTTTAGTTTATGTTGGGTACACGTTCAAATAAACGAGATTTAAAATCTTTCGATCTTGAACTTGAACGTACCTTAAGAACTAGTAAGTCCACAACCCAAGCTTCTAGAGCTAGGTTGCAAGACGACGAATCAACTCCGATTCCGTCGTCGTTGTTTGAGGCCGAAATTCAGAGTACCCGTGAACGGTTAAGGAAAACTCGAACTTTTCAAATTGAACCGATTAAAATGGCTGACGGTGGAAATAACAATAACAATCAAAATGATGGTGCTAATATGAATAATCCTAATGTACTGCCACCTCCTCCACTTAAAAACTATTTTATTCCGACGACTTACACGCCACAAACTTGTATTGACTTACCGGAGGCGACGGCATCTCACTTTGAGATAAAGTCGTCTACCATCTCGCTACTTCCATCGTTCCATGGTCGTTTAAATGAGGATCCATACAAACACTTAGGAGATTTTCAAGATATATGTTCTACTTTAAAAATTCAAAATCTTACTGATGATGAATTAAAAATGCGGCTCTTTCCATTCTCATTAAAGGACAAAGCTAAATATTGGCTCCAATCTTTGGAGCCAAACACAATTAGAACATGGGAAGACTTACACACCGCATTTTTACAAAAGTTTTTCCCGATTATGCGTACGAATCAGATAAGAAAATCTATAACAAACTTTGTGATGCAAGATGGGGAATCACTTTACGACACGTGGGAAAAATTTAAAGAATTGTTACGCTCGTGTCCACATCATCAGGTTCCTAAGTGGAAACTTGTTCAGGTCTTCTATGAGGGGATTATTCCCTCTGTTAGGAATACCGTCGATGCTGTTTGTGCGGGTACTTTCCTACACAAAAGCGCCGACGAGGCCTAGAAAATATTTGAAACTTTAAGCGAGAATTCGATGCACCAAGCGGTGTCGGTCCGTTCTGAGGGATACCCACAACCCAAACGAGAGGTGAAGTTTGAGTCGGGTCATTCTATTGAATTTCAAGAATTATCTAAAAAACTTGACCGACTTATGACAATGAATCAAATAACAGCCCCACCCGCTCATGAAATCTGTGCATTATGTTCAGATCCTTCACATTCTATACTCTCATGTCCATCGGCGAGTCAATTTCCGGAATTCGTGGAGCAACATATTAATTCTATTCAACAATACCCACGAAATAATTATAATGCAACTACTAATAATCCGGATGCGCCATGGAGAAACCATCCTAACTTCTCGTGGAAAAATAATAATAATAATCCTAATGAGGCGACTAATTTCCCTAACGCTTATAGACCTCAACAAGGTCAATACCAACACCCGCCTCCTAATTCGAATCCTTCAAGAGGTAATGCTTTTGAGGAAAAGGTGTTGGCGTCCCTTAAGACTATTGAAACACAAGTACAGGCACAAGCACAAATAGTGCACTCTCATACACAATCCATTGCGAAGCTTGAATCCCAAATGGGACAACTAGCTACTGTAGTGAGTCGTAGAAACGAGGGGACATTGCCTAGTCAAACAATTCAAAACCCTAAGGGACAATATGAGGTTAAGGGGTCGAGTGAGCAAGTAAACGCCGTCTCAACTAGGTTGACTACACGAGAGGAAGAGGTAATAGAAATTCCGAATGAGAATGTGAAAGATATGAATATCAACTCTAATACGAAGAAAGGTGAGGACGTGAGCCAAAATAAGAGAGAAAAAGAATCGGTCCCAACGAACTATATTCCGAGAATGCCATATCCCCCTAATAATGAGGGACCGTCACATTTTACAAAGAATAAGTCAAAAATGGAGGATATACTCGAGGTGTTCAAACAAGTTAAAATTAATATTCCTTTCCTCGATGCTATTAAACAAATTCCCGCGTATGCTAAATGTTTAAAAGACCTTTGTACACAAAAACGTAAAATACGCAGTCATACTCCTAAAAAGGTCTTCCTCACGGAAAAAGTAAGCTCTATTTTTCAACACGCTCCTCCAAAGTATAAGGATCCCGGTACGCCTACGATTTCATGTGTCATAGATGACACTATCATTCATAGGGCTCTCCTTGACTTAGGAGCTAGTGTTAATCTCATACCTTATCACGTCTATAAACAATTAGGACTAGGTGAACTGAAACCTACGGCCGCTACTATACAATTAGCGGATCGTTCTATTAAAATTCCTAGAGGAATCGTCGAGGACGTCTTGGTTAAAGTTGATAAATGCTATTATCCCGTCGACTTCATGGTCCTTGACACTGAACCCGTGCTAGATGCTAGGAAACATACTCCTGTCATCTTAGGCCGTCCATTCTTAGCAACCGCTAACGCACGTGTTAATTGTAGAACAGGGGTGATGAAAGTGTCATTTGGGAATATGAACTTAAAATTAAACGTTTTTAATGCTATGAATCAACCTCCTAAAGACGACGATTACCTAGGTGAGGCGGAAGGTGAGGTAAAACGGAATATTGCGCTTACCAAAGAAATAAATGTGAGTGGGGAAAACAATATAGCGGACGATGATGAGTGGATGAATCCTAATCCCGGGGACCCTAATGAAGAATCTACTCGAAAGGTAAGAAATTGCTTTGAACATACTGATAAACCGTCGATTGAATTAATTCAAAGCGACGTAATTTCTGCTTACCATCGAGCTCTGCCTGACATTCTTAGGGGTACGAAGTCTGATTTTCAACCTCCGTAAGTCTTGAGCTAGAACGGTCTAGCTGAAGACGTAAAAGTTAGCGCTTCTTGGGAGGCAACCCAAGCTTTATTTCATCCGTTTATCTTGTTTTTGGTCATTTTTGGGTCGTTTTTGAGTCTGTTTTGGACATTCTGGATAGGTTTGGGGGTTGGAATTAATTTATTTTAATAGTATATACATAATTTTTGCCAAACAATGAAAAAAATCAATCTCGCGCGCGCGGCCCGCTCGCGCGAGACATCGCTCGCGCGGCCCGCTGGCGCGAGAATGTCCCTTAGTGTTTTTCTTTTGTTTTCTGGTTTTGAGCTCTCAGGTTCTCCTCGCGCCTGGAATCGCGGGCTCGAGGTACCTCGCTCGCGCGAAAAAAAAAAAAAAAAAAAATCCAGGATTCGCGCGCGCGACGGCCGCTCGCGCGGACCGCTCGCGCGATTTCCTGTTTTTCCTGTTTTTCCCTTTTGTTTTATATCTCTTTCCCCCTACCTATTTTATGTCTTTTCTGTTTTTGTTTATTTGGTTCAGTTTAGTTCGTGTTCGTTGTTTTATTTGTTACAGTTATACTTTTTCGTTTTATTTTTTTTCATGTGCTAGTTTAGTTTACTTTAGATTAGTTTTTAAATTTATATTGTATAATTTAGTTTCATTTCCTTTTAATATTCTTGTGTTAGTTTCTTTTCGTTTCTCTAGTATTAACAGATACATTGAACTGTATAGCCATATTCCTTTGTGTTCACCTGTTTGTCATTGCCGAGATCAAGGTACTATCGTTCTTTCCTTATGTACTCTCCTTTCTTTCGTTTCATTGTTTCATTGGGGACAATGAAAGGTTTAGGTTTGGGGGTATGCACACACAGGCACATTATTTTATACAAAATTTATACAAAATTTTTAAAATTTTCAATAAGTGTGTTTAAATAAACGATTTTACCTATGTTTTTGCAATCTAAATATCAATTTGATACTCTTTGTTAGAAAATTTGGATTGTTATAGAATGATAAACAAGAGAAGATGTGATTAAACATTTGTTGAAGTTATGATGAAACGTTTTAGGTTATGTATTGTTTGAATCGTAGTTTTATACCATAGATTTGCACACAAACTTATGCACTGCACGTAGTCACTTGAATACATGTTGGTTGTGAACTATAATATGATTCGGATTTCTAGATAACACAAGGTGGAGACTAGACCCAGTGAGCTTTTGAGCCTGTCTTTTCTTTTTAGAGGGTTATAAATACATATTATGTGTTTGTCGAATTTCATTTGGAATAGCGCATTAACTTGTTGTTTAGTCTCATTATTCTTGTTTTGGTTGATAGTCAAGTTAAAATATTGGTTACCATACTAAATAATCTTCCGTCGTACACATTGAAGAACCGTATTACCCTAGGAAATGATTTTAGGCCCTCTTTGTTTACTGCCGACCGATAAATGAGAAATTTCCTTAGTTCGCCCTTTGAGCCGTTACAATGTCTCTTTTTCTTTGTTCACCATTATCCTCTTTAAAAGCTCCAACTTGATCAACTTGGAGTATACCACTGGAAGAGTGATCAACTTTTAGTAGTATTAAGGCGATGTGTTGATTGAGAAGAAGAAAATAAGATGCTATTGAGGTAGTTGCTTGGTATTCGATGAATAATCATTTGAGAAGCAAGAAAGGAAAGGAAAAGATTGAAAAAAAAATAAAGAAGAAGAAGGTTGATGAAAAAAAATGAAATAAAAAAAAAAAAAAATAAATAAAAGAAAAATGAATGGAAAGGAATGAAGAGAAAGCAAAGATGAAAGTTTGTAGAAGAAGAATGAAAGAAATTGAACATGCCTTACAATGCCATTCTAAACCTACCCAATTAATCCGTTCTATCATTTTTCATTGTCTGAGCCACATTACAACCTTTGAAAAGTCCTAGTTGATCCTAGGAAATATGGTTTGGATATGAAAACGATGGGAGGGGGATTAAAACATGGTAATGATTAATTTTTCTTGATTGTTGGCATCTTATCCATGAGACTACTATTCTTTCGTGTCATGCGTCCTTTTCGAGTCATATGTGAGCATTTCTCGTTTTGAAAATATATTTCCTTTACTCACATATTTTAGAGAAATTACACCTGTTTCTGAGTGTTTCATTTGAGAGTGTAATTCATTGTGAGATTCGTAGTCGAGACATAGTTTGATGGTCATCCGAGTTATATTCCAAGTTCATGACATGCGCGTGTTCATTTGACTACCATATCACACACGTGCAATTTTATGAGAAATTCTATTGATTTATACGATGCATGTGCTTAGGATTGTTTTCCATGATGTAAGTGGACGTTTGATTCTGTTTCTTCTTGTTCGTTATTCTATTTCGAACATTGTTTTATAATAAGGAGTATTGAATATTATGTTTTTCATTTTTAATAAAAGTATTTGAATTTATAAGTTAATAAAGATGGTTGTGGGTGACTTGTTGACGAGAACCCTCACGAGATTTCACTCGTCCGACTAGGGACACCTAGGGGTTTAAAAGGCTTGTTGCATATGCTAAATGCAATCGTGATCCATACGAAAATGGAGTAGTATTTTATTAGTAGTAGTTTTTATTTTAGTTTTGCTCGAGGACTAGCAAAATGTAGGTTTGGGGGTGTGATCGGGAGAGAACAAATCCTAATTATACGCCTTAACGAGCATTTGTTAGTACCTTTTTATCCTGTTTTTGTATATTTTTACTTCGTTTTCTAATTTCTGACAGGTTTTGGAAGAAATCAACTTAACCAGGCTAAACAGGGTGAAAAAGCATAAAGAAAGAAGCTGAAAAAGCCAAGTCGCGCGCGCGACCCGCGCCCGCGAAATCCGAGAATCGCTCGCGCGATCCGCTCGCGCGAGAACCCAGAATCGCTCGCGCGATCCGCGCGCGCGAAGACCAATTATCGCGCTCGCGCGACCCGCTCGCGCGATATGTCCAAAAATCAATGTTGCGTATTTCAGTATACTGAAGACTCCTGTGCAAACGAGACTGCTAAACGACGTCCAGACTGTAAATTACATGCGTTTCAGTTCGTTTCGGGTTAGGAAGCCTTCCAAAGCTTGTACAAACTCTATATAAACTCCAAATCTACTCAATTATGGGGTTGGCAATTATTATACACATTATTAGATACACACATATACATACATACTTCCAGCCATTGAAGGGAGGGAAGCAAGGAGAAGAAGAAGAAGACCAAGGATTTCCATGGCCTCCTCCATCAACTACTTGCCGATCTCTACTCCCATGGACGGCTAGATCATAGATCTAGGGTTTCAATGAAATCCTAGCCAAGTAATAGGGTTTTATTTATGCTTTTATTTTAGTTTTATTATGTATGGATGACAGTCACATGTTCCGAGGATTTTTATAAATAAATCGTACTTCTATTGATTAAATCATTGCTTTCAAAGTTTATTCTTGTCTTAGATCTATTTTGACTGTGATGTGCTCAACGATCTATTCTTGCTGTGCTTGTTTAGGTTGTTTACATGTGATGGTGCTTTATTGATTCGTGCTATCAAGTATCCGAATAGTCCATGCCTAGGTTAGATGGATTAGATCACAACCCTAGTTTAGTGTGGGATAATTCGTGCTACCCGCAGATGGATTATGTTGGTGCTTGAACCATGATTATCTTCTTGTAGGAGGAATTGGGCTTGTAGCTACAATTCTCCATATTCATCCAATGTAATAAGCTAAAGTAATTCATAAATATTCCTATTATGAAGCTAGTGGTGGATTTGCAATCCTAGGTTCCCTTAAACATTATTTAAAAACAACTTTAATTGCTTTCATAGTTTAGATTTATTTTCATTGTTATTAGTTTAATTAAATTCAAATCAAAATCCGTTTTTATAATTAAGTAGATTTAGGTTTTAAAATTAAATCACGGTAGTTAATCAATCTCTGTGGGTTCGACCTTTACTTCCACACTGCAAATCTTTTGAAAAGTAAAGTATACTTTTATATCTTGATATTGACAACATCACTTTCCATCACTTTTAAATCACTTGGGATCATTTCCCACACTTTTAAAATACTTGGGATCATTTCCCACACTTTTAAAATACTTTCCACACTGTCAAAATACTTGGGAACATTTCCCACACTTTGCATGATCTTTGGACTAAGTCCTGCACTTTCAAAACAAACACTTTTGGTTAACGTTCGGGACTATGCCGCCCTAGGATAAAGTTCCCAGCTACACCACACTTCGCTTCTGGTTTTGTCAACATAGACAGGAGAACCACACTTCACTTCTGGTTTTTTCAATTTAGACAGGAAAACCGTACCTTACTTCTGGTTTTGTTTCCTCACTTCAAGGAAAATAAGAAAACCAAACCCACTTCACTTTTTTAAACTCCTCTCTTAATTGGGAGAACTACGCACCACCTGATTCTCGATTAAACTCGAGATACGTAGGCAGCCCACAAGGGGTTTAATCGCACCAAATAAAAATCCACCTCCCACTTTTCTAATACAATTTTACTTTCACTTAAACTTAAAAGCCGATATGACATCAAAGTAGCCTGGAAACCCTTTCGAGGGATGGTTAGGGGTGCCTAACACCTTCCCCTTACATAACCTTCGAACCTTTTCTTTGGTAAATCAAATCATTTTTATAGAGTCACACATTTTAAAATGGGTCTTTTACTTTACTTTAAAATCTTTTAGACAGCCTACACGTCTTTAAACCAGTTAGGCGACGACTCTATAAAATTGAATAAAGGCCCCTCCAATTTTTAAAGAAAAACATCACTTTCAAAACCCACATCTAACATTCTGTCCCACCCAGGCCAATTTTTAGGCCGCGACAACTTACAAGTTCCATCTGTCATTACTTACTATAGAAAACATGGTGTTACTAAAATCAGCAGGCTCGAGCACTCGGCAGAGCTCGAGCGCTCGCTTTTGAAATATCCAGAATTCCTTCTTCTTTACTTTACAGATTCTAGTAAGCACATGCAAGCATGAATAGCAAGTGCATCTCAAGGTACAACTATCATAGCTCATAGTATACACCACTTTACTTAGATCATCATATATACAACATGCAACTAGGCAAATCTTCTAAACACTGCTAAACTCGAGCACTCAGGCCTCTCGAGCGCTAATTCCTGGCCTGTTCATTCGGCTCGAGCCCTTGGGTTTGACAGTTTTCCAGCAGTTTGTTAGTGTAACTCCATAACTTCGTTTATAACTACTTGCATGTGACATGCATGGCTATGGATCATCGATTTACTTAATAAGACATGAATTTAGAGTGAGTATGAGTACTCACAAAGATTAGATGATCAAGATGATGCTAATATAAAGGAAATGTGCATGTGTTGTGATGATCAAGCTCCGAATCCTCCAAATTCCCTCTTTTTCACTTTGATCCTTCAAGTCTCACTTCTAGAACTTCATGGTAGTTGTAACAGATGTGTGTGTGTATGTATATGTGTGTGTGTATCATGAAATTGAAGCCATGCAAGTGATGTTTATGTATAAAAATGTGTATGGAAGTTTAAGAACTCTCAAGTCTCTCTCTCAAAGACACTCTCTATCAAACAGAGTTTCAATGCGAAATAAATGTGTGAAATGCACTAGTATTTATAGACTTTTCAAGCCTAGAGCCAAAATTGTCTTCTTTACTCTTTTAATGGCTTGAGCACTCGCATTTGGCTTGAGCACTCGCATTTGGCTTGAGCGCTCGGGCCTCCTATTTCAGCAATTCCTTTTAAGGGTTTAAGAGTTCAAAGGTTCAAGTACATAAACAATCATCAGAGGTAAAATCAAAGTTCAATACATACGTTCGTATCTAACACATATGGATACAGAAATATGAAAATACGTTCATTGACAAGTGGGGGTATTTGTAAAATACAATCGTGCTAAAAGAAGAAAATACACTACTTCAGTTCACAATTCTGTCATATATCTACAGTTTGAATTACAATACCAGTTTCTACACATTATGATTAATCTATGATAAGTTGTTTGTGTTAGCTGTGATTTGTTCAGATTACTGTCGCTGTGTGAATAATTGATTGAGCAGGATAAAAGGGAGTGATTGGCTTTAATGAAGACAATTCAAAGTTGAAAACTGCAGCTCGATCAATCGAAGACTCTCAAGCGATCGATGTTTCGATCGATCTAGGTCCTCTAAAGCGATCGAAGTTTCCAGAAGTTCAATCGATCGGGGGTTGTTAGATCGATCGAACATGCATTTTATCAGAATACGCGCACGCAGCAGAAGACAGGATTTTAACCCTAGCATTAGGTTTCTACTATAAAAACTCGTATTGCATACATCCAGGAGGACGCCCCACTTATTTTTTATCAGTTTTCATAGAGAGAGTAGAGATTTTTCTTGTTTTGTAGGTTGTTACTCAAGGTTTTACATTGATAGCTTGGATTCTCTTTGGTTTAATACAAGTTCTTTGTTCCAGGTTACTTAGTTATCGTTTTATTTATATACCGCACTTAGTTAATTGTAGTTTAGTGTTTAATCTTACTGCTTTGCATGCTAGACAAGTTAAAATCTCAAGTTTTCATAGTTTTAATGAAAAACTCACAACCAAACGACACCTTAATGAATCTTTATGTTAAGAATGCATCTGGGACACTCCAGACCATGTCTGAGTAGTCCAAGGTTGGGAAATCGTGATGAAACTGTGATTTCAAGCCTCTGCCATGCACCAGAATAACATCTGTGTTCGATCGATCGGAATTATCTCGATCGATCGATACTCGACCGATCGAAGACATTTCGATCGATCGAGGGATGATGATTTTCGATCGATCGAAAGCGCGTCGATCGATCGAACTCTCTGATTCTTGGGAACATCCAATACAGTATTCCAGGATTTTCTGTTTTAAGGATTTGTTATCAAACTGTCCCAAAATGCTCAGTTTGTCAAAACAGTCTTCGAACTTAAGGCCTTAAGGCATTTTCTTTCAATACATTTTGCAAACCACCCTCAATGCTAACACCATTGTAGGTGCGAGTCTTGACTATTGAATTAAACCGCTTTCATGTATTTCAAACTTAATTGAGATGATATAGCCCCGGCCATGAAAGGGCTATTGATTCTAGATCTTTAGAAAAGTACGGAATACTGTAGAAGATATACCCCATTAAGCTTAAATTGCAATTGCATGGTAGCCGGCTAGGTCACAATGGATTCGCGTGATCCCACCATTCCCTTTATTAAGAAAAACCGTTTTCAAATATCGCCTTAGTTAGTCAATCATTAGTTTAATATAGTTTAATTGCTTTTAAATTTTAATAGTTGTTAATTGTAGAACTCTGTGTTCTACACTTCTTTTAAAACATTGAATTTTCTTTTCTTTTAGAGTCTAATCTAAGTAATTTAATTCTTATCCTTCTCTGTGGGATCGACCTGGACTTAATCCAGTTTTCTACTTGCACGATTACCTACACTTGGGTATAGCACACAAGCGCACACAGAAAAATATTCGTGCCATTCATAATCGGATAAATACAAATAAATGGGCCGGTGTTACATCTCTCCAGCACCCAACAAAAGATTTCGTCCTTGAAATCTGAGCTAAGTCTCACTAAACAATTCTGGGTACTTCTCTTGTATAAAGGATTCCGTCTCCCACGAAGCTTCGCACTTGTCGTGATATTTTCATTGAACTTTTACCAGTGGGATCTCCTCGTTCCTCAGCTTTGTGATTTCTCTTCCCAAAATTTGCACGGGTCTCTCGATGTATGACATTTTGCTATCCACTTTAATATCTTTGAAATCAATCTTGTGCTTAGATGCGTGCATGTACTCTTAGGAAAACTGCGTTCCCAGAATCCGTTGACAGCGCGTATACTTTGGTACTGCAAAATATTTCATGAAATCTATAATAACCCTACAAGGGCAGAACTAGGGTTACCATGAATTGAAAAAACGGATTGCTGTAGTAGATGAATCGAGAACACAGGCTCGATAATAGCTTACGATCTTCTACCGTATTCCTCTGCTGCTAGAATATCGAACTGAATGTGGGCTCTTTCAAAATAATTTATGTTTTTTGCTCTTCCCTCTTTACGTTTTGTTTTTTATTCCCAGTTATAATACTCTCTTTGATTGCTGTGATGATTCAATCCCGATCACATTGATCCAACAAAGATGTGTTAGTCACGAGGACTAAACGATCTCCGATTGACTTGAATTTTTTACAACAGCTCCATCTTGCCGTCAGAAACGTCGTGTAAAAAATTCAACAACTTTCAATTAGTATCGCGCAGTCCGGCGGTCTTTAAGTAAGTGTTGTCCGACGCTAGCGATCTTCACTCCTATGTCTCTTGAATGCTCATGGAGACTAGGGTTTGGTGGAAACCCTTCTAGGAGAAAGCTAGGAGGTCAAGGGAAGCTTAGAATGTGAAACACGCAACCTGAGAGAAGAGCCAAGACAGCATATATATAGGCTACGATAGGGACCATAAGAAGTCAATAAGGAATAGGTTTCCTTATGGAATTAGGAACCCTTAATTCGAACTAAATCAGATTCCTATTTCCATAAATTATAATTCGTACCACTAAAGAATTATAATTGCACTCCTACCCTTATCTCAAAAATCTATTTCGAGCTCCATGTTATTAAATGCTTATTATCTCCCCACGTTAAGATTACAGATATCCATTAATTAAATATAATTACTGACAATCATATTTAATTAATCTCTTAAAATTCCTTGAGATCCTCTGCTTAACTTATTTGACATGTCGGATACAAAATCCACTTGTAGGGTTTGACATAATCAAAACTTATAAGCTTTCTCAAGGGGATATCATCAATCCCAAAAATTGAGACATGGAATCCATCATTAATTTATATCCACCACACAATCAATATTGTTACCCAATCCAATGAGATATTGACCCATTTAAGGATCTCACCCTTTTAGGGATCAAAGTGTAAATCTCAAATGTACGTGTCTATAAATTAACTTAGGATTTAGAGCATAAGAACTCATAATTGCCCTGAGGTATTAATTATCTTATAAGTTAGTATAAAGATAATTACCCCAAGTCGGTCCCATTTAATACACAAAGTGTACCAGCATAGTGAGTTGAAACTATACTATTTCCTGCAGTCAAGACAAACCTACTACAACACCATGATGTAGTCCTACTGATGGTGTGTCCAATTCCATCTAAGACTGTAAACCAAAATCTTACATTCTACAAGATCTGATGGTCTGATCTTCTATGTAAACTCTACACACCAAACCACCTACTATGTATAATAAGAGACACATATGCACAATATTAAATAAACAATATAGTACAAACATTACCCACACAGATTCTCATAAAAATGGAATAACTGATTTTATTAAAATAATAAATTAACTATATAAAGCATGGCTTTTAGTATACATCCCTAACACGTACTTTTGCAACATGCTATGTGAAACACATTGTGCACTCTGAACATCTTCGATGGCAGCGCTAATCTGTAGGTGACATTTTCCACGTGTTCCAAAATCTTGAAAGGTCCACTGTAGCGGGGTATAAGTTTACCTCTTTTATGTCCGAACCTTACCACTCCTCTTACTGGAGAGACTTTTAGCAAAACATGGTTTCCGATACAGAAATCCAAGTCCTTATGGCGCTTGTCTGCATAGATTTTCTGTCAACTCTGGGACGCCTTCATCCTCTCCTTGACAATGTTGATTTTCTCATTAGTCTCTCGAACTATATCAGGTCCTAAAAGTTTGTCTTCTCCAAGTTCTAACAAATCGGCGAACAACACAGTCTCCCATAGAGTGCTTCGAATGGTGCCATCCCGATGCTTGAATGATAGCTGTTGTTGTAGGCAAACTCGATGAGCGGTAGATGCATCTCCCATGTGCTTTCAAAGTTAATTACGCATGCACTTAGTATATCTTCCAATACTTGATTAGTTCATTCCATTCGTCCATCATTCTGGGGATGAAATGCAGAGATCAACTTTAGCGGAGTCCCCATAGCAACTTGCAGACTCTTTCAAAATTCGATTATAAAATGTGAATCGTGGTCTGAAACTATCAAAACGGGCACACCATCCAGTCGAACAATCTGTTGTAGGTACAGTCGGCTCATCTTTTCAACCGGGTATGTCATGTTGTATGCGATGAAATGCGCTGACTGGGTGAGTCGGTCCACGACTACCCAAATTGTATCATGGTTCTGATGCAATCTTGGCAATACCACAACAAAGTCCGTAGAAATGTGCTCCCACTTCTATCCAGGTACCGGCAGTGGTTGCAAGAGTCCTGACAGCTTCTGATGCTTAGCTTTAACTGGTTGACAAGTAAATCATTTCCAAACATGCTCTGCAACGTCTCTCTTCATACCTTCCCACCCAAAAACTTCTTTTCAGGTCCTGTTACATATTTGTGCTCCCTAGATGAACCGTCAATCTTGTCATGTGCGCTTCATTCATCACTTCTTCTCTTAATCCATCATCATTTGGCACGCAAAGTCTATCTCGGCATCGGAAGCTCCTGTCTTGTCCAATCGTCCATTCCTCTGAATCTTTGGCCGTTGCTTTCTTAAACCATTATCTCAGTCCTTCGTTCTTCTTTTGAGCTTCAATGATGTGACTGATAAGGGTTAGTTCTATAACAAGGCATTCAAAATGCTTCCCTTCTTCTGAATCTACAACTTGGATATCAAACTTTGCTAGGGTTTTTAGTGCTTGCCACTCCCTAATCATCAAGGAAGTGAGCTTGTTATGGGGTCTTCTACTCAAAGCGTCTGCGACTGCATTTGCTTTATTGGGGTGGTATTGTAAGGTAAAGTCGTAGTCCTTGAGCAACTCTATCCAACGTCGATGCCTCATAATTAGCTCCTATTGAGAGAACATGTATTTGAGGCTTTTATAATCTGAGAATAGATCAAACTTCTCTCTGAACATGTAATGCCTCCAAATCTTGAGAGCAAAAAATAATGGTTATGAGCTCCAATGCATTGGGTAGTTTACCTTGTGCAGTTTCAATTATCGTAATCCATATGCGATTACCTTTCCTTCTAGCATAAGCATGCATCCTAGTCCTTGATAAGAGGCATCACTATAGATAGTAAATCTTCCTCCACTTATTAGTATGGTAAGCACTGGCATTGAGGTTAGCCTTTCCTTCAGCTCTTGAATGGTGCGTTCATGCTTATCTAACCATTTAAACTTGGAATCCTTCTTAGTCAAACTAGTTAACAGTGTGGCTATCTTCAAGAATCCTTCTACTAATCTCCGATAATAGCCTGCCAGTCTAAGGAAACTCCTCACCTCTCAGGCATTAGATGGCCTACTCCATTTCAGGATGGCGTCAGTCTTAGCTGAGTCTACTGCTATTCCTTTAGAAGAGACGACATGTCCCATGGATTTAATTTCCTCCATCCAAAATTCACACTTATTAAACTTAGCATACAACTAATGTTCCTTTAGTGTTTGCAACATAATCCGAATATGCCTCTTGTGCTCCTCCTTCATCTTCGAGTAAATCAATATGTCGTCGATGATCACAATCTCAAATTGACCCAAGTATGGTCAAAACACCCTATTCATCTGTAATATCCTGTATTTTCAATGTTTATTTATGCGCAGTGACTCTATATACTTTCCTTGATCAATACCTAAAATTCAACTTTCAATCAATCGAAGCCCTCTAGAGTGATCAAGCATTTCTAAGTTCGAGCGATCGAACCCTATTCGAGCAATTGAAAGCCTACCGACCTGAATTTATGACGTGGTCCCCACTTCAATCGATCAAACCTGACCGATCTGAGCTCAAGCGATCGAACTACCTTCGATCAATCGAACTTGTAATCATCAAAATTCTAGTTTCTACGCAAACATTGCCACTTGCACTCCTCCCCCTCTATATATATGATTGTGTTCATGTGTGTGAAGAGTTTGCTGAACTTGAGAGAGTTAGAGAGAGAGTGTATGTGCTTGTGTTATATATGTTATACACATACATCTATATGAATATGTATACACACACACTCACATATCTATATATACATATACACAGCTTGGGAGTAAGAGAAGCAGAGAAGAAAAAGAAGAAAAAGAAGAAGAAGAGAAAAAGAAGGAGAGACAGAGGCGAAGAAAGGAGCAGAGAGAGAAAGAGGAGGCCATTAGAGGTCACAAAGCTAAAGCTTTGCCAAACGCACCTAAGCGACTTTCGATGAGTTCCAAACTCACTCGGTAGCTTAGTAATGATGTGTTACATATTCTGGACATGTTTATAAGGACCCTAACACACCCTACCAAATTCTGGACATTCACTACAGAATCTGTAAAAGAAGAAGTTCGGCCGATCAAACTGAGTTCAATCGATCGAACAACCCTGAGTCTCAATAGATTGAGATGCTTTCAATCGATTGAGACCACCTTCACTTTAATCAATCGTTTCAATCGATCAAACGTCACTTTCCTCAATTGATCGAGATCACTTCAATCGATTGAACCCTAGCAGAACAAGGATATTCCTTTAGTTTATTAATTTATAATGCGTAATTGTTTAAATTAATATCATGTGTTTCTATAATGCGATATTATGGGTTACGAAGGTAATGGGACACGATAATGAGATCAAGATAATTATGGTGAGTAAGGCAGTCAGGTTCGGGACGTTGATGTTAGTACGATGCGATAATGAGATAAGTGTTAAGGTATAACAATGGGTAATATTGGATAATTGGGGTTTAAGTTAGTAGGTGGTTAGATTACTTTCGAGGTTGTGTTGGTCGAGCTGATGATTTGCTCAGATTGAATCTGATAAGCGTGTAACAAGGATATAATCAGGATCGTGAGAATTATGGGTGTACAGTACTCGCAAGCTTTCTTAAAAGTGGTGAACAGTAAGAGTTCTTAAAAGTGGTGAACAAGAATAGTTATGGCACGCCCATGGTTTGTATATACCAAAGCTATGTATGTACAGTACTCGCAAGCGTTCTTAAAAATAGTATAACGGTGAACAAGAGTATGGGCACGTCCATAGACTAGTCGTTATATGAGAATGACGTATGTGTGCTTAAAAGTGTTCTTAAAAGCGGTATAGCAGTGAACAAGAGCACTAGTATGTTGTGATGATATAATCAATTCGAGATAGTCAGTCGAGATTTGGTATAATCAGTCTTAGAGTTGGGAGATAACGAGAATCAGTTAATGAGTCTGAAGGAAAGAGCAAGACATTATTAGTATCACTGTTATATATTGTTCATGACCGATAATTGCATATTTCCATAGGACTGTGTTAGTTAGTTCTCACTCGACTTTCAGTAAGCTGACGGCCTTTATTGCCTGGACATTCCCCATCCAGACTACCATATCCTTAACAATGCAGGTGATGGAACCTATGATGACGGCTACTACCCAGAGTTTGATTATGTAGAGGGTGGCCTTACTAACATTGGTTATGCTGGAAAAAGCTATTATGCTGATGTCGATCCTTACGCTAATTGAAGACTTGAAGATAGTTATATCTAGTTTATATTTCTGTTATTCCTGTTAAAATCTGTTTAGTTTTAGTTTGACGAGTACATAGGCATATGTTGTCTCCAGACCTATTGTGATCCTGTTGACCACACTCTGATGTTTGTAATAGATATGCTGTTATTATATTTCAGTTGTTACTATTTTTGGTTTCTTGTGGACTAGTACTGTGTGGTATGGAGTAATTAGTGACTTTCACTTATCATTCCCTTTAAACCTAAAAAGAAAATTTATTTTTCTCTATTTTTGTTGCTTTGAGGCGTGACAGGATTTTTTTGGTATCAGAGCTTTAGGTTGTTATTCTTTGGTTCACTAGAAGATTCCATACCATCTGGTCCTAGTATTTAAGATCCCTGAGATGAGATATGAGTTTGAGATTAGTTCGTCCTTCTGACGATAGTTAGTTTTCCTTTGTAGGTTAGCATTATGGATCCAGAGTTCCATATATTTGTGACGGATGCATATGGAGGACACGTGATTTACAGGGATACCATAGAGCCAGCTGATCCGGAGCTTTACCATGATCGCATACACCAGACTGCTAGTTGATATCTAGAAGAGGATATATGGAAGGCCCTCTATGTGACCGGAAAGACTCACCCTACGGAGATGCATATGGATGCTTATCCTTTAGTGAGGATTAGTAGGGATATTTGCCAGGAGATTCTATGTTTGATCCAAAGTAAGCTGGAGATGGACGCTATTGAGATTCGAGCTATTCTTGGAGGTCCATTGAGGTAGCACCTGTAGTAGCATCGCCATCACCGGTACCTGAGGTGCTCATTCCAGAGCCACAGGAGTAGCTTGATGAGCTAGAGTCACCAGAGGCCGAGCCAATAGTAGATGCTGACCCAGAGAAGGATCTCGCCAAGAACATCGAGCCTATCGAGGATAACGAGGAGTCAGAAAAGGACCTAGAGGAGGACCTAGAGTTAGTCGATGAGGATATTATGGCCAGAGAGGATGCATAGTTAGAGACGAGGGTATAGAGGATGTTGCAGTCGAGCCAAAGGAGATTATAGTATCAGAGATACCCGTCGTGTTTGATTTACCAGCAGGACCTGTACTACATATGGCAGCTATTGCTAATATGGCAGCTGAGTGGGTAGCAGTAATGGTTGCACAGCCAGCTGGACTTCCGATAGGACATGATGCATTAGCAGAGGCCATGGCCATAGTTGGAGATTTTGCTGAGTTAATCGTCAATGTCCCCGAACTAGTTTTTGGTGTAGAGGATATGGAGGGTGATGACGTGATTGTCGAGGACTGGGATATTGGGGTGGTAGTAAGAGGAACAGCAGCACCAGCTGAGGACGATCCACCTGTGGAGTTGGACATTGCACCAGAGGATGAGGCACCAGTAGCAGGATCCGATGCTGACAATTTTTGAGTCAGGATCTGCAGGGTTTAGCTTTTGTTAGTTTTATCAGGACATGTTGTCCACCAGATTTTGGGAGCTTGAGAGATAGCTATTGACCATAGCTTGTATAGATGTTATCCATAGTAGTAGTATTGTAAATAGTGAACCGTAGTGCTATTTTAGCCTTGTGCCATGTGGTATATGGTACGGTTACTGTGTACTCTATGGTACATATTCGATATACATATATGTATGAGCAGTACTTTTGATATGTTGTTGGTATGTTTAGATTGTTGTATGCCGTTTAGTAGAACTGTTAGTTCTTGTTGCTTTTAGCTCCATCTTGATTTTGCTTCTCTGAGAAGACTTTCAGTTAATCAATAGGTCTTCTGTAGGTATACTTCACACAATATCATCATGGTTAGACCGAGGAATCAAGTGCGATTAGGAGCCCCTATTCCAGAAGGCATGGATCCAACGGGAGTTTTTGAAACCTTTATGCACAGGTTGGAGCATATGGGAGATACCTACAACCATTCTACTCACCAGAGACCTGTTATACCACCGCAACCAAGACAGACGGGTGATAAGTTACTAGCAAACTTCTGTGGTTTATGTCCCGAAAAGTTTGACGGGTTAACAAAACCATGGCAAGCCAAACACTCGATAAGGGAGATGGAATTAATCTTTGAAGCGCTAGAGTGCAGCGAATAGACATCGCCTTGCTACGTTTTAGCTCACTTACGCGGTCGTAGACTGGTGGGAAGCTGAAAGAGCTACGATAGGAGTTGAAGCTACACGAAGAATGTCTTGGGAAATATTTCGGGAAAGATTTCTGGAAGTACTTCCCAGAGGAGGAAAGAGATCAACAGGAAAGAAACTTTCTTAATCTGATCCAAGGAGGATGGACTGTGAGGGAATATACAACATAGTTCGAGCATCTATCCCAATTTTCTCAACATATGATAGACACTCCACAGAAGAAGGTGAAGAGATTTCACCAAGGATTGAATCCTCACCTCCGACATATGATGGTTGGTCATCTGAATTAGCCGTTTGAAGGGATTGTTAGATTTGCTACATGGTTAGAAAAGGATGCTTATCTAGCACAGCAACTACAGATAAACTGACCTTAGTCGTCAAAAGGTTTTCAGTTGCAAAATTTCCAAAACCAACCTCCAAGGAATATCTAGAGTTGGAGACCTTAGGGAAATTTTCAAGGGAACAAGAAAAACTAGGAGGGAACTAGAAAGCCTCAGCAAGGTTATTCTCGACCCCAGCAATATCGCCAGTAGGGATCACAGCCTCAGGCACTGCTAACAGCCCCGCTAAGCAATAGCGAAGGATGTTTTAATTGCAGAAAGCCAGGGCACATTGCCAAGTTCTGCACGACTCTCAAGGTGCACCGTCGAATGGATCTCGTTTGCCAGAATTCCAATAAGCCGGGACATTTGAGCAAGGATTGCCATGCACCATGCGAAGGGTATTATGGGGCACCAGTTTAGGGAATACAAGGACCCCCAGATCAGACAGGGATGAATGCTATCATCCCAGCAGAAGCAGGCTTTAATGCTAATGAGCAGTAATATTTGGAAGCTACGCTTGTATTTTTTCATAGTCCAGTTAAAGCTTTATTTGATACTAGAGCTGCACATTCATTTATTGCTATTAAGACTGTGTGTCAATTGGGTTTAGAACCTCAGAGACATGAGCCAACACTTAATGTTGTGTCACCATTGGGAGTGACCGTTAAGTTGGGTAAAGTGTGCAAAGAGTGCCCATTGACCTTGGGAGATAGAAATCTTCCAGCCGACTTGGTAGTTTTGTCGATGTTAGAATTCGACATTATCCTAGGAATTGATTGGTTAACTAAGTATGGTGCCAACTTAGATTGCCCTACCAGGACGATTGTATTTCTAATACCTGGATGTTCGACGATTAGATTTCACTATCAGTCAACGAGCGACATGTTTCTCACGAGTGGTTTAGTTGCAATTGGGAGTACGAGTACGGAACCAATGATGGATCAAATTCCTACTGTATAAGACTTTCAGGATGTATTCCAGGATATTAAAGGACTTCCACCAAAGAGAGAAATAGACTTTTGTGTGGAATTAGTATCTGGTACACTGCCAATTTCTAAGACTCCATACAGAATGGCGCCAACTGAGATATTGGAACTGAAGAAGCAAGTTCAGGAACTTCATTTGGGATTCGTTCGCCTGAGTACGTCATCTTGGGGAGCACCAGTTATATTCGTGAAAAAGAAGGACGAAACACTTCGACTCTGTATAGACTACAGGGAGTTGAACAAGATTACGATCAAGAATAGATATCCACTACCTCGGATAGACGATCTATTCAACTAGTCATAATGAGCGAGGATCTTTTCAAAGATTGATTTGCGTTTGGGATATCATCAACTATTAGTTCGACCAGAGAATGTATCGAAGACTGCATTCAGGACGAGATATGGGCATTATGAGTTTTTAGTTATGCCTTTTGGTTTAGAGAATGAGCCAGTAGTATTCATGGACTTGATGAATATAGTATTCAGACCATTTTTGGATCAATTAATTATAGTATTCATCAACGACATACTAATCTACTCAAATTAGATGGAGGAGGATCACAAGGAATACTTACAGATTGCTTTGCAAACACTCAGAGATAGTAAGTTGTATGCAAAGTTTAGCAAGTGTGAATTTTGGCTATAAGAGGTCAAATTCTTGGGACATGTTATATCTCAGGATGGTATCTCTGTGGACTCATCTAAGATCGATGCAGTCTTAAGCTAGAACCGACCGACCAATGCGACAGAGGTCAGAAGTTTTCTTAGCCTAGCGGGATATTATCGACGATTTGTAGAAAGATTTTCCAAGATAGCAGGTGTGGATATCGCAATTTTCTTACCCACAGCTTTTCTTTAAAATTCTTTTAAAATTTCAAATTCAAAACAAATGTGTCGCCACTTAATTTTTCAAAGGAAAACTAAGAAACCATTTCAAAAAGAAACTGATCTTTTGCGAAACCAAAGATTAACTAGGTCCGGGGATTATGGAATGAGAAGGGAAGGAGCCCATCGGACTAAAACACCCCTTCTCATCCTATCTCGCGATAGGCCTCTACTTAATATCCTTTTAATCGAATTAATTATCTAAGCATATCCTCAACTAATACATATATAGATATACGTCACAAAAGCATGTCTAAAAGGGTGCAAGATTGCTAACAATAAAATATCATTCAAAATCAAGTAGTTCAAGTAGCAAGCAATATGATATGCAAATAGGGAACTAGAGAACTTACCCAGGATCCAGCCGCGATATTAAACGTGCAATGCATACAAATGAAAGAAAATCCTAGAAAAGAGTCTCTAATCACACGTATTCACATAAGGCAAGATCCTAATTCTAATGTGTCGCGCATGAGGTTAAAAAATTGATAAAATCAAAAAATTAAAATAAACTAAAGAGGAGTTTAAGAAATCACACCTTAATAGCGCTACAAAACAAAGTGTTAGTCCACATGATATACAAGATATGAAGTTGGATCTTAAATAACAATCCTAGACTTCTAGCTTAAATCTATTAAGTGTAATTAAATCTAAAGTGAACAAGTCCTAATTACAAACATCAAGCCACATGGATGAATGTATACATGATCAAGAGTGAATTATGAAATATTCATTGATTTGGATCACTTAGACTTTGAATTCAAGCTTAACTAATCATTATTGAAACATGGTTTAAACCTTAACTCATGAAAATATCATCTAAGCTATTATTTATGAGATTGATCAAAATTGTCATAGAATTCTGGAAATTGCTAAGAGCAGATTAGAACTTCAAAGAAATAAAAAGCATGGTTCCCGTGGTTTGATCTTGATGAATTTTAGACAAACGATGCCTCTATGTGTCTAGTTTTTAACCCAAAAACGAAATCAAAGTTTCAACGGTTGGATCTCCGGGAATTGGACAAAAATCAGACATCACTCAGCATTCTACAACCTTCTGTCTAGAGTTCTTGCACGATTTTCTAAAAATAGCAAAAAGATAAAAATGCTTTGTTCTTTTAGGGTGACTTCCTAACACATTAATCTACTTAGAAAAAATTATTTTGGGTCACAAATACTTTATTAATGTTCTGATTTACTTATTTCAAAGAGTGTAACTGTTCTGAAACTCTGGACAGATTGTAGTGACTTTACAAAACTCATGACCAAACCACTTTAAACATGAAATCTCCTTAAAACAAAAATTTCAGTGGTAGAACTTTGAGTTATAGACACTTTCCCGTTGGTTTCACTTAATTCCAACGGTTAGATTGTCAACTAAAAATCTATGATCAAAACTGGTTGTGAACTCACTACTTTTATTGTCAAGTTCAACTTTTATTTGTTAACTCCAACTATTAAACCATGAAGTTGGACTTAAACTAAATCATTTTCTCCTACCATTTGATGGTCATTGGAGACTAAAGACCCTTATACTTGTAGATTTCAAATGAAGTACGAATAAACTTCTCAAAATCTCAAGATGATGAATCTAAACCATGGAGATAGGCTTAGACTCAAACTACCTTCTCCTACCATTTGATGATCATTGGAGATCAACACATAACTAATGCTCATGAGTCTCAAGGGAATATAGAAAGGATTCCATGAAACATTAAGCTAGAGGACCCAAGTCATAAGTATGGACTTGGGTCCATCCATTTACTTATAAAATGAAGTGACGATCAAACTTTGACTCTCATGTGAAGCATGAGCTTACATGAGATTGAAAATATCAAACTCAAGAGCTTTTAAGAGAGATATTAAAGACCTCCAAGAATCTCAAGAGGGAAGTATAAACAATAAGAAGAAATGAAACAAAGAAAACTAGGTAATTTGAAGATTAGAGGCTTAAAAGAAAGAATGAAAAGAAACAACTTATGGTTAGAGGATCACCTCCAAACTATCCTCAAAACTTCTCTACTTTGAAGATCTTCCAAGCTCTTTTTCAAGCTCTCCAAACTCTCTATCTCTCCCAAATATGTGTTGTTATAGTGGTATATTATGGTATATCTCTCCTTCTTCCTCTTCTTCTTATCCCAAGGAAGATTCCTCTTCTTTTATAGACAAAATAACCCAGGTATTTTTAGTGAATTCGGAGTAAAAGACAGGTGTAGATATCTCATTTGGTGGTAGAATGCGTACTTTCTGAAAAAAGCAGACTGCTGGAGTTAACGGCAGTAAAGAAGTCTTCCGCGGCGCTCTGGGAATGCCGGAACGACACTCCGTGAAAGCCGCGACGGCATTCCATGACTGCCGCGCGGCACTTACTGAGAGCCGCGCCAAATTATTGATTGTCGCATTTATGTCAGCCTTACTTTATCAGTTTTTGTTTTTATCCGCACATATATACGTATTATACCACAAAATACAGACTTTAAAAGCAAACGGTAGTAAGAAAATGTCGGCGGCATTCAGTGAGAGCCGTTCTGGCATTCTGTGAGTGCCACAAACAACTGCTGTGTGCCGATTTCTGTTGAACTTCCCCTTTTTAGGTTTTTTCTTTTCTCCTTTTTCTTCAAAAAAACTTATTTTTGGAGATCTTTGCCAAATGTGATGTTTTCACTCCTGAATTCTCCTGAATACCCGGTATTTTTTTTCCTGTGAAAATTTTATCACGTTTGGAGAACTTTCTGAAGAGCTTGGAACACTTCGAATCTTTCGGTCCTGGTCATCATCGGATATAGAGGTGACACTCTCCTTAATTCGAAGTTTGGTCAAAATTGGGGTGTCTACAGTTTGCCCCTCTTCGACGGAGCTTGTGGGGCAACGTGAACCGCAAGCGAACGTCGAAGCCTGTGTGAAGACAGGCCTTTGACCAACTGTCGGATTAAAAGGAAAAACAAAATGCGTTGCAAAAGGAAGTGAGCGCGCAGAGGAATTATACTTGGTCGTGCTCCATGATGAGCTGCCTACGTATCCCATCAGGAATCAGACCAAAGCGTAGTTCGGGCACGGGGTCAAACACACATAAACGCAAGTAGTCACACGGATGGATGCACCTATCCTATCGTGATGCGCATGCTATGTAATGGTAATTCCTGAATAGACCTGGTTATGCAAGCATCATGCTTATCATGTCTTCTCTATGTATGATGCACATTATGTGACGCGTTAGTCAGAGAAGATTACCTAGTTCTTGACTGATGCAGAATCTGTTACGGGGGGCCAAGAAGGTGCTTTTGATTTAATTTCGAGGGTTGACGCAAATTTGTTGCGAGAATCGAGAATGTAAATTTGTTACACTCTCACAACAAAGGATCAACGTAAATCTGTTACGCAGATCGAGAATATAGATCTGTTATACTCCCAAAATGAGGGTTAACGCAAATCTGTTGCAGAAACCGAGAATGTAAATTCGTTACGCTCTCAAAGCAAGGATCAATGTAAATTTGTTACGAGGATCGAGAATATAAATCTGTTATACTCCCAAAACGAGTGTTAACGCAAATCTGTTGTGGAAATTGAGAATGTAAATCTGTTATGCTCTCACAACAAAGATCAACATAAATTTGTTACGAGGATCGAGAATATAAATCTGTTATACTCCCAGAATGAGAGTTAACACAAATCTGTTGCAGAAATCGAGAATGTAAATCTGTTACACGGATCGAGAATATAAATCTGTTATATTCTCAGAACGAGGGTTAATGCAAATCTATTGCAGAAACCGAGAATGTAAATCCGTTACGCTCTCAAAGCACGGATCAACGTAAATCTGTTACGAGGATCGAGAATATAAATCTGTTATATTCTGAGAATGAGGGTTAACATAAATCTGTTGTGGAAACCGAGAATGTAAATCTGTTACACTCTCAAAACAAGGATCAACGTAAATCTGTTACGAGGATCGAGAATATAAATATGTTATACTCCCAGAACGAGGGTTAACCCAAATCTGCTACAAAAACCGAGAATGTAAATCTGTTACGCTCTCAAAACAAGGATCAACGTAAATCTGTTACGAGGATCGAGAATATAAATCTGTTATATTCCAAAACGAGGTAATCAAAACTTCGGAGCACGAAATTTAGAGCCCGCGGGCTTAATTTTATCTTTTTTTTTTCAAAATCTAGAGCCCACAGGTTCAAATCTACCTTAATTTTCAAAAGCCGGGGCCCACGGGCACAATTTTATTTTAACTTTTTGAAATTTGGGGCCCACGAGCTCAAATTTTATTTTAACTTTTTGAAATTCGGGGCCTACAGGCTCGAATTTTATTTCAACTTTTTGAAATTTAGGGCCCACGAGCTCGAATTTTATTTCAACTTTTTGAAATTTGTGGCCCACAGGCTCGAATTTTATTTCAACTTTTTGAAATTTGGGGCCCACAGGCTCGAATTTATCTTAATTTTCATAATTTGGAGCCCGCGGGCTCAAATTTATTCTAAATTTTTGAAATTTGTAGCCAATTTAAGCCTAAAAACGACCCCGGGGGCTAAAAGTGCAATGAGGGCAAATTTGGGGGGGCTCAAGTTTAATTTTCGGGACCTGATTTGAATTCTTGGGGGAAAAATGAAGGGTCTTTGAACCGACTTAACCGCGGCACACGCGACTTTTTGCGACAGTCCGTGACTGTTGTGTGGCACTCACGGAGTGCCGTTGCGGCACTCAGAAAGTGTCGTGCGACAGTTCACTGAATGCCGCGCATGAAAATCGAGTGCCGCATTTGAACGGCAGTGGCTAAAATCCGGCGGTTTCAATTCATTTCATTTCATTCTTTCATTTCTTTTCATGCGGATTCCTCTGGAGAAAAATTTTCCTTTTTCCTTTTCTTGCTTAGATCGATCTACCAGGGCTATCAGGTTAGTTTCTCACGATCAGAACTCAGTTTATCTCTTTTATTTCATTATTTTTTTTTTAGTTTTTCATGACTTCAACACGCGGATCTCTCCCTCTCTTTGATAGATTATGGCGAGCGGTTCCGGCAGTCAGAAGAAGGCCAAGTACCGGGCCACTCCTCATCCTGACCCTACACTCTTGCTCGTAGATCCCGATGAGCACTTATCTGCCCGCGCGTTCAAGCGCGAGGTAAATGCTCCCCCTTTTCTTTTCAATTTTCTTCTTTTAGAACTTTATGAATAGAATGTATAATGAATCATAACTTTGAATGTCTCATTTCAAATGCAAATGCCATGCTTGTAGCGTTTTCATGCGTACTTTATTCAAGATTTTGCATTTCTATCTTACTTCCCATGAACTTTATGAATATTATGCCTGACGAATCCTAATTTATTTATTTTTTCCCATGTTTGTTGAAATTTCGGGCATTCCTCCTGTATCAATTCCCTTATTTTCCTTTCGACTTTTCTCAAGGACTTTTGAATGCCGTTTGTGTTTAACCAAAATTTCAAACACGTCTTGTGAATAAAGAACCTAATGCTTGCAAATTTTCCTTCCCATTTTTCTTAAGATTTACGAATGCGATGCGTTTTAATTGAAATCCTGAACATTCCCCTATGTTTATTATACTTGTGAATTTTCTTGAGCGTTCCAAACGCCCTTTTATTATTCCAAATTGATTCTGAATGCTTGTGATCATATACTTCTCTTTGAAACTATGCTTCTTTCGAACCTAAATTTCTTTTGAACTTTCACAAGTTTATATACACATATATGTCAAAAATATGAACAAACTCCTCTTTCTTTTTCTCTTTCTTGAAATCTCTCCAGTACTTTTGAACATTCTCACTTCTTTTATTATTCTGTGAACGACCGCTAAGCTTTATATGAATGAGTGCCATGCTTGTGAAACTTTCTATGAATATTTCTGGATTTTCCCTTTCTTTCTCTCTCTCTCTCTCTCTCTCTCTCTTTTATTCATTCTCATGTCGCTTTTCCTCTATCTCCTTATTATCACCTGCTTATTATTTATATATATATATATTTTTTTATTGTTCTCTTTTATCCAATTACTAACACTAAAACTTGTGGTTCTTTCTTGCAGCTGCAGCCCAAGGTGCTAAAGGGGCATGGAAGCCTCGTTCACGGGTACGAGTGGTATAAAGAGCTGAGCGGGCCAATGTGGGACCTCGTCAATGCGGCGGGATTTGGGGACTTCGTCAAACTCTTGACGAAGAGCTCCAACAATTTGAGGCAGATCCATGTCCTTGCCGAGCGGTGGTGGGACACTACCAACACTTTTCATTTCCCGTTCGGTGAGATGACGATGACGCCGCTGGACTTCTCCATGATCACCGGGATCCCTTTCGGGGGGGAGTGCCTCTGCTATCTGGACGCGGAGAGAGAGTGGGATCGGATTGAGCCGCTGCTGGGAGCCATCCCGGAGGAGCACTTAGCCACGGCCAAGTGGTTCATGGACACCTTCCGGGGCCGGCAGGGCTTTACAGACGAGCAGATGGCTCGGGGGTTTCTGATGTATATGCTGGGGTGCTCTCTGCTGAGCACCAAGGGAGATCGGATCTCCGTGACACTACTGGGGTCTTTGGAGCACATGGGTAGATATATCAGTACGATTAGGCTGGGGCAGGGCTAGCCATCCTTTACCGGCATATGAGAGAGATATCCCGGGATCGCCCAGCTTCTACCGGAGGTTTCTGGAGGGCCTGGGAGGTATATTTCTCTTCTTTTCCTAATCCTATTTTAAACTTTACATTCTTATTTCAAATTTCTGTATTTAAAACTTATGTTCCTCCTTATTTCTTGTAGATTTGGTCCTATGAGTACTTACACATGATGTTGCCTGATACGCGACCAGCAGACGCTCTCATCATGCCCCAGGGGCTGAAGTGGGCGAAGGATCGGGTCAGGCGGAAGACCAGAGCTCATGATTTTATTTCGTTCAGGAACTTCCTGACGAACCTACGAGAGCAGCACGTCCGATGGCAGCCCTGGCTCGCCGTGCTTCCAGAGACCTCCCAGGGTATGCGGGAGTCGGCTGGGTATGACCCCCAGAGGATCTTGCTGGACGGACCAGAGGCTCAGGCTTGGTACCTGGGAGAGAGGGTGACCAGACAGTCACTTGCGGCCGAGTCCTTCTTCGTACCATACCCTCCACCGGAGTCTATGAGAGCTACCGATACCCTCCAGGGTTCCGCGCTTACTGTTGCCCTAACCGGTCTGTCTCTGCAGGGCTTCGTGGATCCTCCATCAGGGTACGCAGCTTTCCGTGCTGTGAAGCTAATGAGGAACTTTCCCTTGATGGAGGTAACCCAGGTGAGTTTCTTTCAGCCTTTACTTTTATTCCTTTTGAACATGCGTGTTTTATTTTCTTATTGGATTCATTCTTCCTTGTAGCCCGTTCCTGCTGCTGCTCGGGCTCCTGCTCTACCGTCCTGGGATTGGAGTCTTAGAACAGTTTCCTACGACGAATAGACTACCACCATGGTCCCCCAATATCAGGCAGGTGCTCCTATTATTCTGCTCCAGTACGATCATGTCCCGCGGGACTATGCGGAGGAGGGCTTACTCTATGCTCACAGCATGAGAGAGTGGAATTACGGTCGAGAGTGGAGGGCAATTTCTAAGCCTTGCCTTATTTAAAATTCTAGTTTTATTCAGACATTCTGCCTTTCTTCCTTTTGCTTAGGCCGAGGGGGCGCGAGCGGCTGCTGAGACTCATACGAGGTCTCTGGTAAGAAAAAAAAATGTTCTCTTTTATTTATTTATCCTACTTTTCAAGCTATTTTATTGGTGATTTGACTGGCTCCCTCCATCCAGGAGGAACAGGTGGGGACTCTAACCCGGCAGGTAGGAGAGCTCCAGCAGCGGCTTCAACAGTTCGACATCCCTCTCAGCGATGCCCCTGGAGGCAGCGGTGCCGGACGTGGTGGAGGCGGTGGTGGTGGCGAGGGCACCAGTAGCGGTAGAGGCAGGGGTAGAGGAGGAGGCAGACGCGGCGGGAGCGGCACAGAGTCAGAGGACGAGCCTCTCAGACGCGTCACCAGTCAGACTCGAGGCCGGGGCCGGGGCTGACTTTTCTTTCTCTCTTTTCTACTTTTGAGTGTTCTTGGATAGGACTTATACTGTACCTTGGATGATTGTATATACATATGCACACACTTTACTTTTGATGATGTATTCAGGATTAGCCGGCAGGATAGGCACTTGCATTCTCTTCATTATTATTGCCTTTTTTCATTGCTATTCACCGTACACGTGACCATAGCTTGGTCCTTTTTATTATGCTCAGTATATATATTTTGCCGTATGTAGGACCATAGCTTGGTTCCTCTTTTATTTTAAACTTGAATGCTCCTGTGAATGTATGAATGAATGAATAAATGAATGTATGTGACCATGGTCTGATATTGCTTCTATGTGCTGCATGACGCACACGTTTATTCTCTCTTTTGTTTGCAGGTGGGCTGAACCACTACAAACAAACCCTGGCCAAAATGAGGCCCAGGTCGGCACTCGGTTAGGCCTCAACGGCACTTAATGAGTGCCGATGCTGCATTCAGTGAATGCCGAAACGGCACTCACGGACTGCCGCGCGGCACTTCGTCGAGTGCCGTTCTTCTTTAACGAGTGCCGCGGGTAGGTGGGCAGTTTTATTCCCCTGTTTATACTACTTCCTTCCTTCAATACTCAGCAAAAAACCATTTTTCCTTCTTTACTCCCTTCTTAAATGGCCCCTATTAGCTCCCAAATCCTTTTTCCATGGACGGATACCCTTTCCGGCATTGACAGGCTCAACTTTGAGTGCTTCAGACTGAATGATCTTTTCTCTTTTCTACGGATGAATTTGAATGAGGGCCTTCTCCGAGCTGCCATCCAATGTTGGGATCCCTTTCTCAATGTCTTTCGTTTCGACTCTCAGGAGACTTGCCCCTTGTTTGATGAATTTAGCGCCATTCTGCACACTGATCCTTTTGCTGAGTTGACAGTTCCTTTGGTTCAGGCTGGGTATGTCCGGGATTTAGCCACTCTTTTTCATACATCTCAAAATGCGGCGGGCTCTTTTATTTGTGACAGACAGGTTGACTTCGAGCGCCTCTCTTCCGTTTATGCTCCCATAGGAGACCCTTATGATGGAGAGTATCAGATCAATCGCCGTAGCGCCCTGTCGATTGCTATGCTTTCTTACTTCCTCTTTCAATCGTCTTCTGACATTCTTATATTGCCTGCGGTTTGCGGGAGATGAAGAGTACTGTTATGCTAATTCTTGGCGAGACTCTGATTGGTTTGGGCCACGCTCATACTGTCGAGGCTATGTTATCTGCAGGAGCACCTTTTATTTTATAGGTTTGGCTTATGGAATGCCTTGATCTCTTCATACACTCTTCATATCTTTGTGGGCCACTTCCCTATGCCCATATGGAGGTTCATTGCCTATTTTATTCTGCCGATGCTTGGATTGCCTGGTTTAGAGGTCTTTATCCTGGTGATATTCGCTGGACCTGTCCACAGTGCGTTTACTGCTCTGTCGCCGTACGCCTTCTTGGGTGGCCCGGCATCTGGTTGCCTGGCTTGCATGCTACTACTTTCTACATTCCTGACCGGATGCTCCGTCAGTTCGGGCTCTTACAGGACATTAATGAGACTGTTACTGCTGATTTTACTAGGGGGTCTACTTTGCGCCCTTCTGTTGTAAAGGCTTTTATCGAGGCTTGGCATGGCAGAGTTTTAGCTCATTTCCGGAGAATCCCAGCTTCGATTGTGCCCACAGCTGAGTACCTTTTTCAAATTCAAACACTGATCTAGAGACAGGCTTGCATTGATGAAAGTAAGACAAACAGGACAAAGCTCTTAAAAATTTCCAACAAGTTCTGCCGCTCGGGCGATTTTATTTTTAATGACCGAACCAAGTAGGTTGCCTACGTACCCCTAGCGGGAATCAGGTCAAGCGTAGTTCATCGAGGTAGGAGGCTTTGAAAGAAACGGTTTCAAGCAAAGTATTTCTTAAGGCGATCGAGGTTAATCGATTGCTTAAATTCAACCCCGTCCAGGTCTATGAGATAGGTCGCCCCTCCAGAGAGGAGAGTCTTTATGATGTACGGCCCGACTCAGTTGGGTTTGAATTTTCCTCTGGGGTCATAAACGGGCACTTTCAGTTCTTTGAGGACTAGGTCACCCTCAGCAAGCTTCCTTGGGCGGACATTTTTGTTGAAAGCACGAGCTATTCTCTTCTGATATCCAAGAGTATGGTTTATTGCGGCCAATCTCTTCTCATCGAGCAACATCAACTCCTCATACCTTCCTCGTATCCATTCCAATTCGGTGATCTCACACTCTGCCAAAACCCTAAGAGAGGGCATTTTTACTTCGACTGGGAGAACGACCTCCATACTGTAAACCAGTAAATAAGGTGTAGCTCCTGTAGAAGTCCTTACAGAGGTCCGGTACCCCCACAGTGCAAATGGCAGCTTTTCATGCCAATCCTTGTATATATCTGTCGTTTTTCCCAAGATTGCTTTAACAATTCTTATTCGCCGCTTCTACTGCTCCATTCGTTTGAGGCCTATACGGGGATGACTGATGGAGAGTAATCTTATACTTTTCTAAGAGCGGGATAACCTCTCCTTGGAAATGACTGCCATGATCGGAGATAAATTCATTCGGAACCCCATACCTGCAGATTATGTTTTTCTCGATGAAACTCACCACGTCTTTGGCTTTCAAAGTCGCGTACGAGGCTGCCTCTACCCATTTGGTAAAGTAATCGATTGCCACGATTATGTATTGGTGCCCATTGGAAGCCTTCGGAACTATCTCACCAATGGTATCAATCCCCCATACGAAAAATGGCCAAGGGGTGGTCATGCTATAGAGCTGTGACGGCAGGGTGTGCATTAGATTTGCATGAATCTGGCACTTGTGACACCTTCTAACATATTCACAAGTCTTTGTCCAAGGTCGTCCAATAATACCCTTGTCGGATGATCTTCTTTGCCAGCATGTGCCCATTCATATGGGGTCCACATACTCCCTCATATATTTCCTCCATCATTCTCTTAGCTTCTTTCCCATATAGGCACTCCAGATTATACCCGGTGTAGGATTTCTTCCATAGCTTATCTGCATAAATCACAAATTGAGCGGCGAATCGTCGAATCGCCTTTCTATCCTTTTCTGAGGCTCCTTCAGGGTATTTTCCTTCTTTAATGAACTTCCACACATCCACATACCACGGTATTTCCCCTTCGTCTTCTATGGCCGCGACTGTCTCGAATGAGGGTTGATTTCTGATTTCTATGGATAATGGGACCATCGTGACCCCTGAGGGGTTCTGTATCATTGATGCCAGGGTTGCTAGGGAGTCGGCCAATTGGTTTTCCTCTCGGGTAAGGTAGTAGAATGATATCTTCTTGAATTGTTCTTTCAAACTCTCCAAATAGTCATGGTATGGTCTCAGCTTTTCGTGTTTCACCCTCCAATCTCCCCGCACTTGGGATATGATCAAATTGGAATCTCCGAACACATCAACTTTTTCAACCTTTAAGGCCAGCGCCGCCTCTATTCCTACTATGCACGCTTCGTACTCTGCTGTGTTATTGGTTGAGCTGTACTTAAGCTTGACGGCCAATGGGGTAGGGGTTCCATCAGGTGCTATAAGGATAACCCTGACTCTATAGCCTAATTGATTGGCGGCCCCATCGAAATACATCTTCCACAAATCTTCCCTTACCTCCATCACTTCTTCATCAGGGAACTTGAATTCTCCTTTCTCCCTAGTTTACACAGCGAAGTCAGCTAGGTACTCGGCGATGGCTCTCCCCTTGACAGATTTGGAGGTGACATATCTGATATCAAACTCGGCTAGCATCATGGTCCATCGGGAAATTCTACTAGTCAAGGCAGGTTTTTCAAACAGGTATTTGAGCGGGTCCATTCGGGAGATAAGATCACAGGGAAGGCTAACATATAATGCCTAAGGCGACGGGTACACCAAACTAAGGCCCAACACGCTTTCTCTAAGGGTGAGTACTTCAATCGTATCCGGTCATCCTTTTGCTCAAATAATAAATAGCCTTTTCTACGTGTCCTTCTTCTCCTTCTTGGGCCAACATGCATCCCATTAAATCCTCGATCACAGAAGGGTACAACAGTAGAGGCTTCCCGGGTGAAGGTGGTGACAGGATAGGCGGGTTTTGGAGGTAGGTTTTGATTTTATCGAAGGCTTCTTGACACAAGGCATCCCACTCGAACTTCTCTCCTTTTCTGAGTAGTTTAAACAGCGGGTCGCAAGTCATGGTGAGTTTTGAGATAAAATGGTTTATGAACTGTATTCTGCCCAGGAACCCTCTCAGCTCTTTTTCATTCTTGGGTGGCTGCATTTCGACTATGGCTTTTATCTTGGTTGGGTCTACTTCGATTCCCCTTTGGGTAATAAGGAACCCTAATAATTTTCCTGTGGTGACTCCGAAGGTACATTTCTGTGGGTTTAATCTCATCCTAAACTCCCTTAACCTCCTGAAGAATTTCCTCAGAGCCTCCAAGTGACCTCTCCTCTCCTTGGATTTCACAATCATATCGTCCACATACACTTCCACCTCTTTATGGATCATGTCGTGCAATAACGTGGTAGCGGCCCGCTGATATGTTGCTCCTGCATTCTTGAGCCTAAATGGCATCACCCTATAGCAGTATGTTCCCCATGGCGTGATAAAAGTGGTTTTCTCTCTATCTTCCAGTGCCATCAGGATCTGGTTATAGCCAGAGAATCCATCCATAAAGGATAGAAGCTCATGTCCGGCGGTGTTATCAATGAGGACGTCGATATGCGGTAAAGGGTAATCGTTTTTAGGGCTTGCTTTGTTTAGATCTCAGAAATCAACGCAAACCCTAACACAACCATCCTTTTTCAGGACATGCACTATATTAGCGATCCATTCTGGATACTCGGTGACCATTAAGAAACTGGCTCTTAACTGCTTTTCAACCTCCTCTTTGACTTTGAGTGCCCATGCAGGCCTCATTCGCCTCAATTTCTGTTTTACTAGCTTCGAATTTGGAAAAATGGGGATGTGGTGTTGGACTATCTCTGGATCAATGCCTGGCATATCATTATAAGACCATGCAAAAACATCTTTGAATTCACTTAACAATTTGATTAATTCTTTGCTTTCTTCTTTGCCAAGCGTAGAGCCGATAAAGACATTTTGAGGATTATTCTCATTTCCTAGATTAATTGTTAGAATGTCCTCAATGATTTCACATACAGATTCTTTTTCTTTTTCAATTAATTTTTGTAATTCAATGGGTATTTCATGATCATCACATTTATCACGTTCATTTAGCGCGTTCGAGTAGGCAGAATCAGTCATGCTTTTATTAATTTTCTTTGGAGTGATTACAACAGACATGGAAATTGAAAGACACCTCATTTGGGCCATTACAGACTCTGGGTATGGGGGAAACCTATCACTAGACTCAAAAACCCACTCTCTCTTGTTCTCTCCTCCCAGATCGGTGATGAAGCATTCTTCCAGATCTCCTGCCTTGGTAATTTCTTCCATCTCTTCTTTCTCGGCCCTTACTTTGTCGATCCCCCTCTGATTTTCCTCATCTTCCTCACTCACGGCTGCCTCCTCCACCAGACCTTCAACGTATTCACCCTTGGCCTTTCCATGATCCATTTTCATAACCTCTGTGCTCCCTTCGCCGAACAGATCTTTCATGACAGAGCCGTCTAGCGCACCAATCCAATCCTTGGCAGTGACCATCTTGACAGGCAGCTGCAAGTATGGATCTTCATATGCAGAAAATTTGTGGGGAAAGAAGATCTCAAACCCTGGCTTTAAACATTTATCTTTCTGGTCCACCCATGGCTCTGGGAAGCCGCAAAAGGGGAATTCTTCTCCTTCCTTCACAAAATATCCATTGAGCGTCTTTAGGTAAGGGTGTAGTGGCGCATTGACGGCCTTCTTCTTTGCCCTCAGTTCCTTCTTCGTCGGCTGGTAACCCTAACCATGAGTATGAGTCTGAGTCAGAATGTGCGGGGATTCAGGCATGCCTTGATGATTCTTTCCCAATCCCATGCCTGGGAAGAAACCCATCTTTTTCATTATCCCTGCAACCACTGGACTGGCATACTGATCAAAATGGAGCGATATAAACTCTCTTGACTTTTCCTCTTCCAGCATGCTGATGAACTCGAACCCTCCCATATTTGCTCTTTCTTCTTGTAGCTGTAATTCTAGAACCGGTGCGCTCGATGATGCTTCGGACGAACGAACCCAGCTATCCCCGAGAATGTCACAGACTTTGCTCTTCCAAAAACATTTTACCTTTTGATGAATGGTGGATAGTATGGCACCTAGGCTATCCAACCATGGCCTTCCTAGCAGTAGATTAAAGGAGGCGGGTATGTCAATGATTTGGAATTCGGTTTCTTTGTCCACTGGTCCAATAGCAAGGTTAAGAAAGATAATGCCCATGAGTGTTCTCTGAGTGTTGTCATATGCCCTGACTTTTTGCTGGGATGGCACGAAAGACGATTCATCTAAGCCCGTCCGTTTGGCTATTCGGAAGGGACATACATTTAGAGCAGACCCGTTGTCAATGAGACAAGCAGGCACGGTGTTCCCCAAACATTCGACAGTGATGTACAATGGCTTATTGAGCATGGGTCCTCCGGGGGGCACGTCATCTGAGGAAAAGGTAATAGCCAAGGTCGGAATTCTGCCAATCATTCCCACAATATCTTCCGGTGCTATGTTGATGGGAACATCAGATTGGTTTAGGGCGTCCAACACTGCCTGCCTGTGGCATTTTGATGCTATCAGCAACCCCCAAATGGTGATATTGGCCTGAGTTTTCTTCATCTACTTTAGAACCCTGTCTTCTTCCTCTTCTTCGTTCATCTTCCCTTTTCCCTTGTCCAACTCTCTCCCTGGATGATCTTCCTCTAGCTCATGCGGTTTAAAGTGCCTGTCCGACTGAGTTACATGACCGACTTCTTCCCTTGCCTACAGATTGTCAACTTCTGAATCAACTTTCAAAGTACCCTCTACCATCTCTGTTTCTTTGTCGCTGTCGTACCAAAGATCATCTTCCACCTGGCTCACGTCTCGACCATCACTCCCTTGAACCCACCAGTCTGACTGTCCCATTTCACTCTTCTCCGGATGATCCTCCAAAGCACAGATTGTCGAATCCTTAGGTAGCTGGTATGGCTTTCTTGGTGTCCCGACCATAGTGATTAGCCTAGACGGATCAAAGGTTGCTTCTTCTATCCCCAAGAGATAATGGCCCTACGGTGGTGGCACAACTCGATGATTCAGAAGCGGATTTCTAGTAACATTTGGAGCTTTGGTAGGGGGTTTCGATATTACCTTATCAATGAGGTCCTGAATTTCGTGCCTTGATCTCATACACCTATCCGTTGAGTGACCCTTCTGCTGATGAAATTTGCAAAAGAGGTCCCCTTGAAAATTTGGCGGAAGCAGACTTAGTAGGGGTCGAGGTTTCAACTGACGGAGATGCCCCTTTGCTAACAGTCTATCGAGGGCAGTTGATAGTGACACTCCCAAATCTAAGAACTTCCTTGGTGCTTTGTCTCCTCCTCTCCTCGTTGTTATGTCAAATTTCCTCTCTGGTCCATTTAGTGCATTGACATCGGTGGGGCCAGAGTGACCTCCCACTTGTCCTCTGTTGGATCCTTAGTTTGGCCTCTTGTACTGGTTTGGTTGCTCCTCTTTTTTTATTACCCCCTCTTGGATCGCATCCTCTATCCTTGTCCCCACATCGAAAACCTCAGCAAAGGTGTTGATCGATTGGAATCTCATCTTTTCTTGGTATACTGGCTATAGATTCTTCATCAGCATTTGGATCTGGTCCTTCTCAGATGGCCTTTGTACCATTTTAGCTGCCTTTCCCCTCCATCTGCTCAGGTATTCGGCGAATGATTCTTTGTTCCCTTACCTAGTGGTCTCCAAATCTCGGACAGTGACATCTAAATCTTGATTGTACTCATACTGTGCTACAAATGCTTTGATCACTTCCTCCCACACCCTGGTTTTGCTTGGTTCGAGAGTAAGATACTAGGATAAAGCAACCCCGGTCAAAGTCTGTTGGAATAGGACTGCCATCATGGTTGTGCTCAGCCCTCTTGGTTGGAAAGCCCCAATACACATTCTTACATGGCTGCAAGGATTGCCGGTCCCATCAAATTTATCAAAAATTGGCATCTTAAACCCGACAGGCAGTGTCTCACGTACTCCGTCATACAATCCTTCCAGTTCCATCAGATAGGTGTCGACCCCTTGAGCCTTGTGCATCACCCTTTCCAACTTCTCTATTTTCTCGGTCAGTAGCTTCTCCTTCTCAGCTTTCTCTCTGTCTCTGTTGGCCCGTAGTGCATCAGTCCATTGTGCCTCCTGATCATCAATCCAATCTCCCTCCCCTCCTCCCAAAGGTAGGTCCATAACAGGCGGAATTATAGGTGGTGGTCGGCGATTCAGCTCTTCTATCATCCCCATCACGCGGTTCATGTTTTCGGCCTGTCGCCTCATTTGCTCCGCTTGTTGTTTTACCAGTGTCCTTAACCCAACTATTTCTTCGTTGTTTCTTTCTTCGGCCATGTCAGTGTATTCTCTTCTTATCAGTCTCGTCGTGGGATCCCTAAACCATGCTTGATTTGACGTTGATGCTATTTTTGCTCCTACAACAAATTTTGAAATTTTCTTTTTTTAAAAACTTTTTATCTTCCTTTTATCACACAAAGACATTAAAACTTTCCTTTTATATGCCACGCGGATGCAATGCATGTGTGTGTGTGTGCCTATTCTATATGCCAAAGAAAAGAAAACCCTAATCCTACCACATAAACATATAAGCACATAAAATCCTCACCCATATCAAGTGCACTAATTTCTCCTCTCATCGTGATCCTCACTACCGGTTCAAAGGTCGGATATTCGAAATTTTTCAAAAATTATTTGAAAAGTATTTCTTTTGAGATCTTTCAAAAATAATTCTCAAGAATTTTGAATCTCTTATTTAAGAATGAAAACATCTCTCAATAAAGATGATTAGATTGAAATTCTGCTTTGAAATTTATTTGAAAAGTACTTCGTTTTGAAAAACTTTCTTGGGGTAGATGGATCACATGATTAGATAACTACCGTACTTTTCATGAATTCAGATACATACAAGGTCAATGATGCTTAGCTAAACATGATATAAGAGATGCAATCTTATAATCGAAATCTAACACATCCGAAATGTCATAGGACATAAAGGGGAATTGCTTGAGAGCGATTAAGAGTTTACATGACCCGTATCAAGTGAGCATCGTCATCATCTCAAATAATCCCTTCCGGGCACACAAGACTTCCTAGGATATAATCCTAATCAAGAGTTGATTTCCTAATTTTGAAAGGTTCTACAGAAACTACTATGCAAAAGCTGGGTTTTGGTAAAATAAGGGACCCTTGATACACATCCGATAGGATGCTTAATATACCAAATCACGGTACAAGATCAAGGGTGATCACACAGTCCCATGATAACTTGACCGACCGGGTTGCCCCGAGCCTCCAAGGTCATAGTTCCGTGCAATCGACTGGCTGGATATGCAAGTAAAATGCAACAGGCACACAAAGATTAATCAATTCGATTAAAAGGATATTTTTTCAAGTCTAATCCTCGAGTGAACCCAAAATCAGAATTCTGGTGTGCGAAACCAGAGATTCTGGGTTCGATCCCCAGCAGAGTCGCCAGATTGTGGATATCGCAATTTTCTTACCCACATCTTTTCTTTTAAAATTCTTTTAAAATTTCAAATTCAAAACAAATGTGTCGCCACTTAATTTTTCAAAGGAAAACTAAGAAACCATTTCAAAAGGAAACTGATCTTTTGCGAAACCAAAGATTAACTAGGTCCGGGGATTATGGAATGAGAAGGGAAGGAGCCCATCGGACTAAAACACCCCTTCTCATCCTATCTCGCGATAGGCCTCTACTCAACATCCTTTTAATCAAATTAATTATCTAACCATGTCATCAACTAATACATATATATAGATATACGTCACAAAAGCATGTCTAAAAGGGTGCAAGATTGCTAACGATAAAATATCATTCAAAATCAAGTAGTTCAAGTAGCAAGCAATATGATATGCAAATAGGGAACTAGAGAACTTACCCGGGATCCAGCCGCGATATTAAACGTGCAATACATACAAATGAAAGGAAATCCTAGAAAAGAGTCTCTAATCACACGTATTCACATAAGGCAAGATCCTAATTCTAATGTGTCGCGCATGAGGTTAAAAAATTGATAAAATCAAAAAATTAAAATAAACTAATGAGGAGTTTAAGAAATCACACCTTATAGCGCTACAAAACAAAGTGTTAGTCCACATGATATACAAGATATGAAGTTGGATCTTAAATAACAATCCTAGACTTCTAGCTTAAATCTATTAAGTGTAATTAAATCTAAAGTGAACAAGTCCTAATTACAAACATCAAGCCACATGGATGAATGTATACATGATCAAGAGTGAATTATGAAATATTCATTGATTTGGATCACTTAGACTTTGAATTCAAGCTTAACTAATCATTATTGAAACATGGTTTAAACCTTAACTCATGAAAATATCATCTAAGCTATTATTTATGAGATTGATCAAAATTGTCATAGAATTCTGGAAATAGCTAAGAGCAGATTAGAACTTCAAAGAAATAAAAAGCATGGTTCCCGTGGTTTGATCTTGATGAATTTTAGACAAACGATGCCTCTATGTGTCTAGTTTTTAACCCAAAAACGAAATCAAAGTTTCAACGGTTGGATCTCCGGGAATTGGACAAAAAACCAGACATCACTCAGCATTCTACAACCTTCTGTCTAGAGTTCTTGCACGATTTTCTAAAAATAGCAAAAAGATAAAAATGCTTTGTTCTTTTTAGGGTGACTTCCTAACACATTAATCTACTTAGAAAAAATTATTTTGGGTCACAAATACTTTATTAATGTTCTGATTTACTTATTTCAAAAGAGTGTAACTGTTCTGAAACTCTGGACAGATTGTAGTGACTTTACAAAACTCATGACCAAACCACTTTAAACATGAAATCTCCTTAAAACAAAAATTGCAGTGGTAGAACTTTGAGTTATAGACACTTTCCCGTTGGTTTCACTTAATTCCAACGGTTAGATTGTCAACTAAAAATCTATGATCAAAACTGGTTGTGAACTCACTACGTTCATTGTCAAGTTCAACTTTTATATGTTAACTCCAACTATTAAACCATGAAGTTGGACTTAAACTAAACCATTTTCTCCTACCATTTGATGGTCATTGGAGACTAAAGACCCTTATACTTGTAGATTTCAAATGAAGTACGAATAAACTTCTCAAAATCTCAAGATGATGAATCTAAACCATGGAGATAGGCTTAGACTCAAACTACCTTCTCCTACCATTTGATGATCATTGGAGATCAACACGTGACTAATACTCATGAGTCTCAAGGGAATATAGAAAGGATTCCATAAAACATTAAGCTAGAGGACCCAAGTCATAAGTATGGACTTGGATCCATCCATTTGCTTATAAAATGAAGTGATGATCAAACTTTGACTCTCATGTAAAGCATGAGCTTACATGAGATTCAAAATATCAAACTCAAGAGCTTTCAAGAGAGATATTAAAGACCTCCAAGAATCTCAAGAGGGAAGTATAAACAATAAGAAGAAATGAAACAAAGAAAGCTAGGTAATTTGAAGATTAGAGGCTTAAAAGAAAGAATGAAAATAAACAACTTATAGTTTGAGGATCACCTCCAAACTATCCTCAAAGCTTCTCTACTTTGAAGATCTTCCAAGCTCTTCTTCAAGCTCTCCAAACTCTCTATCTCTCCCAAATATGTGTTGTTATAGTGGTATATTATGGTATATCTCTCCTTCTTCCTCTTCTTCTTATCCCATGGAAGATCCCTCTTCTTTTATAGACAAAATAACCCAGGTATTTTCAGTAAATTCGGAGTAAAAGATAGGTGTAGATATCTCATTTGGTGGTACAATGCGTACTTTCTGAAAAAAGCAGACTGCTGGAGTTAACGGCAGCCAGGAAGTCTTCCGCGGCACTCTGGGAATGCCAGAACGGCACTCTGTGAAAGCCGCGACGGCATTCCATGACTGCCGCGCGGCACTTACTGAGAGCCGCACCAAATTATTGATTGTCGCGTTTATGTCAGCCTTACTTTATCAGTTTTTTGTTTTTATCCGTACACATATACGTATTGTACCACAAAATACGGACTTTAAAAGCAAAACGACAGTCAGAAAATGTCGGCGGCATTCAGTGAGAGCCATTCCGGCATTCTGTGAGTGCCGTACGGCACTCACTGAGTGTCGCAAACAACTGTTGTGTGCCAGTTTCTGTTGAACTTCCCCTTTTTAGGTCTTTTCTTTTCTCCTTTTTCTTCAAAAAAACTTATTTTCGGGGATCTTTGCCAAATGTGATGTTTTCACTCTTGAATTTTCCTGAATACCCGGTATTTCTTTTCCTGTAAAAATTTTACCGCGTTTGGAGAACTTTCTGAAGAGCTTGGAACACTTTGAATCTTTCGGTCCTTGTCATCATCGGATATGGAGGTGACACTCTCCTTAATTTGACGTTTGGTCAAAATCGGGGTGTCTACAACAGGACCATTGACGAATTTGATGAGAAAGAAGATGAAGTATAAATGGACAGACAAGCATGAGCATGCATTTCAGGAGTTAAAGGAAATATTGACTTCTGCACCGATACTTGCGATACCTAAGAGTGGAGAAAGGTATGGGATCTACAATGATACATCACACCAAGGATTGGGGTGTGTACTTATGCAACATGGGAACATGATTGCATATGGATCTAGACAGTTGAAGGTACATGATAAGAACTATCCTACGCATGATCTGGAACTAGCAGCAATAGTGTTTGCATTGAAGATTTGGAGACACTATCTCTATGGAGAAAAGTTTGACCTGTTTTCAGATCATAAGAGCTTGAAGTATTTGTTCTCTCAGAAGGAGTTGAACATGTGACAACGAAGATGGATGGAGTTACTTAAAGATTATGACTTTTTATTATAATACCATCCAAGTAAAGCAAATGTCGTAGCAGATGCTTTGAGTCGTAAACCTCGACTAGTGATCGTTACATTACTAATCTGAGAATGGAAAGCATTGGAAGTTTTAGCTGAATTCGAGCTTCAGCCAGTGGAACCAATGGAAGGACAACATTTTGGATGCCTTATGGTACAACCAACTTTGATCAACCGTATCATAGAAGCTCATCAGATAGCAGAAGATTTGAAGTTATGGTTCGCCAAGATGTCAGCGAAGGAACCAGAAGTCTAGAGTATCAGTACGGACGGAGCCTTACGATGTAAAGGTAGACTCTGTGTACCTGACGAAGAAAATCTTTGGAAAGAAATATTAGATGATGCACATAAGTCACGAATGACTATTCATCCTAGAGGCACGAAGATGTATAAGGATCTGAAGAGAAATTTCTGGTGGGAAGGAATGAAGAGAGAAGTAGCTGAGTACGTAGCTTAGTGTCTTATAAACAAGTAAAAGCAGAACATCAAAAACCACCTAGACTTCTATAGCCGTTACCGATTCCTCAAAGGAAAATCACCATGGATTTCGTGGTATGATTGCCGAAGTCACAACAGAACCACGATGCTATTTGGGTAATTGTGGATCGACTTATGAAGACGGTACATTTTATTGCCTACAATATGATGTATCTAGTGAAACGTTTGAGCCGAATGTATCTACAGCACGTGGTATGGTTACTGACACGACTAAAAAGTTGTGCACTCTTATGCAACCCCCAAGTATAGGTAATCGTGCAAGTAATACTGGATAAGTCCAGATCGATCCCACAAGGAAGGAATAGGAAGAATGTCTACTAAGTTATAACCTAAAAAAAGGAAAAAGAGAATGAATGATTGGAGGTGTAGTAACAAATCCTAATTAATTAAATTAAACTAAATAATAAACCATAGCATAAAGAAACATAACGAATTAAATAAATAAACTAAAGGTATTGGAAATACGTGAATCCACATTAATTCTAACTATCTACCATGTATATTCATTAACGCTCTATAGAGTACATCCCTTTTCAGTATTTCGTATTTTTTTAAAGATAAATAATCAATAATCCTTTCATGACCAGGACTACATCATCACAGTCGATTTAAAATGCTTGAAAAACGGTTTAAAACAATGACTATTACTTGCACTCTAAATGGTGTTAGCATTCAAAGTGGTTTTCAAAAGTCATTGAAGAAAATAGCCTCGAGGCTTTAAGTCCTAAAAACTGTTGTGACAAACTGAGCTTATTAGGACAATTTAATGACAGATTTCTAAAACAGAAAGTCATGGAATACTTAAAAGAATCATCTCAGAAATCAACATGTTCGATCGATCGAAGCGCTCTCGATCGATCGGACAGCATCATCCTTCAATCGATCGAAATTCCTTCGATCGCTTGACTATGGTTCTGGTTCGATCGATCGAAATACCTTTGATCGATCGAGCCCAAGGTTTCTAAAGATTGCATGGCAGAGGCTGAGAATCAATGTTTCATCACATATTCCTAATGTCTAAACTACGAAAACATGATTAAACTAATACAGGAATTACAAACTAAAGTAATCATAATAGCTAGATTAATAAACAGTCAAATAGAGAAAAGGAAAAGAAAAACCTGGAATAATTTGAATATAACTTGTAATAAACATGAAACCAACTTGAATCTTCAATAATCTTCAATGAATCAATGAAAAATAGGAAAAAGTACATGAATCTAACCTAAACTACTCCTAATCTAACCCTAAAACTACCCTAAACTAGGGGTGGCCAAACGGCCCGTGGCCCGCTTGGCCCGCCCAGCCCGGCCCTAATTTTTCAGGGCTTGGGCAAAGATATTGGCCCGTTCAAGCGGGCTTGGGCAATCAATTTTAGGCCCGATCAATTTTAGGGCCGGGCTTGGTCAAAACAAATGAGGCCCGCTTAGGCCCGGCCCGGCCCGACTATTAGTAAAATATATATATTTTTTGTATTTTCTATTTTATTATATATAAATTAATATAATTTTACATAAGATATTCAATGTTTATGTATTATCACAAGAGTTTTTATTGCATTTTTGTGAATAATGTGTCTTAATAATCATTCAAAACATTAATTATGATAATTTTTTAATTTTTTTAGTTCAAGTTTTTAAAAATATAAAATAAAAATTAGCAATAGGCAGGCCCGCGGGCCGGGCTTGGGATTTTAGTGGTTGGTGCCGTGCCGGGCTTGGGCAACCAATTGTAGGCCCGCCACGGGCCGGGCCGGGCTTGGGCAAAGGTACTTACCCTTAGTATAGAGTGCAAGCCCGGCCCGAGCCCGGCCCGGCCCGGCCCATGGCCACCCCTACCCTAAACTGCTATTTTCTGCGTTCTGGAGCGTCCTTCTTTCGTCTGGCGTCAAAACGACTTATATATAGGGTTCCTGCAGAGTTTACGCAACTTTTGAGGAAAAATAAAGTTCGATCGATCGAGCTTAGTTTGATTGATCGAAGGTTCGATCGATTGAACTCTGCTCAAGGGCTTGAACTCTCTGATTTTGACAGCTCTACGCACTGATGGGAGAATGACCATAACTTTTCACTCGGACCTCGAATTAACCTCCCGCTTACAGCCACGTGACCGTAACTCAAAGATCTACATTTTGTATCTATGGAAAAATCTTCCAAATCTGAAGTCTTCATTGTCAAAATTGGCATTTTCTCAGCTGCTTCCGTTGTTCACTTCACCAGAATCACTTTTCTTTAGCTTCACTTCATTGATTTACATTCTAATACCTATAAAACAATACATAAACATATGTTTTAGCATTAACACAATAAAAAGAACATTGTTATTAGATTGAACCTAACTGTAGAGACTTTGGGGATAAAAGTATGCATAAAGAACCATTAATACACTATGAATATGCACTTTTCACCTCGAATCACACCCCCCAACTAGCTCGTTGCTAGTCCCTAGCAATGAAGCGAACTAAACAGTGTTTATTTAACTCTAAAAATTATAAACAAAAGAAAGCAAAAGAAAGTAAAAATCCTAACTCACTTTCGCAGGAATCGCGATTGCATTTAGCCTATGCAACAAGCCTTTAAACCCCTAGGTTCCCCCTAGTGGACGAGTGTTCTCTCGTGAGGGTTTACAGTGAATCTACCCACAAAGTTCATGTTTAAGGTAATGGTTCTAGTTTAAATATTTTCAAGGAATTTATTTTCTCTCATTTAGCAATATAGTTAAGCTCAACAACCACATGAAACTCTCTAGTAAGCCATAGCAATGCAACATACACATTATAGTTAATCTACTATCAAAGTCATTAGAATGTTCCATACCTATTAATCTTCAAGTGAGTGAGTGAATGGACAACCAAAATACAAAACTTTAATTTCAAAGCTCGCATAACCTTAGACGCTATCAAGACGTTTATTTTGACTCAACTCTCACCGGGATTACACTCTCAAGATGAAATCACTCCGAATTAGGTGTAATAATTATCACTCATGATATGGAAGCTATAAAGAGTAAATGTAAATAGAATCTAATGCTTCTCATATCTAAATAGAAAAACGGAAATTTATAGTGCACAAAGTCTCATGAAAGGATACTTTTCACTAGAAGAGCGAGATACCGTGGATAACTCTCTCGTTACCTTAATTTCAAATCCAATTTACCTAAAATCATCAGGACTTTGAAAAAAAGGTGTTAGGTGAAAGACGAAAGAGCTCGTGATATTCAATTAGGTCAACAGATGTGATTGGAATGTCTACTATAATTTTTCAAACTCCCCGCATCTCCAATCTCTCTCTTGTCTTCTCTTTTTTTCTTTTTTTCTTTTTTTTTTTCACACTCTTCTTTTTATTACTATTTTTTTCTTTTTCTTTTGTAACAACCAATGGTATTTTTTTTTTCTTTTTTTTTTTCATGCTTTTCTTTTTTTCTTTTTCTTTTTCTTTTTTTTTCATCATTTTTTTTTCTTTGCCAACTTTCCCTTATTCACACTACCAAACCTCTTGTCAAGAAAACACATTCCAATCACTCTTAAATGAAGAATTGAGGCTTGAACTCCTAATTTGGAGTTAGGTATAGACTTTAGGATTGTGAAGACAAGGCGATTATGATAAGCTCAAGAGGTGAAATAAAGGAATAGCATAATAGTAGGCCAGGGTTTTATTATCCATGTATGGTCAAAAGATGGCCTAAATCATATTCTAAGTTCATAGAATTATTCATTTCAGTAAATTCAAGAGCTCTAAAGTTTGGTAAATCCTGAACGTTCTCTTCTAGTAATCAGTCAAAATGAAGAAGAAAAATGAGACTTACAACTAATTAAAACGCTTTTCAAAAAGTAAGAGTAATTTTATAAAACCCTCAAACATAAAGAATGGCACAAAAGCTCACTTGGGTTATTAGTCTCCACTACAGTCTCTCAAGATACCTAAGCTATGCTTACTAATCCATTTTAGCTAAGTACAAGGTTGTCACAACGTGCTCAAAGTTGTTTGAAGATTAAAAGGCATAAAACATACTATAACTAAGATAGTAAACAAACTATCATAGTATACTACATAGTAATAATATACAAAAAGTAACACTAATGCATCATAACTAACTACATTAACTATGAGAGAAATACAAGAACCATTTTATTATATTAAAAATAAAAATAAAATTTTAAAATTTTTGGCAATTTTGATTTACTGAGTCATGTTGCTAAGCAGGTATATTGACATTAAATCATAAAAAGAAAGAAAATGAGGCATGCAATGACTCACTCCCCCCCAACTAAAACTAGACATTGTCCTCAATGTTCTAAACTAAGCTCATGGACATGTAAAGTAAAGCGAGAAAAGGAAGGATGTTACCTCGTGGCGTTAATATCCAATTTGTATTTATTTATTTATGTATTTAGTTACCTGCAAAATCATTAGTAGCAACAAGGAAAAAATAGAGAATAAAATACAACAACTTAGTAAATAAATTCGGTTACTCAAGACTTTTATCATAAATTAATAACCGAAATTTTTGAGGATCCTCCCAATGAAATAATTTAACAGTGAGAAGAACGTTGGGATCCTCATAAAAATGCAACTCCCCCCAACTAATGTCAAGCTCGAGGTCAGAGGAGATGATGCAAAACCAATGGCTTCCAAAGTTATTGGGGACAGTTACCACACTTTTTAGGAATTATACTCAAGGAAAGATCTTTGGTGTTGGTATTTTCTATAATAGCCTCTATTTTTTTATTATCAAAAACAGGCAGAGGCCATGGTTCAATAAAAGGGCAGGGTCTAAGTGATGTTCTAATGAATCTTCTTTACCCTCCTCTTGTATTAGAACAGAATCTATGGAGATGTGATCATAAGAATTGGATTTCTGTTCTATGTAACTAGTTTTGGATTGGACTTGGATAAAACTATCTATTTGAGCCTTAATGTCAGTATTACTCAAAAAGGTCAAGCAGTCTAGCAGATTACTAGCTTCTTGTTGAAGTTTAAGATTATCTAATGTGGGCCAAATAGTTTCTAAGTCCTCTCTCAAAGAATTTTGAAAATTAAAATTTTGTGAAAAACTTGTGCTAGAATCCTTACCATCCTCTTCCACAATACATTCTATTTGTTCATTATTAGGGTACACATGATTTTCAAACTCGGGATGAGAGCATTGATTGATAGAGAGGATAGGTGATGGTAAACTTGGTGACACCACCTCTTCGGCCGAAAGAGGTGAGGGTTCATGAATATCAGATGAATCTAAATTGAATTTAGAAATTTCAATAACGTCCTCCCTAGGGTCACTATCAAAGGTAGGGGTAGAGTCAACAGGGGACTCATCCTTTCCTAATTGCGTGCAATCACCTAAACTCCCATCTTTTAAAACCTCATTCTCATCCTCGTAACTCTCCTCACTATATGTGTCATCAATTGAAGTACTCTGAACCAAGAGACTATGCAATTTTATCCAAGCAGTGAAGGAGTTGATATCTGGGATTGTGTATTGAGGAGAAGATGATTCTACAACTTCATGCTCAATGGTTTGGTTTTGGAGTTCTTGTTGGGTTATCACTTTCTCGAGTGAGTTGTTAACCTCATTCGGTATAAACCCGTCATTGTCCTCTAATTCCATTCCATTGTTAGTGTCTTGAAATTTAGGTTGTAGTGTTGAAGGACTGATATAGTCTTCTAAAGGTTGGCTAGCATATGCTTGTTGATATCTAGTTTCTAATTTATCAAGTGCACTATCTAGCCTTTTTATTTCACTAAGCAGTAATTTTAACATACCATTATCCTCAACATGGTTATTCTCCTCATTATTACTATACGAAGTTTCGCCCCATTGTGGTTGATAGTAATTCCCATCCCATTGTGTTTGTGGACAAGACTCGCCAAAGGGAAAGTCTTGGTGCGTTTGGTAATCGTGGCAGCTACTACTATATCCTACATTATCATTTTGGTTATATCCCCATTGCGGTTGATAGAACTCTTCATGTGGAGGTTCTTGATACGTTTGATAATACGGGGGACTACCACTATTGTTTTCCCATTGTGGTGGTTGGTAGCACTCAGGTTGATAATCTGCGTCATATGTGGGTGCTTGCCAACTCGGGGATAGCTATTTTGATTTTCAAGTGTGTACCTATTATTGGTGTTTGTGTTGTATGGAGGGTAATATGGATAAGACATGTTTATCCAAAATTTTTAAACAATAAAATTTTTATTTATTTACTTGTGAGAGAAAAAAGTCCAAAGTTTTTATTATTATTAGTACTTTTTTCTTAATTTTTTTTTTTGAAAAGTAAGAAAAAAAATTTAGAAATAACTTAGTAAAATCCTAACCTAGTTGCCTTTCCCGGCAACGGCGCCAAAAACTTGACACGGCTTAAATAGTTGTGCGCTCTTATGCAACACCCAAGTGTAGGTGATCGTGCAAGTAATACTGGATAAGTCCAGGTCCATCCCACAGGGAAGGAATAGGAAGAATGTCTACTAAGTTATAACCTAAAAAAAAGGAAAAAAAGAATGAATGATTGGAGGTGTACTAACAAAACCTAATTAATTAAATTAAACTACATAATAAACCATAGCATAAAGAAACATAACTAATTAAATAAATAAACTAAAGGTATTAGAAATACGTGAATCCACATTAATTCTAACCATCTACCATGCATATTCATTAACGCTCTATGGAGTACATCCCTTTTCAGTATTCCGTATTTTTCTAAAGATAAAGAATCAATAATCCTTTCATGACCGGGACTACATCATCACAGTCGATTTAAAATACTTGGAAGATGGTTTAAAACAATGGTTATGACTTTCACTCTAAATGGTGTTAGCATTCAAAGTGGTTTTCAAAAGTTATTAAAGAAAATTGCCTTAAGGCTTTAAGTCCTAAAAACTGTTGTGACAAACTGAGCTTATTGGGACAATTTGATGACAGATTTCTAAAACAAAAGGTCATAGAATACTTAAAAGAATCATCTCAGGAATCAACATGTTCGATCGATCGAAGCGCTCTCGATCGATCGGACAGCATCATCCTTCAATCGATCGAAATTCCTTCGATCGCTTGACTATGGTTCTAGTTCGATCGATCGAAATACCTTCGATCGATCGAGCCCAAGGTTTCTAAAGATTGCATGGCAGAGGCTGGGAATCAATATTTCATCACATATTCTCAACGTCTAAACTACGAAAACATGATTAAACTAATACAGGAATAACAAACTAGAGTAATCATAATAGCTAGATTAATAAACAATCAAATAGAGAAAAGGAAAAGAAAAACCTGGAATAATCTGAATATAACTTGTAATAAACATGAAACCAACTTGAATCTTCAATAAATCAATGAAAAAGAGGAAAAAGAACATGAATCTAACCTAAACTACTCCTAATCTAACCCTAAAACTACCCTAAACTGCTGTTTTCTGCGTTCTGGAGCGTCCTACTTTCGTCTGGCGTCAAAATGACTTATATATAGGGTTCCTGTAGAGTTTACGCAACTTTTGAGAGAAAATAAAGTTCGATCGATTGAACTCTGCTCAAGAGCTTGAACTCTCTAATTTTGACAACTCTGCGCACTGATGGGAGAATGTCCATAACTTTTCACTCGGACCTCGGATTGGCCTCCCGTTTACGGCCACACGATCGTAACTCAAAGATCTACATTTTGTATCTGTGGGAAAATCTTCCAAATCTGAAGTCTTCATTGTCAAAATTGGCATTTTCTCAGCTACTTCCGTTGTTCTCTTCACTATAATCACTTTTCTTTAGCTTCCCTTCATTGATTTACATTCTAATACCTATAAAATAATGCATAAACATATGTTTTAGCATTAACACAATAAAAAGAACATTGTTATTAGAATGCACCTAAATGTAGGGACTTTGGGGATAAAAGTATGCATAAAGAACCATTATTACGCAATGAATATGCATTTTTCACCTCGAATCAGCTATATAGCATACCTGTGTCTATTGTGTCAAATCGAGATTCACGTTTTACTGTAGAATTTTGGAAGAGTCTCCAAACAGTGATGGGAACAACATTAAAGTTAAGTTCAACTTTTCATCCACAGACTGATGGGCAGACAAAGCGAGTCAATCAAGTAATGGAGGATATGCTACATGCTTGCGTTATTATTTTGAGAGTTCTTGGGAGATGCACTTGGCACTGATCGAGTTCGCCTACAACAACAGTTACCATTCGAGTATAGGAATGGCACCATTTGAAGCTTTGTACGAAAGACCTTGCCGATCGCCGCTTTGTTGGGACAAAGTCGGAGATACTCAACTTCTTGGGCTAGAGATGGTATGAAAAACTAGTGAGAATATCCAGATTGTATGTGAGAAGATGAAGACTGCTTAGACCCGACACAAGAGTTATGCTGATAAGCTACTCAAAGACTTAGAGTTTACCGTTGGAGATCATGTGCTACTCAAGGTTTCACCTAATCGAAGGATTGTTCATTTTGGTCAGAAGAGAGGCAAGTTATCTCTGTGATTCATTGGACCATTTGAGATTCTAGAACATATTGGGAAGGTTGCTTATCGCCTTGCATTGCCGCCGAAGATGTCAGGAGTGCAGAACGTGTTCCATATTAGTATGCTGAGGAAGTGTGCTCATAACCCGGCGTACGAGATCAACTTCAAAGACATTGAAGTCAACGACAATGTTACATTCAACGAAGGACCAGTTCACATTTTAGATCATGGAGTCAAGAAGCTCAAGAACAAAGAGATTCTGTTAGTCAAGATCCAGTGGAAACATCATGATGAAGGTGGATGATGTAATACCCTTTATTTTCAATATTTATTTATGCACAATGACTTTATATACTTCCCTTGATCAATACCTAGAATTTAACTTTCAATCGATCGAAGCCCTTTCGAGCGATCGAGCATTTCTAAGTTCAAGCGATCGAACCCTATTCGAGCAATCGAAACCCTACCGACCTAAATTTATGACGTGGTCCCCACTTCAATTGATCAAACCTGGCCAATCTGAGCTCAAGCGATAGAACTACCTTTGATCGATCAAATTTGTAATCATCAAAATTCTAGTTTTTGAGCAAACATTGCCACCTGCACTCCTCCCCCTCTATATATATGATTGTGATCATGTGTAGGGGGAGTTTGCTGAACTTGAGAGAGTTAGAAAGAGAATATGTGTGCTTGTGTTATATATGTTATACACATACATCCATATATACGCACACATTCATATATCTATATATACACACAGCTTGGGAGAGAGAAAAAAAGAGAAGAAGAAGAAGAAGAAGAAGAGAAAGAGAAGGAGAGATAGAGACGTAGAAAGGAGCAGAGAGAGAAAGAGGAGGCCATTGGAGGTCACCAAGCTAAAGCTCTACCAAACGTACCTTAACAACTTTCGGTGAGTTCCAAACTCACTCGATAGCTTAGTTATGATGTGTTACATATTCTGGACATGTTTTTAAGGACCCAAACACACCCTACCAAATTCTGGATGTTCACTGCAGAATCTATAGCAAACGAAGTTCGACCAATCGAAATGAGTTCCATCGATCGAACAACCCTGAGTCTCAATCGATCGATATGCTTTCAATCGATCGAGACCACCTTCACTTCAATCGATCGAGACCACTTCAATCGATCGAACTCTAGCAGAACAAGGATATTCCTTTATTTCATTAATTCATAATGCGTAGTTGTTTAAATTGATATCCTATATTTCTATTATGTGATATTATGGGTTACGGAGGTAATGGGACATAATAATGAGATTGAGATAATTCTGGTGAGTAAGGCAGTCAGGTTCAGGACATTGATGTTAGTACGATGCGATAATGAGATAATTGTTGAGGTATAACAATGGGTAACATTGGATAATTGGGGTTTGAGTTAGTAGGTGGTTAGAATACTTTCGAGGTTGTGTTGGTCGAGCTGATGATTCGCTCAGGTTGAATTCGATAAGCGTGTAATAAGGATTTAATTAGGATCGTGAGAATTATGGGTGTATTGTACTCATAAGCGTTCTTAAAAGCGGTGAACAATAAAAGTTCTTAAAAGCGGTGAACAAGAGTAGTTGTGGCATGCCCATGGTTTGTATTTACCAGAGCTATGTATATACAGTACTCGCAAGCATTCTTAAAAGTGGTATAGTGTTGAACAAGAGTATGGGTACATCCATAAACTAGTCGTTATATGAGAATGATGTATGTGTGCTCGCAAGAGTTCTTAAAAGTGGTATAGCGATGAACAAGAGCACTAGTATGCTGTGATGATATAATCAGTTCGAGATAGTCAGTCGGGATTTGGTACAATCAGTCTTAGAGTTGGGAGATAATGAGAATCGGTTAATGAGTCTGAAGGAAAGAGCAAGATATTATTAGTATCACTATTATATATTGTTCATGACTGGTAATTACGTTATTTCTATGAGACTGTGTTAGTTAGTTCTCACTCAGCTTTCAGTAAGCTGATGGCCTTTATTTCCTGGACATTTCCCGTCCAGACTACCCTGTCCTTAACAATACAGGTTATGGAACCTATGATGATGGCTATTACCCAGAGTTTGATTATGCAGAGGGTGGTGTTACTAACGTTGGTTATGCTGGAGACAGCTATTATGCTGATGTCGATCCTTATGCCAGTTGAAGATTTGAAGATAGTTATATCTAGTTTATATTTCTGTTATTCTTGTTGAACTCTGCTTAGTTTTAATTTGACGGGTACTTGGGCATATGTTGTTTCCATACCTACTGTGATCCTGTGGACCATACTCTAATGTTTGTAATAGATACGATGTTATTATATTTCAGTTGTTAATGTTCTTGTTTTCTTGTGGACTAGTACTGTGTAGTGTGGATAATTAGTGACCTTCACTTATCATTCCCTATGGACCCAAAAATGAAATTTATTTTTCTCTATTTTTGCTGCTTTGGGGTGTGACACCATCAAATCCATTAATACTGCAGGGGTGTTAGCGTCCAAATGACATCACTAAGAACTCATAATGACCATATCTGGTTCTGAAGGCAGTCTTCAGTAAGTCTTTTGGCCAAACGAGTAGTTGATGAAATCTCGATCATAGCTCTATCTTTGAGAAAGTCGTTGCTCCCTATAGCTGATCAAATAGATCATCTATCTGAGGAAGGGGATACTTCTTCTTAATCGTGACCTTATTTAACTCTCTGTAGTCAATATAAAGTTGGAGCAATCCGTCTTTCTTTTCACGAATAGCACTGACGCTACCCAAGGTGATGTGCTCAGTCGAGTGAATCCCAAATCCTCTAACTCTTGGATTTACTTGTTCAACTCCTGCATTTCCATCGGAGCCATCCGATAAAGGGGTCTTAAAAATCAGCAATGTTCCTGGTACCAATTCTATGCAGAAATTGATGTCCTTCTTGGGTGGTAATCTAGTAATGTCTTGGAACACTTTTAGGAAATATCGAACCAAGGGTATCTGGGCTATAGAGGTCTTAGTACTAGAACTCTCCATAGCATCCAAATGACTAGTCAAAAATGCGTCACACGAGGGGTTATACTGAAAACAAAAAGACGCACTTTCGGGTACGGAGAACAAAATCAACTTACTGGTACAATCTAACTTAGCGTGATACTTCGTAAGTTAATCTATTCCCAGGATCACATCAAACTCTTTCATCGATAATACGATCAAGTCTGATGGGAGAACTCGGTCCTCAAGGGTTAAAGCGTAGTCATTGCATACCTTACTCAACTTAACCATTACTCCTAAGGGAAAAACAACATTAAGGGCATCCTTAAGCGTTTGAGGTTCCAATCCCAATCTTTGAACAAGTCTAACAGCGACAAAAGAATTCATAGCTCCCGTATCAAATAGAACTCTAATCTGGCTACCATGTAACATGAGAGTGTTGGAAAAACAGGTTTAAATGGAAAGTTTAAACGCGCAGCGGAAAAATCAAGTTATGAAACTTTATTGGCATGCCTGGATCTACTACTCGTCAATTCTACAGATACGCACAAGAGGGGACACGAGTTATACCTTAGTGTCTTGAACCCAATTCTGATCTTCAACTTCCAGCAGCCTCCACTAGATGATCTTCACCCTTATGACTCCTGCGGATGCCTGCCAGAAAGACTAGGGTTGGTGGGAACCCTAATGGAGAGGATAGAGAAGGTTTTGGGACTCCAAAACAGTTTCTGCAGCTTCTGATGTTCAAAACGACGAACAACCTTTTCCAGAACGCAGCTGCCCTATTTATAGATTCCCAGAACCGACCTAGACTTCGAGCGATCGAAGTGCCTTCGATCGATCGAACATTCGATCGATCGAACCATCTTCGATCGATCGAACCTTCAGACTTCAATCGATCGAGACATCTTCGATCGATCGAACCTGTCTGGACATCATCCTCAAGCATCTTTCCAAGCATCCTGGCGGAGCTAAGAGTGGGACCTCCTAGGCTCTTTATTGTTGGCTCAGACCAGTTTGTTAATTACCATGACCAAACTCTTTGATCAGCAAACTAACTAACTGGTCAGTTAAAGTTTACTCCACTATAAAACGATAACTGAACTCCAACGCAAAAGAACATATCCGAAGCGATAACTAGACTTGTATGGTGTACTAATGTCCCTCTACCGTCAGCATTCGTAATCATATTCAGGTAATCGGATAACTGTTACTGTCAACCTGAATCATGATTACTTCTTGTATTCCTTGAGTCCCATTCACCTCTCATGATTACCAAACATGTTGATAACTCTTATCAACAAGACTGCAGTACTCAGTAATCGACTTGGTGACATTCTCAAGGGAATGCTTACTCTGAAACAGAGGGTAGATTCTATCTTGACAATGCATGTTCACAACCCTATGAACATGACATACCCAAGATACCCAGGTGTTGATCTTTTATAGACCTCACTGATTGGTAAATCAAAGCAGTCATATCCACAGTCTGTGTTCATAATCGTCTCAAGATTGAGAACACGTACCTTATACAAGTTATGAGTTCCTATTGACTGTTTGACAGTCTTAAGCGTCAATAGGAAACTCAGGTCCGTCAATGCACTATAAGCACTAGCATATCAACTAAGAGCTACACTCTAGTGATTGAGATTAATCACTCCATCCAATGGTAGTTAATTATGCTACAGTGTAGACTTGATGAGGTATCCAGTCTCATCATCCACTGTGACACATTCTAAGTATTAAAGAATAGTAATTCGTATCTCACTTGTGTGCATCTCATACACACACGAATTACTTACTATAATACTTAAGGATTAACAATCATCTCATGAAAAGAACATACACAATAAAATGTAAAGCTGATATCCATATATTAAAATGTCAATGTCTCATACAGAAAGTAATGGTTTGAGGGCACAAACCCAACAGAGAGCACCTTCTATATTAAGCTGCGCTTTATCCTCATAGTCGAATCCCTCTGGGATGATAGCATTTAGCCTAGCCTGTCCGGGCTTAGCTTGAGCAATTTTTCCATATTATCCACCTAGTGGTGCTCGACAATCTTTGGCGAGGTGCCCCAACTTACCACAGTTTTAGAAGATCATTGCGCGACTATTTTTCTTTGGGCGTTGGTAGTGCTTGCAAGATGCCCTAGTGTCCTGCAGTTGCAACAATCTCCTGGCTTCCCTTCAATAGCAGCAGGTAGTGCGGCTATTTGTTTGGGAGGAAAGGTTGGTTGGTGCTTCCTTTCTCCATTCTAAGCTCTCTTTGTTCCTCAAAAATAGGCTGGGGGTCACGACACATACTTTTCTTTCATCACGGGTTAGCCCACCGGTTGCTTCGGTGCTTGGCATCCATCTTGTTCTAGCCCAAAAGCTAGCTTGACTATCATCTCGAATGTCTGATTCAGATGTCCCTTAGTCAGGTGTCGAAGATGTGGGTTCAGCTCTTGGTGGTACCTCTTGATCTTCTTCTGGGGAGTATCTATCTGGTGCTAGATGAAACGAGACTGTAGACACCCCAATTTTGACCGACCGTCAAATTCAGGGTGCAATTATCCCTAAAAACCAATGACGAAAATGTTCGGTGGAATTTGAAAGCCTTCAAGGATAATTCAAGCTCTTTGGAAAATCCCTCAAATCTCTAAGATTGTAAAAATTTAGAAGGGAAGAAGGCAAATCAAGTGCTAAGGTAATTTTAGGTGGGAAATACATATAAAAGAAAATAAACAAAAAAATATTTTTGTGTGTGTATGGATTTTTTTTTTAAAAGAAAAGAGTTTAAAGAAGAAAAGAAAATAAATTTGAAGAAGTAAAGAAAAGAAATTTGAAAAAAATATATATACATATATATAAATGAAGGGGATGAGGCAACACATGGTGAAGCCGGTGGCACTCACTAAGTGCCGTGCCGGCAGTTAGCGAGTGTCGGACTGGCACTCACTGAGTGTCGCGGACAACTCGCCAAATGTCGCCCGCTATAACAGTCTATTTTTTTTAAAATACGTATTTAACACCCAAAGATGCCATTGCACATGGGAGATCATCTCGAATTTACTAAATTAACCCCCCCCCCCCCCCTCAATTGGTATATATAAGGAGATGATTATCTCCATTGAAAGGGGTTGCACAATTTAGAGAGATACTTTGGTTTAGATAATTGATATACACTTGAGAGTATAATTGAGAGAATTGAAGGAAAGCCGTTGAAGAAGGTTTGAAGAACTTGAACAAGAGCTTGGAGAACATTGAAGATCTCCATCAAAACCAAGAAAACCTTGAGGATATTTAGGGGTAATCCTCTAACTTTAGTTTATTTTTGGTATTGATTTAATCATAATTCATAGAAATCTCTAGGATCTTTTACACAATTTTCAAAAAGTCTCTACTAAACTCATTTCATCACACACCACTTGAATTGTGATTGAATTCTCTTTTTTTTATTGATTTGAATCTAAGTAGCTAAGGATTTAAAACAAAACAAGTTTTCTAAAACAATTTTGACTTGGATCATCAATTAGATTTTGATTTCATCTCTCTTTGTTCATGCTCTTCTCTTGGGATTCATGAGATCTTTAATATCTCACTTGAATCCCATGAGTTTGATCCTTTAATTTTCTGTAAATTTATGATATACATGGGAATTAAGGTTGATCTTAATTATGTTTATGTACAATTGGTGGATGTAAGTCTATATCTATGACTTGGATTATCCAATTTGAGGTTTCATGGAACCTTCTTCATATTCCTTTAAAGTTCATGAAGGTTAGTTGTTTTTATGCCTCCAAGGACCATTAATTTGAGAGGAGAAGTAAGTGATATAAGCCCTAGTTCCTCAAGGATCATGTATTGGGAGAGGAATTAGATGTAGATCTAGTTTTTCTCATGGTTTGATTATTGAATCCAAGTGTTCAAGTTCACCTAAGGGATTGAGTAAGTCCTTAGAACCCATGTCCAAGCTCTCTTGAGAGTTCGATATTGGTTTCTTCAAGGCTAAATCCATGGGAATCCTACACTATGATGATTTTTTTTTATGTTGATCTTAACCACACTTGGTCAAGATTCTTCATAGAATCATGGATCTAGTTTAGTTTGGTTTGGTTTATGGATGACAATTCATCAGTGGTGCACTGATTTCAATGACGGCCTATGATCAAAGATTTTTAATTAAATCATGATCCGTTGAATTTGAATGAGACCAATTGGAATGTGTTAATAACACTTAATCCTACCACTGCAATTTTTGTTTTGAATAGATTTCATGGTTGGCATGGTTTGATCATAAGTTTTGTAGGATGACTACTCTCTATCCAATATTTCAGAATAGCAAACTCATTTTAAATTGTTTGGATCTTAACCAAACATTTTTGGCATTAAAAAAATTTCTATGAAGTTTAATGAGTTAACAAGAATCTCCAAAAAGATTGAAAGGTTTAATATTAATTTACTGTTTTTAAGAAATCATATAAAATCTCTGGACAGAGAGATGATGAATCCTAAGTGGTGTCTAATCTTGGTCCAATTTCCAGAGATTGGACCATTTGATCTTTGATTTTCTTTTTAGGTTAGATAATATACACATAGAGGCATATCATACTCAAAAATCATTAAGAAGTATGAGAAAAAAATGAGATTGGTAAAAGAAATAACAGAGACAGATTTCTACTAAACCCTTCACAAACAAGGTTCAATCAGAAGTGGTAATCTGCCTTCTAATTTGAGTTTAGTTACAGATCTACTCCTAAAACAAGTAAGTAAATTGGAATTGGAATTAAAAGACAAAGGAAAGACAACAGTGTAAAGATATAAGAATGCTAAGTGTTTGGTTGATCGAGGATCTCTTTCTCTATCATTCCAGTCCTTTAAATAGATCGCAGTGTCTGTAATCGCTGCCCAACAGTTGAGAAACTACACATTATCCCCATGATTTTGGAGTAGTGGGTCTTCGTCCATAACCGTAGCTATCACAATCCCTGCGTTATACGTGTTGTTGATCTTCTTCAACATTACCGCCAATAACTGCTCTGCCATTGATGTGGCATACGCACTTGGTTATAGCATATGTTGTGTCGCATCAGTCTGCACTTCCCATCAGTCTATTTTCGTGCACATTCCACGTGTAATTTCCAATTGGATTTAGTGGGGCCCCTTTTAATTTCTATTTTATGGTACAAACAGATATAGTTAGGACCTTTTGAAATTAAAGATACCTAAACATATGAGATTTACAATAAATCCTCTGAATTTCTAATCACCTATAAGTAAGTCTTATCATATTTAAACATTGAATATACACATGGTTAATTACTTACACTTGAAATTGTTAATCTGAAGGTGTTGACATAGCTAGTGTGGTGACCGTAATGTTGTATTGGGAGGAAACATATGCACTGGACTTGATGGTATATACTATGATATGAACAGTCAAAAGTTCAATCAATTGAGAACTGACACTGAGTATACAGAACTTGTTAGGAAAGTTAGTCAGAAAATGGGGGTTGATCACACACAGGTTTGATTGAAGTTCATGTGTAGGTATCTGTCAGTTCTAGGATTTTAAGTTGCCAAGTTTATGCTGATATAAGTAGATGATGAGGAAAGTCTGCAATTAATGCTAGAAACGGAATCCGACAATACGGCTATAAACACTATAGATCTATATATTGAGACTGAAAATATTCTTGTGCCTCATCAAACAAAAAATGATTGGATTGGGCCAAACACTTCTTTTTTGACACAAGAAGCTGGCAACTCAAACCCATCCTTACAAGGGTTATTGCCTTCTATGTCTACCCAGTCCTATAATTATTGGTAACATGTGAATGGTTCAAATCTAGTGGAGAATAATCAGATTGAATATAAAACTTCGTTGCAAGATAATGTTTTAGAAAGGTATGAGTTCGTGGGTGTTCAGTTCGATCAAGATGATCGCGGAGATGCTGTTCGAGAAATTATTGCCTCTGAGAGTCGTGACTGGGCAGACAGAGGGATGTACACCAATGTGACACCAGAGAACTAGGAGGAAGAATATGTGATTGCAGACGAGTTTACTGGGGAGATGAATCAGATGATGATGTCGAGCTAATTGCCCAAGTAAATCTTGAAAATGCTTTGCATAAGGCTCGTTTGAAAACTTTTACATCTGTTGGCTTGGGTACCTAAGAAACTTGTTATGCTCCAAGGATTCACGATAGGACATGGAATCCAGATCGAGATGAGTTGGTGAATGGAACGATGTTCAATACAAAAGAGGAGCTTAAGAGAGCTTTGCAATTGTACTCGATAATAACACATCAACAGTATGCGGTGACTCAAACCAATTCCACCCATTGGTCATTGAAATGTAAATAGGCACAAGTGACTGGTTGCAAAAGGGTGCTTAAGTTGATGAATGGGATGTCTGAAATCATAAAACTCGAGCAACTGCACACTTCTTTGTGCCCTACAATGAACCTTGATCATAGTAATCTACATTCTAGGCTAGTGGGTAGGGACATAAGGGCAATGATTAAGGAGGACGCATCTATTATGTTAACGGTGATGTCGCACGTGAAAGACATGTACAAATGCACCATCATACAAGAAGGGAAGGGCTACTGAAATATGTATTTGCTATGTTTGATGCAGGGAGGGGCTACTGAAATATGCTTGTTGTTGATAAAATGACTTCTTGTAGAAGTCGCAACTTCAAGTACCGACTTATAGAAGTCGCTATTTGAAGTTGCGACTTTTGTCTAAATTTTTTTTTGTTGAAATCACGGATTCAAGTAGCGATTTATAGAAGACGCTACTTGAAGTAGCAATTTCTTTCTGGATTTTTTGATGAAGTCGCAATTTGAAATAGCAACTTCAAAAAGTGATGAGTTTAGGAAATAAGTTGAAACGTGATGGGTCAAGGAAATAAGACCCGGAAAGTGACGGGTCGAGTCAAAAACTCGGCAAGTGCCCCCTCTTGCCCCAATGTGGCTCCGCCCATGGTGCCCAGTACTACCAACCACCAGTACAAGGTCAAGACTAGTCTTGAGAACTCCAAAATGAACAATTTCTAGACAAAAGAAAAAGAAGAAAGTTGACTACTTATCAGTATATAACTATCAAATTCAAATAGTAAATACAACATTTCTGTGTGCGAGTGCACGTACACGTGGGAAAAAGAAGAAAGTTGTGTGCTTTCTGAGATAGCCTGTGGAAGGAAGGAACAAGGAGTGAGTTAGGCAGTTGGCACTCGCTTTGAACACAAATTAAGCTGCTATCAGTCCAACGGGATAGCAACAATTGCTTTGTACGAAACCAAAGTTCCAGTATGAGTCTGTTTGGTTTGCCACAAATAACAAAAAAAAAAATTACAATTCCTGTTTTGTTTGACAAAAGAATTGTTTTACAATTCTAGCCAATTCCTACCAATTCTTGTTTTAGCCCAAAAACAAATCCCACCACTTTAGTCAGATTTGATCAAAAATAATTTCACGTAAGTGAAACAAACATGACATACCTAAATTACCCCTATATACCTCACTCCTCTTTTTATATGGGCAATATAGTAAATGACAATGATTAAATTTCATTTCATTTATGTTTCAAGCCAACCAACAGAATTAGAATTGCAAATCAAGTCTATTCTTTTATTTTCGATTCTATTTTATCCAATTTAAGTCAATTCAATTCAATTCTACTTTACAATCAAACCAAACGGACAGAAATGCCAAGCAATCGCACTAAAATGCCCCGTCCCAAAATATTAAAAATATAAAAAAGAAGGAAAAATAATAGCATTGAAAGGCCACGAGTGTGTTTACGTCTTCCTCTTCCTAGTCTAGTTAGCAAAAAAATGAAAAGTCATTCTATGCATGGAGAACCCGATTTTTACCATAATAACAAGGGTAAATATTACCTACACCCCCTGATGTTTGCTCTAATCACGCTTAGACTCCCTCACATTTTAGTAATATCACCTACACCCCTTGAGGTTTGAAGCGCGTATCCCCTAGACCCCCTCCGTTAATTCACCGCTAAAAAAGTTACAGACAAACATAAATAAACACAACACATACCCCTGAAAGTTTGGTCCTTGTGTCATTTAGTCCCCGTAGTTTCAATTGGGGCAATTTGGTCCATATAGTTTTAAATTGAAGCAATTTGATCCAAATTCCCCATTCTGTGAGAAAAGTTGACAAAATTTACTCACCGTAATGCACAATTATGCTAATAAGCGGGTTTGGGAGATTAGTGGTGTTCCACATTTGCCCTTAAAAAGTGTAACAATGCAAAGTATGTTAGTAAATTCTGTCAATTTTTCTCACAGAATTGAACATTTGAATCAAATTGCTTCAATTTAAAACTTCAAGGCCCAAATTGACCCAATTGAAACTACAAGGACTAAAATGGCACAAGAACCAAACTTTCAGGGGTATTTTTTGTATTTATTTTTGTCAGTCTATCACTTTTTAACAGTAAATTGATGGAGGAGGTCTAGTTGATACGTGCTTCAAACCTCAGGGGGTATAGGTGATATTACTAAAATGTGAGGGGTCTAACTGTGATTAGAGCAAACCTTAGGGAGTCTAGGTGATATTTTCCCTTTTATTAATTATTGTTTACTATTTAAACATGTCAAATATGTGTAATTTTTCATTTTCATTTTCTTTTCTAACGTTCAACATTCTGTTGTATTTACCAGAGGCATTGCTTTTTACCAAATAATTGAAATTGGTTGTAAAGATATACTCCTAATAAACTAACTTAACAATTAATAAATAATGGGTAAATTATACTAACACCCCCTGAGGTTTGACGCTTTGTCACTGCATGGCAGAAAATGTTCTTATCTGCCAGAGTGCCAAGAAAACATATTGTTTGCCAACAAACGTCCTCTAAGTATGGATAAATTGATCAGGCGATTTGGAAAGTAGAGGAACAACACTTTCCTTTGGATTCTCAGTGCTTTGACAGAATCAAAGACTAAAAAATATAACAGAGATCTCACCAAACAAGAAAATGCCCAAAAGACAATATTTTTCATTAAGCACAAGAACGGTTATAAAGGATTGGAGTGGTCATCATGCCTCCAATTATAGAAACAAGAGGGGAACACACTCCTTCTTACAGTTTGGAGTGGCAAAGCTCGTCTCCAAATTACAACATGAAAAAAAAGGAGATAGCGCACCTTTTCTTACGGATGTGGAAAGAACTACATTAAATATACTCCTAAAACGGGAAAAGGAAATAAAAGATAAAGATAAAATGCTTAGAGCGTGTAGTTTATTTGATCGTTGATGATTCAATCTTCTTCATTCCCTCTTGTATTTATAGGCAACATGGTCATAACCACCACTGCATTTTAGACTGATCACTACATAACTGCCAATATATTTCAGACTGATCACGTCACTTCAGGTTGATGATGTGGCTGATGAACATTATGTGGTAATTTAGAGATACTAACCACTTACATAACTACCCCCATGATGTGGTAGTTTATGGGTGGTTATTTCCCACTAAACCATTTAAATAATGGCCATGGGTTCATATAACCCCACTACCTTGTAACTCCATTGTCCACTACCTTGTAACCACCATTCTCCACTAAATAGCAGTTATTCTACTTCTTTATAACTATTTTAATACATGTGACAGATTTTGCATGCACATGTTGGAAAGATGGGCCCTTGGCAGTTATTTACCATCTGTGGACCAGCGCGCTCGGTCTTCTTGGAGTTCTCCCTCGATAGTGTTCCAGGACGGATCCCAAGGAGCACACTTCAGGGAAAACTAGGACTTCCTCACGTGATCCTAGAGACAAAGAGTCGCCACCTAATTTTTATCAGGAATTAGGAAACCCAAGTTTGACTCGCCCAAAACTGAATAAGGTTACTTGCCCTTCATTACCAAAAATTAGGTTTGGGGGTCTTGATACGAGAGGGAAAGGAGCCCGAACAGGACTAAAGCACCCCCACCTCGCCCTACCAAATGGTAGGTCTTGATTTAAATATCCTTGTTCTTAAATCATAATTGGTATTGCTTCCTCAAACATAATAGATAATATATACATGTCAAAAAGGAAACATATAATGAAAATAATTTCAGGAGATTAAATCAAATAGCAGTCGGATGCACATCAATACAAGAGAGAGATTTACTTACAGTGGCTAGTCCTGCCCGGGACCGATGCAAGTAAAGAAAACATGTCATGACATGCAAAAGGGAACGAGAAGACTTACATTGGGTTGACGCAAGCGGAGTCGTAAAAAAAGCAAAAAGAAAGGAAACGTGTAATGCAATCATGCAACAATCCTGGATAACATGTCTCTAACAAATAATCATATAAACAGAGACTATCCTAAAGGAATTTGTGTCGTTGAAATAAAGTTATAAACCAAGAAAAATTCTAAGATAAGGGATAGAGAATAGTACACGATACATGGGCACTAAGCCACTGTAGACGAGGCAAGCTCACGAATCGAAGTCCAGATCCACGGCATTCAATTCTCTGCACTAAGACACCAAAGAATACCCAAGCATTGCAAAAATACAAGCAAACCAATGATATGCATGAAAAGCAAGTAGAAAATGACATCAATCAAATTTCCAGATTCAGCAACCTCTAATGAATCCTATCAAAAGTGGTCTTAAACATGAGCTGGGTTAAAACCCTTTTACAGAAAGTTAGATATATGTCTTAGGGAACTTCTCCAAAAAGTAGAACCACTTTACCATTTTAAAGTTTGACAAATAAAGGTTTTGGGAACAGTGCATCAGGACTGTCCACTGTTCTTGTAAAAATCATAATTAATTTACAAATATCATGTGAAGCTCTATTTAGTGTCAAAAGAAAGCTATTACACTGTAGTTTATGACAAAAATAATCCCATGGACACGTCATGATCTTAAGGTCTCTTAAAATTGTTTTAAACTGACTCTGCTATTCTGAAAGTTTGGTGTCATTTGACAAAAAAATTCAAATCATAATAGAAATTCATGAATCATGTTAATCAAGTTAATCTAAGCTTTTGATCTCTCATTCAATTATCCTAGATGATTTTTAAACCAAGTTTTATTCATCAATTCTTGTTGAGTGATCAAGGTATGACCATTTTGTATACATAATCATAAATGTAGTTAAACTTAGAAAATTCCAGAATAGTTGCATCAACTTCAAACGCTTGGAAAACTATCTTAACTCGATCGCATGCTCACGATTTTATATCGGCATATAGATACATGAGTTAGGAATCATCCCAAAAAAGCAGAACATCGATAACTATTATAGATTTTCTGATATTCAAGCACAAAGAGACTATGTTCAAATCTGTCAACTGATTTCTCAACAATTTCTAAAAATAGCATATGGATCCTAGAAGTTCTCAAAACGGACCGGATGAAAGCTAATTCATCAAAGTTTACCCAAAAAATTTGAAATCCATCAAACTATGGGTTTTAATGGACCAAATCTTATGGACAAAACTAATCTGTTTTGCTGAATTTTATCTAGTTCATTTTAAATTGTGAGGAAAAGCATCTTTGGTGATGATTGAAGTTTATTTGAGAGTCAAATTCATAGATCTACTTGACTATCATGATTTCCAATCAATTTAGCCCTCAAGTTCTATGAAGAACTTTAGATCATGGATCAAAGGGACTTACAAATATCCTACTGGAGATGAATTTCAATAGGAATTCTAGGTTATAGGAATAATCAAGAGATAGGTATGAACATAGGAATCATCCTTCTCATAGATCATGATTTCCAACCATCATAGAATTAAAAATAGATACATATATATAATCATGTATGCATGGATTTAAATTAAAACATAAGAATGAAATTAAAATTGAAAATCAAAGTGAAAAACAATCTCTAATTATGAGTTATCAACAAAATCAAAGAGATTTGGATCTAGCAATGTGAGTGTGTGAAGAACAAGAGATGAAGAAGATGGGTGTTCTAGCACAGAAAATAAAAACTAAACTAGATCCAAATCATATAGATCTATATATAAAAATAGAAATTAGAGATGAATATTGATGTCTACCTCTTGGAGGATTCTCAATTGTGTAATCAAAGTTGATTTGAAGATCTTCTTCTTCAAGTGTTCTTCAAGCTCTTCAAGCATTTATCCATGGAAGTTAATGGAGGTAATTAATGTCTAATTCTTCTAATCTAATTATCTAGAGATTAGTTTAGAAATCTCATAATTCACTTCATCTCTCTAGAAATCTTTCTTGAATTCTAAGCATATTCGTATATTTTGTAAGTATCTTTTTATTATGTACTCTCTTGTGTATGCTTGTATGTACTTGTGTGCACTCTCTTGTATATCCTTGTGTGTAAAAGATGATCTTATATGGATCTATACATAGACTTTTGAAAACTTAACTCTTAAGTTATAGGGTTAAAACAGTGATTTTAGAGAGCAGAAAAGGGTTAAAATGGCCATTTCGGTGCCTAAACGCAGTTTCTAGACAATTTCCTCGTAATGGGAGGCTTCTAGAAGGGTTTGGAACCAAAAAAACTCAATGGAGGGGGCACATGTTGGGTGACGACTTAGGTGGGACCTGCCACCCCCCTTATGGGACCCGCCACCTGCTTTTCTTCTTCCTCTGGTTGCCCACAAGCTCTGTTTAAAATATTAGGTTCACTGCTTTTCCAGATTTTGTAAAAATGTTTCATGGTGTCCAAAATCGTCCGTTTACGTACCGTTGGAAAGTTGTCGAGTTGAATTTCAGTGTAAAAATATTCCAGGAGGTTTTGAAATGTAAATTGAAGTCTAATTGAAGTCAGGAAGTCCTCTGGAATTTTTGTCGTCTTTTTAAAATCAAACGACGTCTTTTTCGAAATTACTTTTAAATGTGCATCGATTTCAAACTTTTCTTTGAAATTGAATCTCTGGATACTTAGAATAGTGTGTTTAGAACACTTAATGTTGATATAGCCCTGAGTGAATATGAATTCTGAGAGACGATTTTGACAAAACTGGGATTTATGCATGGAAAAGGGCTTTTCTGAGCTTGAAGTCACTTTCCGAAGTTCGATCTTTTGATTATGTGGAATCCAGTACCTTCCACGGGGTACTTTTCATCATCGAATCCTCCAAGACGCTATCCATCCTAAATCCTATCAGTGTGGTCAAAATTGGGTGTCTACAGTTTGTCCCTCTTTGGTAGTGCTTTTTGTGAACAACGTGAACTATAAGTGAGTGCCAAAGCCAAAAGGCACCCATTAACCATACTGAGAGGTTTTAGGAAAAACAAAAATCCACCAAAATCAAGAAATTCAAAATCAGAGAAAATCAAGAAATTACATATGCAAGAATGCAATGCAATGCTGGGTAGAGGTGGCTAAATCTAAGTTGATGCTGGTCGTGCTCCGTTGGAGCTCCCTACGTAACCTTTCCAGGAATTAGACCAGGGCATAGTTCAAGCGCGAAAGGAGACAAAGAACACACAAACAACAACACAGATAAAATGCCCCTATCCTACGATGCTGATGCAGTATAAAAATGTGAATGTGTAAGTGCCGGAGGAATCATCCTCAAGGGTTCCCTAGATGCAAAATCTAATACAAGGGATGCAACGTCTCACTCTCATAGTCGAATATGTCTAAAGAGAAATATGCTATCTATATCTTAGATGATTATCAAAGTCCTATCGGAGTCTTCCTTCTTAACTTGAGGCTTGTAGGTGTCATCTATATCTCGGACGACTGCTGAAGTAGCGGAGTATCTTGGATGAATTCCAAAAAAAATTTCTGAAAATAACATCTCCTTAAACTCGGATGACTGATGAAGAGTTCTTTTGCTGGGGACAATTTGCTAATGTAGAGTCCTAACCCCTGGACAATATCTGAAATAATGCCTCCTTAAACCTAGATGACTGATGTAGAGTCCTAAACCCCTGGACAATTGCTAATGTAGAGTCCTTCCGCTGGAGACGATATGCTGATGTAGTGTCCTTCTGCTGGGGATGAGTGCTGATGTAGAGTCCTTCTGCTGGGGATAATTGTAGACATAAAGTCCTTCCGCTGGGGACGATATGCTGATATAGAATCCTTCTGCTGGGGATCACAGATCTCTCTGCCAGAGAAAAATCTTCAATTCTTCTGAAACAGGTCCTTCTTCGGGGGACAAATCTTCTGAAACAGGTCTGGAGGCAAATCCTCTAAAATAAGTCCTTCTTCTAGACAAATCTTCTGCTCTTCTAAAATAGGACCTTTGCTGGGGATAAATCTTCTATTCTAATGCACGAATTCTGAGAGATACCCTACTTCTGGAGGTAACCCCGATACATGATGATGAGAGATACCCTACTTCTGGAGGTGATTCTGATATACAAATTCTGAGAGATACCCTTTATTTGGAGGAAATTCTTGATACTCAATACTGAGAGGAACCCTACATCTGGAGGCAACACACGGATACAAATTCTGAAAGATACCCTTTATCTTGAGGTAACCCACAGATACAAATTCTGAGAGATACCCTTCATCTGGAGGTAACCCACGGACACAAATTCTGAGAGATACCCTTCTATCTGGAGGCAACCCACGGATACAAATTCTGAGAGATACCCTTCTATCTGGAGGCAACCCACGGATACACGACGCCGAGATATACCCTACTTCTGGAGGCAATTCTGATACACGATTCCTGAGACACCTTTCCTCTGGAGGTAATTCTGATTCACAAATTCTGAGAGATACCCTTTTTCTTTAGAGCAACCCACGAATATAAATTTTGAGCAACACCTTTCATTCGGAGGTAATCCAAATTCTGAAAGTTCTCTGCGGGGGAGAAAGTTCTAATGGATTTGTTAAAGTATACCTTGCCTCTGGAGGTAGTTATGACGATACCTAAAAGTTCTCTGCTTGGGGAAACATCGGAGGTAGAAGGCACATATTCTGGAAGCCCTGTTGATTCAATCTGAGACTCATATCGGTGCTTCGACCAGCTTAAACACGTCAGGCTCATTCTGACCCTTCCTTAAATATCTTGTTCAAAGTTTGAAGATACCGTATTCTGATCCATCTTCTGCAAATCCTTTTTGAATGTAATTCTCGAGCGACAGTAGACCCGAGTGTCCATTAATCCCAAAACAACATGTGTTCGCTACAAATCATCAATTCTTAGCTATTTTCAAGTTGCGGTGCCCTCGATTCTTTGTGTCTGGGGACTTTTCTTCAATTTTGAATGGTTTTCAACCAAAATTTAAATTCCCACGGGTCTTTCAAACCAATTCTAACAATTTATAAGCACTCTTAAGGCCTATATATCAAGATCGGACCAATCCGGAGTCAAAACAAGAGTTTCAGGGGTCAAAAACACGAATATGGAGCAAAATGGGTATATGGCAGGGGATGAATAGTGAATGGTGGCTCTCCACACCATCCTGGAAGCCGCCAGCCGCAACTATGGGGTTTTAAACCCATTATTCATCTTGTTCTTCATTTGTTTCATCTTTAATGTATCACCTCTTTCTTCTAAGGTGCTCAAATCTTGCAATTTCTTGATGTTTTGAGTGATTTCATGCATCAAACCTCCAAAAACTTTGTTGATTTCATCAATTTCTCCATATCTAGGAGATTCAAGTGTTGACGGTTTCACTATTCATCATCTTCAACCTTTATCTTCAAGCTTCAAACATCAACAACAATGAGTTCCCATGGACAAGGTGAGAGTTCTAGAACATGTAGAAGCCAATTTCAAGCTAGTGGAGCTTCATCAACTCAAACCATGGAGTATCTAATTATGAACATGCCACAAAATCATATTTCTAAGAGGGCCTTTCGTCAAGAGGTAACCCATTTTTCAATTTTGCGCTATTTCTTTGCTTCATGTATATGTGCTTCCAAAATTCTTGCAAATATTTAGGAATCATCCTTCAATTTTTAATCTTTCTTCTAGAATGTGCTCGGGCACCCCAAAGGTCATGGTAGCCATGGAAAATGCCTTGAAAATGGTTTAATGAATTGTCATAATCACGTCCCCAAGTAGTAACCAATATAAGACAAAAGGGCTTTGGGTCTTTCGTAACTTTGTTGGAGAAACCATCAAGCTCTTACTGAGAGGTGGTGGGATTCCATAAATACTTTCTATATGCCTTTTGGGGAGATAACCATGACCCCACTTAACTTTGCAATGATAACTGGTATCTCATTTGGTGGGCATTGTCTTGCCTTTTCGAAGAACATACACAAACATCCCGCTATTATTAAGCAACTTCTGGGCGTTATTCCAACCTAGAGAGATCTTCATGGATCGAGTGTGGGCATCACATGGTTTATCAACAACTTTCGGCCTTCTAAAAAAGTGGCTCAATTTACTGACATGCAGCTTACCCGTGCTTTCATCTTGTATTTGCTTGGTTGTTCTCTTCTCTCTACTCGAGCTGAGAGGATTACACTAAATATGCTTGATAGCCTTCGAAATCTTGAGGAGATCGCATATTTTGACTGGGGCTCTGCTAGTTTAGCCATTTTTTCAGTTATATGGGGGAGCATTCATGAGGCAAATCCCCCAGATTTGGTGGCTTCTGGAGAGCTTGGGAGGTACTGAAATATTTTCATTTTAAGTTTTTATCATTGATATTCTGTGTTTTGATCACTACTATATATTCTCTTGCAGGTGTGGGCTTTCGAGTACTTTTCCATGACAGCTCCAACATTCCGGGAGGAAGAGATACATATTTTTCCATTGGCTCTGAAGTGGCATCGCTAGGCTGTAGGTGATAAGAATGATGCTCACAATGTCATTTCTTGCCGGGATTTTCTAACCCGTCTCAGATTCAATCAAGTTAACTGGCATCCTTGGGCAACAAACAGTGATGTGATCAAGATCGGTTTAGCCAGGCAGATGACAGGAGAGAGGATTCTTCTTGAGGGTCCCTCTATTCTTGAGTGGTATCTCAAAGAGAGAGTAGCTCCCCAGACTGATTTAGAGGATCACCTCCTAGTGCCACAGGATCCGCCTTCTTGTATGAGGTCAGCACGAGATCTGGAAGATGAAGATCTTATTAGTGCTTTGAATGGAATTCCTTCTGTCGCATTCACTCTTTTTTAGGAGAACTATGATGTCTTCAGGGCTACTCATCTGATGCCCAATTTTTTGCTTTCGAATGACCCGCAGGTATTTTCACGACTTCTTCATTTCTGATTAAATGCTTGTTTTCTCTTATTTCTCATCATCATTTGTAAAGGAGTTCTCTCATGGATGGCTCTGGCCGACCTTTACCTCCCATTCCTCTTTGTGATTGGCGAGCCTCGACTATGTTGTGTGGAGTTATATCTTAAGTAGAGATACCCCGTGATCTTGTGGAGCCTCAGCTAGTCCCAGAGCAGTACGAGTCGGTTCCCCGAGCTATTTTCAATGAAGAGCGAGCTTATGCACAGAATCTGAGGGCTTGGAGCCTTGCTCGTGAGGGACATATGAGTACTTATGAACTCATTACTTTTGATTCCCCTGATCTTTATGATCTTATCTTTCTTCTTTTGTAGTGGGATGGCATGTGCCAGACTTACATTGATCGAGATGCGACTCTGGTAAATTTCTTGACTTCTTCTTCTTTTCTTATTGCATTTTCAATCCTTGTACTGATTCTTTCTTTCCTGACGGGTGGCTCAAGTTAGGCAGCTTCAATCACAGCTGGAGCGGATGAATGCAGGCCCTTCTAGTGGGGCTGGCAGGTTTAGGCGAAGGCGCTAAATTGATGATGATGATAGCTCTACGGCTTCAGATATGCCTACTCGATACCCACGGGCTACTCATCGTCGCTGATTCCGATGATTACCCATTTTCATATGTACCCATGACTATCTTTCTTTCTTTCTTGCTTTCTGTACTAAGACTGAAATTGATGTATTCTATTTGAGGCTTGACGGGCTTGTTCCCTTGACTTTGCTTGATGTCGCTTTATGCTGTCCTTTGCTTTATGCTTTGCATTCCTTGTCACGAGGCTGATTTGCTTGACATTTTGCACACTGACACACAAGACTCGGTTGCAGGGAAAGGAAATTTCCGATGATTCCCTTACTCGACAACGTCTTTAGATTTTGATGCTTGAATTTCTAAGGATTTGCATGTTCTGAAATGGAAATTTTTCTTAGCAGGATATTGTATTGGCTTTGCATGTAATCTTGAAGCTTTGAAAATTTTCCATGTAATGTCTCAGTCTTGACATTAGACTCACATCTTTAGATTGCTCAAAACTTTTCAACTTAATATCAAGAATTACCAGATTTTCATTTAGTTGCTTAATTCCGATAGCCAAGTGATCTAGAGAGGATAGGTAGTAAGGTATGGGCAAACGACAGTTTGCCCCTAGTTGACAAGGATAAATAGAAGTTTGGGCAAACGCAGTTTGCTCCTAGTATGGCAGTGATATCTTGAGGCTCTGGGAAAACTTGAAAGTTTACCCCTAGTTTGCAAGGTTCAAGGACCGAGAGCCAAGAAAGCTCGCCTACTTATCCCCAAGCGGGAATCAGGTCCAAAGTAGTTCGGGCGAGGTTTGAAGGAAGGTATTTGAATTTTCCAGATGTAGTGACCGAAACGAGTAGATTGCCTACGTATCCCCAAGTGGAAATTAGGTCAAGCGTAGGGAGGTTTTGAAAGAGCAAGGATTCAAGAATTGAGGGCATTTTCAAGCCATGTCATCAGACAGATTTTCTAAAGCAGGTCACTTGTGGTAGCTTTGAAATAAACTAAACTAAACTACCTCTCCTTTTTCTTATCTTTTCTTTTCTTCTTTCTTTTTCGTTATCTTTGACGGTTGATTCTTTTCACCTTTTCACTAGCCAGTCGATTTTACATTTCTCATCATACATCATACGTGTTTTTAGAGTAAGATTAGCCCTTCAAATTTCTTGGGCTTACTTAAAGAAATTATAAATCAAATCTTTGGGATAATTCATGTTCCCGATTTCTCGATCTTCTTTATTCTCCTCCCTCTTCTTGTCTTCTTTCTTTTCTCTCTAAAGTTTTGACTGGCTAGGATTAGGTTCTTGAAAACAACATGCAAAATTTTCTTTTTTTCATGCTCTAACTTTTGTTTAGGCGTCCTTTCGGGTTTTCATCCTAGCGAGCTTCCTTTTTTTTAGAGAAGTAGTTCATTTGAAATGTTTGGCTACCATAAAGGGCAAAGTGTACATGGCTTACAGTTTAGACAGGTTTGAATGACTCATTTTTCTGGGCTCAAGATTTCGAAACAGGAAGATCAGGGATTTAAGCTAGTCCCGAGTTACTATCAAGCATATCTTTTCAAGATTTATGCAAAAGCATCTCAAGACTCTTAAAGTAAGACTAATCAATTCTTAGCTCTCTTTGGCGTTAGCGAAAAATCAACTTTGATTCTTTCAGAATTCTTTTTCATGCAAAAAATTTATCAGCAGAGTATTTTTCACAGTAATCAGAGAAATGACATTTTCAGCTTAGAGATTCATTCATTCATGACTAGGCGCAATTAATCAACCAAATCAAGATTTCATTTCATTACTTTGAAAAAGAAGGATTACAATACTCGACATAGACTCAAACACAACTTGACGATATACAAACGCGACAATAAGACCTAAAACTTCAAAGACTCAAAATATAAAATAGACTCGACTTGAGTGGACTCGTCGTGATCTCAAGTGGAGTGTCACTGTGATTTGCTTATTCCTCTTAAGCATTCATTTGGCTTCAACAAGCAGCTTTTCCAAACAACATCATCCAATCTTCAAACCTTCTATAGTGCCTTTTCTAATGTCTCTGCTGATTCTAGCTCTGCCTTTTAATCACCCTCTGGATCTCCATAAAATACTCAACTGATAACTGGATGGAGGCGGGAATCCGTGGAAAAGGTGCCGCAATCTGATCATGCCATGCAGTGGTGAAAGCAGTAACCGATGAAGTTCGCAAAATTGAATCTCTCATAACCCCGATGGCATCCTCAGAAGTGTCCTGTCTATAGCCATACTGCCTGACTACTCTGTATGGGATGGAAAAAGTGGTAGCATGTAAACCAAGAAGCCATATCCCGCTTCGCCCTGGAAATCTGCCTCTGGTCTAGGGAAGGGATTATGCAAAGACCGCGAGGATATACTAGTAAACTGAGCCGCTCAAGAAGCTAGGGTTGTAGTACAAAAGGGGCACCATAAAGGAGTACTGTCCCATCAGCATGTGCCTGATCTAAACCCAATAAAGTTTCTGCTATAACCAACATCATAAGGTTTCGTCGAGAACGAAGTCCACAAGCAACTGGTATGAGGCTATGAGATGAAGAAGAAAACAGGAAGTGCGAAACCATAGACAATGTCAAGGCACCCCATCCAGATATGGAATGATCAAAATGTCCTCCCATGGTAGTACAATAACGAGCAAATAAACAGGGAAAATCAATCTCCTTATCAGAAATCATGGACTGTACAACAGCAGGAGAACAACTGAGGAGTGATGATAGGTTCTTTACATATCAAGCCTGAATGGTGGGGAGGATCAGGTCGGAGTAAGGGTTGAAATCGAGGATAGCACCGAATTCTTCAAATAGTGGTGACATCTCTTGATGTCCAAACCGAAATGCATGGAATTCTGGATCCCAACATCGAATGGCGGCACGCATAATATCTTCTTCAAATTTCACATTTCTCAACTGAAAAAGAGTACTAAGGCCAAAATATCTGAAGTGTAGATGATCAATACTGGTAACCTCATCCATCATGAGAAAAGAGCCTGAGGGTTAAGAGGAGCCATCTGTCCGCAATGTTACTTCTTTTTGCTAAAATTCAGGGATTTTAATCCTTAAGTCCCTATTTTCTCTTCTTTGATTTATTTTATTGCAAAAAAAAATTCAAAGAATGGTATGTACAAAATCAAAGGTATTAAATCAAAGATGAAAAAAAACATTTTCTTAAAATCAAAGAAATCTATTTTCAAAATTCTGAGGAAAACAATTCTTTTCTTTTTCAGAAATATATTAGAGGCGTTGCACTCGTGAGTCGTATATGCAATGCCCGTGTAGTGTATGCAATGCAGATGAGATGCAATCTAATCTAAATGCAATGCACCTTAATCTAGCTTAGACCTAGCATATCAGCACATAAACACATAAGATTCCTTGAGTATGCTAATCATCCTACTAATCTAATCATTATCCGAGGATTTTTAGGTTTAAAATTCTTGATGGCTCAAGTTTACAAAAATTGATATTTTTCATGAAAATCTTGAAAGAAGGGGAGATTTGTAATTTTCAAAAGTATTTTTGAACCATCAATGCATGAGGTATGAAATCATGATTCTTTAAAAATCGAGGTAGGAAATTTGAATTTCTTAAAATCTGAGTGAAATTTTGAAATTGAATCATCAAAGTGTAAAATAATGATTTTTGAAAATCAAGGTAGGGAATTTGAAATCCTCTAAAATCTGAGGGGAGTATTTAAAATTGAATCATCAAAGTTGAAATTCTCTAAAATCTAGGGAGAATTTTTTAAAGGATTTTGTGAAAGTAAATTTCAAAGCAATTTTTCAAAAGAGGTATTCTTAGAATTTCAAAAGACTCGGGTTTTCAAAGAAGTGCTAGTATTTTGAAAAAATTTCAAAAATTGTCCTCGAATAATGATTGGATGTTCGGATAAAGACCATACTACTCTAGAGGAATCTATCATACAAGGTTTGATGATGCCTTCACATACACGTCCTCATCATCCACATAATCCCTTACGGGCAAACGCAAATAATTCATCACATCGTCCTAATCAAAGATGATAAACAAGATCCTGATTGAAGGGTTCGATAGAAACTATATGCAAAGGCCAGGTTTTAGTCTCATAAAGGGTCCATTAGCAAGCTCAGCGGTGTGGGTGACCGCCTCCCCGAGGGCGTGTCGTTCACACATGGGCTCTATATACCGCAAGTGGTACAAAGCTAACAGTGACTACATGCTACCAAAACTCTTGACAAATGGAGGAAAGGGGGTGTGGATACCGACATTTGGGCCCACTTTTGATTTTTTTTAAAATGTAAAGAGTCGCCACTTAATTTTTAAAGGGAAATTAAGAAACCATTTTGAAAGAAAACTGATCTTTTGCGAAATCAAAGATAATCTGGGTCCGGGGATTATGGAATGAAAGGGGAAGGAGCCCGGTGGACTAAAACACCCCCTTTCATCCTATATCGTGATATACCTCTACTCATCATCCTTTTTAATCGAATTATTAATCTAAGCATGCCCTTAACTAATACATATATATATATATAAATAATACATTACACAAGCATGTTGAAAAGGGTGCAAAATAGCTAACGACAAAATGTCATTCATAAGCCACGTAATTCAAATAGCAAGCAATATGATATGCAAATAGGGAACTAGAGAACTTACCCGGGATCCAGCCGCGAAATAGGAAACGTGCAATGCATACAAAGAATAGAAATCCTAGGAAAAATGTCTCTAATCACATATACACATAAGGCAAGACCTAAGCTAAGGTGTTGCACATGGAGTTGAAAATCAATAAAATCAACAAACGAAGTAAACTAGAGAAGAGATGAGAAGTCATACCTCCAAAGCACTACAAAACAAGGGTTAGTCCACATGCTTCACACAATAATATGACATCAAATAATCAATCCTAAATCTCTAGCTTAGATCTATCAACTAGAAGAAGAATTAATAAAATTATGAATTCCTTTTGATTAGTTGGAGCCATAGCATCTCTATAGATATACAAGTCTCAACTAAGAGCCAATGTAATGACCAAATAGGGGTGCTATAATCCCGACATGATCATAAGGAATCCATGGTTATGTTCAATTAGGTTCAACTAAGTCCAACTTTATCCAATAACTAGTTCTAATCATAAGCATCAATGTACATGAATGAATGAATGAATATGAACAAGAATGAGATATGAATTTATTCACGAATTTGGATCACTTAGCCTCTGGATTTAAGCTAAATTATCATTATTCAAAACATGATTTGGATCCCAAGACATTAGGAAACCATTTAAGTTAAAATCAATGAGACTAGACAAAAACAGTGACTATTTAAAAGGTAGAAAAACCATGCTTCCAGCGGTTGGATCTTAATGATTTTTGGATATGATATGCCTCTGTGAGTCTAGTTTATAACCCAAAAATAAAATCAAGGTTTGAACGGTTAGATCTCTGGAAATATGGAAAACACTAGACATCACTCAGGAATCTGCAACTCTCTGTCCAGAGATCTTGTACGATTTTCTAAAAATAGTAAAAAACTGAGAAACACTTAGATCTTTTTAGGGTATCTTCCTAACACATTAATGTACTTAGAAAAAATTATTAGAAGCCAAGAAAGTTTGATTAAGGTTCTGATTTATTAATTTTAAAACGGGCTTACTGTTCAGGAATTTTGGATAGAGGGTTTCTTGTTTTGAAATCATAAGACCAAACTATCTTAGACATGGAATTTCATCAAAACAAAAATTACAGAGGTGCTTAAATGGGTTATGAACATCCTCCAATTGGTCTCATCCACTTCCAATGAACCATGACTCTATAAAAAATCTTTGATCATAATTAATTGGTTTATGGATTCACTGCACCTTTGTTGAATTGGCATTCATATTTTGAATCAAACTTGATCCATGATTCTAGAGAGAACTAGGATCAAGTATGACTATGATTATTGGGGATAAATAATGAAACATGAAGAGATTCATAGATTTAGCCTTAATGGATTTCCATCATAGATCTCATAACAAGAGATGAATTTTGAATATAAACTATGAAAATCTACATCTAATTCCTCTCTCAAACATATGATCCTTGAGGAATATAGAGTCATGACATACAAATCCCCTCTCAAATTAATGGTCCTTCGAGACTAAATGAGATCCAAATCTACATAAACCTCTATGGGATATAGAATGAATCCCATAAGATTCTTAGTGAGGAAATCCAAATCATGAGTTGGGATTTGAATCCCACTAACTATGTGTAGACATGACTATAGTTTTCCTTTAATCTCCATATGGATCATAGGATCATAGGAAACTAAGGAATCAAACTCAAAGAGACTCAATAAGATATATAAAATCTTATGAATCTTAAGAGAAAAATATAAATAATGAATCAAAGTTCACTTAGAGAAATTGGAACACAAATTCTTCAAAATCAAACTTATCTTAAACCCAAAGCATCTATGGGATCCAAATTAATGAAATGTTATGAGATTCAATCACAAGCTCTAAGTGGTGTGTGATGAAATGAGGTAGGAAGAGACGTTTTGAAAATGTGTAAAGTTCCTAGAACTATGAACTTGTGATTGAATTTGCCTAATTCTACCAAGGATTGAGAGGTTACCTCTATGACCTCAAGGATTTCTTCTATTTCTTGGGAAGCTCTTCCAAAAATCTTCAAGTTCTTCTCCAATTCTTCAAATTCTTCAAGAAAAACTCTCTTCTTCTTCTCTCAATTCTCTCTCTATTGTATATATAACTCTTGTATCGCTCTAAGATTAAGTGAAAAGTACAAAAGTCCCTATAATGGAGATGAAGATCTGTTTATATATACCAACATTACAAGGTTAAATGGGTAAATTCGGGTAAAAACCCATGTGCAAGGTTTTCTTCTAGAACATGTACGAAGAGTAGTCTGTTACAGCGCGCGGCACTCGATGACTTGCCTGCGGCACTCACTGACTGTCGAGCGGCACTCACTGAATGCCAGCGCGACACTCAGTGAGTGCCGCCGGCTTCGTTGCGTGCAGCGGCTAACGGAATTCATGCCTTCTTTTTAGTTTTCAAAATAGATGTTAACAAGAACTTAATTTTTTTGGTAAATTACATTTAAATACTTATATTTGTAATATATTGCAACAAGAATACATGCATAGCATGTACATTAAAGTGTTATTTCTTTTCTCTCTTTTTTTCTTTTATTTTCTTTTCAAAAAATTCCTTTTTTCAAAATTCCTTTTCATTTTTCTCCTTTTCTTTTCTTTTATCCTTTCTATTACTCATTTCAAAACTTTCTTTCATATCTTATTTCTCAGGAAGGATCCCCAGACTGATTTTCTCATACATTCTTCAACATTCGGGTTTCTCCCGAATACCCAATTTCTCTTTCTTTTATTTTGAATTTTGAAATTTTATTTGAAGAATCTTTGAAGGATTTGAATTTTCTGGAAAATCTCCGAATTTCATCGGTCATCGTCATCATCGGTCTTAAGAGGTAACCAATCCATGGATTTGACGTTTGGTCAAAATCGAGGTGTCTATAGGGGGCCCTCCACCCACAAGGCAATGGTCTCAAGCAGTCACGATGAGAAAACAATGCAAGTGTAAATGCAGGCAGAAACAACACGATTATCGAATTAATAACAAGGATATTCATTGGCTCAAGTCAAACCCTCAAAGAACAAGAAACCAACAGTTTCATGTTCAAATGCCCAGCAGAGTTGCTAAATTGTGGACCAGCAGCTCGGTCGTCCTGGCGTTCTCCCTCGATAGTGTCCCGGGACAAATCCCAAGGAGCACACTTTAGGGAAAACTAGAACTTCCTCACGTGATCCTAGAGACAAAAAGTTGCCACCTAATTTTTATCGGGAATTAGAAAACCCAAGTTTGACTCACCCAAAATTGAATAAGGCTACTCACCCTTCATTACCAGAAATTAGGTTCGGGGGTCTTGGTACGATAGGGGAAGGAGCCCGAGCAGGACTAAAGCACCCCCTCCTCGCCCTACTGAATGGTAAGCCTTGATTCAAATATCCTTGTTCTTAATTCATAATTGGTATTGTTTCCTCAAACATAATAGATAATATATACATGTCAAAAAGGGAACATCTAATAAAAATCATTTCAAGAGATTAAATCAGATAGCAGTCGGATGCACATGCAATACAAGAAAGAGGTTTATTTATAGTGGCTAGTCCCGCCCGGGACCGATGCAAGTTAAGAAAACATGTCATGATATGCAAAAGGGAACGAGGAGACTTACATTGGGTTGACTCAAGCAGAGTCACAAAAAATGCAAAAAGAATGGAAACGTGTAATGCAGTCATGCAACAATCCTAGATAACATGTCTCTAACAAATAATTATATAAACGGAGACTATCCTAAAGGAATTTGTGTCGTTGAAATAAAGTTGTAAACCTAGAAAAATTCTAAGAGAATGGATAGAGAATAGTACATGATACATGAGCACTAAGCCACATGTAGACGAGGCAAGCTCACGAATCAAAGTCCGAATCCATGGCATTCAATTCTTTGCACAAAGACACCAAAGAATACCCAAGCATTGCAAAAATACAAGCAAACCAATGATATGCATGAAAAGTAAGTAGAAAATGTCATCAATCAAATTTCCAGATTCAGCAACCTCTAATGAATCCTATCAAAAGTGGTCTTAAACATGAGCTGGGTTAAAACCCTTTTACAGAAAGTTAGATACATCTCTTAGGGAACTTCTACAAAAAGTAGAACCTCTTTACCATTTTTGGAAGTTTGAGAAATAAAGGTTTTGGGAACAGTGGATTAGGACTGTCCACTGTTCTTGTAAACTCATAATTAATTCTATAAATATAATGTGAAGCTCTATTTGGTGTTAAAAGAAAGCTATTTCACTGTAATTTATGAAAACATTCCCATGGACATGTCATGATCTTAAGGTCTCTGAAAATTTATTTTAAATAGACTCTGTTATTCTGAAAGTTTGGTGTCAATTGACAAAAGAATTCAAATCATAATCGAAATTTATGAATCATGTTAATCAATTTAATCTAACCTTTTGATCTCTCATCCAATTATCCTAGATGATTTCTAAACCAAGTTTTATTCATCAATTCTTGATGAATGATCAAGGTATGACCATTTGTATACATAATCATAATTGTAGTTAAACTTAGAAAATTCCAGAATACTTGTATCAACTTTAAACGCTTAGAAAACAATCTTAACTCGATTGCATGCTCACGATTTTACATTGGCATATAGATACATGAGTTAGGAATCATCCCCAAAAAGTAGAATGTCGATAACTATTATAGATTTTCTAAAATTTAAGCACAAAGAGACTATGTTCAAATCTATCAACCGATTTCTCAACAATTTCTAAAAATAGCATATAGATCCTGGAAGTTCTCAAAACGGACCGGATGAAAGCTAATTCATCAAAGTTTACCTAGAAAATTTGAAATCCATCAAACTATGGGTTTTAATGGACCAAATCTTATGGACAAAACCAATCTGTTTTGCTGAATTTTATCTAGTTCATTTTAAATTATGAGGAAAAGCATCTTTGGTGATGATTGAATTTTATTTGAGAGATCAAATTCATAGATCTACTTGACTATCATGATTTCCAATCAATTTAGCCCTCAAGTTCTATGAAGAACTTTAGATCACGGATCAAAGGGACTTACAAATATCCTATTGGAGATGAATTTCAATAGGAATTCTAGGTTATAGGAATAATCTAGAGACAGGTATGAACGTAGGAATCATCTTTCTCATAGATCATGATTCCCAATCATCATAGAATTTAAAATAGATACATAAATATAATCATGTATGCATGGATTTAAATTAAAACATAAGAATGAAATCAAAATTAAAAATCAAAGTGAAAAACAATCTCTAATTATGAGTTATCAACAAAATCAAAGAGATTTAGATCTAGCTATGAGAGTGTGTGAAGAACAAGAGATGAAGAAGATGAGTGTTCTAGCAGAGAAAATAAAAACTAAACTAGATCCAAATCCTATAGATCTATATATAAAAATAGAAATTAGAAATGAATATTGATGTCTACCTTTTGGAGGATTCTCAATTGTGTAATCAAAGTTGATTTGAAGATCTTCTTCTTCAAGTGTTCTTCAAGCTCTTCAAGCATTCATCCATGGAAGTTAATGGAGGCAATTGATGTCTAATTCTTCTAATCTAATTATCTAGAGATTAGTTTAGAAATCTCATAATTCACTTCATCTCTCTAGAAATCTTTCTTAAATTCTAAGTATATTCTTATATTTTGCAAGTATCTTTTTATTATGTACTCTATTGTGTATGCTTGTATGTACTTGTGTGTACTCTCTTGTATATCCTTGTGTGTGAAAGAGATCTCATATGGATCTATATATAGAGTTTTGAAAACTTAACTCTTAAGTTACAGGGTTAAAACAGTGATTTTAGAGAGCAGAATAGGGGCTAAAATGGCCATTTCGGTGCCTAAACGCAGTTTCCAGGCAATTTCCTCGCAGTGGGAGACTTCTAGAAGGGTCAAGAACCAAAAAAGCTTGATAAAGGGGGCACATGTTGGGTTGCAGCTTAGGTGGGACCCGCCACCCCCCTTGTGGGACCCGCCACCTACTTTTCTTCTTCCTCTGGTTGCCCACAAGCTCTATTTAAAATATTAGGTTCACTGCTTTTCCAAATTTTTGTAAAAATGCTTTTTGGTGTCTGAAATTGTCCGTTTACGTACCGTTGGAAAGCTGTCGAGTTGAATTTCACTATAAAAATATTCCAGGAGGTTTTGAAATGAAAATTGAAGTCCAATTGAAGTCCGGAAGTCCTCCGAAACTTTCGTCATCTTTTTGAAATCAAACGACTTCTTTTTTGAAATTACTTTTAAATGTGTGTCGATGTTGAACTTTTCTTTGAAATTAAATCTCTGGATACCTAGAATATTGTGTTTAGAACACTTAATGTTCATATGACCCTGAGTGAATATGAATTCTGAGAGATGATTTTGACAAAACCGGGATTTATGCATGGACAAGGGCTTTTCTGAGCTTGAAGTCACTATCCAAAGTTTGATCTTTCGATTATGTGGAATCTAGTACCTTTCAAGGGGTAATTTTCATCATCGAATCCTCCAAGACGTTGTCCACCCTAAATCCTATCAGTGTGGTCAAAATTGGGTGTCTACACATCAACCTGACTTGTTTCAATGAGTAACCGCCATCATCTTGTGTTCAAACCCATCATCCTGGACATCTATAAAAATAACCACGTGGCACATTCTCTTCTTGTGACCATATCCTCTATGGGCCCATATCATGGAATTTATTCTGTGGTTCAAATAGTCACAAACCTCTCTAGAGGTTTAGAACATAACACTAGCCTCCCTTGAGGTTTGATATTCACTTACATTGACACCCCCTGCATTAGTGAACGTGAAGAGGATGGATGAGTAGTGCTGATGTCATTCAATTAATTGAAAATAACTCCATTCTACCCTTATCTCTTTCCTCTTCTTTCCATCTCTCTCTATCTCTCTCCACAGCAATGGAAGATTTCAGATCCAGTCAGTCATGTGGTGATCGAAGAATGCAAATAGAGAGATGTGACTACAATGGGGACAAACCAAAACCAATTGGTCTCCAAGATCTCAGATGTCACAGTGCTTCATATGAATCATCCTCAAATGGACACCCACCACAAACCCAGATGGAGATGTTCAAAGATGCAAAGCTCAAGAAGGTCAAATCAAGAAATGGGTCATCAAAAAATTTGAGATTTAATGACCTTGAGTTGCAGAGAAAGAAAAGGGTTGCTAGCTATAAGGTCTATACTGTTGAGCTCCAAATTTTACCCCCAAATTGCACCCTTCTTTCTCTCTCTGAAAACCCAGTACCTCATTCTCTCTATCCGTGTCTTCTCTCTCTAAATTTTCACTATAACCATGGAAACCCCCCATTTACATGTATATTCTTCAAAAATACTCTAATTTGGGTATATATATAATGTATGCCCACTTACAGGAATTTTACTAATACATAAAAATATCCATATATACATGTATATATACACACAAAAAGTCGCAAGAACCAGTCTTAGAGCAAAGACCCATTTCTAGTTGAGCTGAAGAAAAGTCTTGGAGCAAAGACCCATTTCTGGAAGAGCTAAAGAAATTCCGAGAGTTTATGTTGAAGCCAACAATATTGTGACCATCTTGCGACCATTTGGTGTTCTTTATAGGTCCAACTGAAGTGTGCGTTGGTTAATTGCTTTGGGGGTAAATTTTCATTTAGTAAGTCAGTTGATTTTCAATTGGTCTCGATTTCTAGTTTGTCCAAATTGATTCAGTGTCATCTTGATTGCGATTGTTCCAATTAGTTTGAGGTTGAAATTTCAGCAAGGAAATTTGTTTGTGGTGATGATGGAGGTGGTGGTGGTATGGTGGTGGGTGGCAGGTCTGGTTGCGGCGGTGATAGTGGAAATAGTTGTGGTGGTGGTGGTGATGCCGGTAATGGCGGTGTTGGTGATCTGGTTTGATAGTGATAATGGCGATGTTGGTGGGTAGCGGGTCTGGTGTTGATGGTGGTAATGGCAGTGGTGGTGGTCTGGTCTTGTGAGAGAGAGAGATAGAGAGAGAGAACGATGATAGGGTTAATATAGTCTTTTTACAACAGCCATTAATGGCGTTAAGCAGGCAACTTTGACAGGGGGTGTCAGTGTCATGTCAGGAACCTCAAGGGAGGTTTGTGATAAAGCGCCAAACCTCAGGGGGTGTCAGTGTAATTTACCCATAAATAATTGAAAGATACTTACTTAACGTACTATATAGCATGTTCCGGGTGTATTCCTCCATGATGATTTATTCTTTCTATCCTTTGAAATAGAAAGTAAAATTATAAATAAATAAAAATGTGATATAAATCACATGGGCAAGACTTTAAACCGAAAATAGAAAGAAAATATGTTTGTGTAAATGTAAAAAAATATTAGATAACGAGCCTAAAGAGAAATACCATTTTAGAGAGAGAGTGAGAGAGAGAGAGAGAGAGAGAGAGAGAGAGAGAAGAAAAGAAAGAAGAAGTATATATCATAAGTTACTTATCTCATAAATAGTATATATTTTATGAGCAAATGTAAAACTTCAATTCTAATTATGTTTTTGTGAGATTCTTACGTGCCCCAAGAGTTATCCTATACTTGCTACCAGCATAATATGCTCTTCCAATCTTCTTATGAAAACTCTACTCTGCTTAAAGCAACTCCAAGGGTAAAAAGTAAAAGCACTAGGCAAAACACAATTTTGTCTTATTGAATAGTAAAGTGGCTAGGCAATTTATCAAATCTCCTCCAACCACACAAGGCATAAATGACTAGGCATTTCTTTTTTTTTTTTTTTGTATTTTCTATATTTTTCATTCAAATAATTATAACATTTCTAGAAATGAAATGAAAATTCAAATTTTAAAATAAATCTAGTAAATTGAAATTTCAAAAGCTGTCCCGCCAAAATTTGTTAATTTAAAATTTTAAAACCCTCCAAAATATGATTCAAAATTGAAAAAAAATGCCAAATTTTGAAATTTCAAATTTTGCCACTCAAATAAAAATTAAAAATTTAACCGCCAATTTTGGAAATTCAAAATTCACCCAAACGTATATATAAATATGAGTCCTATCACCTATGTTTTAATCCATCTCTTCTACACTTTTCATCAATCCCAATTCAATTTCTCTCTTTCATATTGTTTTCCTAACATTTTGGAAGATTTCCATTCTGACTCGGATGATGAGTTTGAGTCGTTAGCAAATGTGGTGATAGAAGATGAGCTATTAGAAAGTTGAAGGCGAATTACATGCCGTCGTGGTTTTATTCCAGGCCATGTTATCATCGATCATGGTAGAGTTGAAGGTTATGAAAGATTATGTCAAGACTATTTCTCAAAAAATCCGGTGTTTCCTAACAATCTATTTTGGCAAAGGTTTCGAATGACTCATTCTTTGTTTTATCAAATTGTCAATGAGGTGGAACGAGGCGATCCATATTTTTTCAAAAGAAGAGATGCTGATGGTGTTCACAACTTGTTTTCTCTTCAGAAATAACAGCTGCGTTGAGAATGCTTACCTATGGCTCTCTAGCAGATTTTGTGGACTAATATGTGTGGATTGGAGAAAGTACGACAATTGAGAGTCTGAGAAGGTTTGTGAAAACAATTGTCACAGCCTTTGCTAAAGTGTATCTAAGAGCACCAAACACCAGTGACATTGCTAGATTACTAGCAGTTGGGGAACAACGCGGCTTCCCTAGAATGTTGGGAAGCATTGATTGAATGCATTGGAAGTGGAAGAATTGTCCCAGTGCATGGAAGGGAATATACTGGTCATTGTCAGGACTCAACGATTATCTTGGAAGCTATGGCTTCCCAAGATTTGTGGATATGGCATGCCTTTTTTGGGATGCCAAGATCACTTAATGATATCAACATTTTATAGCGATCTCCTATTTTTGCTGCACTAGCTGAAGGACGTGCTCCTCCAGTCAACTACACAATTAATGGGAACGAGTACACAATGGGCTATTATCTAGCAGATGGAATATACTCAAACTGGTCAACACTCGTGAAAACAATTTCATGTCCACAAGGCCGAAAAAACCAACACTTTGCTGCTGAGCAAGAGTCGGCAAGGAAGGACGTAGAATGAGCATTTGCAAGCGCATTTTGCTATCGTCCATGGAGCAGCACGTTTATGGGATGAAGAAACTCTTGCAAAAATAATGAAGGCATGTATAATAATGCACAACATGATCATTGAGGATGAAGGAAGTGCTGGGGATATTGACTTTGATGGAAGTGAGGCAAATACGCATGTATCAGTTTTGCATAACACTAGGTAGGAACTAGCAGAATTTATTTGAAACCAGCACAAATCAGAGCTAAAAGAACCCATTCTCAACTTCAAGCAGATCTCGTTAAGCACTTGTGGCAGCGATATGGCCAAGAGTAGGAGGATGTTGGTGTGCTTTTTTAATGTTGGTGTGTTTATTTGTTTTTCCTCTATGTTTGTTTGTTTGTTTGTTTTTGGTGTGTTTTTTTAATGTTGGTGTGTTTTTTTGTTTTTCCTCTATGTTTGTTTGTTTTTGGTGTGCTTAGTTGATATTTGTTTTTTGGTTTAGTTGATATTTGTATTTCAATTAATTACTCTTCTAAGTTTTCTATACTTAATTTAATTTTCTGTTTGTTGAACCCAAAAATAAAAAATATCAAAGAAAATATATCCATTAAAGGCACTGATAGCATAATGCATTCATTAAAAAGTACTACAATTTTCTTCCATTCCACAAAAGTAAATTAATATTGATCACATTCCATAAGTACTACAAAATAAACCCCTTCTTTGCATGAATCTCCATCTTCAACTTGTTATGATAATCAGCTAATGTCGGATTCATTCCGCTTGTGTCTATTTGCATTATGCGCTCTTCGTATAGTCATTCCTCAAGCTGCACTTGTCTATCATGTTGAGCTAATGCCCTTTCTTGTCTTTCTGCATTTGCACATTCAAACTCAAAATTTTCTTGTCTATATTTATCTAAAACCCAAAACGATGGCGTCTCTTCAACGTTTGTGACGTAATTTTTCTTCTTTAGCTTTTCCTTCAAAGCCTTTCTACCCATTGGCCGAACATTGTGGGAGGGGTTTTCATTGTCGTCCCCCATGTTAACTGATTGGGGAGTTGCAGGAGAAGACACAGCAGGACTCGCGTCACTATTACTTTTTTGCCATTTTTTAGACAAGTTGTCAGACCATTTGCGCTCATTCATTTGAACATTTCCCAACAATGTTCAGATGGAAATGGTTTTTTAAGAAATGACTTGTACAATGCTTGTGTGTTGTCCAACTGAAAAAACATATGTAATCATTATTGGATTATATCAAAATATTTATAATAGGAATGTAATGCAACTATATTAAGAATATGATTATTACCTTTCCTTGATGAGTTTCTCCACTAGGATTCCTTGCTTCAACCTGACTAACGAATCCAACAAACTTGGCACATTTTGAAATAATATCAGACCAACGATTCATGAGAGATGTTTGGGTACGTTCGTATTGACCACCTCCCTGATCAGTAAAATAATCATGTATTCTCTTCCAAAAGGAGCCGAGTTGTTGGTCGTTGCTTGTGACTGCATCTTTGTTTGTGTTAAGCCATCCAGACACTAGCAAAATGTCCTCTTGTCGACAGAAAATTTTTGCTCATTGTGATTTTTTTTATGTAGTACCGACTTGGCTAGCCTTTTCAGATTGAACGACATCATTGTTTTCATTGATTTACTCATACACTTCTGGGAAGTCACTGGTTAACAAATTGGAATAGCAATTGAATTCTGAATCCACCTGCAAAATGACCAATGATTAATTAAAACAGTGACTCAAAGTAAATAATGTGATTTTAAATTAACTAAAATAATAGTTAGTAAATTAGTAACAAACTAATTAGTTCAATAGCAAATTAAAATAAATAGTAAAAAGATGCTTATTAATTAAAAACCCAAACCCAAATTATTTTATTAAATCTTAAAAAAAGTCAAATAACTAAAAGAAAAATAAAAGACACTAAAACATAAAAAGTAAATACTTATTAAATAACTACAGTAGTATATAAAATATATATATATATAATATATTATAGAACCCTAGCCACTTCTCACTTCTTCTTCTACACGTTTTTTTACAGAGAGAGAGAGAAGGCGAAGCAGAGAAGAGAGAAAGAGACAGAGGCGCAGAGACTATGATGAAGATAGATGGAGGATCAACATTGTGTACAAGGTAGGTTTAATCTTTCAATTTATAGCTTGATTGTGTTTTGATTTGAAAATAGAGACTATTCATAGTTGTTGAAATCCATCCGTTGGAGACCAACGGTCATGAATAGCGTCACGCCCAATTTTCCTCTTCTCTTCCACGCTCTGAATATTGGCTCGTGATTTTGGGGCTCTCCATTTTATAGAGTTTGATGGATCATCCGTTGGAGTGTTGATTTTGGGGATGGACGAGCCATTTTAACAGTTAAATGGTTTTGCTAGTGGGATGGCTCTCCCGTTGGAGATGGCCTTTTCTCCTTCAAATAGAGAGTCAAAATGTTTAGTGAGCTTAAGTACTTAACCCATAAGAAAACAATAAATAAATAAAAGCATATTTCAAAATGTGATTGCATAATCATAAATAAACTAACCACTCCATGTCCATGTATGACATACTCTGGAGAGAGAAAGGGGTTAACAAATCAATCTTGCTCTCAGCTGTCAAACTAAACGAATTTATTCAGATAATTTTAGCTGTCAGAAAAGACATCTAGGGATAACCCACCGGGACGCGAAAATGCAAGTTAGTGAGAGAAAAACAACACAAATATGTAGAGATGGAGGTTTTAATCAAAAACAATATATTAGAAATATGATTTAGTATATACAGTTGATGATATCTCGAAATGTGTGCATCAATGATCTTGTTAATGTTGCAAAAAATGGAAATCAAAATTCGAAATTGAACTTTTGGATTCAAAAGGGTATGTGATTTGGTTAGGCAGTAGACATATAAAAACACACACATATATCTCTATATATATGTATACGTATTGTGCCAAGATAAGCTTTCCTATGGTCACTTAATTATAGGACTCTTCCAATGTCTTCAAAATTCAAATGTGTGTAATTTGTGATATTTATCTAATGATATCTTATCTATATGCATATGAAATTTACAAATTTTAGTTATCAAAATTAATTGTCATACATATCTGTATATGTAGAAATAATAAATTTTTATATAAGTAGAGAGAGAAGTTAGGGAGGAATCAGTGGGAGAGTAAATTCAAACGGATTTAAATCCTTTAGAGAGAGACGGGGAGATAGAGAATGTTGTGTGGGTGTGTGCAAAAAAGGGAAAAAAAAATGTAAAATTCAAATGTGTACAATATGTGATATTTATCACTTGATATCTAGAGTCGGCTCTAGTGCGCATTAGGTGAACGCACTGGGCTTTTAAGCCTAAAAACTCGTGGGTCGCCCCGCTAACCCGCCCCATCCCGCTGCCTCGCTGGCCCGCAGTTTTTTAAGGCTTAAAAGCCCAGTGTGTTCACCCAATGCGCACTGGAGCCTGACTCCTTGATATCTATATCTATATCTATATCTTTATCCATATGAAATTTAAAATTTCAGTTACCAAAATTGAATGGCATGCTTATCCGTATATATAGAAATAATTAATTTCTATATATAATTAGAGAGAGAAGTAAGGGAGGAATCAGTGGGAGAGTAAATTCAGTCAGATTTAAATCCGTTGGAGAGAGGTTATAAAAAAAATCCCATTGGAGAGAGACGTGGAGATAGAGAATATTGTGTGGGTGTGGAAAAAAAGAAAAAAAAAATGTGTGAAATAATTAAAATTCTAAGAAGGTCCCACATGGCAGAAGCGAAGTCTTCTGTTTTCATATAGATATATTAGATTAGATGCTGACTCAATAACTAAGCACTTCAGCCTTCCCACGTAGTGGTGGGTCATATACAATTGTACACATGGTGGTTCCACGTGGAGTGCTAGTTCTAGGCCACACTCTGTATATCATCGGTCTATGTTGCAAGACTGTTATCGGACTCATTAATTGTTCTAGGTCATTTATATTTCTACATCAGTCTATTTCAGAAATAGCTCAAAATGAAAAATAAATAAATAATAAATAATAATTATTATTATTATATAAAAAAAACGGTCTTCAACTTTTGGAAAATTGTGGTCTATGACTTGAGGCCTAATGCAGTTCAAGTAGAGATGGCAATGGGGCGAGTTTTCTGGGTTCCCTGCCCCGCCCCTAACAGGTAGGATAGGGGAGGGGATTTAATCAGGGTAGGGGTGGGTATAGGGGGATTTTTGTAACCCGAGTCAGGGGTAGGGTCGAAAAACTCGAACCCGCCCTCGAATACACTTAGATTTTACTAATTTACCCTTGTATTTTGCATTTATCTTAACACTATATATATACTCTAGGGTTTTCTCAATTGAACAATACACCAGTGTTATACCACAAAGCAGCCACTGACTCTCTCACGTTATGCAATCTCTCTTCTCGTCGGTTGTCATTGAAGCCGAGGACCTCGTCACTCTCAAATCTCATAGGCGAAGACCATTTCTTTCTCAAATTTCAAACCCTAACTTCCCTAAATCAAGTAAATTTTAGACTATCAAACCCTAACTTCCCTAAATCTGTTCGTACGTAGTGTGCGTGTGCGTGTGAGTGTGTGTTCGTAATCGTGGGTCACTGTGTGTGTTCGTGTATATCAGTGTGTGTTTGTTGTTCGTGTGTATCAGTGTATGTGTGTGTGTGTATATGTATGTGTGTGTATGTTCATGTGTGTCACTGTGTGTTCGTGTGTATTAGTGCGTGTGTTTCATGTTCGTGTAGTATCAAGTGTGTGTGTTCGTGTGTAGTGTCAAGCGTGTCCAATGTGTTTATTTTGTATTTGGTCAAAATACAAAAGTGAAATCTTCATATATGTTGATATGAGCCTTCTTTTATTCACACATCTATATTATATATATATGTATATATATATATGTATGTATATCTGTGTGTAAATTTAATTGTTGATATACAGAGCGAAATTCTATGATCAGAAGCCAAGGATTTTGTTCCTTCAGCAATGTTTTGATCTCTTCAACTACATTGATTATTTTTTCCCCAATTTTTTTGTATGCTTTGTATTATTTTTGCCTCTCTTCTTTTTTTGTTTTTTTTCCTCTTCAGTTTCACTTTCTGGGAAAAAAAATTTAGGGTGAGGACATATTTTTCATTGGGGCGGGGTTGGGTTGGGACTCATATCTCTTTGGGACAGGGTCAGGGTATGGGGGGCCGTCCCATACCCGCCCCATTGCCATCCCTAAGTTCAAGACTGAAAAGTTAAAATCCACAATACTACAATTTGGTTCATTGGTCTACTCAATGCCGATATCATCTGTCTCTCACTTAGCACTAGTGATGGCTCATGTACATTCCAGTCAACAGGGTACATGAGACTACAAAAATCAGTCTGTGAGGCTGATAATGACCACAAAAATTGGTCGATTGTATACATGCACATGGTGACCACTTTTGGGGTTAATTACCTTTGTGAACACGAATTGAACACGTTACATAATTAGTAGGCTAATAAGCAACTTCATATAATTATATGGGACCACTTATGGGATCCATACGAGATATAGACAAATACTCATTTAGGCTTGGGATAGTTTTAATAAGTTTTATAGTTAATAAGGGTATAATTGCAATTATCAAAACATGAGGGGTTGTTATAATAAAATTGGAAAAGCATATAAACTAGCCACCTAAAGGGGATGACTAATCATTCCCAATATGTCAATATTAGTTAGGAGATAATACACGCAGAGAGTTAGATACGAGAATCGCAGCAGAAAGACGGTGAGCTTTTCGACACCGATTGACGCGCCTAGCGACATCGATTTTCAAAACAGAACATATATTCGAACTCCTGGAGGTGAGTCTAATCTATTGGTACTAATTTGGTTGGGTTCAGTGACAGTTTTTCTGTGACCCATTTTGGGGTTTAAGCTCATAACTTGTAATTTATGTATAGGATTTGTACATGGATTACAATAGGACTCTAATCTCAAAAATAGGAGCGAACCCCAAGAGGTGAGTGATGAAAATTTTGATATCTGGATGATTTTCATGTTGGGTTCAATTGTGATGTCAAAGCATGACTAAATATCTTAATTCAGTTTACTTAGTTTATTATTTAGCAAAATTCATGTGGTTAAATTAGGTCCAATTTGATTGTGATTGCACGATGTGATGTTTAAATGAGTATGTTGAGTTGCCTATTTGGGTCAATGGGATTGCTAGTTCTATACCACCATGAGGTAATCTATGTGGTGACAACCACGGCCTCCAGAGGTCTATGGGACTGCACGTGTGAGGGCGTGGGGCATGACTAGTCACGTAGGCTTGAGGAGTGCAGTCGCGGGCTAGCCGGTAGTGGTGGGAGTGAACTAGTAATTGCCGGAGTTATAGTTATTTGTAATGAGTTGAATTGAGCATGTTTATTATCTATGTTCATGATTGACATTATTCACTAAGCATATCGCTTATATATTGTAATGGTTATTGAATAACCATCGTAGGTGATCGTAGCGAGGAATCGGGAAAGTGAACTGGGTGTTGATATGGCAAGCTCATGGATTTTGGGAGTAGTTGTAGATTTGTTCATAGTTACTTGTTTTAAACTTTTAACTAGAAACTTGTAAATGGTTGGTAAATGATTATAATCTGTATCTTTCCTAAAGAGCTTTTAAACTCTTACTTGAACTTTGGGAGCTCATGACTGTGATTTAGTAATGTTATATGAGAATTTACTACTTGTTAAAACAGGGCAATTGGTTGATAGAACTCTCGGAGGAGCTTTTGTCCGATCGACTTTCAACGTTTACAATTTAAACTTTTTTTTTACTTAGAGAGGGTCTCTTAGGACTCCTCTGAACGCCTAATTAGCTTAATTTAGTTTACTTAGTTTATTATTTCATGTGGCAATTTGATTGTGATTGCACGATGTGATGTTTAAATAAGCATGTTGAGTTGCCTATTTGTAATCTATGTGGTGACGACCACGGTTGCCAGAGGCCTATGGGATCGCACGTGTGAGGGCATGGGTCATGACTAGTCACGTGGGCTTGGGGAGTGGAGTCGGGGGCTAGCGGGTAGTGGTGGGAGTGAACTAGTAATTGCCGGAGACTATAATTATTTGTAATGAGTTGAATTGAGCATGTTTATTATCCATGTTCATGATTGGCATTATTCACTAAGCATATAGCTTATATATTGTAATGGTTATTGAATAACCATCGTAGGTGATCGTAGCGAGGAATCGGGAAAGTGAACTGGGTGTTGATATGGCAAGCTCATGGATTTTGGGAGCAGTTATAGATTTGTTCAAAGTTACTTGTTTTAAAATTTTAACTAGAAACTTGTAAATGGTTGCAAATGATTTTAATAAGTATCTTTCCTAAAGAGCTTTTAACTAGGAACTTTTGTCCGATCGATTTTCAATGTTTACAATTCAAACTTTTTTTTTACTTAGAGAGGGTCTCTTAGGACTCCTCTGAACCTTTGGAAAAGAAACTTTTCAAAGTGTCTATTGTATGCTGAGCTTCTTAGGTTTAAGCTTATTTTAAACTTGTTCTTGGAACTTTAATGACTTGAGTTAAGCCTTGGTGGCGTGCCGCGTGTCCTAGGATCATTTGAGTGGTTCCGGAGCGTGACATGCTTTGTGTTATTGCACAAAACTGTCACCCCACAGTCAAAGGAATGAGCGTTCTTTGGACGATCGGACGATGGTGAGTGGCTTCGACTGTTCTCCGATGTACCTGCAAAAAGACCGAGGTGGGTGTGCCACTAGGGTCCCTTCGACGATCAAGTCAGTCTATAAGGGAAATGGAGAGAAGTATAAGAACTTGTATATGAGATTGTGTGTGTAATACGTACCTTAAGGGCTGTATTTATTGTGCATTTACATGATAAGGCAAGTTCCTTTAATCTAGGAGATGATTGAGAGTTGATGATCTGATGATATCCTTATCCCACTCATTGTGCACTGAGGAATTATCTTCCCATTTGTATCATGTTTATCATGTCTTTCTTGGTATCCGATTCTAGACTACAATTATCATATTGACTAAATCAAGGTCAGGCTGCTGAGCCCAGCTGAGACTGACATGTCAAGAGAGAAGCTGATTTTGGCTGTACCAGCTACTTCCAATGTACCGAACAGTATCATCATCGTATCCTAAGGTGATTCTCCCTACGTTTGACAGTTCGGTCAAAATTGAGGTGTCTACAGACTGCCCCTTCGAATTACGTTCCATTATCTGTAATCATGATGTGGGGAATACCGTGCCTGCATACCACGTTTTTCCACATAAAGTTTTTTATGTCCGTTTGACCTATCTTAGCTAAGGCCTCTGCCTCTGCCCACTTTATGAAATAATCTACGACGACGACCATGAACTTTTTCCCTCCTCTAGCCGTTGGAAGAGGACCCACGATATCCATCTTCTATTACATGAAGGGCCAAGGCTCTGGATAGGAGTCATAGGTTGTGGAGCCAACAGAGACTGTTCATAGTCGTTGGAATCCATCCGTTGGAGACCAACGGTCATGAACAGTGTCACGCCCAATTTTCCTCTTCTCTTCCACGCTCTGAATATTGGCTCGTCATTTTGGATCTCCATTATACAGAGTTTGATGGCTCATCCGTTGGAGTGTTGATTTTGGGGATGGACAAGCCATTTTGGCAGTTAAATGGTTTTGCTAGTGGGATGGCTCTCCCATTGGAGATGGCCTTATCTCCTTCAAATAGAAAGTCAAAATGTTTAGTGAGCTTAAGTACTTAACCCATAAGAAAACAATAAATAAATGAATAAAAGCATATTTCAAAATGTGATTGCATAATCATAAATAGACTAACCACTCCGTGTCCATGCATGACATACTCTAGAGAGAGAAAGGGGCTAACAAATCAATCTTGCTCTCAGCTATCAGAAAAGACATCTGAGGATAACCCACCAGGACGCGAAAATGCAAGTTAGTGAGAGAAAGACAACACAAATATGGAGAGATGGAGATTTTAATCGGAAACAATATAGTAGAAATATGACTTACTCCCTCCGTTCCAAAATAAGTGTCCACTACCCTTTTGCATACAGTTTAAGAAAATAATAACTTGTGGTGGATGTTTATTCACCTTTTGGGGTGGTACATTATCAATCACACATTTTGGTCCAAAATAGAAAGTGGACACTTATTTTGGAACATCCAAAAAGGAAAAGTGGACACTTTTTTTGGAATGGAGGGAGTAGTATATACAGTTGATGATATCTCGAAATGTTTGCATCAATGATCTTGTTAATGTTGCAAAAAACGGAAATCAAAATTCAAGATTAAACTTTTGGATTCAAAAGGGTATGTCGTTGATTTGGTTAGGAAGTAGACATATAAAAACACACACATATATCTCTATATATATGTATAAGTATTGTGCCAAGATAAGCTTTCCTATTGTCACTTAATTATAGGACTCTTCCAAAAGTCTTCAATGTGTGTAATTTGTGATATCTATCACATGATATCTTATCTATATGCATATGAAAATTTCAAATTTCAATTATCAAAATTTAATGTCATGCATATCTGTATATATATAAAAATAATAGATTTTTATATAAGTAGAGGGAGAAGTTAGGGAGGAGTCAGTGGGAGAGTATATTCAAACAGATTTAAATCCATTAGAGAGAGACGAGGAGGGTTAGTGCGTTAGGTAGCTCGACAGCCAGCACGTAAAAAAAAAACCGTCGGATCCTTATGATATGAATCCAAATATGAATACTCGTGTAAATGCTAGGGCGTTCCCTTTAAGCGACGCGTTGCGCCTGCCTTCGGGTGTTTCGAAAAATGTGCAAGGGGCGCCGCATCGACGCCCGGGTGCGGTGTTAAATAAGCAAGGGTTCCCGCGCTCTTCTGGGCCACCGCGGGTAAAGAAGCTAGTCCAGAACTATAGGCTTAGGTTAGCAACTTGGAATATAGGAACCTTAACAGGTAAAGCTATGGAACTAGTAGACACTATGATTAGAAGGAAGGTTAATGTAGTATGTTTACAAGAAACAAAGTGGGTTGGAGAGAAAGCTAAGGAGGTAGAAAAGACCGGGTATAAGATATTCTATACAGGGAAAGATAGGCATAGAAATGGTGTCGGAATCGTGGTTGACAAGAACCTCAAGGATAAAGTTGTGACAGTCACAAGGAAAGGAGACAGAATATTGCTTATCAAACTGGTAGTTGGAGTGGATATAATTAATGTGATTAGTGCATACGCGCCCCAAGTAGGATTGGATGATCACACTAAAAGACAATTCTGGGATGAGTTGGACGCTTTAATGCAAGAAATACCGGGAGGAGAGAAGATAATTGTAGGTGGAGATTTTAATGGCCATGTAGGCAAAGATAGAACTGGATATGAGAGGGTGCATGGGGGGTATGGTTTTGGAGATCAGAACGAGGCAGGGGTGAGTATTTTAGATTTCACAGTAGCATATGATCTTGTAGTAGCAAACACATTTTTTAAAAAGAGGGAAGAACACTTGATAACCTTTAAGAGTGGATCTAATAGAAGCCAGATCGATTTGTTCCTTATGAGAAAGGCAGACCGCTTAGCATGTAAAGACTGTAAGGTCATCCCAGGAGAGTGTTTAACATCTCAACATAGACTTACTATTTTAGATATCCATATAAAAGGACAATGTCATACTAGAAAAGACCCTATAAACCCACGAACTAGGTGGTGGAACCTTAAAGGCGAGAAACTAGCAATATTCCAAGAGAGAATGTATGCAGAAGCACCTTGGAATTTGGAAGATGGAAGCAATACTATGTGGGATAGAATGGCAAGGTGCATCACGAGAATATCGAAGGAGGTCCTCGGAGAGTCGAAGGGAAGAGGGTTGGCTTCTAAAGATACTTGGTGGTGGAATGAAAAGGTACAAGCTGCAGTAAAAACCAAAAAAGATTGCTTTAAGAAGTGGCAAAATGATAGAAGTGAGGAACACTTCAAAAGCTATAAATGTGCAAATAAGGAGGTTAAAAGGACAGTCAGAGTTGCTAAAATGGAAGCCTATGACGCCTTCTACACCAAACTAGACACTAGAGAGGGAGAAAAATGTATTTATAAGCTTGCTAAGTTGAGAGAAAGGAAAACAAGAGACATAAATCAGGTTAAGTGTATAAAAAGCGATGACTCTAGGGTATTAGTGAACGACGAAGAGATTAAGGAGAGGTGGAAGAGCTATTTTGAGAAGTTACTAAATGAAAAACATATGGATAACACAATGGAAGAAGAAACTGGAAGTTACGATGAAACTAGAGAATACAGATTCTATCGGAGAATAAGGAAGTTTGAGGTGGATTTTGCTTTGAAGAAGATGAAACCCAACAAGGCCTTAGGACCAGATGGGATCCCCATTGAGGTTTGGAAATGCTTGGGAGATGTGGGGGCATCTTGGCTTACAAAAGTTTTTAATAGGATTTTAATGACTAGAAAAATGCCTGATGACTGGAGGAAGAGCATCCTAGTGCCTATATATAAGAGTAAAGGAGATGTACAACAATACAACAACTATAGAGGTATTAAGTTGATGAGCCATACTATGAAGCTATGGGAGAGAGTGATGGAGCATCGCTTAAGAGGCGCAACATCAGTGTCAGAAAATCAGTTTGGATTTATGCCTGGGAGATCAACTATGGAAGCAATTTATCTACTTAGAAGACTAATGGAAAAGTATAGAGAGAAGAAAAAAGATCTACATATGGTTTTTATTGATTTAGAGAAAGCTTATGATAGGGTGCCTAGAGATTTAATTTGGTGGGTGCTAGAGAAGAAAGGAGTGACTAAGGGTTATATTGACGTGGTGAAGGATATGTATGATGAAGCGGTTACTACAATTAGATCACCAGCCGGAGAAACAAGCGAATTCCCAATTACCGTAGGCCTGCACCAGGGGTCGACCTTGAGCCCTTATTTGTTCGCCCTAATTATGGATGAATTGACTCGACACATTCAAGATGAGGTCCCATGGTGTATGTTGTTCGCAGATGATATTGTCTTGGTTGATGAGACTAAAAGGGGACTCAACACTCAACTAGAAGCTTGGAGAGAAGCACTGGAGACTAAGGGGCTAAAGATAAGTAGGACGAAAACAGAATACATGGAATGTACTTTTAGCAGCAGTGGAAGTAGAGACAACGAAGCAGTGAAGATCGAAGATCATGAGATCCCAAAGAGGGAACACTTTCGCTATCTAGGTTCAATAATCAGTAGAGAGGGAGAGATTGGTGATGACGTGACCCATAGAATTAAAGTGGGCTGGCTTAAGTGGAGGAGTGCTTCTGGAGTATTATGTGATCGGAGAATACCAGCAAAATTGAAAGGAAAATTTTATAGGACAGCTATTAGGCCAGCTATGCTCTACGAGACAGAGTGTTGGGCAACTAAGAAACAACACATTAGCAAAGTGAGTGTAGCGGAGATGAGGATGCTAAGATGGATGTGTGGTAAGACTAGGAAAGATAGAATTAGAAATGAGTACATCCGAGAGACTGTAGGAGTGACACATATTGAGGACAAGTTGAGGGAGAATAGACTTAGATGGTTCGGACATGTGCAACGAAGACCTGTAGATGCACCTGTGCGAAAGAGTGATAAGATCGTAGTGCCTGGAATGGTTAGAGGGAGAGGTAGACCTAGACTGACTTGGGAATATGTAGTGCAACAAGATATGAATATATATAATTTAAATGAGCATATAGCTCTTGATCGTGCAGAATGGAGAAAAAGGATTCATATAGCCGACCCCAATTGATTGGGACACAAGGCTTGGTTTGGTTTGGTTTGGTTTGGTTAGAGAGAGACGAGGAGATAGAGAATATTGTGTGGGCGTGTGCAGAAAAAGAAAAAAAAAATGCAAAATTCAAATGTGTACAATATGTGATATTTATCACTTGACATCTAGAGTCGGCTCTAGTGTACACTGAGTAAGCGCATTGTGTGAACGCACTGAGCTTTTAAGCCTAAAAAACCATGGGCTGTCCCGATGACCCACCCCATCCCACCGTCTCGCTGGCCTGCAGTATTTTTAGGCTTAAAAGCCTACTGTGTTCACCTAGTGTGCACTGGAGCCTGACTCCTTGATATCTATATCTATATCCATATGAAATTTTAAAATTGCAGTTACCAAAATTGAATGGCATACATATCCGTATATATAGAAAATAATAAATTTCTATATATAATTAGATAGAGAAGTAAGGGAGGAATCAATGGGAGAGTAAATTCGATCAGATTTAAATCCATTAGAGAAAGGCTATAAAAAAATTCATTGGAGAGAGACGTGGAGATAGAGAATATTGTGTGGGTGTATGGAAAAAAAAAAGAAATTTTTTTTTTTGAAATAATTAAAATTCTAAGAAGGTCCCACGTGGCAGAAGCGAAGTCTTTTGTTTTCATGTAGATATATTAGATGCAGGCTCAATGACTAAGCACTTCAGCCTCCCCACGTAGTGGTGGGTCATCTACAATTGTACACATGGTAGGTCCACGAGGAGTGCTAGTTCTAGGCCACACTATGTATATCATCGGTCTATGTTGCAAGACTATTATCGGACTCATTAATTGTTCCAGGTCATTTATATTTCTACATCGGTCTATTTCGAAAATAGGTAAAAAAAAAACGGTCTTCAACTTTTGGAAAATTGTGGTCTATGACTTGAGGCCTAATGCAGTTCAAGTAGAGATGGGGTAGAGGGGAGGGGGGTTTAATCGTGGTAGGGACGGGTATGGGAGGGATTTTTGTAACCCGAGTCGGAGGTAGAGTGGAAAAACCCAAACCCAAACCCGAACCCGCCCCGATTATGCTTCGATTTTACTAATTTACCCTTGTAGTCAATGGAGTTGCTAGTTCTATACCACCATGAGGTAATCGATGTGGTGATGACCACAGCCGCCAGAGGGTTATGGGACCGCACGTGAGGCGTGGGTCATGACTAGGTCACGTGGGCTTAGGGAGTGGAGCTGCGGACTAGTTGGTAGTGGTGGAAGTGAACTAGTATTTGCCGGAGACTATAGTTGATTGTAATAAAATGAAATTGAGCATGTTTATTATCCATATGCATAATTAGTATTATTCACAAGCATATAGCTTATATATTATTGTGGTTATTGAATAACCATCATAGATGTTCAAGGTGGAGCTTAGAAGAAAAGGAAAGGACTTGGAGAGTAATTGTGGGCGTGAGATTGTAAATAAATTTTGGTTTAATAGACTTATGTTTAATAAGTAAATTAGTGGAATATTGTAAACAATTATTTATTTGGTTTGTGTAGTAAAAGGATAGTGGCTTAAATTCTTGTAATATGGGGGACGTGATATGTTGGTTGATTTGGGGTTATGGTGGTATTTTTGTACCTTGCATAGTTGGATTAGGGCGACGAACTCGGAGTTTCTACTTGTTGAGTTTGACATTAGTTGATTATAAATAATATTTTCCTAAAGTATTTTAAAACTGTGTTAAGAACTCATGAAGTTCAGGGTTATGACCCGAGCATGTTTTACATGTTTCTCTTACTTGTGGTGTTCGGTTTAACTTTTAATTAGGTAAGAGGGTACATTTGGGGATCCTTTGGCCTACAAAAAAAATATTACTTTTGAACACGAATTTTGTTAAGGTGTATTTGGTTATTTTTGTGTTTAAACCTTTTAAAATAAAATAATGTGTCTAGTTCATTGGTCAAAACTTTTATTATGGTGATTTTCGCAACTTTAATGACTTTGGATGAGCCTTGGTGGCGTGCCACGTATCCTAGATTTACATGTGTGGATCCGGGGCGTGACATTTAATGCTCAGTGTGTGTGTGTGTGTGTGTGTGTGTGTGTGTGTGTGTGTTCGTGTGTGTCACTGTTTGTTCTTGTGTATCAGTGTGTGTGTTCCGTGTTTGTGTAGTATCAAGTGTGTGTGTGTGTGTGTGTGTGTGTTCGTGTGTAGTGTCAACCATGTCCAGTGTGTTTATTTTGTATTTGATCAAAATACAAAAGTGAAATCTTCATATATGTTGATATGAGCCTTCTTTTATTCACACATCTATATTATATATATATATGTATGTATATCTGTGTGTGAATTTAATTGTTGATATACAGAGCGAAATTCGGTGATCAGAAACCAGGGATTTTGATCCCTTCAGCAATGTTTTGATCTCTTTAACTGCATTGATTATTTTTTCCCCAATTTTTTTTGTATGCTTTGTATTATTTTTGCCTCTCTTTTTTTTTCTCTTCAGTTTCACTTTCTGGGAAAAACAAATTCAGGGCAAGGATGTGTTTCTGATTACAGGGCGGGGTTGGGGTTGGGGTTGGGGTTGGGACTCATATCTCTTCGGGGCGGGTCGGGGTGTACGGGGCCCGTTCCATACCCGCCCCGTTGCCATCCCTAAATTCAAGACCGAAAAGTTAAAATGCACAATACTACAAGTTGGTCCATCGGTGTACTCAATGCCGATGTCATCTGTCTCTCACTAGCACTGGTGATGGCCCATGTACATTCCAGTCAACAGGGTACACGAGACCACAAAAATCGGTCTGTGAGGCTGATAATGACCACAAAAATTGGTCTATTGTATACATGCACATGGTTCTTCAAAAATTACATTTCATTTCATTTTCAAAGAACCAAGGGGACAATATTTACACCCTAATATAAAAAATTATATTTTTATATTATGACCGGTTATTTTATGCAAGTGGGAAGTTAACCACACACTAGTAGGAAGTTTTTGCTAGTAGGTAGTTAATTGACCACACTAGAGGGGAAGTTACCAACTTAGTGGAGATGTTGCAATAGTGGGGAGTTATCACTGACATGGAAGTTACATCCAGCACCTACAAATACATAATGGCGATCAACATTCAAGCTGCTATACAACGCCACAGCCCCCGCGGCTATAAATAGTCTGATCTAGGGGTAGGCATACTTCGGGCCAACCGAACTTTCGAACCGAAGCCGAAGTTTCATACTATTTCAGTTCGGTTTGAACCCAAACCAAACTACGTTCAATTTGAAACCGAACCGAAGTTTTATGCACAGTTCGATTTTCGGTAGGATTTTTCAACCCGAACCCGAACCGGATTTTTGAAGTTTATAAAACATATAAATAAAAAATTCCTAAAATTAGGGCTAAACCTAAAGAGTATGTTAGCCTTTTAGTTTGTAGTGTTTTAATTAAGTGCTAATTAAATGTGTTGCGAAACTTTTTGATTAGAATGAGTGAAGTATTAAAGACTTTACTATATATTATATATGGTCATGTTGCTATAAATAATAATGCTATTACTAATTTACTATATATAATTTTTCCTATAAAAATTTTAAAAACCAAGAAAATAATAATAATAATTCGGTTGAGTTTCAACCCAAAGTTTCGAACCGAACCCGAACTTAAATTTCGAAAGCGAACTATATTTTCGAAGTTTAATTCAGTTCGGATTTCCTATCAAAATTCCCAACCCAAACCGAAATTTTTGGTTCGAAACTAAACCGATTGTTTGCCCACCCCTAGTCTGATCACTGTTTATGTTTCATCTTTTTCGTGCTTTTGCCACCTTTCAAGCCTTGCAATTCATACTTAAGTGTTTTGTGAATCACTGCATGATGTCTTTTCCATTTGCAATCTGACTTTGTATACTACTATTTGTTCTATATATTAATGTTTCAAAAGCTTTGGTGTTGGTTACCCGTTTGATTAAATTTATTGTCAGTTCTTTTCATGTGCTTTACTCATTCCATTACTCAACTAAATTGCTCGCATCAGAGTAAATCAGAAGAATAGAACCTCAAGGGAAAGGTCATCCCTACTTCCCATCATCGCTTGATCCGTATTAAACCACAGATAGGGATCGTTTTAGTTACACGTTTGGGTCTTCGTACGACACACTCGGTCAATTTAATTTTAACCAAAACACTGGTGAGGTAATTGATGTACCACTGTTGGAATTTCACATAGATGTGATTCAAAATGTGAATGTTATGGATGATAATGGTCCAGGGGATGATTACGATGTGAACCATGGTGATGGCGCATGGGGTGAGAATGAGGCAAGCCCGACCATGAGCATAAGTAGCGCAAGAGGCCGCTTTGGGCCTCCAATTTGAAAGGGCCCAACACTTCTTCAAACCAAGGACCAAATAAAATACTAGGGGTGGAAAATGTAAATCGCACTCGCCAACCCGCCCAAACCCACCCAACAATTTGCAGTTTCGGGCTGTTAAAATAACTCTGCGGGTTGGATTTGGGTTGGCTCTCAGAATTTATTAAATTCGTGGGTTGGCTGCGGGTTGAAAATGGGTTCTTGTTGGGTAATATATAAACATGATAATACACTAAACAGTCTAAACCTAGGGTTTCAGAGAATCGGCTGCACCTCCTTCTCCCAATACTCCACCACTGAACACACACACACACACACACACACACTATCTCTCTCTCTCTGAAACAATTCACCTATCTCTCCTCTCTCTATCCCAAATGGCCAAATCAATTGGCGACAGAGATTATGGACTAACGAAGAGAGAGGGATCGGCGAGTGAGGGTTCGTGAGTGATGTCCTTCAAATTCGATATCTACATCCCGGAGGATCTCGATCTAGCGGCGGATCTGGTGGCAGATCTGGCGATGGACGGTCGTGGTTGCTGTAGATCACTTCAAATCCTTGTTGATTTCTCTCTCTCTCTCTCTCTCTCTCTCTCTCTCTCTCTCTCTTTATATATATATATGTATACACAGTCAGGCTCTAAAGAGGGCGCCCTCTCTTTATTAAAGAGAGGACTTCTGTTTTGGCAATCGGATCGTTTTTTTATTAATGGCAGTTTTGTCATTTTATAGTTTTTAAACAAAATTCGACGCCAAAACAGAGGCCCTCTCTTTAATAAAGAGAAGTGGCCCTCTTTAGATTTGTATGTATACATATATATATATATATATATCTATATAATATTACACCATCGCCTTTTTGGTGAGAGACATTTTATACCCTTGGATGATGATCCAAGGGTCCACAACACTCAAGCATTCACACATGCAGTCTTTGCCTCTTCTCTCACAGTCTTTGTCAACTCTCCCTCTCTCTTTAACCAAAATTTTAAAAACAAACCCACTATGTCAACTCTCTCTGCAGGATATGTTTAAACAAATAAAAAGAAATCATACTCCCTCTCTCCCTTCTCTCTCTAAAACCCACCAACCAAGTTAACTCTAACAAGTTACTCCTAACTCTCTCTCTCTCTCTCTCTCTCTGCGGGCTATATTTCCAAAAAAAAATGAGTAACCCTACACCCTCTCTATCTCTCTCACGCATGTTTTCAAGGAAAAAAATGTCATTTCAACCGTCCTACCCTCTATCTCACTCTTTCCCATATATTTTTCAAACAATCATCCTTCCCTCTCTCAGTCTCTCACACTCAGTTTCTTATCTCTCTTTCTGATCATCAAGCTGAAGCGCAAAGTTCAACTACCTCTTCCCTCATCTCCTCTCAAGCTCACTCTTCTCTCATCCGGCACAAGGTACTCTCTCCACCCCACCCTACCACCATCTCCCTCAGCCGGCCACCCACAATCACCACTAACCCACTCATTTTTATTGGTTTTTAAGAAAAGCATTTTTTTTAGTTATTTTTTTGTGATTCAAGTGAAATTCATCCTTCTTTTTGTTCTAACACTAATCTTTTTTTTCTTTTTATTCTTTCATGTTTCTGTCCAAAAAAAAAAAAACAAAATTTGATTGGCAAAACCCTCATTTCAAAAAACCCCAACCCTCATTTCATGAAAAAACAGGGGGGAAAAAGTCTAAAAATATTTTAACCCTCTTTTTATTTTGGTTTCTATCAGAAAAACAAAAAAAGAAACTCTAAAAATGGATTGAAAAATTATCACTCTAGGTAAATCTCCAACCCTCACCCTAATCATATTTTAAAAACTTCCACCAATGCCTCTTTTTTTTTTTTTTTTTTGTAGTCTTTGATAAAACCTACCTCTACTTTTATATTTCATCTGAGTTTGATTTGATGTTGAAAACAGGTTTTACTTCTCTGCTGAAGTGGAGGCAAGTCAATTTTTATTAAGTAAAACCAATTAAGTTGTCGCCACCGCCCTAGCTAGCAGCCTGTATTTGAATTGTGTAAGCAATTGTTTGTATTGTGTAAAATAGAATTTTGTATATATTTGGCATTCAATTGTGTAAGAAAGCATGTAAATTGATCTAGGAGTACTATTTTTTTGGCAATCTCCATCTCTATGTTCGCTATTCATATGTCATGAGTACTTTTCTTTTTGCAATTTTTAAAAAAAAAAAAAAAAAAAAAAAAAAAATTGGCTATGGAATGTGAAAGTTTTGTTTGTAGTTTTTAGAAGTTACCCTAATCCTTATCGTTTCTAAAGTGAATTTTTGGCATTCAAGTGAAAATTTTATCAAATTAGCTTTTTGAAAAAAAAAAATAACTTGCATTGTTCTAGCTTTCGAAAGAAAAAAGGATTTACTGTTGATTTTAGGAATGTGGGGGAAAAAATGCTTAAAAATGTCCTATTGGCATGTTTAAGCAAATTTTATAGGAAATGAGGGGAAACAATGCTTAAATAGCAGGCGGACCTGAAAATAATTGGCACTTATCATTGACTTTCCAATTATTTAACATAACAAAACCAAATCTTTTTGTTAATTTTCTAAATACTTTGGCATTGTCTGCTTTCAAAAGAAAATTGGGTTTGTTGCTGATTTTAGGAAACGAGGGGAAAAAATGCTTCGAAAATGTCCTATTGGCATGTTTAAGTTGATTTTAGAAAATGAGAGGAAAAAATCCTTAAACAAGGACCATCATTTGAAAAAATAAACCCTGTTTTTGGCTTTTACAAAAAATACAAAATAAAATTAAATTAAAAACACCCAAAATAACATAATCCTTTTGAATAAAAATAAAAAAGTATTTTTTTTCCCTTAGTTCATTAGTTTCTTTTGATATTATGATTGAAAATCCCCCTCTTTCACACCCTTTTTGAATAAAAACAAGAAAAGACGAAAAAACAACCCTTTCACTTTCTGTGGTATTGTCATTGATTTCACTTGATATTAATATTTTAAAAGTTTTACAGATGAATAAGGTGAAAATACACGAAGCTAATTTATGCATTTTTTTTTGTGCTCTCAAGTATTCTAAAAATGAGCAAGTTGACTATTTAAGGTCAGGTAAGTATTTTCACGTATTTTAAATTGAGCAACTTGACTATACTAAATTGAGCTTTATTCGTTTGTTATATACATAGCAATTAAGCTTAGTTAGCAATCTATCTATATTAATATTTTAAATGTTTTACAGATGAATCCTGACTTGGAGGAAACAGTACGTGCATATATATATTTTTTAATTTCTTTATTTTTATTATATTTGCTTTAACCTTAATTAAAAAAAAGTATCTATATAATATCGGCCAATTGCCTTTTTGGCCAAAGACATTTTACATGAAAAAACGCATCTATATAATATCGGCCAATTGCCTTAATTAAAAAAAAACATCTATATAGTAAATCCGAAAACCTTTTTTAATAACAAAACCTCCTTTTTTAAAAGGATAGATCAGTAATCAGTCCCTTTTGGTGAGGGAAAAAAAACCATTTTGGTTCTATATGGGAAAAAAAAATTATAGGGTAAAAAGACCATTGATTTTGAAAGTAAAAAAAATATCCTCTTTCACACCCTTTTTAAAATAAAAAAAAAATAAATAAAGATGAGAAGCAAGCCCTTAACTTTTAGTATAGTCATATGAGCTTTATTCGTTTGTAATATACATAAATTTAGATAGCAATAGCAATAGCAATCTGTATATAGATTTTAGTTAGCAAACAGTATGTGTATCAAAATTTTTTTTTTATTATATTTGCATTAACCACTAACCCACTCCATAACCCATATCATTTCCTTTTTGCATTTTTTAAAAAACAGAAAAAGAAAAAATAAATAATAGATTTTGAAAGTTTTGTTTGTAGTTTTTAGAAGTTACCCTAATCCTTATCGTTTTCTAAAGTGAATTTTAGGCATTCAAGTGAAAATTTTATTTGTTTGTTTCTGTTTCTTTATTATTATTTTTTTGTTTCTGTTTCTATCCAAAAAAAAAAAACCCCCAAAAAACAAAACCTTGATAGGCAAACCTCTAACCCTCATTTTAGAAAAACCCCCAAAAAACAAAAATTCTCGGTTTTTTTTTTTTTTTTTTTTAAATTTTTGCCTTGAAAAAACAGGGGGGTGGGGGAAATGCTAAAAAAAAAAGGAAAAAACTTCCCTACCTTTGTTGATTGAAAAAACAGTACTCTAATCTTATTTAGAAAAACCTCTAACCCTCACCTTAATGATATTTAGAAAAACCCCAACCCTAATCCATAGCATTCCAACAAAATTAAAACTCTTCCTCTGTTTTTTTTTTTTGGGAAGTGGAGGCAAGCCAATTATTTTGTTGCATCACACTACAAAGCAGTTGTCTCCGCCGCCCTAGCTAGCTAGAAAGCTCTATTTGAATTGTGTAAGCAACTATTTGTATTGAGTAGAACATAATTTCATTTTGTATTAATTTCTTTTGATATTATCATTGAAAAACCCCCTCTTTCACACCCTTTTTGAAAGAAAACGAGAAAAGATGAAAAACAACCCCTTGACTTTGTGTGTATTGTCATTGATTTCACTTGATATTAAGATTTCATTTCAACAAGCTTTCAGGAAAAAATAAGCTTGAAAATACACAATGCTAATTTATGCAATTTTTTTTTTGTGCTCTCAGGTATTCTAAAAATGAGCAAGCTGACTATTTACGGTCAGGTAAGTATTTTCAGGTTTTTTAAATTGAGCAAGTTGACTATACTAAATTTAGTATAGTCGTGTGAGCTTTATTCGTTAGTTATATACATAGCAATTTAGTTTAGTTAGCAATTTTTTGTATTAATATTTTAAAAGTTTTAAAGATGAATCCTGACTTGGAGGAAACAGTATGTGTATCAATTTGATTTTTAAATATCTTTATCTTTATTAAATTTGCTTTGACCTTAATTAAAAAAAAAAAAAACATGTTCTGCTATTTGATACAGGTGAGATTGCTTAGAGAAAGGAATGTAGGTGTTGTCATTCGTGACGAAAGGGAGTTCAACAGACAACTTCTTCCTCAGGTAATTAATACTAACTTTTATTATATTATCACTTCATATATTGAAATTTCAATATTTGTATCATTTTTTGAAGGCAAAGGGAAAAGAGAAAGTATCTTGCCCAAGTAAGGGCAAAGGGAAAGAAAATGTAAGTCCTATCATATAAAGGCAATGCCTTTTCTGTGTCATAAATTTAGAATAGGTTAGTTAGGCTTATCATATGTACTCGCGTGTTTCCTTTTTTACATGTTAGGCACCATTATGTAATATTGCGTTGCCCTTATCAAAAGCTTCAGTGTCCCAACGACTTCGACGAGATAGGGAAAAATCTGAACAATCAGTGCAATCTCGACACTCGCCAAGTTTAACACCGAGGGTCCGACGTCGTGCGAGTTTGGAACAAGAAACAAGAGCAACCAACTACGTAACTCCAGGTGTTGTTCCCCATAATACACCAAAACGCTTAATGGTGTCACGCCCCGCAATGGTGCCACGAACACCAGATTCAGGGGATTTTTTCGTTCATTCCATGCCAACTCCACGAAATCTTTACCCTGAACTATCCCTTACACCTACATCAATGGAAACACATTCTAAATTTCCGATCTTGCATTCCTTGCCTTATCCACCAAATCATTACAATGAACTTTTATCAGCTGACACTGACCAAGTCATCAGGACACAAGTAGAATCACCTTCGAACAATGGGCCAGCTTTGCACAATGCATCATCGGCTTCACCAACGAATAGGTGAATCAACATTATTATTTGTACATACTTTAATCTTTGTCAAATTTTTTTAATACTTACGTAGGATCTACACAATAATTGTAGGCCTACTTCTACAATTCAATGTTATCATGAAGAACTAAGTAGTGATGATGAGTTAGATGATACCGCATTTGTTTATCCAGAAAGCATAGATTCACCTCGCCACTTTCTCGGTAACATGGATGTAGAATGTCCTAATTGTTCAGCACTACACTGGTTAGATGAGAAATTGGCAAATTCATCTCTACGTTACCCCCGTTTTGGTACCTGTTGTTTACAAGGAAAAGTTAGGCTACCCTTGCTTAAGACACCTCCACCACTAATTCAAGCTCTGTTTGATGGGAATGACGCAAAGTCAAAATCATTCCGACGTTATACTCGGGAGTATAATGCATGCAATGCATTTACCAGTCTCGGCGCTAAAATAGATCAGAGAGTTCTCACTGGAAGAGGTCCTAGATCTTTCATCATCCATGGGGAATTGCGTCATAGAACGGGATCTTTGATCCCGCAACCTAATGAACAAGCAAGTTATGCTCAATTATACATTTTTTATCCTGACTCTGCTTTAAAAAACGTCATCGTAGAAATCCGCACTTACGGATAGATGTTCTTAAATCCATTCTAGATACTTTACAACAGTACAATCCATTCCCCGCTAAATACCGTCAGGCTTACAAACTATTAAACCAAAGAGAATCGGTTGGAGAAGTTTTGCCTGCGTATCTGCATTATTCTAAGCAAACTGACCGGCGGTGTTATAACCTACCAGCGGCAGATGAGATTGTTGTTATATTGCCAGGACCAGGGACTGAGATTAGTGGCATGAGAGATATCATTTTGCATTTGAGAGGCAATAATGGTTTGATGCAAATTAATGAGTGTCACCCAGCTTATTTGCCACTACATTATGTTTTGTTGTTCCCCCGTGGTGAGCTTGGATGGGATCCTGATATTAAACAGTAGGACGTTTTGCATAGTCGCCATTCGAATGATCGTCTTACTCAATTACAATACTACTGTTATCGTATGTTTCAACGCGCAACAGAATATTCAATAATTCTGAGGGCTGGGAAGTTATTCCAAGAGTTTCTGGTTGATGCGTGGGCCGCGACTGAACAAAATCGGTTGACTTACTATAGGTTGAATCAGGGAAAACTTCGTTCTGAACTTTACAAAGATCTAACTAATGTTATCGTTGAGAGTGATGGTTTGCGACCTGACCAAGTAGGTCAACGAATGGTTTTACCCTCTTCATTTTGCAGAAGCCCAAGACGTATGTTCGACATATTTCAAGATTCAATGGCTATTACGCGCCACAACCATCATCCAGATATTTATTTAACCATGACTGCAAATCCAAAGTGGCTTGAAATTCTCTCAACTCTATTACCCAATCAAAGAGCTACAGATCATCATGATTTAATTGCTCGTGTTTTTGAATTGAAAAGAAAATGTTTGATGAAAGAGATAGACAAAGGTATAGTGTTTGGCAGAAAGGTTGCACATGTTTATACGATTGAATACCAAAAACGAGGGCTCCTTCACATGCATGCTCTTATATTCCTTCATGGACCAGACAAAATTAGGTCTTGCGCTCAGGTTGACAGATTGGTTTGTGCGGAATTTCCAAATCCAATAGATGATCCACATCTTTTCGAGACTGTCACCCATTGTATGATACATGGACCGTGCGGCGCTCGAAATCGAATGACTCCATGTATGGAGAATGGAAAGTGCACCAAGAGATATCCAAAAGGCTTTGTGGAAACAACAACTATGGACCAACATGGATACCCTATCTATCGTCGACGCGACAATGGCCAATCTTATACGGTGAGGGGGCACCCAGTTGATAATAGAGATGTTGTACCGTACAATGCTTATCTTTCTAGAATGTTCAATTTCCATATTAATGTCGAAGTATGTGCTGGGGTGAGATGTGTCAAGTATATTCACAAATATATTTACAAAGGTCATGATCGTACAACAATGGTTTTGGGAGGAGTAGATAAGATTCAACAATATCTTGATGCAAGGTATATTGGACCAGTCGAAGCTTCTTGGAGTTTGTTAGGTAATAGTATGCATGAAGAGTTCCTATCAGTCGTTCGATTGGCACTTCATTTGCCTAGAATGCACCAAGTGGTATTTGATCCTAACGAGCCAGTTGATAGGATCGCATCTAGAGCTGCGCGACAAGTGTCAACCCTAATTGGATTCTTTAACTATTGTGCAGCTAATTCGAGCGCCCGTGTGTACACTTATCAAGAATTTCCAAACTAATTTGTTTGGAACAACACAACGTGTGTGTGGACACCGAGAAAAAGGGGAATGCTATTGGTAGAATTTACTTTGCTAGCCCGAATTCTGGTGAGAGATTCTATTTGCGCTTGCTATTAATGCATGTGAGAGGGCCAACTTCATATGAACATTTACGCACAGTCAACGATGTCACACACCCTACATTCAAATCAGCATGTGTTGCATTAGGACTGTTGGAAGATGATGAAGAGTGGATACAATGTCTTCAAGAAGCTGTAATTATGAACACCGTTCACCAATTGAGGAGATTATTCAGTATCATTCTCTCAGAATGTTCTCCCTTGCAGCCATATGAGTTTTGGAAAAGATTCTCTTTGGACATATGTGACGATCTCCATCATAAGATTAGTATTTTGCATGGAATACCAAATCCAGATGTGGCAAGAATAGAAGACTATGGTCTGTATCTTCTCAATCAAATGCTCCAACAATCCGGTAAAAGTTTAGCCGACTACCCGCCCATGCCACAACCGAGTGAAAATTGGAGGACCATAGTCGGTAATAGGTTACTATGTGAGCACACTAACCTTCAACTAGATGCTCAACATGAAGATGTGCGTGGTAGAATTGACAGACTAAATGTTGGACAACGTGCAACTTTTGATGCAATCACATCTGCAGTCTTAGAAAATAAAGGGACTACGTTTTTCATTAATGGGGGTGCTGGAGCAGGGAAGACTTTCACTTATAATACAGTTGCACTATATATTAGCAGCCTTGGTCATACTGTAATCACAGTTGCATCATCGGGAGTTGCTTCGTTATTGTTAATTGGAGGCAGAACTGCACACTCAACATTTTCCAAACCGTTGGATGTGCATGACAATTCTGTATGTGGATTTATCAAGCAATCCATGCAAGTAGAGCTGGTGAGGGCAACCAAGTTGATCATATGGGATGAGGTACCAATGCAACATAGAAATTGTGTGGAAGCAGTCGATCGTACACTCCGGGACGTTTGTGATACAAATAAACCATTCGGGGGTATAACTGTTGTTCTTGGTGGAGATTTTCGACAAGTCTTGCCAGTTGTACCCAAAGGGGTGCGTGAACAAATTGTGGGTGCTTCGTTAAGACGCTCTACGTTGTGAAATAATGTAAATATTTTAACATTGGACTCCAACATGCGCCTAAACAATGTAGACCCAAGAAATGCGAATTTCGCAACTTTTTTTATGGAGGCATTAATTCTTCAATCATTCCTTATTACGTGATTTTGATTGTAATAGTATAACGAAATAATAAAACATTTACTGCTTTCTTTATTCCTTTTTTTTTTAATATTCAGATAGGGAGCAAAACACAAGAAACTGTAAAACTTCCTTCTACAATACATAGGTGTTGACGTCTTGACGAGCTCCTGTGCACAATTTATCCACGGTTGAACGTTGAAGGGATGGCGACCCTTGAATATCTCACCGAGCGGACAATCCTGGCAGCACGAAATGACGATGTCAACATTATTAACAAAAATGCGTTAGATATATTCCCGGGAGAGGCATGCACCTATTTGGCTGCAGATAAGATGTCAGACAATGACGGAGATGATCGTGCCATTACAAATCGATATCCTAATGAATACCTAAACTCATTAGACCCGCCTGGCTTGCCTCAATTCAACCTACAATTAAAGGTTGGTTGCCCTATCATGTTGCTAAGAAATATCGCACCCGCGGATGGACTTTGTAATGGCACACGATTAATGGTTGTCAGAAATGCTTCACGTGTCATTGAAGCGCGAATTTTGACTGGTGATAAAGCTAGAAATTTAGCATTTATTCCCAGAATATCATTGGCGCCATCATCAACTGAATTGCCTTTCAATATGACAAGACGTCAATTTCCAATCCGATTGGCATATGCGATGACAATTAATAAATCTCAGGGCCAATCCGTGAACTTTGTTGGAATTGATTTGCGCAATCCAGTATTCAGTCATGGACAGTTATATGTGGCTTTATCCCGATGCACATCTTTTGATCGTATTAGTGTTCTTCTTCCCGAGGGTGCCACTGATTCCACGACAAACATCGTCTACCCAGAGGTCTTGATATAGTGACTACTATGGGTAAATATCATTCCATAACTTTGTTACTATTAAATTGTGTTTTTTTCCCTGCTTAACCCGTCATTAATACTTTGCAAGGATTGACGAGAAGTAATTGGAGATTGTAGTTTTATTGGATTGATGTGGATCTACTAACAAGGTAATACAATGAGATACAACAGTTGCATTTAATTTATCATTTTAGCAGTTTTCACGTACGTGAATGCAACTAATTGCCCGTTTTGTTAATTTTCAGATTATTGACCAATCACCGCACTAGATTGAGTGTTGTGGACAATTCACAATTTTCCCGTATACTTAATGTAATTTTTTTTATTACGTGTACTTAATGTAATTTGATACATTTGTTTTGTACAAGTTAAAATGACTTTATAGCTAATGTACGTAGTGTTTTTTTTTTTTTTTTTTTTTTTTTATGAATATGGTTTTTTTTATTGCCCAATTTTAGTTTTTTCACGCGCGTGCCTTTCAGTTCTGTCGACCCGTGCCCTCGGGCACGGGCAATTACTAGTATATATATATATATATGCACATACATATTTATGTCTTCTAAATCTGCTACAACTATGGGACTGGATGAGCACTCTCTATCTCTCTCTCACTCTCTTTGAGTACCTATATATATACAAATATAAATATATATATATGAGTTTTGGAGGACTGATTTTGTTTTTTGAAAAAAAAAATTTCTTTCATTTATAACTAAAGATGTAGTTCATATAGTAAAGTAATGGGTGGGACGGGTTAGCGGGTTGAATCTGACCCGGATCAACCCAAATTCATAATCGACCCAATCTTTGCGGGTCAAATTTGGGTGACACCCATTTTCAACCCAACCCGTTGATGACCCGCCCAAACCAACCCGTACCCACCCATTTGCCAGGTTAAAAAATACCCAACTATGTTCTTTAAAGAGAGGCTAACCTCTGTACCTTAAATTAAATCTTCCTAAAAAAAGGCCCAAATTAATTCTTTTAAGAAGTCCCAACCCATAAAGCCCAACTCCCTCCTCTTTTAAATTACGAGAAGCCCTAATAGTTTATCGTTACTCAATACTCACTCCAGTCCCTCTCTCTCTCTCTCTCTCTGTCTCGCCTCTCGTCTCTGACTCTCTCTCTGTGGCTGGCCGACCAAGTCCCCTCTCTCTTGCCGGCCGACCATAGCCCACCAAGTCTTCTTTCTTACCAGTCAAACATTGTAAGGTATTGTTGAGTATTGTTTCAGTTTTATTCTTTTCAAATATAAATTTTAGGTTTTGTAGATTTTAGTTTTCTTTTGGTAAATTTTCTTGTATTGATTTTATTTCTTTGTACTTGTTATTTTTTTCCTGTTGGAATACCATGAAGTAATAAAATTGGGGAGATTTCACGTTCTTTGTAAACTAATTTAATGAATACGGTATAGACTGTGTAGTTTTGTTTCTGATGTTTGGGTTCCAAGTTTTTTGATCATGACTTCTTCTGATGATCAGTATGATTTTGACAGTGGGTATTATATTCATGATATTATGAAAAGGTCCTTGTGTAATGGCTTCCATCTAATTTTACCAAAAAGTTTAATAAACATGTCATCTTATAAGTCTTATGAAATGGCCAAAACATGTGTTTCAATCTTCCATCAATTTCACTTTGAAATGTCAAGTGATAAAAAATACAGAGAACTCAAGAGCTATACCACTGTTTGTTTACTAAGCCCTATAAGTGAGAAGTTGAGATGTTTGCAATGTGATTTCAGAGCACTTTGAGACACTGGTTTTTTTCAAACTCAGATAAATTATTTAGCTGTGGGAAAACAATTCTCACATATGATGGTATGGTATAAAGTTGCAACAAATGTTAATGTTAGTTGTGGTTTACCGTTTGATTAACTCGAATGTTAACCTTTATCTTTCTCCCTATTTAACAGCCGTTGGTTCTTACCTGGATAAATGCGTTGGGGTTTTTTATACAAAGGGGCACCATTTTAAAAGTTTGCTTAGGGAACCCAAAAACTCAGGACCGGCCCTCATTGAGGGCAATGGTGGACATGATAATAATGTGGATAATGGTTTTGAGGATGACAATCATGGTGATAGCAATAGGGTTGATATTAATGACAATGTAGGTCTCAATAGGGCTGATGATTATAATCCACATAATGTGTAAGGAGGTGGAAATGAAGATGGTGATGCCGGGGTTAATGAGGCTATTATTGAGGATTTATTTTATGATTATGATTATGATTTTGATTTTGGGAGTATGTCTGATATTTTTTGGGTTAGGGGCTGCTGCTCTTGTAGGGCTAAGTTGCCTCACATAAAATTGGACATGAGCTTTTGATATTTTTTAGTTGAATCAAATTAACTGAACAACGTATGTACTTAGTTGAACTTGATAAGTAATGAGATCCCTTTATTTTTTAATGCTTGCATTTTTACAATGTAATAATTAAGGTTTTTGGATTAATCTTTTGCCAAAACATTCCCTGAATTATTTAAGTCACTCGAATTTTGATTAAGTTTAGTGTTTTGGGTTGCTGAATTATTTAACTCACTCTTGTAATTCCCTACTTTGAATCTCTTGAATATCACCCTTGCTTTAAATCCCATTGAATTTCAAAGTTCCATTTCATTCGTCGATTGGTTAAGTAAGACTTATTTGCGCCACCTTTTGAAGTGTAATTTTTTTTTATTTATAATTATTGATCATTGATTAATTACTTGTTTCTTATTGCAGATCCATATCAAAAATGGATTTTTCAACTAACCTTCTAGATCACGCGTATCAGACTTGTGCCTTGGTGAGTTGAAGTTGAAACATAGAATTAGATGGTGGATTTTGAAATTGATTTATGGGGACTAATTGTTTATATGTCTATACATTCATCTCATGGAGATAACATTATTTATTTAACTTATTTTTGGGTGCTCTTAGATAATCTTTTTGCATTAGTTATAAATTTGTAAGTCAATTTTATTTGTTAACCTTTATTAGATTGAAGAATTGCCTAAGGAATTGGAATATTTTCACAAATCGAGGATGGACACTTTTATAAAGCAGGTTTGCGTTATACTTTTTTCTTTTAAGTAATTATAAATGAAGGAAAACATGATAAAGTTGTTAACCCATCTTTCATTATATTGTTATATTAACAGTGTCGTCAAAAAAGTTGGGAAGATATCATGAACCCTGTTCGAATGCAACATGATTATCGTAAGTATTAAACTTACTAGTTGCCTTGTCCTTTTTCAAATATTAGAGTAAGAGAGTAGAATTTATAAATATTTAACATAATTTTTCAATCTTGATAGCCAATTGTTGGGCTTTTGTGGCCACAAGCGCGGTCGAAGCTCTTTATATGTTGGAAAAGACCGAAGAAATCACACTTTCGCCACAACAATTGGTGAATTGTTGCCATCTCTACAAACCGACTCAGCTTCGGGATTTAGGGACTTGTAATCCTTATAACACTCGGACCGCATTTGAGTTCATGAAATATTTTGGCAGTTGTTTGGAAGCCCATTGCATATATAGGGGACCTAGGGCGGATCCTCCTCCAACGGTAAGACGTAGAAAATATTTTTAATCTTAATACATTATCACCGTCTCTCTTATTACTTTCTATTATTGTTTGTAGGGCACATGGAAGTTCAAGATTAGTGGTTGGGAGAATATATTAGATGATGATGAATTGGCGGTTATGAAACAGCTTATGATCCAACCTGTTGCTGCCCACTTTCACCTATCTTCAACGTTTTTTGAACTCGAAGATGTGAGTAATTACTAATAAGTTTAAAGACTAATCATGAATGAATATTTTAATAAATTATTTATTGTAGTTGCTTCCTCAATTCGAAGGCATAGATTTGCTGCAATTGTTGACACTTAGATTGGTGGTTGTGATTGTTGTCACTTTAATGCAAGACTTTAATGTAGCTTGATAGTTTCTTCATAGAAAATTATATCACTTACATGTGTGTTGAGAGTATACTGAAATATATAAAATTATTGGTGGTATGTTAATTTTTATGAGTTTCTCTCTTTTTTCCGATTCCATTTTATTTAGAAAAAAGGGTACTTTTGAGAGCTAAACTAGTATTCCTGGAGTTTGTCTAAAGCTATTTTTATTCTCTTATATATTAGCTACCCACTTACCAACTAGTGGCTTAGAAACATATGACTTGAGCTTAATATGTTTACCACACGTAGCTGGCCCGATAGGTTACGCGGTTAACCGTACGATTATCCATAACTGCTAATATAGTGGTTCAGGTTTATATTTTTGTTAAGATAGGGTAGTTGAATAAGGCTTGAACTTTAAAATACTCGAATAATTATTCTTTAAGCGGACTGTATATAAGTATCTTTATCTTTCTTAATTACTTACTTTGGTTGCTATTGAATAGAGGGCTATCATCCAATGAATTTGTATATTTGGAGATAATGTATTTCTAGATGCATCCACTTGGATAGTTGCTATTTAAGCAGTGTACTTGTTTTTATGTAGCATTATTATGTCCAATGGGTATAATGTTTTTTACCACTTTGACTATCCTTCAAAAGAAAATATGTATTAATTTTGCTTTCAAATGTAATTGTAGGAGATTTATGATGGAGGGGGCACCCTGCTTTATAAAAATGAAGAACCGGATTTGCATGCTGTTCTAATAGTAGGTTTTGTCTACAATTTTCGAGAACAATATTGGTTCGTGAGAAATAGTTGGGGTGAAAGATGGGGAAGACGTGGGTACGGAAAAATTTACATGAACTCTTCTTCTTGTGTGTCAAAACCCATACTTCAAGGGTTTTGCTTTCCTTATCTTTGATACGAATTAAAGCCAACTATATTTTTTGCTTAATTATATTTTTCACCCTTGAAGTTTGACTATTGTATCAAGTTGGTATCTAAATTTTGAATTGTCAATTTCATCCTTAGATTTTTTAAGTTATAGTAATGTAGTCCTTCTGTCAGCCAACTGTTAAATTTGGACAGAAGTTGTTTCTCACATTAAATGATCAAGGGGCATTCTTGGTGTTTTACCATCTTTCCCTCCCAAAAATTAAGTCAACCCACAAAAAATGGTCATGTGGCCTTCTTGTTGTATATGGTATGTATGTGTTCTGTGTAAATAGGGATGTCAAGCCCGGCTCGACATTGATCGGGCTTTAGCCCACAGACTCGTGTCTATTTTAGGGCCGGATTGGGCGGGTTGAGCTTAAGAGTTCACAATTCAAGTCCGGCCCTAAGCCCTAAGTGAGCGCTTTAAATTTATCTTAAAATGGTATAAATACTATTATAGATGTAGCCATTTTTTTGTAGGTTGGAAATAACTTTAAATGAAGCAACTTGTAATTGTTATATTTTTAATTCTTGAACACGATCAATATTTTTATTGTTGGGAAGTTTCTAGTCGGGTTTTTATGCAGGCTTCGGGTCGGGCTTTTGTTGGGTCAGTCCTCGGGTCGAGCTTGGGCTTCAACTTTCAAGAGATAGCCCAGGCCCTATCTGGGATGCTAGGGCGTAGGGCCAGGCTTCCTTGAGTTTGGGCTGGGCATAAGGCCCTTTTTTTCGGGCTGGGTTTAAGACCGCCTGTTGGGCCGGACTTTTTTTACACCCCTATGTAAATGCCTACATATAAACTGCCATAGAATGCCCACAACAATTACTAACACATTTCAAGCATTTGTTTATCCACAAAACAAATAAATATAATTGCAATAAATTAAAGGACACTAAAAACAAGTAGAACCACATCCCAAATGATAAAAAACAATGATTAAAAGTTTGAAGAATACATCGCAAAATACTTGGATGTTTTTTAATCTCCACAATCTCTTCATATTAATAAAGGGAAATATATAAAATGTCTACAAGAGTGTCCCGACAAAAATTGTCTACAAGTTGTTCCTTGTAAGGATCTAGAACTCTAGAAGTGTTGTAGAGAAACTAAGAGCCCTACAAATCCCGCTCGAGCGCGCTTAAATCATGCTTGAGCGAGATTTAAGCGCTCTAAGCAAACCTAGAGAAATTGAGAGCCCCTCCAATTCCCGCTTGAGTGGCGCAACTGATGGTTCAAATAGAACTCATTTTCTTTAATGAAGTGTCAAATTTAGTCTATCATCATTCTAAATTGTAATGACAACATCTACAACCCTCAAAGCAAAGAACTCTTTTTCTTTTCTTCCAAACCCTTCCCCTCTATACTTGGAGGAGAGCGTCGTAATATTCTGCTCCCACTTGCACCCCGAGACATAACCCCAGTATTAGGATTGTGAGATTTCAAAGGTAAAATTGTTGGATAAAAATTAATTTTGGCCATGTTTGAGGTCAAATAAATGTGGGATCCATTTAGAGTTTGAATGGGGTCCTTGTGGATTTGTGTTCTCCTCCATGAGGAGATGAACTTTGGATATTTACATGTCCAAAATTATTATTTAGTGAATGAGAAATTAATCCATTGAATACATTTATATAATGTACATACATGAATGCATGGGAAATGTATATAATTTATTGTCATGTATAATGCATGGGAAATGTATATACATGAATGTATTTATTCTCATTCATGGATAATGCACATTCATAGATGAATCATGTATATACATGGATGAATCTGTAGATTCATAATGGATATACATGGATGAATCCACAAATACATAATGTACTCATGTATATACATGGATGAATCTATAGATTCATAATGAGGCGGCGAATCTGTTTTAAGGAAACTATGAAATATCACAGGCCTCGGTTTGATCTTATTTTGTTATAGTTTTCCAATTATTGCTTTCTGTTTACATATTGTAATTCTGGTTCTATTCAAGTTCTATTTTCCAGTTTGTAATCAAGAATCTGTTTCTGTTTTCCAATTGTATCAATGTAATTTTTCCAACAAAAATCCCATAAAATGTAAAAGTAATAGGAAAAATGCACAAAAAAAAAATGAAAAGCCTTAAAAAAAAAAGATAGTTAACATGACTGAGCTAAACAACAACATAAATCCCAATTTGTAAACTGTAAAAACCAGAGTACATTTCAATTCACGTACATAAACCCAAAGTATATGAAAAACAAATATGAACATTTGATCTTAAAATAGATGAGAAAGCATAGGCACGACCTAAACGACCTGTTCGACCTGAACGACCTAACAAAGCAGACCACGTAGAACAAGCATACTACCCTTAAAATGCCATACAAAACTACCACAAATCCATGCAACCCTTACATCAAACACCTTCAAACAATCAAAACATGTCCACTTGAAGCCATTAGCTGACCAAAACAAACCATAGATATATCGTGTATGGTGACGATTTTAGGTGATGTTTTGGGGAATTTGGGAGCTGTTTGGGGGCACCTCCTTAACTTAATTAATTAGGGGCTGATTTGGGAGTTGTTTAGGGGCTGCTTGGAAGTTGTTTTGGGTCTGATTGGAGGCTATTTAGGGGCAGATAGGAGGCTGTTTGGGGGCTATTTAGGGGCTGATAGAAAAGTTTACAATAGTTGAGATCAAGAATACCTAGATCCCAATTAGTCTATGCCCATAACTAAGTCTGAAAGAGAAGAACTTTAACTCTCTTTTTTCATCAGTAAGGATAGGGATACACACCAAACGACACACATCGCTTTAAATGCATGTACCCTGTGCTGTTTGATTTTTTCACACTTTTCTGTGCACCACTTACACAGCACAAGGTACATGCATTTAAAGCTGATGTGTCGTTTTGTGTGTCGTTTGGTGTATATCTCTATTATTTTTTATTTTTTATTAACAGTTCAATAATTGTATTACCCGCTGCAAAAAACACAAAATTTAAAAGATAGAAGGCAAGAAAATGAAGAACAAATAAATCTTTCCACTAAGGGCAACCCATTGTCTAGCCTGAACATTAGTCTAGAGCCTTGTGTCAATCTGTTAGGTCATGTGTGTCCCACATACTTCCTGTATCTTGTGGTGGTGAAAATGCCCTCCTTTGAGGAATTGTGTATGTTGGTGAAAAATATCCCCTTTCCACTTTGGAATGAAAATGTACTTACTGGAATTGGTATCTTTCTTATTTTTGGACAATTAAATTGTTTATGTTTCTAATGGATTGTCACACATCGATTTTTGTACAATCAAATATTCAATTCAAAGCATGTATTCAGACTAATATTCAATTGTCAAAACCTTAAGAGTGACACTCCCACATAGACTAACAGATAATTTATTAAAAATAGTATTTAATACTCATTAAATAAGGTCATTGAATAACATACTATAGTTCCAAACATGCATTTCATTAAAAAAAAAAAGAATTAAAGTTTCATTACAAATATTATATCATTTCAATTTATAAAAGAAATATCATTTTCATTAAATAAAAACCTCTTCATAGAGTTCAGCGGAGAGAAAATAAAATCAATACATCTATTGGTCAGAGCAACTACAATGTTCACAATACCCAATATACAATCTTTATTACAATTATACATACGTGGCCCACACTGCTAGAAATAAAATCATGTACAACAAAATAAGTACAACTCTAATAATAAACAACACAGCAACAATCTCTTCACCCAAACAAACGCTCCACATAAATCTCCAATTACTACACCTATAAATATATTCGACTACGTTTCATATAGAAACGCCCCCGAAAGCATAACACACTCAGGTCAGTCACATGACTGGTTTGAGTTAAACAAAACAACAAGTCTTAGGGATTCAACTTGAACCCGTATACTACAAACCATACTACAACACTCTTGGGCCAAAACAGGTAGTTCCACACACTTATCTGGACAAATAGAGTAGTTTCCATTTATGTGGTGACAAGTAATTTCTTGCCCGAAACCCAAAGCTACTACGAATTTCATGCTTTCTAATTTACTTATGGTGAGCCAAACCTGTAAAACGTTAATGGGCCCACCACCCTGCAGTACAAAAGTTAGTAACCACAAAAATACCACGAAGATGTGCGGAACACCTTTTTATTAAAACATCACCAAAATAGACATCTTAGTCCTAAGCTACATGTTAAAAACAATTGAAGTTAAGCTAACAACAATCAAAGAAGTAATTTATTTGAACGGTTAACTTTTCGGGAATTTATTTACAACCACACTCTTACTTTTATGAACGATTCATTATTCAATTTTCTAGGTTCACCACTTGGTCACCCTCCATGGTACACCCACACATATATCCCATGTGTGCCCGGACATACTACCAACATCCACTCTGGTGTCAGTTTGGTTGGGGTATCAACCAAACTAGGTATACACAACAGAATGCTGGTCAATATGCCTAGACATCTATAAATTAAGCCGAGCATAAGGCTTAGGCCAGCTTGATCACAAAGCGTACACTCAGCAAATCGAGCTACCAAAAAAATAACACAATGGGGAGCGGTGAACACTAAGGAACTTGAAACCATTTATGCATTCTCGGAATTATAAAATTTCATCGGACTCAAAGTCAATGACTCACCCATTTTTCATAGATCAACATTATACGAGAATTCATGTTTCTCCAAGTAATTTTTCGTTAATTCATATTAACGAATAGAAAATCCACAAAGAAATCATATTCCCCAAATTTCGTTAAAAACTGCTACTGTAATCTTAAATTTCTGCCCAAACGGTGTAGAATCAGAAAAAACTAAAACACTTAAAGTGTATAGAATCACGTTTTACGTAGAACGAGCGGACAGAATGCTAAGATTCTAAGCCATGATTTTCTAATATTTTTCTGAAGTTTCAGAAACTATTAGAATTACAAAAAAACGAACTCCACAAAACTTTCTAATTATCATGAGTATTTCACACAAGTGTTTATACATCTAACTATCCACATACCATTTACGAATACCCTAGGATCATTACCCAAGGATCATATTCATGAAGTCACACAAAGGTCATAAATTAATTCGACAATAATGTTGTGCATTCTAACGCAAAAAAAAAAAAAAAAAAAAATTAAACACCAACAATTAAATTAGACATGTAAGAAATTCATTCACTCACGTATAATTTATACATACGTGTATATATATATACCCGATTATACACATTTAACTTACCTTGTTTGAATCGTTGAATAGATGCGAGTACGAATCTAACGACGAACAACACGCTCCGCAATTTCACACGCGATGACGGATCCAAAACCCCTCTCCTCTTATTCTTCTTCTTCTTCTTCTTCTCTCTCTCTCTCTCTCTCTCTCTCTCTCTCTCACTCACGTTTGTTCTCTATTTTCTTTTTCCTTTTCTTTTTTTTTTCTCCTAACCCTATGGCACCTAGATATATGTAAGTGTTTATACATCTAACTATCCACATACCATTTACGAATACCCTAGGATCATTACCCAAGGATCATATTCATGAAGTCACACAAAGGTCGTAAATTAATTCGACAATAATGTTGTGCATTCTAACGCAAAAAAAAAAAAATAAATAAAAATTAAACACCAACAATTAAATTAGACATGTAAGAAATTCATTCACTCACGTATAATTTATACATACGTGTATATATATATACCCGATTATACACATTTAACTTACCTTGTTTGAATCGTTGAATAGATGCGAGTACGAATCTAACGACGAACAACACGCTCCGCAATTTCACACGCGATGACGGATCCAAAACCCTTATCCTCTTCTTCTTCTTCTTCTTCTTCTTCTTCTTCTTCTCTCTCTCTCTCTCTCTCTCTCTCTCTCTCTCTCTCACTCACGTTTGTTCTCTATTTTCTTTTTCCTTTTCTTTTTTTTTTTTCTCCTAACCCTATGGCACCTAGATATATGTAGGTAGAAAGATATAAACACATCCATGTATATTATTAACACACAAATACTAAAAATCTCATTTTTTATCTTATGGACTCACAAAAAGACATCATATGGGCCCAAAATGCAGTACAAAATACTAAAATGAGTAGCCCAATGGGTACCCATGACCCCGGCACTTAATCTGAATGTTAATTACATTGTTTAACATATTTACGGGCCTATAAATACTGCTAAAAAAATTAACACATCACTCTTCAATAACTTGGCCAATTTAAATTTTTACCACTTTAACCCCATTACTTAACTTTACAAAACTCCATACAGTAATTAATAACAAAAAGAAAATTTTACCCACAAATAAATAAATGACCATAAAAATATAAATGCACATAGCCAATTAATAACACGTAAAAATTCAGGTTTTCCTTAACATATTTAAAAATGAATATTTATATTATAAAAAAATATGGGGTGTTACATGGATTGTCCATGTTTTTTTTGCCTAAACGCACAAATTGTTGTTCACGTACCCAAATTTTGTTTAGATTTTAGCATAAGTTTGGGGGGATTTACTCAAACTAAAAATTCTTGAGACTGAATTTGAAGTAAAATAGTATTACCAGCTACAAAAACACAAAATATAAGAACAAAAAGTTGACATAAAAACTTCAAAGTTCTTGGAATTGGGATTTCAGTGATTAATTATGTCTTAAGGTTCTTTATAATGATTGTCTACTAACCTTTTTTTTTTCCTTCTAGGCTCATGATTGTCTACTAACTTGCGAATTTTTTACCCAAAGCTTCAAAATGGGGCGAATATATCCCTGACCTGTCATTGTTTCAACTTATTTTCCAAACTCATCATTTTCTTAGAACTCGCTACTTCAACTAGCGACTTGAGACCAAAACATTCCAACTCGAAATCTCTACTTCAAGTAACGACTTCAGTAATACTAGAAGTCGCTACTTGAAATAACGACTTTAGTCCAAGGTAGAAGTCGCTACTTGAAGTAACGACTTTAGCAGCAGCTATTTCCACCAGTCCATTTTAGCTGCAGCCCCCTGCAATACTCATAACCAACCAACATATTTTTATTTTCAGAATTCAACCACCAAGCATAATAATCTAACAATATCAATATAATCAATCCACTAAGATGTGTATTTGTGAAAAGAGAGAGAGATAGAGAGTGGGAAAGAGATGGATATAGTGGGAGAGATATAGAGAGATAGTGGGAGAGAGAGATAGAGAGATAGGTGGGAGAGCGATATAGAGAGAGTAGGATAGAGAGATAGAAAGAGTGGGGGGAGAGAGAAAGAGAGAGAGTGGCAAATAGAGAGAGAGAGAGTGAGGGGGAGAGAGATAGAGAGATAGTGGGAAAGAGATATAGATGTACACAATAAAAAAATTATATATACACAAATGTGCAATTATTTTTTTATAATACATCAAAAAATAAAATGTTGTTATGGATCCTATGGACTATCTTTGTTTATAATGTGTCCCACACCACGGAACCTTCTTTGTTCTCTTAGGCCTACCCTCTTCCTGTGGTGGATCCTCTACTAGTGGAACCTCCTCATGCGGCTGGATGACCTGCGATACCCCTCTCCGGGTATGGCGACCTCTACCCCTAGCATAAATTGTACGTATCGGAGGTCGTTGCTGAGACTCGACCTGTGTCAAACCCTCATACTTTGTCTCTACCATGGGGTATAATGTCCAGTCGTCTCTCTTACCTCCACCAGCATCTCCTCCGCCTCTACCTGTGTCAAACTCTCCACCATCGCCTCGAACTGTGAAGCTGGAGGTGGTGACATAGGATAATGTGGTGGCGGGATCAACGATGACGATGGTGCATCTGTATATGTGTACTGTGGGATGGAAAAGTCACGGATCGGAAATATACGGAACTCAGAGCCCCTTGGAGTGAAAGGCCTATAAAAGTCGGCCGTATCATCATATGCATACACAGTAGGACGCTGATCATGTGGTGTATGTGGCTCAGACTCAGAGTGTGTAGATGGGTTTTCTATTCCTGAGACTTAAGGATGAGACTGAGGATGCGTCTGAGGCTGTGGCGATGGCTGTGGTTGTGGCTGTAGCTGTGGCTATGGCTGAGGCTGAGGCTGAGGCTCTGAGACGCGGGACACGAATACTGTGGAAGATGGCACAGCCCCGTCTAAACGTCGGTCCTCATGAACAGCCTGTAATGAATGCTCACTAAGAGTACGAATCTCCTCTAATGCCATCATTACCTCTAGAGGGACGGAATGAGGGTTGCCTGTTGCTAATCTAGCCAACACCGATCGTGCAACCTCATACACACGAGTCACACCATCCTCCTAAAAAATGGAAAGTTTAATTAAGTGAAGTTATTTTATGGCATGTGCAGAATGAAAATTTTATATGTTGTGCGATAAGGAAAAACCAGAACGCCTTGAATCGTACCGACTGATTGGAAGCCAACTGTCGATGAATCTCTAACTGGTCCAATAGGTCTACGGGTAATGCGGCTATACCATCTCATATATGGGTCTGAGTCAAGCATCTGAGCTGCATTTGGAATACCTACAATAACATGCTACATCTGATAGTCCCAGAGCTCAACATACTCCCTATGAAAGTGACTCCGTTCGTAATAATGTCGTCATAGTGTTACATGGCTCTGGGACTACCTACCTCATGCCAAACTGTCTCATCACTCTGTCGGGATGATGCCATTCAACCATGGCATACATGATCAACGGACATCTGGCCATCCATGTGCCCTGCCCAACCTGACACTACTAAGGTAACGAAGCTACTAGCTCAGCACTGTACGGCTGCTAAATCATCTATGAAAAAATATATGAAAGATTAGAAATTTCAAAAATAATGCAAATCACGGTTTAACTCAGTCAATATTTACCTGCTTGGGCCTCATCTGGTCCAATTGGTCCCGAAAGTGAAGCTGGACATGAGTAAGCACATCCCGAACTGAGAATCGGGTCATCTACCTAAAGTAATGACAAAATTGTTAGTACTTAAATGAATGTACGAGTAATGAATAAAAAAATATATAAAACAATGTAAGTACACCTACAACCCAATGGACCATCCTCTGGTACAACTGCTAGTAAGAGAACTGGTCAGATATGGGTCAATCTCTCCCATGCCCAAAGCTGCGATTGATAATAATTGAGTTCTTATTTATGATAGACTGAACAATCGTAAAATATGCGTAATTCACAAAATTGACATAACATGTAACCTGTAAAAGTGTAAGCGGGCCGGATATCTCTTCTGCGGTAAGATGAGAGGTAGCACACAACTCTTGATACAGATATGCCAATGCTGCACTACCCCAGCTATAGCCAGCATCAAAGCGTCGCAGATGTGGTAGATATATGAGGCTAACCTTGTTCCTAGACTTGTCTGGGAACAACGACCCTCCTATCAACATCATACAATAACATCAAGCCATCTGGTGAATAGTGGCATCGTCGGCATGCTGGGCGATCTGTGGCGTGAAATGGTCCCGTATCGTAGTTAGTCGCAGTGTCGATCCAGAGATAGTGGCTATGGGTGGCGTGAAACCGAGCAACTCCTGACATAGCTCCTGCCACTGCTCCTTGGATTGTGACTCATAATTGCCAGTAACTGCACGCCCATCGACCGGCAAGCCCAATAGAATACTAACATCCTGCAGCGTGATTGTAGTCTCGCCGACAGGTAGGTGAAATGTGTGAGTCTCAGTAAGCCACCTTTCTAATAGGGCAGTGATCAAACCCCCAATCATACTGTATAAAGCCCAGTCTATATACACCGTAGAACCCAATATGTCTGATGTCATCTAGTATGCGCTGATCTGGATCAAGACCTCGACCTAAAATCGCCTCAGAGCGCTGGCAATGTAGCTTACCCAAGATCTCACCATCCCAGATGGATGAACGGTGTGCGTCCTGTGATAATAGTACTGAAGGATCCTCAGGGCCAGGGTGGACATCCATGGTAAGCAGGTTGTTCAAACATTATGGTTAGTTAAAAAATGATGAGTAAATTCAATGAAGTGACAACATGATATTAAACAATGGTTCATTTAAATATGTTAAACTACGTGGTGAAAAAAAATTAAAGCAGTGGCTTGTCGCATCAACTGCTGGGTGTCAGACCCAGTGACTTGTCGCATCAACTGCTGGTCGTCAGACCCAGTGACTTATCGCATCAACTGCTAGGCGTCAGACCCAGTGACTTATGGCAACAGCTGATATCCCTGGCATTCCATGGTCTATATACACTGTGGTTTTAAGATTTAATGTGATATCCCAAGCATTCCTTCTTCTCCTTCTTCTTCTTCTTCACTGCATTGTTTTTTTAGTCTAGCAAACAAGTATACACCTACGTACCACCCACATTTTTTTTGAAAAAAGGATACTGAGTATTGAAGAAAAGGGTGTTCTACTAAAAGCACACATGGATTTTGCTACTCCAGAATGGAAACATGGAGATGGTTCATTTAAATATGTTGCTTTCGAAGCTTTGCAGACTGTCTTTACTGAGATAATCCCTGGATGTGATCTTCCAACTGATGCCATTGCGACTCAGGTTTGGAGCTGGCAGAAGGAACATAAACTCCTTCAAGAGTTGTTAACGATGAGAGGTGTTCGTTTTACTGAACGAAGCTGGCTAGAAGTTCCTGACTAGACTTGGAATGAATGGTATGCTAAGGTTAGAACCAAAACCTCTCATCATTTCCATTTCAATTGTTATGATCATATGTATCTTATGAAAATTATTTTCATTAATTATACGTGTAGAAAAGCTATGACAATACTACAACATTGTTAAGGCACTGTGCACATTACCATTATCATAGATGTTATATCTTTTAACCGCCACCAGTCACTGGAAGGACAAATGAAAGTGGTATGGGCCCGTCAAATGTTGCCAACTCATCTGGAAATGAAGCGAGGAACAACACCGAGGAAATTCTACGGAGGTTGAAGTGTTGAATGCACAATTGTTGTTTACTAGGATGTTTGTATTAGTTATCTAAGGACTTTGTTTACTAAAGAGATTGTTTACTAAGTTCGAACTAGTTAACTACGAAGCTTGTCGTGGTTATATAAGGAGTTTGTACTAAATAAAGTTTTCATTTCCAATTGCACATTACATAATCACAACAATCAAGTACATATTACAAAGCACATCGCTAAACACAACACTGAATATTATATTGTATTAGATGGCCCAGCTTGACTACGTTGTTGGGGGCATCGTCTCCTGTCATGGCCTTGTTGATGGCATATTCCACATTGATAAGTAGCCCTACCCCCCTCTCTCAAATCCATCTCATTTCTTATACGAGTTGATCGTGGTCGGCCCTTACTTCGAAGCATAGCAGGATTCGGCACAACTATAAGACTAGAAGGTGGGTTCTAGTAATCTTTGTGATGGACTGGGAAATACTAGGGTGCCCAAGACTGGTTATATAAGTCAATTGTGTAACATTGATGAACGTAATTTTCATATGTAATTCTAAAGTTAGCTAGAACTACCAATGCGTGAGTACATGGCATTTTATATGTAGCCCATTTTCCACAACTGCAAGTCCTGTCAGATATATTCACAATTTGACTAGAACCCGATGCTCCCCCTTTTCTGACCCTCACGTACCCGTTCCCAGAATGAAAATCTTGAGGTTGTACCCACCAATCTTGCCTTGTGACTTCAACAATATGCAAATTCCTCTTGGGGTGAAGGTAAAACCTTCCCTGATGGTCCCTCAGCAAGTAGACGTTGCTCGTTAGAGTAGTTTCACAACACAAAAAAAAAAATCTTTTCAACACAAGCGATGATAGGAAGATTCCTAGCTGTCTTGAGTACACCATTAAACACCTCTGAGATGTTGGTTGTCGCATACTGTACCGTCAACCCCCGTCGTGGGCAATGGTCCATTTTTTGGCGGAAATTGCATCAAGATACTGCCACGCCTTTGGATCAATGTTCTTAATCTCTTCCATGAACCCATTAAATTTACGAACTTGGTGTGTACTCCCAGCATTCCACATAAGTTTCTTTAAGTATGCATTTTTTAACTTTGTGGTGAAATTACTCTGCACATGCCAGAGGCAATAGCGATGATACCCATCAGGCTCCTTAAACCCTACATTACGCTCATTCACCGTAGAAAGAATGCCTCTATGTCGATCAGATATCAAACAAATATCTTCTCTACCAGGCATAACGTAATCTCTTAGCAATTTTAGAAACCACGTCCATGTTTCAGCTTTCTCCTCGTCAACGATGGCAAATGCCAAACGAAAAATTTGATCGTTTGCATCTGTTCCCATAGTGATTAGTAATTTGCCCTTATATTTCCCATACAAGAATGTGGTGTCGATACTTATGATGGGGTGACAGTGTTTAAACCCATCAATGGAAATGCCCAAAATACTTTTTCGAAGTTCTTCACAGTCGCACTACCACCGTTCACATAGAACCATTTTACAACCGTTCCAGGATTATACTGTTGAATTGCAGCCATGAACTTGGGCAATTCTGTGTATGATGTACCTCAATCCCCAAATATCATTCCAATGGCTTTCTATTTCGCATTCCACGCCTTTTTGTATGAGATGGTGTACAAATATTTTTCTTTCACCTTCTTCAATATCGCTGCGATGTTATGTGTCCTCCTTAATCATTGGCATTATATCCCTAGACACTAGCTGAGCATTTAGATTTCTATGACCAAGGTTCATCATAGGGGACATACTAGTGTGGCTTTTCTCAACCATTATGACTTCAAACATCCCGTGCCATTTTAACCTTGCCCGTAACTGCCACTTACAACCTTGTGATGCCAATTCACATTTCAACGACCAGCGATATGGACTAGTTTGATCCACCACGTATCGTTGATGTGTTCTTATCGAGTAAAACTCCACAAATCTCTGAAGATCATGTTTGGTTTTGAACATCATACCCTTCACTAACTCGTCTCAATCTGGATTCCATTGCCTACCCTCAATGTTTGAAGCATAACATGCCTTTCCAGTATGGATGCCCAAGTCAAAGGATGTAAAAGTTGATGAACGAGGCTCATACAAAGCATTTTCAGGATTTATTTAGGCAGTCGACTCAATATCTTCAATAACATCGTCTTCCTCATGCCCCCCAGTATACTCGTCTGCATGCACATCTTCTTCATCCGAGTTTTCGGTGTCAAGTTGGTGTCCATCCCTCAGTGTTCCCAATCATCACCATATCCGCAATCATCTGAATTGAACTGTACATGAATTGGCCGTTCTAAAACAATGTCTTGCATCGGACTCCTATATTCAGTCTGGCTATTTTGCAATGGATTTGAGCAATCCACATGTTGTGTAGACGTGGAAGGCAATAACCCTTGTACAAACGGGTTTGAGCTTTCGCCTTATTGTGTCAACAGAGAAGTGTATGGCCCAATCCAGTCATCTAATGTTTGATGAGCCTCAGGAAGATTCTCTGTCTCGACATATAGATCCATAGAGGTTATAGCTGTATTGGTAGATGCTGTTTCTAGTATTACTTGTAGACTTTCATCATCATTTACTTCAAACGGTATAAACTTGGAAACTTGATATCCAAGAACGGATGGAAACCTACAAGTGAACTTCAAATGAACACTTTTCTGATGAACCCCCATTTTCTTGCAGATGTTTCTAACAAGTTCGGTGTATTGAGCGTCCATTCTCAGGCGAATGAAACTTCGACAGTTACTATCGTAGTATAGACCATCCGCTCTAATGCACATGCCCCCCCCCCCAATACTGTATTATGGTTACAACACTAGCCATTTTAATACCTTCACATTTGCAAATTGAAGTGTAAGTAATCAATGGTCCATCGTGTCGTTGATGTGTCCCATGGTTGGGTACCCTTTCAAGTTTTTGTTTATCTAAAGTTTTAAAATAAGTGATTCTCATATTTTGTTTGGTTCATTAATTTCATAACATTTCAAAAATTGGGGGAGCATAGCATTTCAAAATTGGGGGAGCATAGTATTTCAAAATTGGGGGAGCATTACAGTCTATGTGTGTGTGTGTATACATTGTGGCTCTGTACGTGTGTTTGTGTGTGTATGTGTGTATTATGTATCTATGTGTATATACATTGTGTGTCTATGTATTGTGTATCTGTGTGTACGTACATTGTGTATCTGTGTATGTATATTATGTATTTGTGTGTGTGTGTGTGTATGTGTATGTGTGTGTGTGTGTATATATATACATTATGTGTGTGTGTAACAGAGAGAGAGACACCTGAGAGAGAGATCACAGAGAGTGAGAGACACCTGTGAGAGAGAGAGAGAGAGAGATCGTAGAGAAAGAGAGACGCTTGTGTGTGTGTGTGTGTGTGTGTGAGAGAGAGAGAGAGAGAGAGAGAGAGAGAGAGCACTATATGAGAGAGCGAATCTGGTATGTGAAGGAAGAAGAAGAAGAAGATGCGGGTTAAATTGAAATCGCTACTTGAAGTAGCGATTTCTACTTTAATGAAATCGCTATTTAAAGTAGCGACTTCTTTGCAGGTTAAAGTGGTCACTTGAAGTAGCAATTTCAGGCTGGATTAGTTTGGTCTAAAGTCGCTACTTGAAGTAGCGACTTCTAGGAAAGTGATGGGTTTGGGAAATAAGTTGAAACAGTGATGGATCAGGGACATATTTGCCCCAATTTGAACCTTCGGGTAAAAAATTCACTAACTTGCTAATAATAAATACTCTCATATGATCACATTTTTATCCATCTCACTCTTCATAACTAATACACATCTCTTGGTCTCCAAATTTCTCATTTAATGGGTTTGTCTTTGCCACATTAACACTATGTTTGGGAGTTCTAAAACGGAGAGAAAAGAAGAGCAAAGGAGAGAAAGTACCTCACTTTCTCTAGCTTTATCTTGTTTGAGAGTTTTAGTAGTGAGAGAAAAGAAGAGAAAACTACCCCCACTTTCTCTCAATATCTTTCTCTCCAAATTGGGAAGGAAATGAGAGAAAAGAAAGTGGGAATTAATGAATCTTTCTTAATATCCACAATACCCTTTCATTTGGTCTTACCTAATTTTAATTCCATTTAGGTCGTAAGGCTCCCATAGTACATAACATACATGTATTTTGTCTCTAAAAAAAATGACTAACCTAGCCTCACAAAAACGATCATTTACAGCCATAATTTTCTCTGTCATCTCCGTTAACGATTGAGTGTCTCTCCTCTCCAATACTTGAAGTTCTTGATGGGTAGAATGATACCTTTTTTCTTTTTCTTTTTCTTTTCTTCTCAACTTGCAAACAAGAGGAAAGAAAGTAACTTTCTCTTCTCTCTTAAACTCCCAAACAAGATGAAAGAAACCAACATCCTTTCTCTTTGTAGACACCCCATTTTGACTTCCCAAAAAAAGAAATAATTATCGCAGGGGGCCCACCGGGCACGCAAATCGAGGAAAAGAGCTTTAGAGTCCAAACAGGGATCCTAGAGGTCAAATCAAAGTAAATATGGAGTCGACAACTCATCAACCGAAAGTTCCAGAGTCCGAGATCGTCCGATTACGATAATCGGTGATGTTTTAACTAGAATCGAAGTTCGGCACTCAATTCAAGACCAAAGTCAAGTTCGAGATGACCAAAGGTCAAATTCAATTATATCAAAGCAAAAAGAGGCATCAATACGGGCCCACAGAACTTCAAATCATCAAATTCTGATAACCGACGAAGTATCGGGTTTCGATTGAAGTTTCGACGCACCGAAATCAAGGAAAAAGGACACGAACGTTAATCCAGAAACACTGAAAGTTAGACTGGGCATAACTGGATGGAAATATAGAGAAAAATAGGAATTCGATGAGTCGAATCAGCCCAATCGGACAATCAGAGAAGAAACAGTGTCCAATCGAACTTTTAAAGCTCAATCGGGAAAAGACAAGGGGGCAAAACGGTCATTTCTAAGTCAGATATTCTCAATTGAACCATATTGATTTGAAGATAACGTCAATACGATTTCGAATCATCTTAAATCAGGAGGATCAGACGGTCGGATCAAAAGATATCGATAGTCGAAGTTCAGGCGATCTAGATCAGACGTCGATAGTCTGAAGAAACAGAGGCATTTTTTGGGTTTCAAACGAATTCCGATCCAACCACACGAATTTGAAGAGGACATTAAACCGAGCCCATATCTTTTCGAATCATCTGAATCGGACGCCCGGATTGAAAAATATCAGAAATCGAAGTTTGGATTGATCAACGGTCGTGATCAAACAATTGGAACCTATGCCTCTGCGTCCCACCTACATGGGATTATAACCCATGTAGGGTTTCAAAAGCTTCTATAAATAGAAAGCTTGCCTCCTGCGCACAAAAGAAAAAGAAGACAGCATCCTCATTGTAAGGCCTTGTTTGGTTTAACCAAAAAAACCCCCTCACCCTTGGACTTAGTTTGGTTCATCAACCAAACACATCATTACAATCACCACCACTACAACCAGCACCAAAAACCCACCACCACCAACTCATTACCCAACCCCCCTTGAAAAATCAGGTCCTAAAAAACCCTAGGCTGCCCACAAACCCAGCATAAACCAAACAGACCCTAAGCTCACTGTCTAGAAGCCAAAAAATGAATCCAAACAGATCGAGCCTAAACATAACCCACTACCTCCACCACCAAAACCCATAAAAACCATCCCATTACCCAGTCCTCCTAAAAAAAATAGCTTCTGAAACCCCCCCATAAAGCCCCAGAAACCTATCTAAACCAAACAGAGCCTTAAGCCCCCTCCAGAATCTAAAAACAGCCTCAAATAGGCCCTTTCCCACATCCTCTTCTCTCATCGCCACCACTGGTGGGTCCCTCTCCTCAAAACAAAGCCAACACAACTGGCCACGGCACAAAAGCAGACCCATTGAGGCCTCACGCGCCGCCCAAACTCCCCACGCGTTGCTGTTACACAGAAATACCTTCGGCGGCCATTTCGGCAATAACTGCCTTAAACCACCATCACCAGACAGATCATCTGGCCCAGACGAAGCCTCCACCGGAAGTATGACCTCAAAAGGTCACTGGAAGAGCCTTACGCGCGACATACGCCACCAGCCCTTCGTTCTGCCTCCCCATGCACTGCCACAGTCAACGCTGACTGACCAGTTGACCTTCCAATCAAAGACAACCATGTGGCAATAACTGCTGAGTCAGCAGTCCAGTGATCTGCCGTGTGACAACCGCATCAGTGCTGAGTCATCGTTGACCAACTAATCAAAACATGAAACGTGACATTGATTGCCATGTCATCATACCACGTCATCTGACACGTCATGGTGAGTCAGCATTGACTGTCCAATCAGAGGGTAACACGTGTCATTGATGGCCATGCCAGCGTGCCACGTCAATGCACAATCAGCTTTGACTGACCAATCACAGTCCACCACATGTCTTGGACTGCCCAGTCAGCACATCCAATCAGCGGTCTAATCAGAGCCGCATCAGCTTTGACCAGTCAATCAGAAGGCACCACGTGTCTTTGACTGCTACATGGCAGCTAGTCCCACTTTTCAGTTTTTCCCATTTTTTCTCCACTCTAGGTCTGGATATCGATTAACGGACACTTGTTCCTAGCAAATTTGTTCTTTCCGAACGCACCGGTGACCTCAGAATTTGCCGAATACAACTCTTAGGGACAATTTAGCTTTTTATAAATCCATTTCAGGCTCTATCGGCCAGTTCTAACCCCTAAGGGTCCCGCTTAACTCAGCCCTGACCCATTCCGGCCCGCCTTATGGCTTTTTTGAGTCTTCCGAACCCAACCATGACGTCTATTTAAGTCAATTTTGTGTCGAAGTATGACTTGGGTCTTATTGGATTTTTTCTGCTACGTTTTTTGGTTTTCTTTCATTCTTTCTCAACAAAACATCGACTGAACTTCAATAGCCCCTTCTGCTCAGGTAACATACTCAAACTCATACTCTTAGTGGTATGGGCTCCATATAAATCCATTGGCTGGATATTCTATCTTTTTCTTTCTCTTTTATTTTCTTTTAGTGGTCTGGGCTTCTTATAAATCCACTGGTCGGATATTCCGCCTTTTTCTTTCTCTTTTATTTTCTCTTAGTGGTGTGGTCTCTCTATAAATCTACTGGTCAGATATTCTGCCTTTTCTTTTTTCCAGTCGAAAGGAGGCCTCGAACTCCACCCAATTGGACTTTATATCCTCCGTCAGCCGGAAGGAGATCTAACGACTCACCCCGCTGAACTTTATCAAACTGCTATATCTTGCGCCAGTCGGAAGGAGACCTTCGAACTCCACCTGATTGGACTTTTTATCCTACGTCAGCCGCAAGGAGATCTAATGACCCACCCGGCTACATTTTATCTCCTGTTTTAGATATTCATTGATAAAAATTAGTGAAGATTTGCACCTAAAAAATATTAGTGAACACAAAAAAAAAATTGATACTTCTCTCCAACCACTGGGCTTCGACCCTTTCTTTTATTCACTTACTTGTACATAAAAAGGTCGATAAGCTGGCCTGTATGCTAGGGATGACCTCCCTAGATGCAACCAGCTCATTATCTTGCTTCACTAATCAAAGGATAAAATCTTCAATTCTTTACTTGTACATAAAGAGTCGATAAGTTGTCCTGTATGCCAGGGATGACCTCCCTAGACGCAACCAACTCATCGTCTTGCTCGGTTACCAAAACGGCCATTTTTCTTGCAATAGGACAAAATAGGGCACCGACCCATACTTTCGGTACATGTTTTCTAAAATTACTGGGCACCGACCCTTACTTTCGGTACGCTTTTCAAAACACTTTGTGCACCGACCCATACTTCCGGTACACATTTTCAACTCATTCGGCACCGACCATTACTTCCAGTTACTTTTTTAAACTACTTGGGCACCGACCCTTGCTTCCGGTACACTTTTTCATTACTTGGTCACCGACCCATACTTCCGACACTTTTTCTCACTCATTGGGCATCGACCCTTACTTTTGGCACTTTTTTTCACTCACTGGGCACCGATTCTTACTTCCGGCACATAAAACAAAAGGACAAAAAAATCATAAAAGCAAAAATACAAAAAAAAAAAAAACAACTCATCGCACGATCAATCTACTCTATTTTTTACTCAAAACACTTTCTCATAACTCACTACTTTCTCAAGGGTTAATGTCTAGGACTACACCGTACAGGTTAAAGTTCCTAGCTACACCGACATTATTCAAGATACTATTTTACACACTAATGGTCTAGACAACCAAAACGCGCATATACAGATACATAGCACAGAACTACGTACGGCTTGATTCTCGTGTTGAGATACGTATGCAACCCATACTTGGGTGCGGCCATAACTATTTTCTTTCAAACTATCTTGAGTCAAGATACGTATACATACTTTCAAACTATCTCATCTCGAGATACGTATACATACTTTCAAACTATCTTGTGTCAAGATACGTGTACATACTTTCAAACTATCTCGAGTTAAGATACGTATACATGACTACTCTCTTTCAAAACTATCTCGTGTCGAGATATGTAAATCGGCAACCGCGTGTCACGGATGCTCGCGTTTAATTTCTTGTATATGTATTCTACTACTTCTTATCTACGCCCCGTTACTATGAAAACCACTAAACCGACAACCGTGTATCACAATTGTTCGAGGGTGCCTAATACCTTCCCTTGATATAATCGAGTCCCCGAACCTACTTCAAGAACTTTGGTTTCACACGACTATCAAGAGTCACACTTTTAAAAGGGCCCACTCTTCTCAAATTGTTTCTCAAAAGCTAAAGATGATTACTCTAATCGTCTTTGCAGGGATTCTAACTCTCGATAACGTTAGGTGGCGACTCTGAACCTTTTACGTGGCCCTACTCCCACTTGTACGTACTTTTAAACATTTCTTTTCACGTTTTTGTTCGCTGCTTTGAGCCTTTTATCTCATTTCATTTTATTTCCTTTAAAATGACCTACTCCCACTCTCACGTACTTTTTACACTTCTCACACATCTCTTGACGTAAACGGTCGTGATCCTCGAAGGGACCGCCCCCCACCTTCGGGGCGGGAGCGACAACTGGCGACTCTACTGGGGATTACACTTAAGAGGACTCAGGCCGTCACTTAGGTGGTTTTTTATTCTAAAGAGGCATTTCGTTTACTAGCGACTCTATACTTCTATAATTCTTTTGTACGTAACTGTAAACTTGTTTATAGTTATAAACTTGTTTGCGCAGGTAATTGTAACTCAAAAGAAACTACAAGGCCAATGTCATACTGAAATTACAAGGCCAATGTCGTACTTTACCGCTATACACACTTGCATCAAGCATGACATAAACCGGTTCTAAAACTAAAACCCTTTAAGATTAGATAGGAGGATCAGTAAGTGGCATGGCCGTTATGGTAGTACCGTCGTTACCAACACTGAAAGTTCCTCCGCTTGAGACCACCAACCTGAGAAGGTGCTACGGCACCGGAGGTTTGAAGGTTCGGGAATCGGACCTAAATAAGTCTACATTAGACGTCAATGTCACAGCCCGGTCCCACAATAGAGGAATCGGAGCATGTGGCACACCACCGAGGCTAACTCAATTCCTTAACGTTCCCAAAAGTTAGTTTGAAGAACACACACAGCGGAAAAACAAAACACATTTTAAAACAAGGGTCCAGTCGACTGGGTAGGGACCACAGTCGACTGAAGAAAGCAGAGAGTTTTCAAAAAGGTTTAACAGACCATCCAGTCGACTGAGACTGGGGTCCAGTCAACTGGGACTCTGTAATACCTATAATTTTCTTTTTATTTTATTAATGTCAATTCTAGTTTAGACTGTATTTTTAAACTGTAGCTTCTAATTTTAGTGTCATGACTTTACCAGTGTTATAGTTTATATCATAGTTTTATTATCAACACATTTTTACTCGGACTGTATTTAGACCCGGACTGAGATTTACACGCGAACTCGTAAAAATACCTATGTTTGCACAAAATTCTATTCATGCACGCTTAACGAAACAAGTTGCATCAATCACATCGGTCACATCACCTAGTCATATCCCCCCAAATTTGGAAAGCAAGCAACCACCCATGCCTCCCTTACACCCCCCAACCACCTTCACCACCCCAACACTCCACCCCCTTACCCCTTTTAACCACCCCTTACACATGTGTATGAATGTATCCATGTATCTATGCTAGTGTGTGTGTGTGTGTGTGTGTGTGTGTGTGTGTGCATGTGAGAGTGCAGGGTGTGAGTGCAGTGTGCAGTGAGAGCAGTATGTGTAGTATGGTGTTGTGCTTGTGTGTATAAGTGCATGTGATTGAGTGTAAGTAAGTGAAGTGATCATGAGAGTGTGTGGTGATTGAGTGTATGAGTGTACAATATGTAAGTATGTGTGCCGTGTGTGTGTGTAGTGGAGTAAGTGCTATGAATGGTGTGTTGACTGCTTGTGTGTGAATGGACACATATGCTATGCATGTGTGTATGTAGTTATATTTTATATATAATAAATAACCACCATTTCCCCTATAAATACATACCACTCCTCCTCATTTGAGGGTGACCCAAAAACAAAACAAAGTAGAAAGAAGATAAAAGGAAGAATTAACCGAGAGTGAGAGGAGGAAAGAAAAGAAAGCACGTCCCGATCCGCACTGCAACCCCGACCCTACGGTGAGTCCTAACTCACTCAATATACTAATTATAATGCCCGGATTATTTTTCTAGTTATTATTCGTGGAGACAATATTGTGCTTAACATGTGGTGTCCCTAATCTAGGCCCGTATTATCAGTCAGTTTTAATATTATTACAGTCCGGTAAATTTCATGTTTAACATATATACGCCGAAGATTTATGTCTCTGTCATTATTCCATGAATAACATTATTATTATTATTATTATTAGTAGTAGTAGTAGTAGTAGTAGTAGTATTCCGGTTTGAACACATGCTTAATATATTATACTAAATTAATGACCGTATTATATCGCCACTACTAGTATTATTATTATTATTACTACTATTATTATTATTATTACTATTGTTTATTCTAAATGAACATCCTACTTTAATATGTTGTACCCCGGAGATTTATGTCCATATTATCATTCTGTGAATAATAATATTATAATTATTATTATCCTTATTATTATTATGATCCAATAAACCTCATACTTCAATAGGTTGTACCCCAAGCATATTAATGTCCGCTTTATTATTACTCTGTTACTTATTTGTATTATTATTATTATTATTATTACTTATTCCAAGTTTAACCTTATGTTAATATTAATATGTTGTCCCCCAAACATATTATTTCCGTTGTTATTATTATTATTATTATTATTATTATTATTGTTTATTATTATCAGTTGATTTACCGCATACTTTAACGTGTTGTACGACGAGCTTAGGGCTCGTACTATATTTCAAGATTAGCACATGTTTAATTAACTTGTACCTTGTGCATGTCATATTAAACACCTCACGTAGAAGTCGGTGTCGTAACGTCAAGTCGACGTGTACGGGTATAGAGTCAGACGGTCGCGGAGACCAAGTCCGTATGCATTTGGAGTTATGTGTAGTCGACCGCGGAGATCCGAAAGTTGATATGTAGTGAGTCGGTACTATCAAATGAAATTACAAGATCGCATGTCGGCAATAATTGCTACTATGGCCACGGAGAGGCAAACACGATAGCAAAGTAACCACGTTGATAAGCACAAATCAAGAAATGAATAAACACGGTTAGCCTGTAAGGCGAGATTACTGCTATAGTCGCGACGACCAACGATAGTAAAGTAACCGTTTCGCAAATCGGCGACGATATTCATAAGGCAAGGTCCCGGGGACCTAGAGTACTTGGTTAGCTTGTAAAGTGAGATTACTACTGTGGCCACGGAGAGGCAAATAATGATAGTAAAGTAACCATAGCTCGACCCACTGGGCGAGTCACTCTAAGCCAACGGCGTTACACTGGTAATGTAACAAGGTCAAGTGAGTCGGATGTTAAGTCGAGTGAAGTCGAATATATCGATGATGCATAGTTCACGCACGGTCTCATTATAATTCATTCAACAGTCATAATTATTCACAATGTACTTTCGGATACGTAATTTTATATTAGGAGTGTTTAGTTAGGACGCTCACTTAGCTTTTATTAAAGCTAACGGCATACTACGCCCTGGACATTTCCACATCCAGGCTTCACAGGATATGACTACCCGGAGGAGCACTATTCAGATGGAACCTATGAAGAGGAAGTCTTCGAAGGGGAAGCCTACAACGATGAAGGGTACGGCTACGCCAGTTAGAGGCGCGACTTCAAGGAAGAAGACTTAGTTGTCCTTTATAGATTTTTGTCCAGTTATACTAAGTTGTATATTGGCGTCACACGCCTTACCTTAACGATCTTACACTTTCTTTTGTCCTTACATGTAAAGATGTAAACGGCGTCCAACGCCTTAATCTCTTTCATTATTTTATCTTTTGAAACCACAAACTCTGATGTAATAGTTAGTAACATTTTAATGTATATATTTAGTTTACGCTTCCGCTTAAGTCATTCTTTTGTTATCTAGTGTGTTGTGGACAATTAGTTAATGTAACCAGTCATAGCTTACGGACCCAGAAAGGAAAATTTTAATTTCTTCCTAATTTCTGCTACTCTGGGGCGTGACAGGATTTTTGGTATCAGAGCCTAGGTTAAGAAGTGTACACCAATTGTCTTACACATTTAAGTTATAAATCACTAGATCTTACCATCTCTGAAGATATTAACCATATGATAGTTTTGTGTGGAACAGGTTAGCATGGAACCTTTTCATGTCTAGGATGGATTTGGGGGACACCTAATATACTCATATCATATAGAGCCAGCAGACCCAGTATTATACCACCAGAGGATTCGCCAGAGGGCCCTACAAAACGTAGAGGATGGTATGTGGCAGGACATATACATAATGAGGATTCACAATCCAGTGATCTTACAGATGGAGGCACACTACCGTGAGAATACACTTAGGCTCATCCATCAGGAGGCAGTTAATATGATAGAGGACCGTCATACTTTTCGTGTCATGTCCTTTCGAGTAAAGTTGATGCCCCCGCCACCTCCGGTAGGATCACCACCACAGACACCCCCACTTCCACCAGCAGAGGATAACGTAGCAGAAGAGGGAAATTCTGATGACGATGGAGATTCTGATGAAGAGGGAGAGTCAGATGAGGACGAGGATCCTGAGGAAGATCCTAATGAGGGAGATAGCGACAACGAAGAGCTAGAGATGGAACCAATAGAGGATGAGCCAGTAGAGGATGAGCCAGTGGAGGATGATCCAGATGAGGATGAGCTAGATGAGGGTGAGCCAGATGAGGAGCCTGTAGAGGACGAGCCAGTGGAAGAAGAGCCAGTGGAGGACGAGCTAGTGGAAGACAAGTCAGTGGAGGAAGAGCCAGTGGAGGACGAGCCAATGGAGGAAGAGCCAGTGGAGGAGGAGCTAATAGGGAGAGATGAGCCAGTTATCGAGGAAGTTGACATTGAGGAAGCCCCGGTACCCCAAATGATAGGCCCGCTTCCTTGGTGGCATTTTGGGATAGTAGGCGAGGTCGACGATGATGAGGATGATGAGGAGGATGAGTTCGACCCATACCTTGATTGGGTCCCACCAGAGGAAATCACCAATGGAGTTGATGCTCCACCTCCCGAGTCTGATGATGATGGTAACTATTGGAACAAGACTCGTAATATCCGCAAGATTTGGATTAGGGCTCGCAAGCCTTAGTGTCTAGGAGTGATGTATTAGAATGGGCTGATAACCCCACTATTATGTGTATATATGTATTAGCTCGGGTTAGCAACCTTTCCTTTTGTAAGATGCATGTGTTAGGGTAATATTCCCAATTTTGTAATCCATGCATCCTAGATGATGTAAATCGGCTCTGTAACCTCTAACTATGAATGAAAACTATCTTTTGATATATGTTGTGTTCCAATGATCTTGATATTTTTAAAATTTTTACTACCTCGTTAAATTTCATATCTCAATGTACATTGCTGCATTAATAACTTGTAGATGAGTGCGTGTGTGCTAGTAGTAACCAACAGATGTTTATGTAGGTACACCGACACACGGATCACTATGGCAGGAAGACCCACTTGTAATCGTCCAGTTGAGCAGATTGAGGCCCCACCCCCAGCACCCACAACTGCTGATCCTACTGGCCTATTCGAGGCCTTTATGCGAAGGCTAGAACGCATCAACAATGTGAATAACAACACGAATAATGGCAACAACCCCGCACCACCTCCGAGACCTGTAGAGGATAGAGTGGTAGAACGTTTCCGTCATTTTCGTCCTGAGAAGTTTGACGATGATGCCGAGCCCTGGAAAGCGGAGCAATGGCTCCGAGAAATGGAGTCGATCTTCGACACACTAGGATGTATGGAGATTGAGAAGCGTCGACTGGCGACCTTCCAGTTGACATACGCCGCAGCCGATTGGTGGGAATCGGAGAAAGCAACTGTAGGAGAAGCGGCAGTAAAAAGGATGACCTGGGCTACATTTAAAGAGATGTTCCTGGAGAATTATTTTCCGCAGACAGAGAGGAACAAGAAGGACAGAGAGTTTATCGAGCTGACGCAGGGAAATCGAACCGTAAGAGAATACATAGTGCAGTTTGAACGATTGTCCCGCTTTGCCCGTCATATGACTAATACCCCAGAGAAGAAAAATCGACAGTACCATCAAGGCTTCTCGCTACCACTTCAGCGTATGACTCTCAACAATCAAGGCCTGACCTTCAAAGCCCTGGTAAGCATGGCAATCGCACATGAAGAAATCAATGGTCGAGAACGAGGACGTTTTGGGAATCGACCACTATTCAGGAGCAATCTAGGTAACCAAGGATCGAGACCCCCAGCAAAATTCCAAGGGAATAAACGTAATTGGATTGGCGAAAGGAAGCCACAAGTCACGTTCCCCCAGAACCAACCAGCTGTACCCCAAGCACAACCCCCAATAGGACCACCTGCCGCCACTGGAGCCAATAACGATGGATGCTTCAATTGTGGGAAACCTGGACACAGGTCTAAGGACTGCCGAGCTCCAAGGAGAAGCCGAGAGGACACCGTCTGCTCTAATTGTGGCAAAAAGGGCCACATATCCAAGAATTGTTGAGCACCTCGAGGTGGATACTACGGAGCATCTACTCAGGGTCAACCCAAGAAAGCCCGCTTGAATGCTATTATCCCGAAGGAAGTCGGATTCGATGAAGGAGAACAACAGAATATGGAAGGTACCCTCACACTGTTTAACAGTCAAGTTAAAGCTTTATTTGATACTGGTGCTTCCAACTCTTTCATTGCTATTAAGATTGTACAACGATTGGGTTTAGTACCCCAGACGCTTGATGTAGCTTTGAATGTTATGTCCCCCTTAGGAGTGATAATTAAGTTGGGAAAAGTGTGTAAGGACTGCACTTTGAACTTGGGAGATCAGAACCTCCCCGCTGATCTGATAATTCTATCGATGAAGGAATTCGACTTAATATTAGGAATCGATTGGCTTACGAATTACCATGCCAAATTAGATTGTGTTAGCAAGTCTATTACTTTTTTGATACCCAGAAGCCAACCATTCAGATTTCAATACGATCCATTGTGCGACACCTTTCTCACCAACTGTCTAGCTACTCTTGGAAGCGTAAGTTCAGAAATTCCGATTGCACAAATTCCCGTAGTCAAAGACTTTGAGGACGTATTTAAGGACATCTCAGGACTACCACCCAAGAGAGAGATCGACTTTTGTATTGAGTTGGTACCCGGTACCCTACCAATATCCAAGACCCCCGTATCGGATGGCCCCGACGGAAATGCAAGAATTAAAGAAGCAAGTCCAGGAACTTGAGGATCTTGGATTCGTTCGACCAAGCACGTCGCCTTGGGGAGTGCCGGTGCTATTCGTTAAGAAGAATGATGGGATACTTCGGCTCTGTATCAACTACAGAGAGTTGAACAAGGTTACAATCAAAAATCGATACCCACTCCCCAGAATCGATGACCTATTCGATCAATTGCATGGAGCGACGACCTTCTCCAAGATAGATCTACGATCTGGACATCACCAACTATTGGTTCGACCTGAGGACGTATCAAAGACAGCCTTTAGGACGAGATATGGGCACTATGAATTCCTGGTCATGCCATTTGGACTAACGAATGCCCCAGCTGTATTCATGGACTTAATGAACAGGGTGTTTAGGCCATACTTGGATCGATTCGTAATTGTGTTCATAGATGATATCCTAATCTACTCAAGGACTAAGGAGGAACATAAAGAACATGTGAGGATCGCACTACAGATGCTTCGAGATAACCGCTTGTACGCGAAGTTCAGTAAGTGTGAATTTTGGCTAAAAGTAGTCAAATTCTTGGGTCACACTGTCTCACAGGACGGGATAGCTGTAGATTCAACGAAGACAGATGCTGTTCTGGATTGGAATAGGCCAAACACTGCAACTGAAGTTAGAAGTTTCCTTGGTTTAGCCGGACACTACAGAAGATTCGTTGAAGGATTCTCTAAGATAGCATCCCCTTTGACCAATCTGACAAGGAAAGACGTGAAGTACGAATGGAAAGACAAGCACGAACGCGCATTTCAAGAGCTGAAGAAAAGATTGACCTCGGCGCCAGTGCTTGCAATACCAAAGAGCGATGAGCAGTTCACCATTTATACCGACGCATCACACCAAGGACTTGGATGTATGCTCATGCAAGATAGAAGAGTAATAGCGTATGGATCACGACAACTGAAACCACATGAGATGAACTACCCTACGCATGACTTGGAACTAGCTGCGATTGTTTTTGCTCTTAAGATTTGGATACACTACCTTTACAGAGAGAAGTTCGACCTGTTTTCATATTGACACGACTAAATAGTTGTGCGCTCTTGTGCAACACCCAAGTGTAGGTGATCGTGCAAGTAATACTGGATAAGTCCAGGTCGATCCCACAGGGAAGGAATAGGAAGAATATCTACTAAGTTACAACCTTAAGCAAAAGAAAAGTTTAATTGTAGTAATGACTAAATCCTAATTAATTAAATTAAACTAAATAATAAACTAAACATAAAGAAACATAATAATTAAACAACTAAATTAAAAGTGTTGGAAACATATGAATCCACATTGATACTAACCATCTACCATGCATATTCATTCACGCTCTATGGAGTTCATTCCTTTTCAGCATTCCGTATTTTTCTAAAGATATAGAATCAATAGCCCTTTCATGACCGGGACTATATCATCACAGTTGATTTAAAATACTTGGAAGACGGTTTAAAACAATGGTTATTACTTGCACTCTAAATGGTGTTAGCATTCAAAGTGGTTTTCAAAAGTCATTGAAGAAAAGGCCTTAAGGCTTTAAGTTCTAAAAACTGTTGTGACAAACTGAGCTTATTGGGACAATTTGATGACAGATTTCTAAAACAGAAAGTCATGGAATACTTAAAAGAATCATCTCAGGATTAACATGTTCGATCGATCGAAGCGCTCTCGATCGATCGGACTATCATCCTTAAATCGATCGAAGTGCCTTCGATCGCTTGACTATGGCTCTGGTTCGATCGATCGAAATACCTTCGATCGATCGAGCCCAGGTTTTCTAAAGATTGCATGGCAGAGGTTGGGAATCAATATTTCATCACATATTCCCAACGTCTAAACTACGGAAACATGATAAAACTATTACAGAAATCGTAAAACAAAGCAATCATCAACATCTAAACTAATAAGCAATCAAAGAACATAGATTGGAAAGAAAAACCTGTAAATAATCTGAATATAATCTGAATAAACTTGAAACAAACTTGAATCTTCAATCTACAATGGAAAAGGAGGAAGAAGAAGATTAATCTAACCTAAACTACTCCTAATCTAATCCTAAAACTACCCTAAACTGCTGTTTTTCGCGTTCTGGAGCGTCCTCCCTTCGTCTGGCGTCAAAACGACGTATATGTAGGGTTCCCACAGAGTTTACGCAACTTTTGGGTGAAAATAAGGTTCGATCGATCGAGCTTAGTTCGATCGATCGAAGGTTCGATCGATTGAACTCTTCTTCAATCGCTTGAACTCTCTGATTTTGACAACTCTGCGCACTGATGGGAGAATGGTCATAACTTTTTACTCGGATCTCGGATTGACCTCCCGTTTGCGTCCACGCGACCGTAACTCAAAGATCTACATTTTATATCTCAGGGAAAATCTTCCAAATCTGAAATCATCATTGTCAAAATTGGCATTTTCCCAGCTGCTTCTGTTGTTCTCTTCACCAGAATCACTTTCTATGCAATGTTTGCTTTCCATGACCTGTAAAATAGTGTAAAAACACATGTTTGAGTCTCAACATCATAGAAAACACTTAATCATTGATATGCATCTAAATCTAGGGACTTGGGGATAAAAGTATGCATAAAAGACCGTGAAATACGCTATGAATATGCACTTTTCACCTCGAATCACATATCACAAGAGTTTGAGATATTTGTTCTCTCAAAAGGAGCTGAACATGAGGCAACGACGTTGGATGGAATTGTTGAAGGATTACGGTTTTACTTTGCAATACCACCCTGGTAAAGCAAACGTAGTTGCTGACGCACTAAGTCGAAAACCCCGTAACCTGGTCATATCCTCTCTTATGGTTAAAGAGTGGAGAGTATTCGAAACACTAGCTGAATTTGACTTTTAAACCACCGAATCTAGTGAGGGATGACTTTTCGGATGTCTCGTAGTTCAACCGACACTCATCAATCGCATCCTTGAAGCTCAGGGAAAGGACGAAGGACTTCGTCAATGGTTTGAGAAAGCATTGGCAAAGGACCCAACAGAATGGAGCATTGGAGCAGACGGAGGATTTAGATGCCATAATAAACTTTGTGTGCCTAATGAGGATAATTTAAGGAAAGACATACTGAGGGAAGCACACAAGTCAAGAATGACAATACACCCTGGAGGAACAAAGATGTATAAGGACTTAAAGAGGAACTTCTGGTGGGAAGGAATGAAAAGAGAGGTAGCGGATCACGTATCCAAATGTTTAACCTGCAAACAAGTCAAAGCAGAACACCAGAAGCCAGCAGGATTACTACAACCACTACCAGTTCCTGGATGGAAATGGGAACACATTACTATGGACTTCGTTGTAGGAATGCCCAGGTCACAACAGAATCATAACACTATTTGGGTGATCGTGGACCGACTCACCAAATCATCTCATTTCATCGCCTACAATATGACATACCCGGTTGAGAAGATGAGCAGAATGTACTTACAACAAGTCGTACGACTACACGGAGTGCCCGTATCAATCGTATCAGATCGTGATTCTCGTTTTACATCTGGATTTTGGGAAAGCTTACAAGCAGCAATGGGAACTTCATTAAAGTTAAGTTCAGCGTTTCATCCCCAACCCGATCGACAAACAGAACGAGTCAACCAAGTAATGGAAGACATGCTTCGAGCTTATGCCATAGACTTTGAGAGTTCTTGGGAGACGCACCTACCATTGGTAGAATTCGCTTACAACAATAGTTATCATTCTAGCATCGGGATGGCACCTTTTGAAGCTTTGTATAGAAGACCGTGTCGATCACCGTTGTGCTAGACTGAGGTTGGAGACAACAAACTTTTGGGACCAGAAATGGTTCGAGAAACGAACGAAAAGATCAACATCGTGAAAGAAAAGATGAAAGCAGCACAGAGTAGACAAAAGAGCTACGCAGATAAGCACCCCAAGGAATTGGAGTTCAGTGTTGGAGATCACGTACTTCTCAAAGTATCTCCGGTGCGAGGCATTGTCAGATTTGGATAAAAATGAGGAAAGTTATCACCGCGCTACATTGGACCGTTTGAAATTTTGGAACGCGTAGGAAAAGTTGCCTACAAACTTGCCCTGCCGCCCAAGATGTCAGGAGTACACAATGTATTCCATATCAGCATGCTAAGGAAGGTTGTATATGATCCGTCACATGGGATTGACTTCACAGACATCGAGGTGAACAATAACCTGACTTATACTGAAGGACCAGTACGAATTCTAGATCGAGGAGTCAAGAAATTGAGGACTAAGGAAATTCCTCTTGTGAAAGTTCAGTGGAGACATCATGACGAGCGCAAAGCTACTTGGGAGTTAGAATCAGAAATGCGAGAGAAGTTCCCAGCCTTGTTTAGTGACTAGTTAGCTCAGATTTCGGGGACGAAATCTTTTATAAGGGGTGGATATTGTAATACCTATAATTTTCTTTTTATTTTATTAATGTCAATTCTAGTTTGAACTGTATTTTTAAACTGTAGCGTCTAATTGTAGTGTCGTGACTTTACCAGTGTTATAGTTTATATTATAGTTTTATTATCAACACGTTTTTACTCGGACTGTATTTAGACCCGGACTGAGATTTACACGCGAACCCGTAAAAATACCTATGTTTGCACAAAATTCTATGCATGCACGCTTAACGAGACAAGTCGCATCAATCACATCAGTCACATCACCTAGTCATATCCCCCCAAATTTGGAAAGCAAGCAACAACCCATGCCTCCCTTACACCCCCCAACCACCTTCACCACCCCAACACTCCACCCCCTTACCCCTTTTAACCACCCCTTACACATGTGTATGAATGTATGCATGTATCTATGCTAGTGTGTGTGTGTGTGTGTGCATGTGAGAGTGGAGGGTGTGAGTGCAGTGTGCAGTGAGAGCAGTGTATGTAGTATGGTGTTGTGCTTGTGTGTATAAGTGCATGTGATTGAGTGTAAGTAAGTGAAGTGATCATGAGAGTGTGGGGTGATTGAGTGTATGAGTGTACAATATGTAAGTATGTGTGTCGTGTGTGTGTGTGTAGTGGAGTAAGTGCTATGAATGGTGTGTTGACTGCTTGTGTGTGAGTGGACACATATGCTATGCATATGCATGTGTGTATGTAGTTATATTTTATATATAATAAATAACCACCATTTCCCCTATAAATACATACCACTCCTCCTCATTTGAGGGTGACCCAAAAACAAAACAAAGTAGAAAGAAGATATAAGGGAGAATTAGCCGAGAGTGAGAGGAGGAAAGAAAAGAAAGCCCGCCCCGATCCGCACTGCAACCCCGACCCTACGGTGAGTTCCTAACTCACTCAGTATACTAATTATAATGCCCGGATTATTTTTCTAGTTATGATTCGTGGAGAAAATATTGTGCTTAACATGTGGTGTCCCTAATCTAGGCCCGTATTATCAGTCAGTTTTAATATTATTACAATCCAGTAAATTTCATGTTTAACATATATACACCGAAGATTTATGTCTATATCATTATTCCATGAATAACATTATTATTATTATTATTATTATTAGTAGTAGTAGTAATAGTAATAGTAGTAGTAGTAGTATTATTATTATTATTATTCCGATTAGAACACATGCTTAATATATTATACTAAATTAATGACCGTATTATATCGCCACGACTAGTATTATTATTATTATTATTACTATTATTATTATTATTGTTTATTCTAAATGAACATCCTGCTTTAATATGTTGTACCCCGGAGATTTATGTCCATATTATCATTCTGTGAATAATAATATTATAATTATTATTATCCTTATTATTATTATGATCCAATAAACCTCATACTTCAATAGGTTGTACCCCAAGCATATTAATGTCCGCTTTATTATTACTCTGTTACTTATTTGTATTATTATTATTATTATTACTTATTCCAAGTTTAACGTTATGTTAATATTAATATGTTGTCCCCCAAACATATTATTTCCGTTATTATTATTATTATTATTGTTTATTATTATCAGTTGATTTACCGCATACTTTAACGTGTTGTACTACGAGCATAGGGCTCGTACTATATTTCAAGATTAGCACATGTTTAATTAACTTGTACCTTGTGCATGTCATATTAAACACCTCACGTAGAAGTCGGTGTCGTAACGTCAAGTCGACGTGTACGGGTATAGAGTCAGACGGTCGCGGAGACCAAGTCCGTATGCATTTGGAGTTATGTGTAGTCGACCGCGGAGGTCCGAAAGTTGATATGTAGTGACTCGGTACTATCAAATGGAATTACAGGATCGCATGTTGGCAATAATTGCTACTATGGCCACGGAGAGGCAAACACGATAGCAAAGTAACCATGTTGATAAGCACAAATCGAGAAATGAATAAACACGGTTAGCCTGTAAGGCGAGATTACTGTTACAGTCGCGACGACCAACGATAGTAAAGTAACCGTTTCGCAAATCGGCGATGATATTCATAAGGCAAGGTCCCGGGGACCTAGAGTACTTGGTTAGCTTGTAAAGTGAGATTACTACTGTGGCCACAGAGAGGCAAATAACGATAGTAAAGTAACCATAGCTCGACCCACTGGGCGAGTCACTCTAAGCCAACGGCGTTACACTGGTAATGTAACATGGTCAAGTGAGTCGGATGTTAAGTCGAGTGAAGTCGAATATATCGATGATGCATAGTTCACGCACGGTCTCATTATAATTCATTCAACAGTCCTAATTATTCACTATGTACTTTCGGATACGTAATTTTATATTAGGAGTGTTTAGTTAGGACGCTCACTTAGCTTTTATTAAAGCTAACGGCATACTACGCCCTGGACATTCCCACGTCCAGGCTTCATAGGATATGACTACCCGGAGGAGCACTATTCAGAAGGAACCTATGAAGAGGAAGCCTTCGAAGGGGAAGCCTACAACGATGAAGGGTACGGCTACGCCAGTTAGAGGCGCGACTTCAAGGAAGAAGACTTAGTTGTCCTTTATAGATTTTTGTCCAGTTATACTAAGTTTTATATTGGCGTCACACGCCTTACCTTAACGATCCTACACTTTCTTTTGTCCTTACATGTAAAGATGTAAACGACGTCCAACGCCTTAATCTCTTTCATTATTTTATCTTTTGAAACCACAAACTCTGATGTAATAGTTAGTAACCTTTTAATGTATATATTTAGTTTACGCTTCCGCTTAAGTCATTCTTTTGTTATCTAGTGTGTTGTGGACAATTAGTTAATGTAACCAGTCATAGCTTATGGACCCAAAAAGGAAAATTTTAATTTCCTCCTAATTTCTGCTACTCCGGGGCGTGACAGACTCCAACTTTCAGTCGACTGAAGTAAGCAGAACCAAATGAACACATAACCTTCAGAGTTCTAGTCGACTGAGGCAGGGCCCAGTCGACTGTTTTTGCCATATTAAAAAGCAGTAGCTAGCAGGCATAAGGGTCCAGTCGACTGAACACTGGACCAGTCGACTGCTCCCCTGACAGCAGCCCAATTCTTCAGAAAACAAGTTTTAAAAAGCTTTTTAAAACAACCAAGTGCTAACCACACACTCCAATCTCACATCAAAGTAATCCTAGCTGTATTAAAACATTACCAAGTTATAATTACAACATGTTACTAACGATTACCATGCTTTAGATCCGTTCTAATATACTAAGTTAAACATAAGATAAAACCATTCAAATCCTTATTACAACATTTCTATTGTTCCAAAACTACAAGATCAACATTTAGGTTGCCTTCAAAGCGAACTCTAAACCCACGTGCTCACTTCTCCGATTCCTCGCCAGCATTAACACCTGAAATGGTTATTTGAATAACCACAGATATTCGATTTGTTTAAGCTAATGCTTAGTGAATAAAACAACATATGGATATGAATGATAAACATGTCCGCATTCACATCTCTACATTTCATACTAGTCGCGGGAGACTCACGTGCCCGTCCATACTCCCAATCCGCGACTCCTCGCCAATAAGTCCACGCAAAAGGGTAAGACCCACGATTCTTCTCTTTAATCGTGCGACCTTAATGCCTATATCGGATCCACAAAATGGCACGGTGACCACGTGCTCCTTCTGACCCAAATAAGCAACTTAACATGCTCAAATACACATCACCATGCTGGCGGTAATCAAAACATTTCATCATGCTATTGGGCCTACTTATCAATATAAATGCCCAATATGAACTACACAAGATATCTCTAAGTACTAATACATGCTATTCAAACATAACATGAATACATGTCAAGAAACCATTCCAACAACATAGTTGAATCACTCACCTCCGATTTACGCTCTTAAACTTTGATTCAAAGAAAATCCGTGTACAAAGAACGTGTAAAAGTCCGTCTAGTACAATTCCTATGGATCAAAATTCTATTTATCAACTTTTATGAAAAATTCTAGAAAACAACTTTTCGGAAAACTTGGCCAAACAAGCCCTAACATATATCAAAATGAAGCTCTTACCTCGAGGAGCTCGAATATGAAATCTGGGAGAAAACAAACTGACGGAAGGTCATCGTTTGGCGTCGCAAAGTTTGAAGCAATTAATTCTCCCTTTGGCCTCCTTTTTGGAATTTAGGTCAAGAACTTATGAAAATATCTCAACCATCTCTATCTATATATAGGCAAAACTCTCGAGAATTACGTTTACCTCCCCAAGAGTTTTCAAAACTCCTAATCAGTCTCTAAAACTTTCTATACAACTTATTCATAGCTTTACGAGTGAAAACTCAAAATTATTAAAGTTTTCGACTAAGTTTCGTTTGGTTCGCTAAAACGCGAATTTCTACATGACGTTTCCAAAGTTGCTAATTAGCCTACCAAATTAATAGCGTGTTAATTCGTTCTCACCAGGATACTAAAACTAACGACAGGTATAAATTTTAAACAGAAAATAATACAGATATTGAAATACACAAGTAAACATTTAATTTTAGATAAACATTTAAAGTGTTCCACAGTGACCGTCTCATACTCGGAGAGACGTCACAACAACAAATCCTCAATCACCACAGTTTCAAAGGGTTCTCTATTACAGACACCCAAATCAACTCGTGAGTCAAAACTCACTCAACCATGTGCCAAAAGACACGCCACATCACATTATCATGCATGACAATGTAATGCAAAAGCAATAACACAATTACGGGTGTTATAGTCAACCTTTCCACATAGTCACATTTTGCACGTGTGCATTCAAAACTTTTTAAAATACGAAACAGCGCCAACAGGTTGTCCGATTCTTTTCTATCATCCCTTTATATAAACCAAGGGTGGAAAAACTTTTCAAAAAAATATAGTACGGCACCGACAAGTTGTCTGTTTCATTTCTAGTCCCCCTTGCACTTTTTACAAACCAGGGGTGGAAAACTTTTCAAAATCAATAAAACGGCACCGTCAGGCTGTCTGATCTTTTGTCACCTTCCTCTTATGCCTATGTATGTAGGCCGGAGGTGGAAAACTTTTCAAAACCAATAAGCAGTGTCGAAAGGCTACCCGATTCTTCTCTATCTCGCCCTTGCACTGGTATATAAGATCAAGGGCGGATAAACTTTTCAAAAACTCAAAACGGCTCCAAAAGGCTGCGCATTCTTACTCGTCCTATCCTTACATTTTAACAAGGATGGATGAACTTTCTCAAATTCGTAAAACGACGCCGAAAAGCTACCCAATTCTTCTTTATCCTTTCCCTTGTACTTGTATATAGACCAGGGGTGGATAAACTTTTAAAAACTCATAAACGGCGCCGGAAGGCTGCCAGACTTTTTCTAATCTCGTTCTCACCTTTCAAAACAAAAATTAAACTCCCCAAGGACAAAACCACTTCTCAAAGACATTTAGTGATGCCCAAAGGCTATTCAGATTTATCTCATACCTTGGGAACACACATCACACTGGGGCAGTACTCTCCCATCTCTAACAAGTCACTGGGAGGAGAATCCCTGTTTCTTTTCTCTGAAGCGACTTACTAACTTTACATCTACCTCTACTTCTTCTAACCTTCATTGCAGGTACACTTCTAGCAAAAGTCAATATGGGAAGCTTCTACACGCTCAACCTACTCCTGGCATCACCAGCTTTTCCACGAGTCGAGAAAGTCTGAATGAACAACCAATCCAAGCAGCTCTAACTTCTAAATCTGGACATTTAACCTGAGCAGGGGCAGACGACAAAGTCCGAGGAGACATCAAATCTGAGCAGTACCAGCGCATTCGCGATTGTTTGAACCCTCAAGCCACTGAACCAATAGGCCTACTTCTACAGTTCTACCCTATACATCCACAAGCCTTTGGTCATGTCCAAGATGACTCTCGCAAGAGATCCAATACTCAGCCCACTGTCCTGAAACATTACTCCTTGTCATATGCCACACAGGGACAATTTCTCCATACTATTAAATTTATGCTTTGTTTGCTTTACATAAAGTACATACTTTCAAATGAAAAACAAAAATTCTTTGCATCGCTCAATGACTATCATCTTGCTCTCGTTCTTAAAATCTCATGGTTTACTGAATATTATCTCGTTACTTGTTGAGTACAACTTAGATATCATACTAGACTTTCAAAATATAGCAAGCTATGTTCGGGTTTACTTGAAAGTGCGACCAACACAAAATCATGACAAGAACAAACTCAGGTCCACGAATCGGCCATTTCACCCTCTGAAGATGCTCACATCTAAACAAGAATCAGATGACAAAAACATACTCAATACATACTTCTCTACGATCGCTTAATGTCATCTGATTATATAAGAATAGAGCAAACAGCCGACGGGCATGCAAGAACAAGAAAAACCTCGGTCCATTCTCAGGATCATGACGTACATCGACTGGGGCAGTCTTTTCCCCCACAACTTAGAAAAAAAGTCATCACGATCACTGCCAGCCTATATGGGGCCCCTCAATTCTCATCAAGAAAGTAATACGCATTCCCACGATCTCTAACTTCAATGATGCATATATGTGATCTCTGAATCCGACTCAACTTGTGTCAAAATGATTAGAGGCAATTATTTCAGCTATCCATATACTACTTTCCCTCGCTAACCCACTTGAGCCATATAATGATTTCTTTTCAAACTTAAACTCCTGAGGATAACCCCTATACTGGGGCAACGCCAAAAGGAAAAAGAAAGAGAACGCAAACAAAAAGAGAACTCAAGGGAAAGCTGGAGTAAATCCACGAAAGATACAATCTGACTCGAACACATACTTTAAATTAGGGCAATTCTCCCCAGGACATACTTTATTCGACAATAACATACCCCCACACTAGATTGGGACGAATACGAAAAAAATAAACAAACAAAAAAAGGAGCAAAATCAAAATAAGGAAAGACGCAGGGCATAAGGTGATCTCAGGAATCTTAATCGACTTTTGAAAACCAACTTTGAGGCTTCATGCGATCCTTTCATTTCTTAAATGATGACCCTGGCCTACGTTACAACCCAAAAAAGTCCACTTTGATTGACACAAGCCTTGTTGGGTTCACAAGAACACATACTTGTATTGCTTCAATAACACGGATGTCTCATACTTTCAATAACAATATACACTGAAGCACAATGATAATATAACCAGATTCGGTGAAAACCCGTGAAGGCACCAAAGGTAAAAAAATGATTTCAGAGAGAAGAAAAACTCGAGAGAAGTCAAATACTGAAAAAATGGGTCCTTCTGAAGGATGATCATTGGGGCACTGAGCCCACACAGTCAAATACTTTGTCTTCTAGTACTCAACATGCGACAAGACGGTCGATATCCACTAACTCATGAGCATTCTTTCACAAATGATAGATTCATGCATCATATTCTTGTAAATACATATACTTAGCATGACATGACTTTCAAAATCTATTCATATCTTTCAGCATAGCAGACAATGCATACTTTCTATAGCAGGGACAACTGGTTCCGACACAACTCTCAAATAGCCCAAAAGATCGCCACTAACTAAGCCACGATATCAACCTTTGCTCAGACTCGTCAACTTCACATTGATCCATTTGCTCGAATCCACATATCAGATCAGTCTTCTCCTCGGTAGATTGTCAAGAAATCTATCCCTCGCTCAGGTCTAATTGTCCACGCTCGAATCAGGATCAGGAGTAAGATCCTCAGTGGTGTCCTGTCCACTATCCACTCCCAGAATCAGGTATAAGACCCTCAAGCGGCATCCTGTTCACTCGTCATCAGAATCCATCATCAGAATCAGGAGTAAGTCCTTCAAACGACATCCTATTCATCATAAGCGTCAGGTATAAGGCCCCAAGCGGCAACCTGTTCACTATTTACTTCTAGCATCAGGTATGAGACCCTCTAGTGGCATCCTATTCACTACTAAGAATGAGTCCGTCAAGAGGCATCTCGTTCACAATCTCACTGCTGAGAATGAGTCCGTCAAGAGACTTCCCAATCACATCTTCAAGCTCAAGAGTGAGTCCGTTTAGTGGTATCCTATTCACACTATCTATCACCAGAATCAGGAGTGAGTCCATCAAGTGGCATCTATTCATACTATTTATCACCAGAATCAGGAGTGAGTCCGTCAAGTGGCATCCTATAACATTATCTATCATTGGAACTAGGAGTGAGTCCGTCAAGTGGCGTCCTATTCACACTATCTATCATTGGAATCAGAAGTGAGGCCGTCAAGCGGCATCCTATTACTGGAATCAGGAGAAACGAGTCCGTCAGAGACATCCTATTCACAGTCTCGATCATCAGGTATGAGTCTGTCAAGTGGCATCCCATTCATAACTTTAACAAATAAGCGAGGCTGTCAAGTGGCATTCTATTCATGTCATCATCTCTCATTAAACATCACGAGTGAGTCCATCAAGTAGCATTCTGTTCAAATCACCAACCATCAGGTATAAGTCCTTCAAACGGCGTCCTACTTACATCGGCATCAAGCATCAAGTATTTTTGTTACCCTTCCATACTCTATAACAATCTCGCGCATCACATTTTGATGTCCTCGCATCTCTATGGCGATCACGCGTACCGCATTTTGCCAATCTCATCTCTTACTTTCACGGCAATCACGCCCCACGTGGCATTTTGCTTTCATATCCACAGTAATCATGCCCTACGTGGCATTTTTGCTCTTGTATCCTCACGAAAATCACGTGCATCGCATTTTTCCACTCTCATATCTCATAGCGATCACACCCCACATAGCATTTTGCTCTCTTATATCCACAGCAATCATGCCCCACGTGGCATTTTGCTCTCCTATCCTACATTGATTGCGCCTCGCGTAGCATTTCGCTCTTTTATATCCATTGTAATCATGGCCCACATGGCATTTTGCTCTCCTATCTCACAATAATTACGCCCCCTGTGGCATTTTGCTCTTTCGTATCCACTTCAATCACGCCCCGATATGGCATGTTGCTCTTCACTATCCCAACATGCCATCCTCTTCACCCTGGTATGAACTACGTACGGTCTAATTCTTCGACAGGAGATACGTAGGCACCTGTAAAGGCTCAACCATACCCTCACTGTACTACATTCTTGGTTAAAGATTCTAGATTACGCGACTATGCACTTCTTGACTACACCGTCTCCCACCATCTCTCAGCTACCCAGGTTCGTACAAACTATGCACGGTTTGATTTTTTGACTGGAGATACGTAGGTAGCTCTAAGAGCTCGACTATACCCCCACTTTACTGCATCCTTGGTTAAAGTTTAAGATTACGCGATTATGCACTTCTCGACTGCACCATCCTTTTTCTACTCGATTCTCACATGAATCCCAACCGGAGTCGTTCACCCTTTCTGGTAGCGCTCTCAATTCCCAGCGGAGCTATTCGCCTACTCTAGCAATACTCCTAATCCCCAGCTGCCTACTTTGGCACACCAATCACTTGCCTATTATGGCATCTCATACTCACTTGCCTACTCTGACACGTCTTTTTACTTATTCTCATTAGTTAAAAGAAAAGGGTCAAAATGGGTCATCTTTTTCTTTGTCACGATTTGCTTTGCAAAACATGACAAAGAGGGGTAGCTGGAGACACCCCATTTTGACCTGCCAAAAAAAGATACAATTTTCGTAGGGGGGCCACCAGGCACGCAAATTGAGGAAAAGATCTTTAGAGTCCAAATAGGGATCCTGGAGGTCAAATCAAAGAAAGTATGGAGCTGACAGCTCATCAATTAGAAGTTCCAGAGTTCAAGATTGTCCGATTATGATAATCGACGATGTTTTAACTAGAATCAGAGTTCGACACTCAATTCAAGACCAAAGTCAAGTTCGGGACGACTAAAGGTCAAATTCAATTACATCAGAGCAAAATAGGCATCAATACGGGCCCACAGAACTTCAAATCATCAAATTCTGATAACTGATAGAGTATCGGGTTTCGATTGAAGTTTTGGCGCACCAAAATCAAGGAAAAAGGACACGATCGTCAATCCAGAAACACTGAAAGTCAAACTGGGCATAATTGGATGGAAATATAGAGAAAAACATGAATTCAGTGAGTTGAATCAGCCTAATCAGACAATCTGAGAAGAAACGGCGTCCAATCGAACTTTTAAAGCTCAATCGGGAAAAGACAAGGGGCAAAGCGGTCATTTCTAAGTCAGAGATTCTTAATCGAACCGTACCGATTTGAAGAGAATTTTTTCGGGTTTCAAACGAATTTTGATCCAACCACACGATTTGAAGATGACATTAAACCGAGCCCAGATATTTTTGAATCGTCCGAATCGGACTCCCGAATTGAAAAATATCTCATTGCGATGTGTTTACTATTACTAGATATTCTCATATTTTTAGTATTATAGATCGCAGCTTCATTATCACAATACAAAGTTATAGGCACTTTAGGTATATCAATAAAAGGAATGCATTTCATAAAATTTTCATCCATACAATATCTTTACTAGCTAAGGACATAGCAATATAGTCAGATTCCATGGATGATAAAGCAACAAAAGATTGTTTGTTGGATCTTGTTTCTTGGATGACCAAGCAATAATAGCACCTCCTAAAGTAAATAGCCAACCACTAGTTGATTTAGAATTTGTTCTATCCGAAGCCCAATTAGCATCACTATAGCATTCTAAAATAGAATTTGAGCAATGATAATGTAACCCATAAGATATAGTGTGTTTTAAATATCCCAAAACTCTTCTAAGTTCTTTCCAGTGTTCAGAACTAGGATTACTAGTGAATCTACTAAGTATTCCGATAGCACACGCAATGTCAGGTCCAGTGTTGTTCATAGCATATATTAAGCTACCAATAACCTTAGCATATTCTTCTTGATTGATAGATTCTCCTTTATTAGGTACTAACTTATTATTAGGATTGATAGGTGTCTTACTAGGTTTACAATTAAAATGATTAAACTTCTTCAACACTTTCTTTATAAAGTGTGATTGCGTTAACATGAAAGCTCCATCCTTCTTTATTACTTTAATACCCAAAATCACGTCCACGGGTCCGAAGTCTTTCATATCAAACGTTTGAGCTAGAAACCTCTTAGTTTCATTTATGCAACCCATATTCGAACCAAATATAAGCAAATCGTCAACATAAAGTGTCATTAAGACTTTATCATTATTAGACACTTTATAAAATACACAACTTTCTACTTTGGAACTCTTAAACCCAAAGTTTGTAACTTCTTGTCTAAATTTGTCATACCATTGTCTTGGTGCTTGTTTTAGACCATATAAAGATTTGTTTAACTTGCAAACTTTATCTTCTTCACCTTTAACTGCATACCCTTCAGGTTGATTTATATAAATTTCTTCATCTAAAGTTCCATTAAGAAATGCAGTCTTAACATCCATCTGATGTACTTCTAAATTATAAGCGGAAGCAATTGCAAACATGATTCTTATAGATGTTATTTTAGTCATAGGTGAAAAGGTTTCAAAATAGTCTATACCTTCTTTTTGACGAAAGCCTTTAGCGACTAATCTTGCTTTATATTTGTTTACACTTCCATTAGTTTTGAGTTTCTTTTTCAAAACCCATTTACATCCTATAGTTTTAGAGTTTGGAGGAAGATAAGCTAAAGACCATGTGTTATTCTCGTTTATAGATTTTATTTCATCATACATTGCTTTTTTCCATAAATCTGCATCGGGTAAGGACATAGCATCATGGAAAGTTTTAGGATCTTCTTCTAACAAGTAAGTGTACATATCCGGTCCTAAATCCTTTTCAATTCTGCGTCTCTTACTCCTTCTCAATCCATTAGAATTGCCTTCTATATCTTCATTTCTCAAGCTATTTGAATTATTCTCATTAATCAAGTTATGAGAGTTTTCTCCATTATCTTGAACATTAACATGTGGACCTTTATCTACCTCTTCTATTAGATCTTTTCCTAATTCATGACTATCCGGATCTTTAATAGTAAAGTGTTCAAAATAAATAGCATATTGTGGATATCGCGGGTTGACTTACCCACAGCTTTTCTTAAAATCTTTTCTAAATTTCAATTGCGAAAAAAAATGAGTCGCCACTTAATTTTTTTAAAGGAAAATTAAGAAACCATTTTAAAGGAAACTGATCTTTTGCGAAACCAAAGATTAACTAGGTCCGGGGATTATGGAATGAGGGAGGAAGGAGCCCGTCGGACTAAAACACCCTCTCTCATCCTATCTTGCAATAGGCCTTTACTCAACATCCTTTTAATCGAATTTATTAATCTAAGCGTGTCCTCAACTAATACATATATTACATATACGTCGCAAAAGCATGTCCAAAGGGTGTAAAATTGCTAATGACAAAGATATCATTCATAAACCACATATGTCAAGTAGCAAGCAATATGATATGCGATAAAGAACAAGAGAACTTACCCGGGATCCAGCGGCGATATTAAACGTGCAATGCACACACACAAAAGAAAGTCCTAAAAGAAAAGTCTCTAATCACATATACACATAAGGCAAATCTTAATTCTAAGGTGGCGCACATGAGGTCGAAAAATCGAATAAAATCAAAGAATTCAATAAACTAGAGAGGGGTTGAGAAATCATACCTCAATGGCGCTACAAAACAAAGATTAGTGCACATGATATACAAGAGGTGAAGTTGGAAATAACAATCTTGAATTTCTAGCTTAAATCTATCAAATGTAATTGAATCTAAAGCAAATAAGTCCTAATTACAAGTGCCAAACCATATGGATGAATATGTACATGGACAAGAACAAACTATGAAATACTTTTAAACTTTGAATTCAAGCTCAACTAATTATTTTTGACACATGGTTTAAGCCCTAAGTCATAGAAAAGTCATTTGACCCATTATTAACAAAATTGGTCAAATGTGTCATAAAAATTCTGAGAAAATTGCAGAGAGCAGTCCAGAACTTTAAGCAAATAAAAAGCACGTCCCTCATGGATTGATGTTGATGAGTTTTGGACACAAGATGCCTTTGTGAGTCTAGTCTCCGAATCAAAAAGAAAATCAAGGTTTCAACGGTTAGATCTCCGGGAATATGGAGAACACTAGACATCACTCAGCATCTTACAACCTCCTGTCCAGAATTCTTGCACGATTTATTAAAAATAGTAAAACAATCAGAATTGCCTTGTTCTTTTTAGGGTGACTTCCTAACACATTAATCTACTTAGAAAAAATTATTTTGGGTCAAAAAAACTTTGTTAGAACTCTGATTTAATTATTTCAAAAGAGTGTTGCTGTTCTGAAACTATTCTGAAACTCTGGACAGATTATTGTTGCTTCACAAAACTCATGATCAAACCATTCTAAATATGAAACCACCTTAAAACAAAAATTACAGTGGTAGAACAATGTGTTATTGACACTTTCCCGTTGGTTTCACTTGATTTCAACGGTTAGATTTCGAACTAAAAATCTTTGATCAAAAACAGTTTGAGAATTCACTGTTTTCAATTGCTAAGTTTAACTTTTATTTGGTAACTCCAACTATCAAATCATGAAGTTGGGTTAAACCAAACCACTTCTCCTACCATTTGATGGTCATTGGAGACTAAAACTTTTATTTTTTTATAGATTTCAAGTGAAGTATGGATGGACTTCATGAAATCTCAAGATGAGGATTCTAAGCCATGGAAAGGGGCTTAGACTCAAAATCACAAGTCTCCTACCATTTGGTGGTCATTGGAGATGAAGGTACAACTAATACTTGAGAGTCTTCAAAGGAATATGGGAAGAATTCCATGAGACATCAAGTTTAGAGGATCCAAGTCATGAGTATGGACTTGGATCCATCTATGTGAAATAAAGTGATGATCAAGTTTTGACTTTCATGTAGAGCATAAGCTTACATGAGATTCAAGGGATCATGCTTAAGAGATCAAGAGAGATATTGAAGATCTCCAAGACCTTCAAGAGAAGAAAATAAACAAGAAAATAGAAGGAAGTATTGGGAACAAAGAGAACTCCTAAGTTTATTTGGCAAACAAAGAAAATAATGAAAGGTTTTAGGATTAGAGATTTCAAGAGAAGAAAGAGTAAGCTAATAATCTATGGTTAGAGGATCACCTCCAAATTATCCTCAAAGTTTTCTTTAAAGATCTTCCAAGCCCTTTTGATTCTCTTAACTCTCTCTTTTCTAAAATGTTGGTGTAATGGTAGTGTATTTGGTATATCTTCCTCCCCCAATATTTTTCTCTTGGTCCTCCCTCTTCAAGGAAGATCCCTTCTCTTTTATAGGCAAAATTACCAGGTATTTTTGGTGAATTTCGGAGCAAAAAACAGTTGTAATTCTCTCATTTGGTGGTACAATGTGTACTTTCTAAAATTAGACAGACTGTTGCCCAGCGCGGCAGTCCAGAGACTGTCGCGGCAGTCCGTGACTGCCGCTGCGGCAGTTAATGACTGCCGTCGCGGCAGTTAATGAGTGCCGTCGCGGCACTTCATGACTGCCGCCCGGCATTCATCAAATGCCGCGGAAATTAATGAATTGCCGCGTTTTTGTCAGTCTTACTTTATCAGTTTTTTGTTCTTATCTGCATATGCATACGTATTGCACTGCAAAATACAGACTTTAAAAGTGAACGGCAGTCAGAAATTTACGGCGGCACTCGGTGAAAGCCGGAACGGCACTCTCTGACTGCCGTGCGGCACTCAGTGAGTGCCGCGGCAGTCTGCCGTGTGCCGTTTTTAGCTGAGGTTCCCTTTTTTAGGCCTTCCCCCTTTTTGAAACAAATTATTTTTGAAGATCCTTTCTAAAAATCATGTCTTATACCTGAATTCTCCTAAATACCTGGCATTTTTCCTCTTTCTGTGAAATTTTATCGCGTTTTGGAGATTTTCTGAAGAGCTTGGAATACTTCAATATTTCGGTCCTTGTCATCATCGGATACGGAGGTGACACTCTCCTAAATTCGACGGTCGGTCAAAATTGGGGTGTCTACACATATATAGATTCAATTACACTGTTAGTGCTTGAGTTTAAGAATCTAGATGCTTTGCTTTGCTTAGAGTATCCAACGAAAACACTTTTAGTAGCTTTACTCCCTAACTTAGGTCGTTTTTATCTAGCATCTAAAACAAAAGCGATACAACCCCAAACTTTGAAGTAATCAATGTTCGGCTTACGATTTTTCCACAATTCATAAGGAGTTTTATCTTGATTCTTATGTAAAATTCTATTAGATATATAACATGCTGTGTATAGGGCTTCACCCCAAAATGTCATAGGTAATTTTGAATGTAGTAACATTGCACTAACCATTTCAAGTAGTGCCCTATTCTTACGTTCTGCTACTCCGTTTTGAGGGGGAGAATTAGGTGCAGATTCTTCTCTAACAATTCTATGAGTTTCACAAAAATTAATATAGTCATTTAATCGATATTCACCGCCTCTATCGGATCTAATACGTTGAGTCCTTTTTTCATGTGCATTTTCAACTTCTTCTTTAAAGATCTTAAAATTTTCAAAAGCTTCATCTTTTGTTCTAAGTAAATAAATATAAGTATATTTAGAATAATCATCTGTAAAAGTTATGAAATACCTTTTTCCTCCTCTAGTTAAATGATCTTTATTATCACATAAATCGGTATGTATTAACTCTAATAATGTAGTTTTCCTAGAAACTGGTTTGAAAGGTTTTTTTTTTTTTTTTTTTAACTATTTTTGCTTGAGCACAACATTCACAATTTTGTGTAGTTAAAATAGCACTATCTTTAGGAACTAAATTGTGTGAGATCATGCGATTCATAGTATATATATATGAATTATATAGTATTTATTAATAATAGTTTATAATAGGAATCTTTACTATATCATATAGTAGTGTACTTCTTATTTTTTTTGGAGGGAAAACCAAATTTTCATTTTCCCACCAAATATTTGGTTGAAAGGAAATTTAAATTTGGTATGTTGTCCCACATAGAAAACTTGGAGTAATCTTGTGGGAAAGCCTCTCCTATAAATAGGAGGTGGTTCTTCATATTCTCTCCCAAGCTCCCAAGGGATACCTCACAAGAGGAGACCCATGGAAGAGCTTCAAGTTTTTAATTTTTTCTTTTTAATTCTTATATATATATATATAATATAATATATATATATATATATAAGAAAGAAAGAAAGAAAAGAAAGAAGAAGATTAAAATAGATAGTTTTATATCAGGCAAAACTAAACTAGTAAGAGGGCACACTTTTTCTCACTCATTGGGCACCGACCCTTACTTCCGACACATTTTTCACCCACTGGGCACCGACCCTTATTTCCGGCACATAAAACAAAAGGACAGAAAAATCATAAAAGCAAAATTACAAAAAATAACTCATCGCACGATCAATCTACTCCATTTTTACTCAAAATACTTTCTCATAACTCACTACTTTCTCAAGGGTTAATGTCTAGGACTACACAGTACAGGTTAAAGTTCCTAACTACACCGACTTTATTCAAGACACTATTTTACACACTAACGATCTAGATCGACCAAAACGCTCATATACATATACACAGCACAGAACTACATACAGCCTGATTCTCGTGTCAAGATACGTATGCAACCCATACTTGGGTGCCACCATAACTATTTTCTTTCAAACTATCTTGAGTCAAGATATGTATACATAATTTCAAACTATCTCATGTCGAGATACGTATACATACTTTCAAACTATCTCATGTCGAGATACGTATACTTACTTTCAAACTATCTCAAGTTGAGATACGTATACATGAATATTCTCTTTCAAAACTATCTCGTGTCGAGATACGTAAATCGGCAAACGCGTGTCATGGATGCTCGCGTTTAATTTAATATATATGTATTCTACTACTTCTTACCTACGCCCTGTTACAATGAAAACCACTAAATCGGCAACCGTGTGTCACAGATGTTCGAGGGTGCCTTATACCTTCCCTAGACATAATCGAGTCCCCGAACCCACTTCAAGAACTCTAGTTTCACACGACTATCAAGAGTCACACTTTTAAAAGGGCCCACTCTTCTCAAACTATTTCTCAAAAGTCAAAGATGATTACTCTAATCGTCTTTGCAGGGATCCTAACTCCCGATAACGTTAGGTGGCAACTCTTACGTGGCCCTACTCCCACTTGTACGTACTTTCACACATTTCTTTTCATGCTTTTGTTCGCTGCTTTGAGTCTTTTATCTTATTTTATTTTATTTCTTTTAAAACGACCTACTCCCACTCTCACGTACTTTTCACACTTCTCACACGCCTCTTGACATAAAGCGGTCGCGATCCTCGAAGGGACCACCTCCCACCTTCGGGGCGGGCGCGACACTCTTCTTTTCTTTTCTCTCCTCACTTAAGACTTTCTCTTCTCTTCTTTTCTTTTCCCTTCCAAACTCCTAAAGGGCTTGTCTTTACCAAATTACCTTACACCACCCATCTTCCAAAAAGTAATATGTCATACCAATTAACCTAATTCCGCAAACTCTAAGCTACTTAGAAGCAGCTAAAATAACAATTAACCAAAGAGCAATCGTATGCTTCCCAAATTTTTTCCTCAAAAAGTATTTCCCAACACATGTGGCAGTGGGACCCTCTTCAATAATGGTGGGACCACTTCAACATCAACCAATCAAAATCAATTGGGCCCACTGCCATATATGTTGGGAAATACTTTTGAAAAAAAAAATTGAGAAGCATAGCATTATTCTTAACCAAATTTGTACTCATTCCTCCCCTTTTAGTTCAAAGATACCAAATACATATAATAGATTTTGAAAATTTTCTCTAAATTAAATTTAAAAGTAAAAATTTACTACAAATGTTTTGCAAAAAAATAATTTTTTCCCTGAGTGGACAATTACTAGTTAGTTATTACTCTACAAATTAAGAGGGGGATTTTTCTAAATCCCGCGTGAGTCGTACGAGTTGAAAAAGTCAAAAGTAGCAGTAGTAATAACAATGTTGCTAGGCACATAACACTTTCTACTACACATTTCACAAACATGCTTTAAATGCATGTATCTTGTATTTTTCAAAAAAGTATGGGCCTTGTGTGAAAAATTCACAGTACAAGGCACATGAGTTTAAATGCATGTTTGTGGAATGTGTTGTGGAATGTATTATTTACCTAACATTATTCTAGTAATCTATACTACTTTATAAAGAGAAATGGAGGGGTGTCATTCTCTTTTTAACTACCGCTCATATTTACAATTATACCAATAAACCTATTTATTCAAAATATACATATAAATGACCAAAATGGTCATTACCAACTCAAACAAAACTCACCCAACAAAAATCTTAAGAAGCCGTTCCCACACCCAATTTGAAACTACTAAAATCGCCCTGTCAGTTTCATCAAAACCATCTCCACAGTGGCGGATCCAGGAATCTTAGGTAGGGGGGCTGTGTATGAGCTTACATTCTGTTTGGATTGAAAGAACTGGAGAGAAGAGAAGAGAAACTCATTAAGAGAAGAGTAAGAGAAGAGAAGAGAAGAGAAAGCATGGTTATGCCTAACTTGTTAGGATAGAGAGAGGAGAAGAGAAGAGAAGAGAAGAGAAGTGAAACATAACATTCTCTTCTTTGTATAACTCTCATAAGAGAAGAGAAGAGAAAGGTTTCAAAATCAATTTACTGTTTTATCCTCCCATATAAATTAAACTAAATTGGTATGTTTGAAATATAAAAAAACATTCAGGGATGTAATGGTCTTTGTAAAAATATTTTATTATCAATCTCTTCTCTTCTCTCCTCAATCGCTCCAATTTGGAGAGAACCAAATTTGGGCTCTTTTTCTCCCCCCTTTTTCTCTCCAGTTCTCTCCATTAACGTTCTCTTCGCTCTCAACTTAACTATCCAAACAAGAGAACTGGAGAGAAAGTGGTTCTCTTCCTCTTCTCTTCTCTCCAGTTCTCTCAATCCAAACATAGTGTTAGATTCACACGGGGTTCGGGGGCAGCCATGACCGACCCAAAGGGGGGGCAAAATGGGCAACCGCTCTGGGCCACCAAACTTCACAAAATTTTGAGGGCCCTTATGAAATTTTTATAATTACATTTTTACCTTGAGATTTTTAGTATTTTATATTTAGGCCTTCCTCAAAGCCCAATTTAATGTCATCAACTACATATATATTGAGATACATGTACATAAAACTCAAAAGCAAAGGCCCTAAAATTTTAAAAATTACACTTTTAGCGTAAGATTTTTTGAGTTTTTGAAATAGGCTCCTCTAAAATTTTGAAAGATACCATACAATGTTTAAGTTTCACAAATAGAGTCATATTATAAGTAGATTCCAAAAAAATCGCCAATTATGTATAAGTAATCCTAAATTTTTTTTGCCAATTATGCATAAGAAGACCCCAAAAAAATCGCATCGGGGGCGCTGCCCCCGAACCCCCGTATAAGGGCATCTCTTTTAGTAGTTCGCCCCAGGCCTCCAAATACTCAAGACCAACCCTGGGCAGTGCCCCCGATGCAATTTTTATTTGGGTCTATTTGTAATTAAGCCAATAGATTACATATAGTAAGGTTTTTTTTTTTTTTTCAATTTTTGGGAGAAATGAAGTATAATTGGACCAACATCTTACATATAAAATCATTTTCTTTTAGCCTAACTAATTTTTTTTTGGGGGGCTGTATAATAAGTTTACTTATTTTGGGGGGGGGGGGGGGCAAAGTTTAATAAAATTTGAAAATTTTCTAAAATATACATATAAAAGTGTAATTTTCCAAAAATCAGGGGTGCCCCCCCCTGCATCTCCAAGTTAAACTGACTTGTGTCTTTTTGAACCATCTTTTTTGAACCAAGATGTTGTTCCAATTTGTAGAATCTCCAAAGAATGAGAGGAACTGCAGAGGTTTTGTGCACTTCACTTGAAGTAAGAGATGTGGAAGAATGAGAGGAACTACGGAGATTTTGTGCACTTCACTTGAACATAAAAAGGCCACTACACGTAGGGGTGTGCAAAAACCGAACCGAACCGCTAAACCGACCGCAAACCGACCGAACCGAAGTGCAATGGTCGGTTTAATGTCGGCCTGCGGTCGGTTGTGGTTGAAATTTTATGATTTTTTCGGTTTCACGGTCGGTTCTCGGTTTGCATAGGCATAAAACCGAATAACCGAACCGACCGATAGTTAACTTAAGAATGTACTTTTAATATATTATATAAGACTCATAAGAGATATATATAGATATATAATACATTATTAGAGGCTGAGAAATCAAACCCTAGCCTCATAATCTCATTCCCAATAGGTGGTGTCCTCAAAATAGGTCCAATATAAATCAAATTTAATAGAATTAAACCCAATTTGAAAATGGTCCAACCGACCGCCAACCGACAATCAACCGACACAAACCGAATCGATCAAAAACCGACAGTAACGGTCGGTTGACGGTTCTATTAGAGAGAAAACCGATCACATCGGTTCGGCTGGCGGTTTTGCCCAAAACCGAACCGACCGACCGAATGCCCACCCCTAACTACACGTGGAAGAAGACTTGGAAGTACCTCCTTTTTTTTTTTTTTTTTTTTGTGACTTAGGCCTGGAAGTAAGCCACATACCCATGTTTTTGTTTATTTTGAACCATTTTAGTATTCAATTTCTAAAAGTGAGTGTAGGTGTGATGCCATTGTGTGTTAAACATATGTACTTTTTCATTTAACTGCTTGTTTAATTCTTATTTGTAATTATCCCAAACAATTGGGCTTGTATCATATGCAGTGATATATTGTATCAATCAACCACTGTTACGACATATATAGTATAATTGTTAAAGCGTTTGGAACCAAATTTGAGATTCATAACAGCACTACACATATACAAAGCTTGGTATGAGTGCAAATACCGACTTTGGTGTATAAATCTGTGCAAAATGTTCAATTTAGTGTGTGTATTTTTTTTAATATGATGAATGTTATGTGTATTGCAAATTTATGTATTTCTCCTCTATTAGGAATACATATTAAATACGGAGTACAATACAATGCACACGCAACGCGTGTGTGCCCGTCGGCTAGTAAATATAGAAGCGCTAACCCTATGCGTTCTCTCTGTCTCTCTCTCTCTCTCCCTCTCTCTCCCCTTCTTTTTCTGATTACACGGTGGTTTTGCTCGTCGATTAGAAGGGTTTCTGCTAGAATAGAATTGTCTTTTTAGCAAAAAAAAAAAAAAAAAAAAGATATGTCTTTTTTTTTTTATGCTGGGCAACATGGCGACATGTTGAAGTCTGATGGTGATTTTGGATGCTTGTTCAATGGGCAACAAGGTGTCAGTCCTTCCATTTGGGGGAGGCCTGCCGATGCCGAAAGCAAGGTGTCATCTCATCTCATCTCACCTCTCCGGTTTATGTCTATTGGCACAATTTTGATTGTTTTTAGGTTGATTTACCTACGGCTCTCTCTCTACTTACATATTATTGGATTGGTGTGTATTTTTGTTATACCTGCAATTCTAATTTGATAATTTACAGATGATGGTCTTTGTTTTTCCATGATATATTGTAATTTTTTTTTTTTTTTTTTTCTGTTGATGTTATATGTATACAAGTATACAACATGTATGTATGTAAAAAATATATAGCCCCAATGTTGTTGTTTTTAGGTAGGTAGGTAGGTAGGTTTACAATTGGTTTATTTTTTCTCTCAGGTCTGCACTTGCTGCCAGACGTGTGCCGGACTGAAAGCAGGAAGGTTTCATCTCACCTTCCAGACTGAAAGCAAGAAGGTCTCATCTCACCTCTCAGATCTCTTTGTACTTCCATTTATTTATACATTATTAATTATGTTTAGTATTATAGTATTTTTGTCCTTCATGGATCCTCTTGTTTTGTCTTATCCATGGATTTGATTGTTATATATGGACATCTTTCCCTCATGCCGTTATGTGGGCTATTTGGTTGGAAGGCACGTAATTGAATTGCTTTTCAAAATATACAGCTTCATGTTAATACACTTGCCAAAAAATAAAAAATAAAAAAAAACCGATCAGTTCTGGGATCTTTGTACTCAATTGTGTTATTTTTAGGTGGATTTACAATGGTTTAATTTTCCCTTCAGACGTCCGATATTATTCAGGGACAAAATCTGTTTGGCAAGTCGAAGGTGGATGCTGGATCATCCCAGAACACATTCATGGTATTTTTCTTACCTCTCTTACGTGTTTATTTATTATTTATTTGTGCATCAAGTATGTGTACAGTGTAGTTATATGCATTTCTGACCTTTATGGATCATCTTGTTCATGGATTTCATCATAACATGTAAATTCTCTGATTTCTATGGATGTTACATGTATGTCTAATTCTTGTAAATCTATAACTCAATTTATTGTTTTAGCTAGGCTTACAAGAGTTTAATTTTCCTATCAAAACCCCATTTTATCGAAGGCTGATGCTGGAGCCTCCCAGACCAAAAGCAATATGGTTATATGCTTATTTATTTAAACATCAAGTTTATGTAGTTACATGTAATTCTGTCCTTCATAAATTGTCTCCTTCACAGATTTGATTGTTATATGTAAAATTCTCTTCGATTGTACATGTTCATATTTAGTATTAATGCAATTTGTTATTGGCTCAATTGTGTTGTTTTTATGTAGATTTTACAATGGTTTAATTTTTCTCTTCAGATCTCCGATAAGGAGGGGCAATACAAGTTTCTCAAGCTGAAGGCTGATGCTGGATCATACCAGACCAAGAGCTTGGTCTCATCTTACCCTACTTATGTGTGTACATTTATTTATTTATTTATTATTTATTTATTTATAGATCGAGTATGTGTAGTTATATGCAATTATGTCCTTTATAGATCATCTTATTCGTGAATTTGAGCATAATATGTAAAATTCTCCGATTTCTATGGGTGTTATGTGGATGTTTGTATGTGTTTATGTAATTATATATTGGCTCATTTATGTTGTTAGGTAGGGTTTTAATGGTTTCGTTTTCGTCTCAGACCTCCGATGATTGGTCGTGTCCGTTTGCCACTCCAGTGCCACAGGCAAAAGATTGTGCCGCCCAAACAGGAAACAAGGTCTCATCTCACCTCTCGGATCTCTGTATACATTTATTTATTTGTATATCATGTGTGGTTATAAGCAACTATGTCCTTTATATATCGCCTTGTTTCCATATTTGATTGTGATATGTGAAATTCTGATATGGATGTTAAATACTTTTAAGGAAAGGGATTGGAAATTTCCCGTAATTACGCGTTGCAATACGAGTTTCATTTCTTTTATTTTAGGAAGTACCTTGGATTCGTAAACCTCAATGGACAGATCACTCTTTAAAATTTTAAATATTGAACTATGACGATTGAGGATTTAAGTGGAGGACTTTCAATATATTGAGGCTTGATATTGCATGAAGCTTGTATTAGATTGTTATTTAGTCTTATCTTAAGAATTATTAATGTATTTTATATTTCTATATTGATATATATATATATATATAAATATAGAACTATTTCTTTTGAAAAAGAAAAAGAAATGAATCTTATGACGCACGATTAGTTTTGGCAAATCGATTCATGATTTGACAACTATGTATGTAGCCGTGTAGGTTTATGCAATTCTGTCTTTCATAGATCATTTGTACATGGATATTGATTTTGATATGAGGGGAGCCTTGGCGCAACGGTAAGGTTGCTCCATTCTGACCTGGAGGTCACGGGTTCGAATTTGGAAACAGCCTCTCTGCTTCCAGGGGTAAGGCTGCGTACATCTCACCCTCCCCAGACCCCGCAATGGCGGGAGCCTCGTGCATTGGGCTGCCCTTTTTATATTGATTTTGATATGTAAATTACTTTGATCTTTGTGGACAATGTTTTAAAACGCGAAAACGTAGGTGATGTGTTTTCCCTCTAAATGGTGAGGCACAAGTCTTGAGGCGTTAAGGCATAACTTTTCAGGTATTCTAATTTTATTTAAAGATAAAGATATACTCCCTCAGTCCCAATTTATGTGTCCTCCTTTCCTTTTTGAGATGTCCAAAATGTTGTCCACTTTGAAAATTTAATGAGAAGATTTTATTTACTTTCCAAAACTACCCTTCTTAAATTGAGAATACCAAAGACATGAAAAGAGAACAAAATGAAAATGAATTTAATAAGAGGGTGTTTTGGATAATTACAACTATTCTCATCCATGTGCAAGCAATTGATGATGTTCCCTTAAAAAGTTGGAGTTCCAAAGATGGACATATAAAATGGGACTTAGGGAGTAAACTAATATGGCAATGCCAAAAAAATAGGAGTTATAATTGAGAAATTTTTTTGCAACTAAATAGTCATAAAACATTGAACAAAATACTCAATAATCACAAGTTACAACTCAGTGAGTGAACTACTCTTGGACTCTATTACTACTATATTCCATGTGGAGTAGAAAGAGGGGTCAATATGGTTTAGAGAACTTCAGAGAGAAAGGGAGAGAGAGATTACCTAGGCTGTAAATACTAAATAGCGTAGTCAAAGATGACTTCAGAGTGATAGTGAGAGGTCGATGCGAGAGAGCGTTCCGAGGAAAAGCGTATTTCAGTTCCGCGACCAAAACTGAAGTACACCTTGCGCTTTCTTTTGCGCCCTACCCACATTTTTAGAATGCCTCAACCTTGAAGCTTTGTGTTTTCCTGTACGTTTTGTTAAATGTTCTTTGCGCTTTATACCAAAACGTGCACTAAAATGCATTTTGTTAATGCGTTTTAAAACATTGTTGTTTGTGGATGTTACATGTATAGTTACATATATATTTAATGGTTCTTCTGTTCACTTGGAGTGTTCTCATGGAACAGATGGTGAAACTCTTCACTGGCATCAAGGACATTGAAGGGTATACTTGTTTTGATGGCAGTGACATTATCATTTATGGCAAAAAGCTTAAGGTTTTGCAGTAGTCGTTTACACATAAAAGCCGTTTTCTCAAATTTTATTTCTACATCTATTTAATTTTTTTTTAAACCGTTAACAATGGTATATGTTGCTACCGTACAGTGTGCTACGGACAAGGAGGCCCCAGATTACAAGATTATTGATCTTGCTCAGGACGGATTTGTATGTTGGTCCTTTCTGCTTGACTGTAGCATTTGTTATGGATTTGTTTTCTAACTGAAGCAAGTATTTTAGGTGGGTTTGCTGATTGAAGGTTGTGACCTTGAGGATGCCCTGTGGTTCTCGACTAACGAGAATCTACTAAATCTGGTAAGTCAAGGCATTTATCTTTTGCGTTGAAGTTGATATTTAAGCTGTTTAGATTTTGGAGTTTATCGTGAATCGTTACATAGTGAGAGTGTTAATTTTCAGAAGCCCAAAGTGAGGAAGAGTTGTGACATCAATGGTTGTGAGATGTACTCTTCGTCAGGACCGCCGGAAAAGAAAAGAAAAGTGGAGACTCTCGAACAAGTTCGGTCCAAGGAGAGCTATGTGAGTATTTGCTTTCTTCTTTATCCTTTATTTTCTAATAATTCTTATGTTCTTCAGACTTTCCAGTTTCCACACACACAGAGACTTGTGTATGCATTATATTATTTTATTTGGCTGACGTAAGTTATGTTTTGTTGAGTCCTACAGGAGTCTACTGGTCCTGGTATCATGGATGTTCTTGTGCCCAAATCAATTTTAAAAGTTTTGGCTAATGAGTACAAGACTGTTGTTACTGAACTATCGCAGCTTGCAATGGGTGACTTCAATGAAAAAAATGTTTGTCGTTAAATTCTTGCAGCTTTTTCTGTATTTTTATTTATATGGATCCTAAATTTGTGTGTACATATTACATAATGCTTGTAGGGATCAGACTATAAGGCTGTGATGGTTGTCAATTGGAGGCGGTGGATTGTTGCTGGTACACTATATGACATGGTTTTTGAGGCCGTGTGCAAGGATGCTACTGAAAATGCACTGGAAATTTTCGAGGCCTCAGTGTATAGGCGCTTTGATGGGAAGACAACTGTGAAATATTGTAGGAAAAAGCCTACTCAAGTATGCAAGGTAAATGACTTGTAATATTCTTCTTTTCCTTTTTAATTTTAATACAGTCATAAGGTTTTGTGTAGTAGCCTAAACCAAATTTCTTTATATTCTCTATCGTTCTTTAGATCATTATTTACTATCCAACATAATCTTTTTATTATTCTTATGATTACTATAGCCTTTATTGTGTAATAATTATACGGTTTTTGAATGGCTTGGGACAAAATTAGCATTAGTGTTAAGAAGCTTAATAAATTTGCATGCTTATGGGTAGGTAGTGACATTAGGGAGCTTGCTTTCTGCATAAAGAGGTGTCTCGTCTTTAAGAGAGGGACTTGGCTTGCCAAGTGTTGTGCCCACTTTGACATGTGTAGAAAACTTAGAATCAGGCAAGGCATGGGTCTAATGGATTAATAGTTCGGCCATCTTTACCACTTTTCATTTCCAGACCAAGAGCCAGGGGGGAGAAGCTAGAGAGTGTGTGTCAAAAGAAAGAAGGCTTGAAAAACTTGGTGCGGAGATCTGGAAGTGAATATAGAGGTGAGAAAACTCATCTAAGTTCACCTCTTATCTAGTTTTAGCTTTGGTTGTGGTCAAAATTATTTGTAAGCTTTCTAGGTACTTTAATGGCTTCCTAGATTCTCTAGATTGTTTGCTCTTTTGCACGATAGAGCATTAAGCTCTGTCGATATATTCGTCTTCGATAGTAGGCAGAGAGGTTAATTCTACCAAATTTGGGCACGAGAAGTTGCTTGTGTAGGGTACACCTTTAAATTAAATTTGTGATTTGTGTACTTGATTTTGGAAGAGAGGTTCAAATCTCTGTCGTGAAAGGCACTCCTAAGGCGCCGGTGCACCTGTTGAGCCTGGATTTGCCGTAGCGAGGCACATTGAATTAGAATTTTGATTTTGAATTTCTTCCCTCAATTTTTTAGATATCATGATTCAAGCGCACTGAATTTTTTATTACCGTCCATAGTTATTAAAGGTGCAAGGCACACTTAGGCACAAGTGCCTCCCGGGGCCTAGGCGCACGACGCAACAAAAGAAGAAGCACGGGCCTGAGCGAAGTAAGGCGCACTTTTGAGAAAATTATAAATTAAATACACTTAATCAAATATAAAGAACTCAAAAATAAACATATACATAAAATTGCTAAAACATCAAAGTGATGAATATTTTGGCCTATTAGCCCAATTGACTAATTAATAATTTCTCTTGATACTTCACAAAATAGTCTACTTTAGAATAACAAACATAGTAAAGGCCCAAGCTGCAAGCAAGCAAGTATTCAGCAATCACAAAATTTCAAAAATTAATTCCAAAGTAGATAATTTATACAATAGGGCCTTTTTTTTTTTCCTTCCCTTATGTAAATTAGGGGTGCAACTTGGGCGGGACCCAAAGGGTTTTGCCTCTGCCAAGGCCCTAACCCGATTTGAAGCAGTCTGCCCAAGTTCGAGCCCGAGCCCGACATGAACTGTAACTTCTCAACTGAAGCCCACCTGTGGTGAAATCAATTAGTCCGCGGGTTGCCCGAGTCCGTCGCAGAGAAAACAATTTCCAATGCCTCAAAACGGTTTGAAGCTAAGTAGTCAACAAAAGACAGTATCTTATTCCCAAAATAAGTTTGATTGATTAAAAAAATTCTTAAAAACTAACAAAAAGTCATCTTTGGTCTCCAACTTTAGCAAACAAAGAGAAGAAACTGCTTCCAACTGGCCATTTTGTTCGTTTTTAAGGTCTTCCAGCTATGTCCTCCTCGAGTCAATACGTAAAGGTAATACAAGATTATACATATATTGATATACATATATATAATTTTATATATAATATTGACAAATCAGGCTCTGGCTCGGGTTCTATTTGCCCTTTAAACTTTTCTCTCAATCCAACAAGAAATCATTAAGATCTCTTGTGCAGAAACCCATTCTGAATTCCTTACCAAATGCTCCCATCCATTGTTGACCAACCCAGATTTCTTTATTTCTTTTCCTTTCAAGAAAAATGAAGATATCAATCCAACCAAAGCCAGTCACCAAGGAATGAATCCGGATCATTACCAACTTGCTTTAGCCGAAGTTGTCCAGCTGCAGAAAGAAGGGCTCATCGAAAATACCACCTCCCAATGGGCATGTGAGGCTTTTTATGTAAACAAAAGAGCAGAACAAGTTCGTAGAAAACTTCGCCTAGTCATCAATTACCAACCCCTCAACCATTTTCTCCATGATGACAAGTTCTCTCTTCCGCGTCGTAACAATCCTCTAGCCCACTTAACCCAAGCCCAGATATTTTCAAAATTTGATCTCAAGGCTGGTTTCTGGCAACTTGGAATTCATCCAGAAGAGACATAGTGTGTAATAATGTCTCTTGTATGTAATAATGTTTGCGTGTGTATTTGTATCTTATCTGTTTTTACTTTTTGCTTTTACTTTTGTTAAAGCAATACATTGTATAATAGTATCTCGTGTTTGTAATAATGTATCTTGTGTCTGTAATAATGTATCTGCTTTTTTTCATTGATGCTCTTTCCTTGGCTCTATAAAAGGAGAGATTGGCATCCATTTGAAGGCTGAGGTCCACTGGTTGGCAAAATTCTGCCCAAGCCCAGCTCGAATTAAAATCGGGCTTGCAGTTTTCTGCCCAAGCCCGCCCATATTGTAAGTACTGTAGGCCCAAGCCCTGTAATTTTTGGGCTGGGCACGGGTTGCCCGACCCAACTTGCACCTATAATGTAAATCTATGAACCAAACAGAGAGTTCTCTCTAATTAAATTGAAAGATATGTTTTTTCCACTCTGCTCTCCACTTTTTCTGCCACCGTGGTTCCAGATGTCTGTTCTTTTGGAGTGGGCACCGAAGGGAAACCAAGATACGTAGTTGAGAATTTTCCAGTTTTGCACCCTAAAATGTCGGCCAAATCGTGAATGTTCCCAATTCATTCTTGTTTGCATTGATATGGAGCCTCAAAACTGCTTGAAAACCGAACAAGATGCACTTCAGATTACTTAATTGCTGTTCTTCAGCTCCCACAAAAAACAATAGTGAAAAGAACAAATGATGGGAATATCTCTGTATATTCAACATAATATAATAAGTATACAAGGAGCCTATTTATAGGCTTTAGATTAACTTCTACAATTGACAGTTAACCGATGTGGGACAACCACACGCTCACTCACTACACTATAATACACATATTTACCCTTTAACACTCCCCCTCAAACTGGAGCATACATATCATATGCACCCAGTTTGTTACAAATATATTTCACACGTGTCCCACCCAATGCTTTAGTAAACAAATCTGCCAACTGGTCTGCAGACTTAACATGAATTGTATTAATCACTTTCTGTAGGAGCTTTTCAAGAACAAAGTGACAATCAACTTCAATGTGTTTGTCCTCTCATGAAACACAAGATTAGAAGCATTATGAACCGCTGCTTGGTTATCACAAAATAGGTTCATAGGCTCGGACTGAGTGAACCGAAGTTCCTCCAACAGATGCTTTATCCATACTAACTCGCAAGTAGTATGCGCCATAGCCCTATATTCTGACTCAACACTAGATTTAGCAACAACGGTTTGTTTTTTGCTTTTCCACAACACAAGAATTCCTCCAACAAGTACACAATGCCTTGTAGTAAACCTCCTATCACTAGGAGATCCAGCCCAATCTGCATCTGTGTAGCTCTCAACTCAAATGTGACCATGATCTTTATACAACAAACCACGACCTTGTGGCCCTTTGAGGTATCTCAAGATTCGTATCACAGCATCCCAATGTGTAGTTCGAGGAGAGTCCATAAACTGACTAATTACACTAACTGTGATGGCAACATCAGGTCTTGTGACTGTTAGGTAATTAAGTTTCCCAACTAAACGTCTGTACTGTTCTGGATCATCAAAGAAGCTCCCCCTGATCTGGTAATAATTTGGAATTGGGATCCATAGGAGTATCCAAAGGTTTTGATCCCAACATTCCTGTCTCATTTAAGAAATCAAGAACATATTTCCTCTGAGATAAGTAGATCCCTTCACTAGACCTGGCCACCTCAATGCCTAAGAAATACCTAAGCTGGCCCAAGTCTTTGGTCTGAAACTTGACTTGTAAGAAGGATATCAACTCCTGAATGCCCTTAGAATCATCACCAGTAATAACAATATCATCAACATAAACAGTTAACAGGATCTTCCCCGCTACAGTGTGTGTAGAGAAAACAGAATGGTCAACACCACATCTTTAAAGACCAAACTCAGCAATCACATCACTGAACCTGCCAAACCAAGCACGCGGAGACTACTTCAAACCATAGAGAAACTTTTTTAATTTGCTAACCAGACCAGACTCCCCCTGAGCAATAAACCCAGGTGGTTGCTCTATGTAAACCTCCTCAAGAAGAGTACCATTCAGAAACGCATTTTTAACATCCAACTGGTGAAGGGGCCAGTGATAAGTAGTGGCAAGAGAGATTGCAATCTTGGTCACCGGGGAGAGAGTTTCTGAATAGTCAAGTCCATAGACTTGAGTGTAGCCTTTGGCAACAAGGCGGGCCTTCAACCTGTCCAAAGTGCCATCAGGGTGAACCTTAACTGCATACACCCAACGGTAACCAACCTCCGATTCTCCAGGTGGGAGAGGGACCGAATCCCAAGTACCACTCTTCTTAAGAGCACACATCTCATCTTGCATAGCTTGATTCCAACCGGAATGGGCAAGTGCTTCTGCAACAGTGTTAGGAATAGAAATGGAAGACACAGAAGCAATAAAAGAAGAAAAAGTGGGTGACAAACTTTGATAGCAAACATAGTTAGAAATAGGATATGAAGTGGTACAAGAACGCTTACCTTCCTAAGAGCAATGGGAAGGTCTAAATCAGCTTGTGCTGGAGGAGAAGACGGCGGATCTGAGGACAGAGAAGGCGGAGGCTGAGAAGAGGAGTCCGGAATGCGCTCTGGAGCTGGACGACGAGTATAAACCTGCAAATCAGGACGAGACAAGCGAGTGGAAGCATCGAAGATTGGAATAGGAACAGGCAACATAAAATCTGGATCAGTGGCCGAATGAGACTCAGAATAAAAAGGTGTGTCTTCTAAAAACGTAACGTCAGCAAAAATAAAGTACCGATGCAGGGAGAGATTGTAGCAACGATACCTTTTCTGAGTCCTAGGATACCCTAAGAAAACACACTGAATTGCCCGTGGGTCTAATTTATCAGTACTTTGGACAAAGCAAACACATCCAAAAATACGTGGATCCACCGAGAAAATAGACTCAGTAGGAAACAAAGTAGAGTGTGGTGTGTGACCATCAAGAACTGAAGATGGCATACGGTTAATCAAGTGACAAGCAGTGAAGACAGCATCCCCCCAAAAAATCTTTGGAACACGCATTTCAAACAACAAGGTACGTGTAACTTCCAACAAATGTCTGTTTTTCCGTTCTGCAACACCATTTTGTTGCGGTGTATGCACACAGGAAGACTGATGAATCATTCCATGGTGGGCCATATAAGTACTAAAAGGGTCAGAGAAATATTCCTGTGCATTATCACTTCGAAGAACACGAACAGATACATCAAACTGAGTTTTAATTTCAGCACAAAATGCACAAAAAATAAAAAATAACCCAGAACGATTTTTCATTAAATAAAACTCTTGTATAATCATCCACAAAGGTAACAAAATACCGATACCCCTTTTGGGAGGTTATACGGTGAGGAGTTTTATTTTTCAGAATATCAGGAAAATCACGAGCTTTTGATAAAATATGTTCTTGTAATTTTAAACCATTTTGATTTAAAATTATTCCCAAAAATTCAATTGATTCTTTTTCTAGATCAATCTTTTTTGGGGACAAGATGATTCCATCGTTCGCTAACTAAAAAGGACTAGACGCTCTTTTATTGACTTGGGAGCATATGGAGCACGGTGATGCTTCCCTAACTGACACGACTCACACTCTAAAGACTGCAAAGAACTTAAACTCGGAACTAAGAACTTCAAATTAGCCAATGAAGGATGACCAAGGCGACACTGGATCTGATGAGGTGAAACAGTAGCAGGACATGCAGTTGGTGAAGGAGCAAGGACAGGATCACCATCAAGTAATAGAGGCCATTGGATTCATGCCCGACGCCAATCATCTTCCGAGTCGTCAAATCCTGAATGAGAACAGAATCAAAAGAAAAAGATAACACAACAGTTAAGATCCTTAGTCAACTGGCCAACATACATTAACTTAAAGGACGAACGAGGTATGTACAAAACAGAGGACAAGGATAAAGACGAAGAGGGTTGAGCCATCTCGATTTCTTCAACAGGAGTCGAGGACCCATCCGCTAAAGTAACTGGGGGGAAGAGACGAGGACAGCCGAATAGATGTAAAAAGACTAGATATACCTATCAAATGATTACTAGCTCCAGAATCAATTACCCATGGGGAAGAACCTGAAGTAATGCAAGCAGTATGTGTACCTCCATGCTGAGCTAAGGAAGCAGATGAAGTGGATGCCTGGTGTGCTGCCTGATACTGAAGCAATTGAGAGTATTCCTTGCGAGGAAAAGAAACGGTATCCACAGGACCAGTGGTAGGCGAGTACCCAGAATCAGAGATGGCAGCATTCGCAACATGGGGGGGCGACCATGGAGCTGCCAGCATGCATCTCTGCTATGCCCATCCCGAAAACAATAGGTGCACCAGAGAGTCTGGCCTCTACCACGGCCAGGACGACCACCAAGGAGGGTTGGCAGAGGTCGGGATGACTTCGGTGGGGGTCATCGGAGTGCTGGAGGTCGGCGACTAGGGTCGCCGGAGGGAGAAGGGTTGCCAAAAGGGAGGGAAGGCTCTGCGGCTAGGGTTTGCGAACAGAAGGTTCGCGATCTCTTTTCTTCTCCTCCTTTTTTTTTTTTTTGGTTTTTTTTTTGAAGGAAAAGAACAAGAAAATAAGAGAGATATTCACCAACAAATAAAGATCCGAAGTTCTTTGATCATGAAGAAGGCGGAGAATGAAGAAGCAATCCCAAAGATGGGAGGCTTTGATACCATGAAAAGATCAAGTGATGGGAATATCTCTGTATATTCTACATAACATAATAAGAATACAAGGAGCCTATTTATAGGCTTTAGATCAACTTATACAATTGACAGTTAACCAATGTGGGACAGCCACACGCTCACTAAGCACTACACTATACACACACATATTTACCTTTTAACAAATAGCGTCATCTGCAATCAAAAAATGGTCAACTGAAACCGGGGTCTGTCCATTGCTGCCCACCTCAGAGCCCTCAATCATCCAACTAGCCACTACTGGGCTCATGATACAACTGAAAGCTTCCGTCAGGAAGGGTGATAAAGGATCGCCTTGCCTCAATCCTCAAGAACTCCCAAAAAAGCCAACTAGGACCCGTTGAATAAGATAGAAAAAGACGCCGTGGAGATGCAAAACCTGATCCATCTATCCCCAAAACCCATGCGTCTCATGACATAACAAAGAAAGTGCCAATTGACATGATCATATGCTTTTTCCACATCCAGTTTGCAAACCACCCCAGCTTGGTTACATTGCAAACCATCATCAGCACTGCATCCAAAATCTGCGTAATACCAACAAAAGCATTTTGGGATCCACCATTGACACTCCCAATGACCTTGGAGATTCTCGAAGCACGAACATTAGACAACTTCTTATAAAACACGCCCACCAAACTTATTAGTCTAAAGTCCTTACGCTCAACCGCTCGGCCTTTCTTTGGAATTAGCATTACAAAGGTTGCATTCAAACTATTCTCGAACTTTTCTTTTGAATGAAAGTAATGAAGACCCGCCAAGACATCACCTTTGACAATATTCCAGCTACGTTGAATAAACATCACTGCGAACCCATCTGGCCCGGGAGCCTTTTCTCCATTGCATCTTTTCAGAGCCTTAACAATCTCTTCCTCTGTGAAGGGTCTTTTAAGCCAAGTCTTGTCTTCCTCCCCTATGCTACTGAAGCCCACACCATCTAAATTAGGTCGCCATGTTCCCGGCTCAGTGTACAAACTTATGTAAAAATCCACAACCGTTGTTTTCATCTCTCCATCAATCTTGATGACATTTCCATTCTCCTCGATTCTGTCTATGAAGTTGTTGCGCCTATGTGAGTTACCCGCCCTGTGAAAGAATTGTGTTTTTGTCCCCTTCTTTGAGCCAAAGGACCCTTGATTTCTGCCTCCAACTAATCTCCTCCAAGTGCAGAATGTGTTCTAGCTCTCCTCGGGCAAGACTTTCGTTCTCTTCTCCTCGAAGAATTCTATTCTGATCCTGACCTCAAGACTTTTAATTTCCTCCATAAGAATCCATGTCCTCCACTCTATATTGTCAAAATGTTCCTTATTCCATTTCTTCGGGTCCCTTTTTGGAAAAAAGCTAGTTTCCAAGCAAGGACAAAAGTTGGGTTTCCTTCCATCACATAGGAGTCCCAAAAATTCTTCAGTGTTGTCAAACCCCTCTTCTCTCAACCACATGTTCTCAAAACGAAAAGGGCTCTTCCCGCGTATCATCCCCCACAGTCAAGCAAATTTGGGATGTGATAAGAGAGAACTCTCGGTAAGGCCCGTTGAGAGGCATAAGAAAAGGTTTCCTCCCAATCTCCCGAAACAAGGAAGTGATCAAAACGGGAAAAAGCAGGTGTGGTCCTGTCACTTGATCATGTGAAACTAGCACCATCAGCCCTTGTCCATTTATGAAATCAATGAGACATTCCATGAAAGCAGTAGCCCTGGGACCTGTGGGTCTTTTTTGATCTTTCAGCAGGGAATCTAATAATGTTGAAATTGCCTCCAATACACCAAGGATCCCTCCATTGATTCCTAATGATGTTCAACTCCTCCCAAAGTCTTCCTCTGTCCCTGTCAACAACTGACCCGTATACACTGATGTATATCCACAAAATTCTTTCTTCCATCAGCTGCAATCTCACAGAAAGGGTAAACTCTGCTGAGACACTATCCACTTTGCTCAAAACTTTGTGGTCCCACATCACAAGGATGCCTCCAGTTGTTCCTGAAGCACCGACAAACTCCAACTCCACAAACCTGTTCGGCCACAAACTTTTGATAATATCTCTGGATCTGCCCATACCGATGTGTTGATACGCCGTCCATTGATGTTCCATCTTCGAAATCTTTTTCCTACCCTTCAAAGTAGTCATCTCCACCTCCTTTTGTCTACTCGAACTCACTGTAGAAGGGAATATCATCTCCTCCCTCTGAATTTTCCACAACTGGGTTCGTCCCCACAGCCCAAATAAACTCCGGACCTAATGCTTGAAATTTTGTCATCTCACTGGAAGTGGAAACCTCTAAAGTTCCTGTTCTGCCTGTGATCATGCTACTCTCCCCCTTTTTGCTAATTGACTTGTCATACACCATAGTATTCTTCTCTCTATCCCAAACTAGAGCCTCTGTCCCCTGAACCACTTGTTTCCACTTCATTGACTGCCCCAGGTTCTTCGAAGTTTGAGTGCTATGGTCTGTGATTATGTTCTCCTTTTTCCCTCACATGCCCTGTACGTCATGGTTGGAAAGCAAACGTCCAGAATGATGAAAGTTTGACCTTCGAGCCCTTGATTTATTCCCAACATTCAAGTGCCGAACACTTCTAATCTTCCTATATAAGAATGACGGTATGAAGACGATTAGGGCTTAGAGAAGGTTTTTGCCATGCATGGATATCGACCCGACTGGTACCAGTCATTAGGAAAGGATCCGATGGAAAGAAGAGAGGACGATGTAGGTCGCTGATTGAGAGTTTTGGGTTCTAGATATGGTATGAACCATGACACTCCTTATGAAAATTAAAGTTGAAACTTGAAAAAGTTAGATAAAAATTACATTTTTTCCACTCTATCATTAAGTTTACAAATATTTCCCTGTTCATTATGAATATCTTGTTAGGCAACATGATTAACAGATGCATGCCTAACTTCAAAATTTATGTGTGTGTGATTTGTTTATTGACTTTTAACTCTATGAGCTTGCATGTATGACATTGTTTAGATATTGGTGACTTGATGAGTTATGAATGGCCAACGCCTCATATTTTTGTTGAGACTTACGGTCTGTTGAGTTTGCTGGGGGGAAGACACCTACACCTGTGCTAGTGGGTCAGGGGTTATGTGCATACATATTCTGCAAGTAGGCATATATGTTGTGGCTGTGAGTTTGTATAGGCCGCACAAGTTGGCTGATGTGCCATAACAATTGTATTTTGTGTGGTGGTAGGTAGCCAAAGAGGATAAGGTATGAAATCGTTATACATGTTATGAAATATCGTGAAGATATGCCGATGTGCTCGAAATGTTTGTGTATTATATGCAATAACAAATGGCATGAGAAATCCAAAGTGATACCTGCTTTCTAAATTGTTGTATCTAATATGATAATATGAGATTAGGTGAATTACTTGTTGAGTTTTGTGCTCATTGTGATTCGCTAGAACTTTTTTTAGGAGCAGGAAATGGAGCAGGAAATCGGCAAGACTGGACTGGTGGGGGCAGAATGATAGCTCAGAAAAGTTCCCTTTTAAAATGTTATGCACTTTTGGAGAATTGTGATGTATTTGATTACGTAGTGGTGAAATTAATTATTTAAATACATCGGACTGTAATAGTGTGTGCATTTCTCTTAGAAAGCTCTATAATTATGTTTTATTTTGGACATGGTTTTGCAATGTTGTCAACGCCCACGCCCTGAACTCTTCTTTCCTACTTTGGTACTTGGACGAAAAGGTTACAGATCATATCCTCTACAAAGTTATTTTCCTTGTATTGCTCGTAATCATGTCAAGGTCTGAAAAGTTTCTCTATAAGACAGAAGTTGGTTTATGTCAGCCCTGTTTTGGAGAAGTATTGAAATGAGTTGGAGCCTAGGTTGAACTGAATGTGGTCCACAAGTTCTACCTAGTAAAATGGGGGTTTTTTTTTTTTCGCTGAAGTAGTAAAATGGGTTGGATTGCCATTGCTTGGCCTCCAAGTCCATTCACCTCTATATAAACCCATTTCATTCACATTAAAGGAGTTCTACTCTATAGAATTGCTCTATATAGCTATGAATTTACTAGATTTGATTTTTAAAAATTGGAAGGAAACTTTGTCCAATTCAAATCAAATCCACACTTCATCATCCATCTTCATTTGAAGACTTTGAAAAAGCTTTGAGGAAGAGGAGGAATGAAACTAATTGTGGGAATTATTCAATCTCTGAGGAATTCCAGAGGTATAATCTCCATTTTGAACTTGTTTTATCATCAAATTCAATTGATTTAACATCACTTTAATCCTAAGATTTTCATTTTGCATTCACTACACTCTCTTCTTCTACTTTTCTTTAGACGCTTGAGCACTTCAATCCATATCTAAAATTTTGCTTATATTTTGATTTGTTTTGATCTTAAGGTGCGTTTGATTGCAAGGTAGAAAATGGGTTGAAAAGAAAATTTTTCTATGGAATTATTTTACTTGAAATTTTTTTCCATGGAAATAAAATTTTGGACTGATTGGAAAATCTAACATTTTTCATGGAAAATCTAGTTTTGCTGTTTGATTGTCACTATTTTTCAGTGAAAAATGATCATTATTCCTAGAAAATAACTTTGTGATGTTTGATTGCAATAATTTTCAATGAAAAATTAACATTTTCCATTGAAAACTTACCTTTTTTTCAAGTAATTTATCTATGAATCACAAACAAACAGTTTGAAAATGATACAAATTTAAGCAACTGAGACAACAACTCATATCAATAGTCAATTTCACAAACGATGGAAGTACAATATGAAATTTGTAATTTTTTTTGCTCCAAACTCGTTAAAGCTTCATGGCTCAATGGAAAATTAGAAGTTTTTAGAAAAAAAGGCTTGATCACGCGAAGTTGACGATAGTTGCTAGAATAATTCTTGACCTGAGCTGCGGCTATTTCACCAACTCAAGTGGCAAGTTCCAGGTAAATTATAGCCTGCATCATCTCCCATCTCTGTCCAAATAATAGCATCGGCCTCGTCAAATTTAAACAGCAAACTGTAAGATATAATACTGAAACGACAAACCAAATATTAATGATTCATTTTCAAGTTAAAAAAAAAAGGACTCGTGAATATTTATTTACTCCCTGTTTTGTATTACCAATGCTATAGAAAAATTAAGCAAGTTAGAACCAATTCTGATCATCTAATCAGCACTCCAATTCAGTGAAAAAAAAAAACTTACTTCGGTACTAGCTTTCGAAAAGAGAACACTAACCCTAATAATATTGAGCATAAGGAGAACACTAAGCCTAATAATATTGAGCATGCTTTTATAATCTCAGCCTTCAAGGACCAAACTAGTCCTAATGTAAGCACATGTACAAAGAATTTTCTAGTAATTGAGCAGTCTGGGCTTTTGGACATGTACAAGTGACTAACACATGGTGGCCAAAAATTGTGAAACCCACACAGATATACATATAAACAATCCACCAGAAAAATGTTTTCAAAAATAGATCACACAGACTAAATTTGAGACATTTCCAACAAACTTGATCTGATGACCCAAAAAGTGTTAGAAAAATCAAACTCTATAGGCTAAAGTTAATTATGTTAACTTAAAGAAAATCATACTCACTTACAGATTCGATCTCTCTTAATTGAAAAAAAATCTGAAGCAGCAACTAGTCTTTCAATGAGTCAATTATGTTAACTTAAAGAAAATCATGCTCACAAACACGATCGCACCCAAAACAACGAGTCAATTTACAAGAGAACAAGGTCACAGCAATCTGAAGCAGCAACTAGTCTTTCAATGTCTAAAATCAAATTCTTCTTTCTCTAGTCACTAAGCTAGTCATTTCTATTAGCCGGGCAGATAGTAAGAAAGCACTTGACACTCATAGCGAAACACTCATATTCACACAGAGAGAACCAATTAAGTCCACTCCAGAAAAACTTGGGTTCTAGTTATGTATATACTTGTGTTATAGTTATGTATAAAAATAATAGAAATTTAGTGATAAGTCCCTACCTACCCTGTCCATGCATCAATAGGAACTCTCCCCTTTCTTAATATAGCAATATATTTTCACCCCCCAAACGTGTGTAGTAATAGGTCCCTAGACCCATTTTATCAGCCATTTTATGGACATATTTACCCATATATATGTATCAGATGTGTATATATATATATATACACACATATATGTCATTTAATAGTGGTAAATCTGTTATCAAAGGTCAATCATAACATATCTTGTAATCAATTCCAAGATTATAGCACAATAAACCACTAGTTATTGTATCCAACTGATTTCCACAAATCAAGGAAATCCGTTTTTGTTTCTGCATATAGTTATAGGATCAATAAGTCAATAGGAATACCATGGGCGTAATTTTGAGAGTAATTCTTTGATATACAGACTATATCACCATATATTATTGTGAATATCATTGTTAATAAATTGTGTGGCTTATATGTTTGAAATTTCTCCTTCTATAACTGCAAAATTTCCCAGTATCGTCTCCGGCGACGATGATAACATCCTTGAAGAAGAGGTAGTGTATTCCGATGATTCCGGCCTGTATGATTTCAAAGAGACTGGCGACCAACTATAAATTCATATCGTAGTTCTCGAAAACACAGTAAGAGGAAGGAAAAGCCCGATCTAATAAGCACTTTGCCAGACTCTGTACTCCTTCACATCATCTCCTTTTTGCCCATTGAGGATGCCCTTAAAGACGATGTCTTGTCGAAGAGATGACAATCATGGCCGGCCCAATGGGGGGGCAGTGGGGCAACCGCCCCGGGCCACTAAAGTTTATCAAATTTTGAGGGCCCTTATAAAATTTTCATAATTACATTTTTACTTTGATATTTTTTTTAGCATTTTACATTAGGTCTCCCTTAATTATGTTAAGTCTCTCCTCAACATATGTTTAGGCCCCAAAGGGGCCCAATGTCCAATTTAGTGTCATCAACTACATATATATTGATATACATACATATAAAACTCAAAAGCAAAGGCCCTTAGAATTTTGAAAATTACACTTTTAGTTCAAGAATTTGTTGAGTTTTAGAAATAGGCCTCCCAAGAATTTTGAAAGACACCGTACAATATTTAAGTTTTACAAATAGATTCTCATACTATAAGTAGATCCCAAACAAATCGCCAATTATGTATAAGTAAACCCTAAAAAAATAGCCAATTATGTATAAGTAGACCCCAAAAAAATTGCCTCGGGGGCGCTGCCCCCGAACCCCCGAATAAAGGCCTCCCTTTTAGTAGTTCGTCCTGGGCCTCCAAATACTCTGGACCAGCCCTGATGACAATACCTCTAGACATCTACGCCGAATCTCGACTTCTCTCATCGCCCCCTATGGAATCTCTAAACGTGAATTCGTTTCCTCCGTCAAAAACACCTTAGCTTGTACCCGTTTGGTGGCGGCGGATTCCAGTAGAGTTGCGGAGGTGACACACCATGATTTTTCACACGTTTGTTTGTAATTGCATTTTTTTATTTTTTATTTTACGCTCGACACTTGTTTTTAATAGAGAATCAGATGATTCTTTGCTGCACATAACAATAGTTTGAATGTGAAATTTCATATCCGTAACATGTGAAATTTCATAGCAGCAAATTTTATTTTATTTATTTATTTATTTTTTTGTGAATTATTATTATTATTATTATTATTAATTTTTTTTTTTTTGTGTTTTTGAAGATTGTGAAATTTCATAACAGCAAGTGATTTTTTGAAATTTCATAACAGTAAGTTAGTTGTTGAAATTTCATAATAAAAGGTTTTTTTTTTTTTTTTTGTGAATTTTCTTCAATTGAAATTTCATAATAGTAAGTCTGATTGTGAAATTTCACATCACCAACATGTGAAATTTCACATCTTCATAATAGAGAGTTATTTTTGTGAAATTTCATTAATTTAGTTTTTGAAGATTTAAATTTCATGAGAGATTTCCATCGCGTGCAATCAAATTCGCAGAGTGCCAGTTTTCTGCAAGAAAACTGCTTCAGTGGAGGTCTGTTCTCAAGAAAGAAGAAAGATGTATGGAGATTGTGTATTTGAAATATGGAGATATGGTTTGATTTTCTTGAATGAAATAATTGAAATTACAAATGGAAATTATTTGAATTTCAAATATTATTTTGCAAATCAATTACAAGGTTTAATTGAATTTTAGGAGAACAATAAGGCTAGTTTATATATATGTATATATATATATATATAGATATATAAGCCATTTATTTGGGTGAATTTGTTATGGAATAAGGGCAAAATTGTCTAAATAAAATAGGAAGAACCTATTACTAAGAAGTTTATTAGACTGGACTAATTACTAGAAAAGCCTAGTAGTTTGGACTTTATACTAAATGACCCTAAAAATAAATCAATCTGCTATACAAACCAAATGTTAAATCTTAGCAAAAACACAATATGAGAGTAACCATGTTGTAGATACTCTGCCCAAACCCAAAATGGCAAAGAACACATCTTAAATGAAGAAAATTCAGTAGCTGAAAGATAAAATACCAAAAAAGGAACTTATTTGTTTATTTATTTATTTATTTATAGGATTTGATACAAAACTCAGAAAAATGAAGTAAGTGAGAACCAATTCTGATCATATAGACTTACCTTTCGCCTGCTTAAAAATGCGAATGATCGAGAAATTAACGAAATTCCATCCCCACCAAACGCCAAGCAAGTGACTGCCTTACTGTTCCAAAAACAGAATGTAAATCTTCAAGGAGAAAGGAAACATGACTTAAAAATGTATGTGTTGTAAAACTAATGGTGAAAAGAACAAATTTGAAGAAGAAAGACAAGACTAATTTTTAAGAAAAGAAAACAGAAACAATTTAAAAAACAAATTCGTTAGGCAGGGCACTTCCAAGAAGCTTTCTTTAAGATAGTAATTTCCCCACTGTCTAAATTGCACTGTTTAGCAGTCTTGGAACCACCGAATTTCACCCGACATAAAACCAGAAAATGTATAGAAAGAAGAAGAAAGTAGAAAGGCAGAACAGAAAGAAAAACGTAACTTACGAATGCCTATTGATGTCCATAAATATAGACACCAGAAGTCACGAAGAAGGATCGCACTTATTATTCAGAAAAGTCGTGACTCTCTGTTCTTGACCGCTGGAGACTTCCGTCGCCAAACAGACCCTACGGTCACTGACCGTTATTTGTAAAATTTAAACTGTATTAAAACCAACCGTTATATATAACTATCTATTTTAATCTTCTTCTTCCTTTTCTTTCTTTCATTCTTTCTTATATATATATATATATATATATAATACTATATATATATATATAAAAGAATTAAAAAGAAAAAAATTAAAAACTTGAAGCTCTTCCATGGGGCTCCTCTTGTGAGGTTTCCCTTGGGAGCTTGGGAGAGAATATGAAGAACCACCTCCTATTTATAGGAGAGACTTTCCCACAAGATTACTCCAAGTTTCCTATGTGGGACAACATACCAAATTTAAATTTCCTTTCAACCAAATATTTGGTGGGAAAATAAAAATTTGGTTTTCCCTCCAAAAAAATAAGAAGTACACTACTGTATGATATAGTAAAGATTCCTATTATAAACTATTATTAATAAATACAATATAATTCATATATATATATATATATAACAGTCCCCCACTATTTACTAATAATGAATAAAAAATAAATCAAATTAAAAAAAAAAACCAAAAAAGTCGGGTACAGTATAATGGATATCCACAGGTGGACGAGCCTTGAGCCTAGGATTGAACATGAAAGAATGAACTTTAAATGCCAAAGAGAACTGTGTCTTGATCTTTGTGCCTTTAAAGCAATTGAAACAATGTTCTCATAATACCTTGTATTCATGGTTCTCTAGAGCCAGCGCATTATAGGCCTTGCGCTGATCCTTCTTAGAAAGTACACTAGGGTTTTACCGTGAACCCATATATAGAAAGCGGCCCTTACTTTCATACTTGCAAAGGCAGACTCATCAAGGGCTTTTCACAACCGCTCTATCGCCCCACATAAGCTATGAGTTTTGTTAAGAATATAACTCAACCTTCTTGTTGTGAAATATTCAGTGCACTAACCAGATATGAGACTTTCGCAAAGAATAGCTTTACCCCACTATTCTCGACATAAGTGATGCACCGGAGATGTAACCTCGCGTTAACATCTATTAGATAATGCTTGACTAAACTCCTTTATATTTTAATCAAGTGATTTTCAGAGATTCTGACATCATCTTGTTAAAGTAGGCTACAGTCAAGGTTACCTCTAATTAACCGGTAATAGTCCCATATCCCTCATGGTTTTGTCAATCTTCTCACCACTTAATGATTTTGTCAAAGGATCTGCACACATTTGATCTGTAGGTAAATACTCAAGAGTAACTTTACCTTTCTTCACTAGTCGCCTAATGTGATTATATCTCATTACGATGTGTTTGCTATTACTAGATATTCTCATATTTTTAGTATTATAGATCGCAGCTTGATTATCACAATACAAAGTTATAGGCGCTTTACGTATATCAATAAAAGAAATGCATTTCATAAAATTTTTCATCCATACAATATCTTTACTAGCTAAAGACATAGCAATATAGTCAAATTCCATGGATGATAAAGAAACACAAGATTGTTTCTTGGATGACCAAGCAACAATAGCACCTCCTAAAGTAAATAGCCAACCACTAGTTGATTTAGAATTTGTTCTATCCGAAGCCCAATTAGCATCACTATAGCATTCTAAAACAGAATTTGAGAACTAGGATTACTAGTGAATCTACTCTACTAAATATAACTTATGTAACCCATAAGTTATAGTGTGTTTTAAATATCTCAAAACTCTACTAAGTTCTTTCCAGTGTTCAGAACTAGGATTACTAGTGAATCTACTAAGTATTCCGATAGCACACGCAATGTCAGGTCTAGTGTTGTTCTTAGCATATATTACGCTACCAATAACCTTAGCATATTCTTCTTGATTGATGATAGATTCTCCTTTATTAGGTACTAACTTATTATTAGGATTGATAGGTGTCTTACTAGGTTTACAATTAAAATGATTAAACTTCTTCAACACTTTCTCTATAAAGTGTGATTGCGTTAAAATGAAAGCTCCATCCTTCTTTATTACTTTAATATCCACAATCACGTCCACGGGTCCTAAGTCTTTCATATCAAACGTTTGAGCTAGAAATCTCTTAGTTTCATTTATGCAACCCATATTCGAACCAAATATAAGCAAATCATCAACATAAAGTGTCATTAAGACTTTATCATTATTAGACACTTTATAAAATACACAACTTTTTCCTTTAGAACTCTTAAACCCAAAGTTTGTAACTTATTGTCTAAATTTTTCATACCATTGTCTTGGTGCTTGTTTAGACCATATAAAGATTTGTTTAACTTGTAAACTTTATATTCTTCACCTTTAACTACATACCCTTCAGGTTGATTTATATAAATTTATTCATTTAAAGTTCCATTACTTCTAAATTATAAGCGGAAGCAATTGCAAACATGATTCTTATAGATGTTATTTTAGTCACAGGTGAAAAAGTTTCAAAATAGTCTATACCTTCTTTTTGACGAAAGCCTTTAGCGACTAATCTTGCTTTATATTTGTCTACACTTCCATCAGTTTTGAGTTTCTTTTTCAAAACCCATTTACATCCTATAGTTCTAGAGTTCGGAGGAAGATATGCTAAAGACCATGTGTTATTCTCGTTTATAAATTTTATTTCATCATCCATTGCTTTTTTTTTTTTCCCCCATAAATCTGCATCGGGTAAGGACATAGCTTCTTGGAAAGTTTTAGGATCTTCTTCTAACAAGTAAGTGTATATGTCCGGTCCTAAATCCTTTTCAATTCTACGTCTCTTACTCCTCAATCCATTAGAATTGCCTTCTATGTCTTCATTTCTCAAGCCATTTGAATTATTCTCATTAATCAAGTTATGAGAGTTGTCTCCATTATCTTGAACATTAACATGTGGACCTTTATCTACCTCTTCTATTAGATCCTTTCCTAATTCATGACTATCCGGATCTTTAATAGTTAAGTTTTCAAAATAAATAGCATGTGTAGATTCAATTACACTGTTAGTGCTTAAGTTTAAAAATCTAGAAGCTTGGCTTTGCTTAGAGTATCCAACGAAAACACTTTTAGTAGCTTTACTCCCTAACTTAGGTCGTTTTTATCTAGCATCTAAAACATATGCGATACAAACCCAAACTTTGAAGTAGTCAATGTTCGGCTTACGATTTTTCCACAATTCATAAGGAGTTTTATCTTGATTCTTATGTAAAATTCTATTAGATATATAACATGCTGTGTATAGGGCTTCACCCCAAAATGTCATAGGTAATTTTGAATGTAGTAACATTGCACTAACCATTTCAAGGAGTGTCCTATTCTTACGTTCTGCTACTCCTTTTTGAGGGGGAGAATTAGGTGCAGATTCTTCTCTAACAATTCCATGAGTTTCACAAAAATTAATATAGTCATTTAATCGATATTCACCGCCTCTATCGGATCTAATACGTTGAATCCTTTTTTCATGTGCATTTTCAACTTCTTCTTTAGAGATCTTAAATTTTTCAAAAGCTTCATCTTTTGTTCTAAGTAAACAAATATAAGTATATTTAGAATAATCATCTGTAAAAGTTATGAAATACCTTTTTCCTCCTCTAGTTAAATGATCTTTATTATCACATAAATCGGTATGTATTAACTCTAATAATGTAGTTTTCCTAGAAACCGATTTGAAAGGTTTTTTTTTTTTATTTTTTATTATAACTATTTTTTCTTGAGCACAACATTCACAATTTTGTGTAGTTAAAATAGCACTATCTTTAGGAACTAAATTGTGTGAGATCATGCGATTCATAGTATATTAAATTGTTATATATATATATGAATTATATAGTATTTATTAATAATAGTTTATAATAGGAATCTTTACTATATCATATAGTAGTGTATTTCTTCTTTTTTTGGAGGGAAAACAAAATTTTCATTTTTCCACCAAATATTTGGTTGAAAGGAAATTTAAATTTGGTATGTTGTCTCACATGGGAAACTTGGAGTAATCTTGTGGGAAAGCCTCTCCTATAAATAGGAGGTGGTTCTTCACATTCTCTCCCAAGCTCCCAAGGGATACCTCACAAGAGGAGACTCATGGAAGAGCTTCAAGTTTTTAATTTTTTCTTTTTAATTCTTATATATAATATATATATATATATAAGAAAGAAAGAAAGAAAAGAAAGAAGAAGGAGATTAAAATAGATAGTTTTATATCAGGCAAATCAAAACTAGTAAGAGGGCACACTTTGTTATTTGAATTACAAAACCACCATCCACTGGGGGAATAAATCCATGTTATTTCACCATTACTCGGGCAAGGAAATTATTGATTATGAATATATAATGTGGGTTTGTCATTGATTAGCTGGAGGCTCAAATCAATAAAATGAAACCTGTTCCTGCATCCATGATGAGGGCCCACAAATTTTGACAACAAGCTACACTACTAATAAATAAGCCATCTTAAGTTCCTTTATCAACACATCCATATCTTTACCACATTATAGTTGCCTATTCTATTCACCCCATATAGAACGAAACACTAGACGAAAGGCTGGTATAAAAATATAAATAGAGGTAAGTCATATGGAACGAAGGCAGGAGCTATCGCATAATTTCTTTCCTATACCGGGATGATTGCAGAGCGCCAAACATAAAACAAAAGCAAAATGGAATTTTCATCAACATACTGCGGACATATTATCTTTTAAATCATTTAGTATAATGTGGTGCTAATTTATGATATTTCATAATAATATCTGGCAACAAAATTTACATTTTTTATTTTTAAATAGAAAGCTATACAAGTACACTAATGTTTTTTCAAATCTCAACCACCATAAAATTAAATCAAAACTTTGCATATATATATATATATGTATATAGTCTTGATTATTAATATATAATGTGGGTTTGTTATCTCGTATCCCTATCAGGATAAAAACATTCACTTGAGAGGAAAATCCTTGGGAAACTTCACCTTTTGGAGCAAACAAAGATTGAATAACCAACTAATTACCAATTAAAAAAATTAGAAGCATAAAATGGTTGCACAAATAAAACTAAGATATTAGTAGTGATCTTGTAATGAACCCATAAAGATACAAGCCATTGGAGCCAAGATTAAGCTCAGAAAGATCCCAAAAGTTAAGATAAATCAAGTGAAAACAGAAGCTATGATGAAGACAGAATGAGATTATAAACACAAATTATGTAAACCTACTATTTGATTACCAAAAAATTGCATTTCATTTCTCAGAATGACACCCATCAATCACTCATTTAAAAGTGAAAACATAATAAGATTATAAACACAAATTATGTACACTTACTCAAAAAAATCTTTCTTGATTAAACGAAAAAATCCATTTGGATTAAGTTCGGTTCAGAGCTCCACTTTTGGAGAATTGTGATGTATTTGATTACTTAGTGGTGAAATTAATTATGTAAATACATAGGACTGTAATAGTGTATGCATTTCTCTTAGAAAGCTCTATAATTATGTTTTATTTTGGACATAGTTTTGCAATGTTGTCAACGCCCTGAACTCTTCTTTCCTACTTTGGTACTTGGACGAAAAGGTTACAGATCATATCCTCTACAAAATTATTTTCCTTGTATTGCTTGTAATCATGTCAAGGTCTGAAAGGTTTCTCTATAAGACAGAAGTTGGTTTATGTCAGCCCTGTTTCGGAGAAGCATTGAAATGAGTTGGAGCCTAGGTTGAACTGATTATGGACCACAAGTTCTACCTAGTAAAATGGGTTGGATTGCCATTGCTTGACCTCCAAGTCCATTCACCTCTATATAAACCCATTTCATTCACATTAAAGGAGTTCTACTCTCTATAGAATTGCTCTATATAGCTATGAATTTACTAGATTTGATTTTTAAAAATTGGAAGGAAACTTTGTCCAATTCAAATCAAATCCACACTTCATCATCCATCTTCATTTGAAGACTTTGAAAAAGCTTGAAGAAGAGGAGGAATGAAACTAATTATGGGAATTTTTCAATCTCTGAGGAATTCCAGAGGTATAATCTCCATTTTGAACTTGTTTTACAACCACGAGTGAGGTTCACCACTGATTCAAGGTGAAAAGTGCATGTTTATAGTGTATTACACGGTCTTTTATGCATACTTTTATCCCCAAGTCCCTATATTTAGATGCATATCAATGATTAAGTGTTTTCTATGATGTTGAGACTCAAACATGTGTTTTTACACTATTTTACAGGTCATGGAAAGCAAACATTGCATAGAAAGTGATTCTGGTGAAGAGAACAACAGAAGCAGCTGAGAAAATGCCAATTTTGACAATGAAGAGTTCAGATTTGGAAGATTTTCCCAGAGATATAAAATGTAGATCTTTGAGTTACGATCGCGTGGCCGCAAACGGGAGGTCAATCCGAGGTCCGAGTAAAAAGTTATGGCCATTCTCCCATCGGTGCGCAGTGCTGTCAAAATCAGAGAGTTCAAGCGATTGAAGAAGGGTTCAATCGATCGAACCTTCGATCGATCGAACTAAGCTCGATCGATCGAACTTTATTTTCATCCAAAAGTTGCGTGAACTCTGCGGGAACCCTATATATAAGCCGTTTTGACTCCAGACGAAGGGAGGACGCTCCAGAACGCAGAAAACAGCAGTTTTAGGGTAGTTTTAGGGTTAGATTAGGTGTAGATTAGGTTAGATTTATGTTTTCTTCCTCCTTTTTCATTGTTTTACTCAAGGTTATTGAAGATTTATGTTTATTTCAAGTTTGTTTCAAGTTATTTTCAGATTATTACAGGTTTTTCCTTCCCTTTTATTTATTTCATTGTTTATTACTTTAGTTACTATGATCGCTATGTTTTACTATTCCTGTATTAGTTTAATCATGTTTCTGTAGTTTAGACGTTGGGAATATGTGATGAAACATTGATTCCCAACCTCTGCCATGCAACCTTTAGAAACCTTGGGCTCGATCGATCGAAGGTATTTCGATCGATCGAACCAGGGCCACAGTCAAGCGATCGAAGGCATTTCGATCGATTGAAGGATGACTGTCCGATCGATCGAGAGCGCTTCGATCGATCGAACATGTTAAATCTTGAGATGATTCTTTTAAGTATTCCATGACTTTCTGTTTTAGAAATCTGTCATCAAATTGTCCCAATAAGCTCAGTTTGTCACAACAGTTTTTAGAACTTAAAGCCTTAAGGCCTTTTCTTCAATGACTTTTGAAAACCACTTTGAATGCTAACACCATTTAGAGTGCAAGTAATTACCATTGTTTTAAACCGTCTTTCATGTATTTTAACTCACTTGTGATGATATAGTCCCGGGCATGAAAGGGCTATTGATTCTATATCTTTAGAAAAATATGGAATACTGAAGAGGAATGAACTCCATAGAGCGTTAATGAGTATGCATGGTAGATGGTTAGGATCAATGTAGATTCACGTGTCTCCAACACCTTTAATTAATATATTTAGTTAGTTATGTTTCTTTATGTTTTATTTTATTAGTTAGTTTAATTTAATTAATTAGGATTTGTTAGTACCCATCCAATCAGTCATTCTTATTTTCTTTTTCTTTAGGTTGTAACTTAGTAGATATTCTTCCTATTCCTTCCCTGTGGGATCGACTTGGACTTATCCAGTATTACTTGCACGATCACCTACACTTGGGTGTTGCACAAGAGCGCACAACTTTTTAGTCGTGTCAACCACCCTTCATTAGCCTTTATCCGATTTGACCGATTTGGATTACTCATATTTTGAAGTCCATGGGGCTTTATATCTCACCTGAGGCAACAATCGATGCCTATGATCCATATCCGAGGTTACGAGTGAGTAATCCAATTATATTCCAAAAGGCTAAATCCGGAGAGGTCCTCACTAATAGAGTCGCCACTTGGTTTGATAAAGGAAACCAAGAAAACTAGTTCTATCAAGTCCAATGGAAGAGAGCACTGCCCCGTCATCACCAAAGAACTCAGTTCAGGGCTTAAGGTACGAGAGAGGAAGGAACTAGATCGTGGTAAAACACCCATTCTCGCCCCATCGTGAGATGAACCTCTACTTAGCTTTCAAGGTGTTTGACTAGACATTATGAAGACCATTTCATTTACACTAATGCAGTCCTAAGTTCAAGTTATAAACAAATACAGAAAGAAAAGTGTGCAATAAACTGTACAATTACCACACAATGCATATGCTTAAATGGTAAATCGGGGACTAAACGTATTGCTACGCTCCCCTATGCATGAGAAAGGAAGTGAAAAGGAAGTAAGCGTGAAAACTGCATTCAAAATCCTAGAAATAATAGAATATCTATGCACATGTACTATGTAAGGAAATTAAACCAGTTTTATCCTCCTAAGCATGTTTCTAAGTGATCTAGGAAACCAGTAAATAGGGAAGGTGTAGGGACTTACCCGGGATAGCACAATATTCCAATTACTGTTTTCTAATTAGCCATGATTAGGATAATAACAGCATAATAACCAAACATGAGAACTAAGTGCATGTGTGCATGTGTATGCTTGGATGCATAAGCATGAATAAGATTAAACTAGGTTAGGAAGGAATAAGCAATAAGAGAATTTAGGGTTTCATGGTCCCTAGTGAGATTGGAATAGCCATGGCTTGGCTACCAATCCCACTAGTGGTGGCTATTCCATGATGGGAATAGGGACCACTAGGGATAGCCTATCTACAAATGGGATAGTAGGCTAACCTAGAAGCCTAGAAGATCTAAACTACTAAGAAAGAAAGAACTACGAAGAACAAACAAGAAAATAGATCTAAACTATGAACTATGAAGATCAAAACTAAGAAATCAATCAAAATAAAGAACGAAAAGAAGAAGAAGAAAGCTTACCCCAGGAACTCCTCTCAAAATCTTCCTTTTGCAGAGTTCCGCTAACACCGCGATCTCTAGGATCAGAACCCTAAAACTAAAAGATTAAACTAATCCCAAGAACTTTTATGAGTGCTTCAAAATCCTCCTATGGGGTTTCCTTGAACCCTCTCTAGTTCTCAGGATTTTCTGGTGCGTTGGATGGAGAGGTGAAGGCCTCTATTTATAGCTTGGGATTTGGGCTATGTTTTCTGTGCTTAAGCGATGTGGGACGGAAGTACAAGCTCTGAAGTCTTGTATTTAGGCTATTTTAGTGTACCTAAGAGGTTTTGGATGTTCTTAACACTGATTGGTCGAATTTGTGCGAACCGAGATCTTAATCAAGGGTAGGGATGGCAATGGGGCGGGTTTTCCGGGTTCCCCGCCCCGCCCCTCCCCTAATAGGTAGGGTATGGGGAGGGCTTAATAGGGTTAGGGGCGGGTATGGGGGAGGTTTTCAAAACCCGAGTCGGGTTCGGGTCGGGGTAGGGTCAAAAAACCCGAACCCGCCCCGAATATACTTGTATTTACATTTTTACCCCTAAATAGTTATGTGTATTACCATTTAAAAAAAAACTGCACTATTGGGGAACTAATTGGGTAAGTTAAAAAAAAACTGCACTATTGGGGAAAAAAATGCATTAAAAAAACTGCATTTTCAATTTGTGTACCCAAAAAAAAAAAAAAATCATAATCAGGGCGGGGCGGGGCGGGGCGGGGCGGGGGCGGGGTATGGGGGCCCCGTCCCATACACACCCCGTTGCCATCCCTAATCAAGGGCTAAAAATTTATCTAGGGTTGAGGGCCATAGTGGCCCTCCTTGAGAGCCGCGCGGCCCTCTCAGGTGCCACTAGGGCACTCAACCCTGGAGGTTGTGTTTTCTTTCCCTAACTTTGCGGGCTTCATTCTCTCTCCTCGGTTATCGAAAAAGGGCTTTGTGATATACCGTTGGAAAGGTATGGAAGTCTAGTTTTCAATACTTTTAGTCTTATTCAAATTTTGTTTTGAAGATTTTGAGTTATGATATAAAAAAAGGGTGAGGTTGACTCTAAAAAGGAGCTAACCAGAGATGCCTAAGGGCTATTTTGGCAGGAAAATTCTCCTAAGCTATTTTTGGCCAATGTGAGGGCTCGTGGCATCATTTAAGCTAATTTAGGAATATTTTGTAAAGAGAGCTCTCAGGATTCTACCCTATGGTCTAGAATTTGCTCGGTAAAGGCGATTTTTATCATTTCATGTGGAACGGCTATCCTAACTTGGGTTCTTGTCTCTAAATTGAGTTTCTAACGTACCTAAGTCTTCCTAGAGGTTATTCTAATGTGTCTAAGAGACCACGGTGCTTCACGGAGTTCTGCTTCATACAATTAATAAATCCTGATTCTAGCCATCAGGTTGTTCTTGAGGCGGGGTTCCTTCTATCGAACGGACAAACCAAAATAGGGTATCTACAATTTGCCCTCTTTGATAGAGCTTTGCAAGCAACACACATCAGAAGGGAATGTCAAAGTATGACAACCTTTTAGTGAGTCTGAAAGACTTTCAGAAGAAAATCGATAAAATCAACATATGCAAGGATACAAAGACAATTCTCAAAAATCAAGTGATTGTGCTCGAAAGAGCTACCTACGTATTCTTTAGAGGAAATCAGGCCAACCACAATTCAAATGAGCACACCCATGTAAGCAATAATTCAAGTAAAATGCACTGAATGATACGAAACCTAAACTAATGCTAACATGCAACATACTCGAAGATGGACCTGAGTTACAGTTTGCGGTGTAACTGGGATCTGAATTTCATGATGGGTGTCCTTAGCACGGACGATGTAATGATAAGGTGTTCTACTTGTGGACGATGCAATTATGGGGCATCCTATTCGTGGACGATGCAATTCTTGGGTGTCCTATTCACGAACAATGCAATTTTGGGGTGTCCTATTCGCGGACGATGCAATTTTAGGGTGTCCCATTCATGGACGATACAATTCTAGGGTGTCTTATTCGCAGACGATGCAATTTTAGGGTGTCCTATTCACGGACGATGTAATTCTGGGATGTCCTATTTGCAGACGATGCAATTTTGGGGTATCCTATTCGCGGACGACACAATTTATTCTTGGACGATGCAATATCTCCGTGCGTAGCTCTTCACGTGAGCTAGGTGGAGATGAGAAGGGTCCATAGAGCCACTTAAGGCGAACTATGCCCGGGAGATGCAGTGATGAGCCCTTCAGGCAAAAATCACAAGAGTTTACAACTACAACTACGGGGTGCCTCAACTTGAGGGCTTTGTGGCATCTCCATGCATAGCTCTTCACGCGAGCTAGGTAGAGACAAAAAGGGTCCATAGAGCCACTTAAGGCGAACTATGCCCAGAATACACAGTGATGAGCCCTTTAACTGAACATTACGAGCCATTGCAACTGCGATTATGGGGTGCCTCAGCTTGAGGGCTTTGCGTCTATGTGCCCTGGGGAACTGCCACTATGGCTCTCAGCCCTTTATATGTATTTCCTTACTCTTATTTGCCTTTATTTCGAATTTTGGGACCTCTCTCTCTCTAAGAGTGCTCTCTTGCCTCCATTTCCTTTCTCTAAAATCTTGAATTTAAACCACTTTTATTTCTTTTTCATTTTCAAAACCTTCATTTAGCACTCGGAAAATACTCATCCCTTACTCAAACTTCAAGAAAACAAAATCAAAATCAAGAGTTTGCTCATAGAATCATATCATGTCATCTTCAAGTTCTTCCATTCCTAATGAGGACATCCACTCCTTCTTAAGACTCGGGAGGGGAAACACTACTACCAACCCTCCTCTAACATTTTTCTCCCGTATTACTCCTTAGAGATCCGGATCATCATCTTTCATCTCGTGCTAGGAAAGGAATGGTAAGCTTCCAACTTTAACTTCATGTTTCCATTTTTTCTTTCTTCTTTTATATGAAAATGCTATGCTTTATGAAACTAATGCCTGATTATGAATGAATGTATGCTCTAATTATGATCTATATCATGTTTCAAAAATGGGGCAAAATTAAAATTGCTACCATGCTTATTTCTAAGTGCTTCCAAAATGTGCACACCAATTGTTTGCAAAAATGCTCAACTCACCATTTTCACTTCTTTTCGTCATTCTAGGATCCGAAAAAGTCCGTCAAAGGTCACAGATGTCTTAGGTATGGATACACATGGTACAAAAAGCTTCCGCCGGCCATAATTCTAAAATGCCAGATTTGGAGAGTTTGTGAAATTATTAGTCCAGGGGACCAATGATAGAGCCCATCTCCTAAGCTTAGCGGAGCGATGGTGGGATTCCACCAATAATTTTCATCTACCAATTAGGGAAATGACCATGACCCCAAAGGATTTCAGTGCCATCACAAGTCTCCAGGTCAGAGGAGAGGTTCTTATTGTGAATCCCAATTATATCAAATCTATCTTTATGTAGATGGCTTTTTCGTAGATGGCTTTTTGCGAGCTTGGGAGGTAAGAATTTCGTTTATTTTCCCTTCATTGCAAATTTTCCCTTTTCTTTTTTCTTTTTTCTTTCTAATGGTTCCTTTTCTTTTCTCCTTGCCAGATTTAGAGCTATGAATACTTGGAATGCTAGCTCCTACACCCATAAATTCCTCTACGAGTACCTTCCCACGGGGATTAAAATGGCAAAAAGAGAATGCAGGAGTGAAAATAGGGGCTCATAGCTTCAGTAAATGTAGGGACTTCCTCTCAAATCTTACGGTAGACGCGGTTAGTTGGAATCATTGGGTCGAATTCGATCCCTCTATCGTGGAATTCCTTAGGACTCCGATCTGGCTCTCCAGAATTGGTTCTTACTTTCTAGACCATATGCTACTGTGTGGTATCTAGGAGAGCAAGTCATATAGCAAACCGGTCGTCAGGATCACTTCGTTGTTCTGGGCTTTCCTCCTACGACTATGTTGACATCTGATGACCTTAGAGGTAACGCCTTCACCAGGGCTATAGCTGGGGATCTTGCGGTGGATTGGTTACAGTCGGGAGAAGACTACAATGGGTTCAGGTTATCATTCTTGGTGCCTAATTTCCCTCTAACGGGAGCTTCTGAGGTAAATCTCATAGATTTATTTTCTTTTCTATTATCTTGTTTTCCTTTGCTTTCCTCTTCTTCTTCCCTTTACTGACCTAATAGGGTAGCCCTTCTATAGGTGGTGCTAGGAGCTCGAGCATTTATTTCCATGGGAGCGGATCCGCCGTTCGCGATCATATGCCTTCCAGGTCTTCCTACCCTCATCTTCCTCCGGTTGATTGGACCGTGCCCTCTCTAGATGGGAATGACAGTGAAATTCCTATTCGTAGTCCTGAGTCCCTCGCATAGGACTTTCAATCTCTTCCTCCTCCCGTGGATTCAGTGCCTAGGTGGTATATCGAGGAGAATAAGCTACTGGTAGCTAGTATGAGATCTTGGATTCGTCGGCTCGAATCAAGGTAACCACGTACCTTGCCCCTTGTTTATGAATTCATTTCCCCTAAATCCCTTTCGTTTCCTCTTTTCTTTTCTTTAATAGCTTAAGGCAGCAATTGTGACGTGCACTACCCAGTTTGATGATCGAGAAGCGAGCTTGGTGAGCTAAGCATCCTTACGTGCCTATGTGCAAAAATAGAAAGTATGTATGCATGCACTCACTTTTCTTCCCTTTTTATTAAAAATGATTTTCTTATCTTTTCAGCTTGCACTCACTAGTGAGCTTTGTGCAGAATGGCTTGAGTTTGCACAGGGTTTATCATATCACCATGCTAGCAATAGAGTGGCACCAGAGCCCAGGAAACGCTCCACCTCTCACAGGATGATCATTGAGGAGGATAGCAGACAAGCGGGGGTATTTGTAAAATACAACCACGGTAAAAGAAGAAAATACACTAATTTAGTCTACAATTCCTTTGTATATCTGCAATTTGGGTTACAATGCTAGCTTTTACATAATATGATTAATCTATGATAAGTTGTATTGTTTTAGCTATAATTTGTGCAGATCACTATTTGCTATGTGAAGAAATGAATAAGCAGGATAAAAGGGTTTCTAGATTTTAAGAAAGACAATTCAAACATGAAAAGTGAGTCTCGAGCAATCGCAGATCCCTCAAGCGATTGAGAGTTCGATCGATCGAAGATAGTTAAAGCGCTCTAAGATTCCAGAAGTTTGATCGATCGAGTGATGTTCGATCGATCGAACACGACTTTTATCAGACCTTACGCGTACGCAGCAGAAACAGAGCTTTAAACCCTAGTTTTAGGTTTTAGTATATATATATATATGCATTTTATTTACATCCCAGAGGATGCCCACATTGTTTTTCATCAGTTTATAAAGAGAGATAGAGAGTTTGCCTTGTTTCTTGTAGGTTTTTCATGGTTTGTCATTGATTACTTTAGATTTATAGCAAGTTAATCTTAATACAACATTCCAGGTTTTTTTAATTTCAGTTTCTTTACATTCTACTAGTGATCTCGCATAGTTTAAGTAGTGGTAATCATAGTCTTGCATTCTTATTTATGGTTTAACCATAGTTTTCTTAGTTTACCTGATTAAAACTCAACCAAACAAGACTTTAATGGATTTTTACGTTAAAAACAAATCTGTGACACTCCAGACCATGTCTGAGTAGTCCCTAGGTTGGGAGATCACGATGAAATAGTGATCTCCATCCTCTTCCATGCAGCAGTATAAAACCTACACTCGATCGATCGAAGTATTTCAATTGATCAAAGCAGACGCATAGTCAAGTGATCGACACTGTTCGATTGCTCAAGAGATGATGATTTTCGATCGATCTAATGCGCGTCGATCGATTGCGATCGATCGAACTGTCAGATTCTTGAGAAGTTTTTTTGCAGTATTCCAAGACTTTTTGCTTTTGAGATTTGTTATCAAACTGTCCCCAAATGCTCATTTTGTCAAAACAGTTTCATTACTTTAAGCCTTAAGGCATTTTTCTTCAATAACTTTTGCAAACCATTTTGAATGCTAACACCATTCAGAATGCGAGACTTAACTATTGATTTAAATCGCTTTCATGTGTTTCGATTTAACTATGATGATATAGTCTCGGCCATGAAAGGACTATTGATTCTTTATCCTTAGAAATACAAAATACTGTAGATAGATAAACTCCTTAGAGCTTAAATGTAACTGCATGGTAGATGGTATGATCGCTGCGGATTCGTGTGATCCCAACATTCCCTTTATATAAAGAAAACCGCTTTTAAAAAATTACTTTCGTTAATTAGTTAATCCTTAGTATACTTTAATTGCTCTAGTAGTTATACTCTGTAGAACTTCGGGTTCTACCTTGTTTTAAATCTTGAATTTTCCTTTACCTTTAGAGTTTAATCTAAGTTTTTAGTTTAACACCTTCCCTGTGGGATCGACCTGGTCTAAACCAGATTACTGCTTGCACGATTACCTACACTTGGGTATAGCACACAAGCGCACACAAATATTTTTGTCGTGTCAAGTTTTTGGCGCCGTTGCCGGGGATGGCAACAAGCTAACGCTTAGATTACCTCAAACCTATCTTTATCTCTTTCTATTTTCTTTTGTCTTTTATTCTTTAGATTAAAACTACTTAGGATCTTTCCCTTTATGTCCGATAATTCCATCGAAGGAATTTACGAAAATCCACTTTATTCATCCGACTCTTCTAGTTCTATTAATCTCTCGGCTACACCCACCGATTCAATGGCCGATAATCAAAGTGAAAACGGTGAGAATGTGGTTGTACCAATTGACAATTTGCTTCGTCCTTTGTGCGATCTCATGACACCTGAACACGCACCTACACCTTCTTGTATTCTCATTCCACCTCATGCTGGCGAATTTTAATTTCGCAATGGAATGATTCAACTCCTTCCAACCTTCCATGGAATGGAGAGCGAGAAGGCATATCTACATGTCAAAGATTTTGAGGATGTTTGTAAAATATTCTCACAAAATTGCCCTATAGATGTGACACGTCTAATGCTATTCCCCTTCACCTTTGAAGGATAAAGCAAAAGTGTGGCTGCTCACCTGGAAGCCGAATTCAATCTACACCTGGCATGCGATGAACACTGCATTCTTAAAGAAATTCTTTCCATCTCGCATGACCACCGAGCTAAAATGACAAATAAACTCTTATAAACAAAAGAGCAATGAAACCTTCACCCAAACGTGGTAGCATTTCAAGGATTTGCTTCTCTCAAGCCCACATCACGGGTATGAGAAGTGGTAAACCATAAGCTACTTTTATGAAGGGTTAAATGGTGAAACTAAAAAGTTGGTCAAAACCATGAGTTCAGGGCCATTTCTTCGCAGAAACACTGAAGAAGCTGAAGCTCACTTCGAGTGGCTAGCTGAACATGCCCATGAATGGTCCAATTCTGAAGATGTCCCATGCTCACAGATATCCTGTGTAGAAGAGAAAAGTCTGTACCAATTAAAAAGTGAGGATCATCTAATGAACAAATATGAGGAACTAGTTAAGAAAATAGAAGAGTTAGGAATGAAAGGAGAGAGTTCTAAGCAGGTTTTACCTGAAGAACCATGCGGCATATGCAACATGTTGGGACACACTAGTCAATACTGTCCCAATGTGCCGTACTTTCAAGAACAAGCCCCCATGGAAATGAATGCCATGCAAGGGTATAGGGGGGGGGGAATTCCTATAACAATCATAATTCACAAAATAATAACAATCGATGGAATCACTCCGATTTTGATTGGAAAAATGATGCTGGGACCCAAAATCAATACCAACAACAACAGTCCTATAATAACAATAATCAATATCAAGTGCAATACAATAGGCATCCCCATCTATTCAATTAAAATAGATCAAACAACTACAACCAAGCTCAACCCTCTAACAATCAACAATCAAATGTCTACATGCCACCTCACAAAAAGGTGCAAGAGGAAGATCCTCTCTCTAATACAAATTTAACGCAACAGTTAATTCAAATGATAAGTAAAATGTTCGCAACATTAGAGAGAATGGATGCACGACAAGAGGGGTCGAGTGGAACATTTCCTGTCCAACCACTTCAAAACCCTAAGGGATTCAACAATGGTCCCAATAATCATGAACAGGCAAAAGCCGTGACTACTCTGAGAAGTGGCAAGATTATAGGGTGCAATATACCCCTCTCTACCCCTGCAGAGTATGAAGGGGATGAAGTGGTACCTAAAAGCAAACCACCCACGTAAGAAGAGGAGCCGTCCACTGAGAATAAACCATTAGAATCACATGACGACGCTCCTAAAGAAGTAGAAGAAGTTGAGAGAAGACCTGGAAAGGAGCCTGTCATTGACCAATTACCTAAATGCCCTTTCCCTGCACCTTACCCTCAAAGGCTTAAGAAACCCAAAAACGAGGCAAAGAATCAGGAGTTCTTGGAATTGTTTAAACAAGTTAAAATCAATCTCCCGCTCCTTGATGCAATCAAACAAGTGTCGGCCTACGCTAAGTACCTTAAAGACTTATACACGGTCAAGAGGAGGCAAAGTGTGAAGAAACTCACTTATGTCACTTGCCAAGCAAGCGCAATCATCCAAAATGAATTGCCTTCGAAACTCAAAGACCCCGATACCCCAACTGTCTCGTGCCGAATTGGGAATCAAAGAATAGACAACGCCCTCCTTGATTTAGGAGCTAGCGTAAACCTGCTGCCATACTCAGTTTATAAACAACTAGGGTTGGGTGAACTCAAACCTACTAGATCGGTCAGTCAAATACCCTAGAGGAATACTGGAGGACGTTCTAGTGTAGATAGATTCATTTGTCTTCCCGGTCAATTTTGTGATCTTAGACACTGAACCTGTGTCCAATCCATGTGCACAAATCTCGGTAATATTTGGATGTCCATTCCTCAACACCATAGACACCACAATCAAAATAAGAAGTGGTATTATGATCATCGTATTCGGGAACATGACTTTGAATGTCAAGATTTTTTTGAATTCTCGACCTGAAGAATATGAGGATGAGGAAGAAATCAACTACATCAAAACGGTCATTGAAGATGAGGCCGACTTCGTTGATTATAAAGACCTTTGGAGGTAGTAGTGTCACAATTTGACACTATCTACAAACCAAATGATTCTACTCCATTGGATGCTGCTTTAAATCACACCTGCCTCATGATGGAAACGAAAGAGGTGAATTCATGTGGGTAACACCATATGAACCCCTACCTCCAAAAATAAAGTTAGTCATGCCCTCAAATTTCCAGTTTCCCGACTTAGAATTAAAGGAGCTTCCAAAAGAGCTCAAATATGCCTTCCTAGGGACTGAAAAGACTTATCCTGTTATAATTTCATCCACTCTCAGCCGGGAACAAGAGGGCAAATTAATCCAAATTCTAGAACAACATAAGGGAGCATTAGGATGGACCATTGCCGACCTCAAAGGCATAAGCTCGTCCGTGTGCACCCATAAAATATATCTAGAGGAAGACGCTAAACCTTCGCGACAAGTGCAAAGGCGTCTGAATCCCAATATGCAAGATGTAGTCAAAAAGGAAATCCTAAAATTTCTTGATGTTGGGATCATATATCCTATTTCTGACAGCCCTAGGGTTAGTCCAACCCAAGTGGTTCCCAAAAAGGTGGGTATAACAGTAATCCCAAACAAAGATGGCAAATTGGTACCAACACGCGTCCCCACCGGATGGTGGATGTGTATTGATTACCAAAAATTGAATACTATGATCCGGAAAGACCACTTTCCATTACCATTTATGGATCAAATGCTAGAACGAGTGGCGGGTCATAAGTACTATTATTTCTTGGACGGATATAGTGGCTATAATCAAATTGAAATTGCTCTTGAAGATCAGGAGAAAACAACTTTCACATGTCCGTTCGGTACATTCGCCTACCGTCGTATGCCTTTCGACTTATACAACGTACCTGCTACCTTTCAGCGGTGCATGCTGAGTATATTCAGTGATATGGTTGAACAAATACTCGAGGTCTTTATGGATGACTTTTCGATGTTCGGCCATAGCTTTGAAAATTGCTTAGACAATCTGGAACATGTGCTAGCAAGATGCGAGGACAAAAACTTAGTGCTAAACTGGGAAAAGTGTCACTTCATGGTGATCAAGGGAATTGTCCTCGGTCATATTATTTTTGATAAAGGTATCTAAGTTGATAAAGCAAAAATCGATATAATCTCGAACCTACCTGTCCCCTGTACAGTCAAAGACATCCGTTCTTTTCTGGGACACATAGGGTTTTATCGTCGCTTAATCCAAAATTTAAGTGCAATCTCCCGACCACTGTGTCAACTCTTAGTCAAAGACATACCATTTGAGTGGTCAGAAAATTGTCAAACATCTTTTGACGCACTAAAGGAACACCTTACCTCCGCACCGATAATACAGGCACCCGACTGGAGTTTGCCCTTCGAACTAATGTGCGATGCTAGTGACTATGCCATTGGTGCAGTCCTAGGATAAAGGAAGGATAATAAGCCTTATGTAATCTACTATGCTAGTCAAACACTTAACGAAGATCAAATGAATTATACGACTATCGAAAAAGAGCTACTGGCAATAGTCTTCGCTCTAGATAAGTTCAGGTCATATCTGATAGGGTCCCCAATTGTCTGTTTTATAGATCAATCGGTCCTCAAGTACCTGTTATCTAAGAAGGATGCAAAACAAAGGCTTATCCGTTGGATACTCGTACTCCAAGAATTCGATATCACAATCAAGGATAAAAAGGGAGTAGAGAATGTGGTCGCTGACCATTTGTCTTAGCTAAAATTTACTGATAACACTGAACCCATACCAATTAAGGATGAATTCCCAGATGAGCAACTGATGGCTGTTTCCAGTTTGCCTTGGTATGCGGATATAATAAATTATCTTGTTACGGGAGAGACCCCTATTCATTGGTCAAATCAAGATAGGAAATGGTTCCACTCGTTCGTACGTCACTTCTTTTTTGATGACTCGTACTTATTCAAGTATTATGATAATCAGGTCATCAGAAGATGCGTTCCAAATGAGGATATAACCGTGATTTTGGCATCTTGCCACTCTAAAGCTTGCGGTGGACATTTCACTTCGCAAAAGTCCACACAAAATGTCCTACACAGCGGTTTCTACTGGCCCACCGTGTTTAAGGATGCCTATTCTTTTTGCAAATTGTGCTAATGCTGTCAAAAGATTGGTACAATTTCAAAAAGGAATTCTATGCCCTTAACTCCCATTATCACAATTAAAATATTTGATTTTTGGGCCATAGACTTTATGGGCCCATTTCCGAAATCAAACAACTGTGAATACATACTCCTAGCTGTGGAGTATGTATCAAAATGGGTGGAAGCGATACCAACAAGACGCAATGACCACAAAACAATATATAATGGCCTTTCTTAAGGAACAAATTCTGTCGCATTTCGAAACCCCAAGGGCACTAATAAGTGACCAAGGCAAGAATTTTTGCAATAGACCTTTAGAGTCACTCCTCAAGAAATATGGGGTCAATCATAAGATCACTTTCGCCTACCACCCACAAACTAACGGGCATGCAGAGTTGGCTAACTGTGAAATCAAACATATACTAGAAAAGACGGTTAGTTTCAATAGAAAGGACTGGGTATATAAACTGACTGATGCTCTATGGGCGTACCGTACTACTTATAAGACAAACCTGGGGATGTCCCCATACCGGTTAGTGTACGAAAAAGCATGTCACCTCCCTGTCAAAATCAAGCATAAAGCATATTGGGCGACACGCTCATTAAACTTTGACAATAAAGAGGGAGGTCATCTCATAAAACTCCAATTGGCTAAACTGGAAGAAATACGTCGAGATGCATACAATAATGCTAAATTATACAAGGAAAGGTTGAAAGCTCGCCACGATAGAACAAGTTTTCAAAAATCATTCGAGTCGGGGCAGAAAGTCTTGCTGTATGACTCTCGCTTCACCTATTCCCTGGAAAACTCCATTCTCGGTGGAGAGGACCATTCTTAGTCAAATCTGTCTTTTTACATGGGGCTGTTGAGCATATAAATCCCAAGAACGAAGATTCTTTCAAGGTTAACGGCCAAAGGTTAAAACCGTTCTTGGAGAACTTCCTATTAGAAGCTGAGCACATCAAGCTATATGAGCCCAGCTATCCCTCCACCTAAAACACTAAAGTGTGTTCACATTTTGTTGTTATATTCTTTTTTTTACTGTACTTTATTTTGTTTCATTTATTTTTGTATCTTTTTTGAGTGTGACTTTGATTTTAATCTGCTATTCCATTCTATCTCTCCCCTGCAGGCTATTAAAAATATGAGGGATGATGACATCCATTCAATCAGGTCATGGGCTGATTCAGAATATCCTAACCCTCCATGGACTACTGAGAAGATTGCATTCTGCTTGTCTCCTTATCAAGGGCCACGAGCAGATGATGTCATTGACTTGACCCAAGGGTACATCCCTTATGATCCTGCACTTTTCCACATTAACCCCTTTGAGCATATGGACTTCCCTGAAGAGGAAGGCGAACTAGAGGGGTATTTTGTTGGGGAAGTCAATGATGCCCTCTTGGCACAATGGGAGAACGATTCGATGTGGGAACCATGGGAGGAAGATTATTTACAGGATGTGGTGCCTGAACGCCACAATGCTGTCTTCACTTTTGTTGATGACTTCCTTGTCATCGAATTGGTTCCATACATCTATGTGCACATGGGTTATTTGTTGTTCCGGCTGCAATGCCCTCTACCTGCTAGTGCACATGGTTATATCATGCTAATAGTGAGGTTAATTCCTTGCCACATTTCTTTTTCTTTTCGTCTTTCTGTGTTTATTCCTTTTTATTAGTTCTTCCTCTCGTTTTACTTAATTTCTTCCTTTTTGGTGTTCTTTTTGTTTTCCTTTGTCAGGATTTTCACTATGAATCAAATGTTACTGCTGCTTTTCCTTCCGCATTAGTTGTTCCATGGATTTGGACCATACATAAGGTCCCCAGGTACTCCGCCGCAAGAGGAAAGTCCGTTGCAGTATTACACGCCGTTATCTTTGTCTCCATTCGGATCACCTCTTGCCTGTGTAATCAATTCTGTAGAGATTTCAGACTCACTCGATGATGTCCTTACTGCTTTTCGACTGTTCTAGGAAAGGGAATCATCAAGTTTGGAATCCACACTCAAAGATGTGACAGAGAAAGAAGCAACTGCGGAAGATGGAATATTCATGTTTGAAAATTAGTGCTCCAATTCAATTGCTTTTTGTCATTTGGTCTTTCTTTTATCATTTAAAGTGTAATGCTGGACAAAGGATTGTCAATTTTACTTTTACTTTTTTATTTTTCTTTATTAATAAGGTCTTAAGTACCATGGTTGCGGGCAACAATTTTGCAAAAGCGGATGCTATTACAAAGTTAAATCTATAAATTTGCAATTTCATATTACCTTATTGATGATGATCTTTTTCTGGTTTGCATGTCCTATAATTGAACTGCTTTTACTCTATTCTGTATGCCCAGATCAATTTTTGTTAGTTGGGGGTATATAGTTGTTCTGTGCATAGATTTTTGGTGTTTTTCTTGTTCGATCGATCGATCGAACAACCCTCGATTGATCGAAAATGTCCAATCCTCAAGCGCTTGAATAATTCTCAATCGATCGAACGTTCGATCGATCGAGACTGTTCGATCGCTCGAGACTTGTATTTAAACGAATCGTTCAGCGTTCACCTCTTCAGTTTTTCTCCCTCTCCCTCACTCTCAAGCGCTTGAGCACAGAGAAGAGAACTTGGGGTGATTGTTAATCCTGTGATCACACGCACTATTTGGAGAAGCCAAGCATCTCTAAAGCCATCATCATCATCATCTCTTCCTCTCTGCTGCGCTCAAATCGAGGTAAGGATCCTCTCAACTCCCTATTCTATTTTTTGGTTAAAACCTCAAGGGGGTGCTCCCTATTGGTCCCAAGACTTATTTGTAACCTTAGAAACCTTAGGTTCTTGTTTGTTTCCTGTATTTGTGTTTCTATCATTTTTTTTGCGTCTCGCTGTGCTCGATCGATCGATCTGGTTTCGAGCAATTGAAGGCAGGAATTATTCGATCGATCGAGTTGGTTTCGAGCGATCGAACAAAGCATTTTTTTGATCGATCGAAAACTGTTTGATCGATCGAACTGATGCAGTGGCAGTTTCTTTATTTGGTCATTTTACTTTTGTTTTCTTTAATCTTTTCATTTTTATTTTTAGGGCATTCCAAATGAATCTTATCACGGGATATCATAAATCCAAACCCCTTGACCTCGCTATTCCTGACCCAGTACCTGATCACGGGTTTCGAAATGACAAGGATCAGGTTTGGTTAACACGATACTTCCAGATGCGGAAGGTGATGTTAGAGCGGCCACTCGAGGCTGTATGGCTCTCCGCCCCATGGTTCCTTGCACGGATTTGTGCCATGACGCGTTGGTTTAAGATGTTGCTGCAGTCCAAGAAAATCAACATCACTTGGGTGCGAGAGGCGTGTGCGACTATGATCAAGGACCCTACGATGCCATTCACTTACAGATCTTTATTCCAGGGTCGAGAGATCATATTCATCCCGACTACCGTGGCCACTGCCTTGGGTGTACCAGAGACGCTCGACCACTTTTACCCGCACATACCCAATACACCAGAGACTCTGCCCTCTGTCATTATCCAAGAGATTACCGATAGTGCGGTTCAGAACTGGAACAGCATCTCCCTGATTGAGGACCGTTTTTTGACCGAGTGTAGACACCCCATTTTGTCGGCTACCAGATTTAGGAGACCCATAGCTTGGTGGTTCACAATGATTGCAAAAGACTCAAAAGGACTCTCGGAAGTCAGCTCCATCTCTCAGAATGCTCAGAATGACCAAAATGCCCCTAAAAGCCCAAAAACTCCCAGATTTGGTTCCAAAGTTCTGAAAACATGCTATGTCGTAAGGAAAGCAATAAAATGAGTTTTTAAGAGAAATCAGATGAAATCGTCAGCTCCAAGAGGCCCCCGGAAGTCCATGAAGCTCCCGGAAAGTCCCCGTTGACCGGTTTGACCAAGGTTTGACTAAGTTTGACCAAGGTTTGACTAGGTTTGACCAAGTTTGACCGAAATCGTCCGAATTCACCAGAATCATTCTAAATCATAAAAAAGTGTTAAAACAGGTTCCAAAAGAAAATCGAGCGAAAACATCAGCTCCCGGGAACTCCCGGAGGTTTCCAGAACTTCCAGGGAATCCCAGGTTTGACCAGTTTGACCAAAATTTGACTTCGGAATCGGGGCGCCGAAACAATTTTCAAATATTTTTCATAGATACTAGAGGTCAATAGCTTTCCAACGGTATATCGCACATAATTTCTGGATTTAAAATGAATTTATTATGAATTTCCAAAGGCGAAAAAGGCGATCAAATCGGCTTTTATCGCGAATACCGCAAAACTTTTCAAGATGACCTATCCCCGAACTATTTTTTATGTAAAGTAGACTCCATTACCTTTCTAACGGTATATCATAACCTCAATTTGGAGTTCGTATGCATTTTCTGTGAATTTCGGACGAAATAGGGCCTTTTCGCGAATACCGGAACTTCAAGGGGCCTAAATAGCATTATTTGGACGAAGGGAGGAGCAGTGCCGCTGCGGCACTGGCCCACTGCCGCCGCGGCACTCCCCTCCAGAACAGTGTATTTTTGTAATTTATTTTGTGGTCCCATTTTGATTAATTAAAAACTAAAACGACATAGTTTTATGATTTAAGATGTTTGGAGCCAATGAGAATACTTTCTAAATCCCAAAACCACCCCAAGTTGGCCTATATAAACACCCCATTACTCTTCATTTTGGGGGAGTCAAATGTAAGCTTTGAAAAAGTTTGGGAGAAAAAGTTATAGAGATAAGGTTAGAATAGAGAGAAAGAAGCTTCCTTCTTTGATTTTTCAAAACAAAAGTGAGTTATAAACTTTGTTTTTACTTCATTACTCCCATTTATTTCAACATTCAATACTCCCAACCACCATTTTAGTGAGCATTCAAGAGAGTGGAAGCTTCTTCCATGTCTAGTGTCATTACATATGAGTGAAACACCAATCTACAAGTCTCATGCTTCATGAATATCATCTATTGATCATCATCTACTTGCTTGTTTATTTATTGTTCATCTCTTCTTATCCCATATCTTTTTGATTTTCTTTATTTACTTACTAGTTCATCATCATCTAAGTGATGACATGAAGTTTGGGGTGAGTGAATCCTTATGGATAGTAGCTCTTGACCTCAAAAACATGTTTGATAGATGATGATCATAACCTCAATACTTCCAAGGTATTCTTGGAATGTATTGAAGTTATGTTCAAAAATAAAATAAATCTCTCCAACAATCTTGGAGGTTCTTAATGATGAGTTTGATATAGGTATTCTAAGTGGCTATGATCCTTATTGAGTGTTGAAAATATGTCTTCAAAACATCTATTTCAAAACCCCTCTCAATCCCTCTCATTTGGTTTCAAGAAACAAAACTTTGTTTTCTCCAAAATCTTCAAAACAATGAGTCAAAACAGTGAGTGAGTTGAGTTCAAAGATTTCTCTAGAACTCAATACTCAACATATGGATGCAAGGCCACTTGGAAAGTCTTCCTAACTCATTGGAGAACACCCATGATTTTTTGTTTGACTTGGAAGTACTTGGAAATGGTCCATTTGGATCCCAATATTCCTTCCAAACATTCTGTTTTTGCTGTCACAGCAGCTAGGTCCACTTCCAACCTCTTTTACAGAAAACGTTTCCAAACGGGGTGGTCCTAACTTATTTTTCCCTTAAATTTCAATGTCTTAGGGAACTGTCTGTATAAAATGGGCCCTTAGATCATTCTTTTTCATTTTCTAAGATTTTCTAACATTTCAGTCGACTATTTTCTAAAGATCTAGTTACTGTTCTGTCCACTATTCACAGCAAGTATATCTTAACTTTCACTCTTTGATTTGACGCTTATATGCATTCCAAATTAGTTCATGTCTTAGGAAGTAGTTCATACTACATTTGTACATATCCTATGTTAATTTCATTCATTCATTCATACACATTTTGGACTTCTAAGTCACTCTAGGAATCCATATACCCAAAACACACTACAACCTTTGCACATTTTAGAAACTTACATTGCATTCATGCAAGATTTGGGGTTTTTGTAACTCTTAATCTAAGAAGATTATAAGGAATGGTCAAGATCACACGTTCATGCTTCCCCTTTGATCTAATCATCTTTTCTCATCCGTTCCGGGGATTGAGAGATTTTCTTTTCCCAAAGAATAACATGCATCATACTAGCTTGCTAAGCATATTTTGATTTCTTTGATTATTTGTTTCAAGAACAATTCATGTCCCCTTTAGATTAAGGAAACTAATTACTTGATACATGATTAGACGATTTTTCCTAAGTTTATTTGTGTGATCTTTCAGTTTACATTGCATGATATTTGACTTAGATCTTATGAATGATATTTTATCTTTTGATCTTCTATTTCAGATTTTCTTATGTGATGTAATATATACTATCATAGTATTATTTGTCGAACCATACATAGTATAAGATGATTATTTGGATGCTAATTGAGGCCCGTCATAAGACGGGGCGAGTTGAGGGTGTTTTAGTCGTGACAAAGGCTCCTTCCTCTCTCGTACCAAAACCCCGAACCAAGTTCTTTGGTTATGAAGGGCCGGTGCCCTTATCCGCTTGGGTGAGTCAAAATTAGGTTTCTTGGTTCCTTAAAGACCAAGTGGCGACTCTGTATCTGTTTTCAATAGACCACCATTTTCTTTCTTTGATTTCAAACAAATTTCAAACCCGAACAAACAAAGAGGCGGAAGCCCGGTGTCCACAATCTGGCGACTCTGCTGGGGATTTTTTATTTTCAAACAAAATAATACAGAGGTTTGACTCATAAGAAGCATCCTTAAAATCATCTTTTTACTGTGTTTGGTTCACCGCATTGCACTCTTGTATTTCCCCCTCCGACTGTGTCTGAAACGCGGCACTGACATTGTTCAGGTCTTGCTGTGCCAGGGCACAAGTCACCGTTGATACTGTACCTTCCAAGGTATATGAAAAAGAGTAAAAACCTCCGTACTGTCTCTCTGACGGTATATTGGAACTCTCGTCAACGGACCCTCTTTGACTAAACCCAGCCCTTGCATATAGATTCCTGTAGAACCTTTCATAGGACTGTTCATTTATCTTTTCAGATAGGACAATATGATATAACTGCTGTATGCCCTGACGGGATTACCTGCGCAGTGTAGATGCTTATGTGGCATAGAATAGGACCTCCTTTTTATGATTCCCAAGGCAATCACTCACATGTGATCACATTGAGTTGACCTGCCTAGGCACCATGACAAGGATGTCTGCTCCATGCTCACAAAGATATACACCGCAAACCTTGTTTGTCGGTCCTGAGACATAGGAGTATGAAAACCTGCTAGAAAGTACGATCACTATAAACATACTTAACCGTACTTACTAGTTTCTCCCAGAAACTCTGTCCAGATATCCCAGATATAACCGTACTTACCAGTTTCTCCCAGAAACTCTGTCCATATATCCCAGATATAACCGTACTTACCAGTTTCTCCCAGAAACTCTGTCCAGATATCCCAGATGTAACCGTACTTGCCAGTTTCTCCCAGAAACTCTGTCCAGATATCCCAGATGTAACCGTACTTGCCAGTTTCTCCCAGAAACTCTGTCCAGATATCCCAGATATAACCGTACTACCCGGTTTATCCCAGAAACTCTGCTCAAATTTCCTGGAAATGCTAGAAACTGTATCAAGATATCCCAGTTTCTCCCAGAAACTCTGTCCCAGTCAATCGGAAATGTCTGAAAAACCCCTGTTATCCCTTGGTGATCGTACTGGAAAGTAAGATTGGCACACTCTATATGGTTAGGACCTTAATTGCTTAACCTCTATCTGTTAGAAATAGGAACATTATATAGATTAGGGCTTACATCCGCATGCTTGTCTCCCATGTATACACCATTCCCATCTCTCTGCACGCACTGTCCCGAGTCAGTCCACGTCACTGTCTTTGTCTATCTAAAAGTCATCACTGTCAGGATCTGATACACCCCTTTCTCTCAAAATCTGTCAGGTCAGTATAGATTCCCAAGGACAGCAGCCGGAATCTTCGTTGTGGACCAGGAGTTCGGATAATCGTTTAGTCAGAATCAGTCCGACAGCCCCCTTCAACATGAATAGAGAAGAATTGAAAAACAAGGTCACCGAGTTGGGAGCAACTATAAGCCAACAGTCCGACAGTCTAGCCCAAGTCCTGAAATTCATGGAAGAACTGAAGCAGCAGCAGCAGCCGCAACCTCCGCCCGGGTTTTCGCCACCAGGGTTTGAACCTCCTCTACATGAGAATAATGGGGAGGAAAACTGGTTCCAAGGGGTCCCACCACTTGCGTATGAAAAAAGGCTCCAAGAGAAAATGGACAAGGTAGACAAGCTGGAGAGCGTACTGAGAAAAAGCAAGGGGATCGATGATTACATGCTGGACCTGGAAGGCCTTTTTGAGCCTGTTAAGTTAAAACTGCCGGAGAGTTTCAAAATGCCTGCCATCGATCGTTTTGATGGAACTGGGAACCCAAAAAGTCACGTGAAGCTGTGTATAAGTATCTTCCAGACCATGGGTTGTACCCACGAGCACATTGCGATGCTGTTTCCGCAAACTCTGGCAAAATCTGCACTATCATGGTTCCTAACCTTGGAAGCCTCCAAAACCCGGGCCTGGGAAGATATTGTTCGAGTTTTTATCGATCATTACTCCTACAATCAAGAGCTGGATGTCACTATCAGGGATTTGGAAATGACCCGGCAAAGCAACAATGAATCCTTCGCTGCATCCCTGAGCAGATGGAGGAACAAGGTAGCTCAAATGACCCACCGGCCGATTGAAAATGAACAGGTAAGGATGCTCATCCGGGATCTGCAGCCGCTTTATCATGAGAAATTATTCTACCAGTCCATCTCCACCTTTGAGGAGTTGTTTGAAGTCGGAACCCGAATCGAAGATGCTATCAGGGAAGGAAAGATCAAAAAGGAAGAGCCTCCAAGTCAGTCCAGAAGGCCCAACTACTCTCGGAATTCCCCGGATGTCAATGCCCTTAGCAGCCAACCCATGGCATACCCTCCAAGGCCGTACCAACCCTCCAACCAGGCAAATTCCTCCAACCGCCCTTTCCAGAAAAAGCCCCCTCGCAACTTCGCCAAGTTAGAAATCTCTCTCTCCTCAGCCTTAGACCGCCTCCTCAAAAAGGGCCATCTCCAACTCCTACAGCCTCGAAACACCCCGCTCCCGCCTAACTGCGATATGTCCAAACGATGTACTTACCACCAAGCCCCCGGCCATAACACCGATGATTGTATGCGCCTTCGCCATGATATCCAAGACCTCATTGATCAGAATATCATCGAGCCGCCTCAGAAGCAGCCCCATATCACCCAAAACCCTCTACCTAACCACCAAAGTGTCAGCCTCATCGATTCCAACCCTATATCCTTCAACCCTGCTGCCTATATCACCTCCTTAGGACAACCCTTATCCCTCATTGACATCCCGGATTCCGAGGGAGTTCATCTGATCGGGGGAGAGAATGATGAGTGGAAGCAACAGCTGGACGATGAGCAAGACTTATTCTTTCTGGAAGAGGATGACCTAGGGGTGGTAGACCTCAAGTGGTATGATCCCGACAAAGAAAGTGACGCTTCTATCTGGGACGAGCCGGAAAAACCATTTGTGGGGACGGATTGTGATTGGTTCAGGAAAGATGGGACTGTAGAAGGACCCACTCCTACCGAGATTGATCATCTAACCAGATCAGGCCGTCATTATCAGCCTCCACAGCCTGCCACCGATACAGCCGAGAAAGGTCCAGTCAAAGACAAAGGGAAGGGTAAGATGGATGAGATCATCGAAGAAGATAATGAGTTGATAAAGCAGCTGAAGAAAACCCAAGCACATCTCTCGATGTGGGACATCATGGGGACATCCTACAAGCATAGGCAAGCCGTGTTGAATGCCTTGGCTGGGATTGAAGTCCCTATCGACGCCGCACCGGAGGACATGGTAGCTTTCTTGGGCGCACTTGCCCCCGACCCGATCATTACATTTTCCGATGAGGACCTGCCACCAGAAGGATCCGCACATAACAAAGCATTGTACATCACTGTCGGGTGTAAGGAGCAGCAGGTGCCGTTTTGTCTGGTCGATACAGGTTCTGCCTTAAATGTTTGTGCCCTAAGGACCGCCACTGCTCTGGGGGTCAATATCCTGGACATCACGCCATCTGTGCAATCCGTGAGAGCCTATGATAACACCAGGAGAAATGTGATGGGGACTGTCTCTCTATAAATCCGGGTGGGATCTTTGGTAAGCACCGAAGTCTTTCAAGTCATGGACATACCTGTCTCGTTCAACCTGCTGATTGGGAGGCCCTGGCTGCATGCCAACAAAGCCGTATCATCCACTGTGCATCAAATGATCAAGTACATTCATGAGAAGGAAGTAAAGATCATCCTCAGTAATAGTTGGGGTAATGAAGCTTTCCCAAATTACGCTCCCATTTTTGAAGTCCAAATACCTGAGCTAGAAGAAGGAGAGATCGGGGGATTCTTCATGGAAGAAGTCCACATGATCAATGATGAAGATCGATTCCCTGAGGTCCACTCTGCAGTTGTCAACATTGTCCGCAAAATGAACTATTTCCCTGGAATGGGATTGGGTCGACGCCAGCAAGGGATTCATGAGTTCCCTCAGATCAAAGGACAACGAGGCACTTTCGGGTTGGGATACAAGCCCACTGACGAAGACGTCGAGCTACAGAGGCCATGGAAGAAAAGGGTGAAGGGTCTCCCACCATACCGCAAGACTTTGAATGGACAGTTCATAAAAGAAGGGGATGACTTCCCTTACTTCGGGTTCCCTGAACCCTGGATCCATCAAACCACTGGGAAAAGGCACCCTGGGCTTGAAATCTTCGCTGACTGCGAAAGGCCCCCCATATCAAGACCCGTTCTATCCTGAAGAAGTTGAGAAGACCCCGGAAGAAGATTGGTTGAAATACCTGGACACTGAAGCCATCAAGAAAATGTGGGAGGAATCCGCTGAGGAGAAGGAAGAAAAGAGGGCCAAGAGCCAAGATGATCAGATCAAGCCAACTGAGGAGGGTCTGAGCAACCAGGCTGTAGAGTCATCTATCTGTGTCTCCCAATCCCCTATTCCCCGGAGTCTGTACTACCAATTATCGAGTCTGTACCAGAGTCAGCTGCTGTAAGCCCACCACTGTCCAATGTAATCACTTCACCTATCATGAATGAAATGAAAGACGATTCTGCTTACTCCCCTGTGTCTAACACTTGTGAATGCACAGATCCCCCCGAGGATCTCCCAATCAAACTTAAGCAACTAATTGAAAAACCACCTGTTTATGAAATAATCGAGGATACTTTATCGGTTAACCTAGGTGAAATAGATAATCCCCAAATTGTGCAAATTGGCTCAACTCTTAATAAAGAAGAAAAAGAAAAATTAACCCTCTTGCTAAAAGAATTCAAAGATGTTTTTGCTTGGTCTTACGAAGACATGCCCGGGGTCGATCCCGACATTGTCCAACATCATATCCCCCTCCTCCCCAATTCTAAACCTGTCAAGCAGAAACTGAGGCGCATGAGACCTGAATGGGCACTCAAGGTTAAAGAAGAAGTAGAGAAGCAGTTCAAGGCAGGATTCATCATTGTCACCGAGTATCCGGAATGGATTGCCAATATCGTACCAGTCCCGAAGAAGGATGGAAAAGTTTGTGTGTGCGTCGACTTCCGTGATCTAAACAAAGCCAGTCCCAAGGATAACTTCCCGCTTCCTCACATTGATGTCTTAGTGGACAACACCGCCGGACATGAGCTACTGTCATTCATGGATGGTTTTTCAGGGTATAATCAGATTCTGATGGCGCCAAAAGATCGGAAAAAGATGACATTCACCACCCCTTGGGGAACCTACTGTTATAGAGTAATGCCTTTCGGACTCAAGAATGCTGGAGCAACCTACCAAAGAGCCGCCACCACCCTGCTGCACGACATGATTCACAAAGAAGTAGAAGTGTACGTAGATGACATGATCGTAAAGTCCAAAGACAAAGAAGGGCACCTGGTAGCGTTGGAAAAGTTTTTCGAAAGGTTACGCAAATACAAGATGAGGTTGAATCCAAAGAAATGCACTTTCGGCGTGACCTCCGGTAAACTCCTGGGTTTTCTCATCACACAAAGGGGAATAGAGGTGGACCCCTCTAAGATCAAGGCAATCCTCGAAATGACACCGCCACAGAATGAAAGAGAAGTAAGGTTTCTTGGAAGGATCCAATTTATCAGCCGCTTCATTTCCAAGCTCACGACTACATGCGATCCTTTGTTCCGACTGCTAAGAAAAGGAGAAAAGTTCCAGTGGGATGACCAATGCCAAGCCGCTTTCGACAAAATAAAAACCTACCTTCAAAATCCACCTGTCCTCTCACCACCCACTCCTCATAAGCCCCTATTCCTTTACCTATCTGTCTCCGAAAATGCCATGGGTTGCATGCTAGCCCAAGAAGGAGAAGAAAGCCACTCTGAAAAAGCCATATACTACCTTAGCAAGAGGATGACTGGGTATGAGCTCAACTACTCTACCCTCAAAAAAACATGCTGGGCCTTGGTTTGGTGCACCCGCCGACTAAGGCACTACATGCTGGCCTTCCCAGTTGTGCTCATATCCCGTATGGATCCTCTAAAATACCTCCTCGAAAAACCCGCCCTGACCAGTCGTATATCCCGTTGGTTACTCCTATTATCCGAATTCGACATCAAGTATGTTACAAGCAAATCGGTAAAAGGGAGAACCGTAGCTGAGCATCTCGCAGAACACGCCGTCGAATCCAAAGAAAGTGGAGACTTTCCGTTTCCAAACAAAAGTATCATGGAAGTCAAGGAAGAACAGTGGAAGTTGTACTTTGATGGAGCAGCCAACATGAAAGGATACGGAGTAGGAATGATTCTCGTATCACCAAGCGGGGACCATACTCCATTGGCAGTCAAGCTCAATTATAACTCCACCAACAACACCGCTGAGTATGAAGCATGCATTCTGGGAATGGAAGCAGCCTTAGAGCTGAAAGTTCAGAAGTTGGATGTCTTTGGGGATTCAAACCTCATTATATCGCAAGCTAGAGGAGAATGGAAAGTAAAAGAAGAAAGGTTGAAGCCCTATCATGATCATCTCGACCAACTTAAGAGGCGTTTCAAGAACGTCACATTCCTCTACTTGCCTAGGGAAGAGAACCAGCTAGCAGATTCATTGGCTACCTTAGCCTCTATGATCAAGATTCCTGTGGGAGTCAAGATGATGCCTTTGGTAATTGAGCAAAGGTACGGGCCTCCATTCAACATGATCGCTGTAATCGAGGAAGAAGAGAATGAAGCACCATGGTATCAGGATGTCTGGGATTTCATAAAAAAAGGACATACCCCCAAGAATCTACGGAGAAAGACAAAAGGGCCATCCGAAGGTTCGCAGCGCAATTCATCATTTGCGGTGGGAAACTGCTGAAGAAAGGATACAACGGTCACAACCTGACTTGCTTGTTTGGAAAAAGCTCCAGGAGAATGATGGAGGAAATACACGAGGGGGTCTGCGGCCCGCACATGAACGGCCACATGCTGGCTAAAAAGATTGTAAGACAAGGGTACTACTGGACAACATTGGAGAGAGATTGTTGTGAGTACGTGAGAAGGTGTCACAAGTGCCAGATCCATGCAAACATGATGCACGTGCCACCATCCCTTCTATACAGCATGACCTCGCCTTGGCCATTCTCAACCTGGGGAATCGATATCATCGGAGAAATCATTCCGAAAGCCTCAAATGGAAATCGGTACATCCTGGTGGCCATAGACTACTTCACAAAATGGGTAGAAGCCGCATCTTACACGAAATTGGGGGCCAAGGAAGTGGCCAAATTCATCAAGAGAAATCTCATATGCCGTTATGGAGTTCCCCATGAGATTATTTCGGATAATGGAAGTCATTTCAAGGAAGAAGTCAGGAATCTGTTCGAGGAGTACAAAATCACTTATCACAAGTCATCCCCGTACAGACCACAGACCAATGGGGCAGTCGAAGCTGCAAATAAGAATGTTAAAGCCATACTGTAGAAATCGGCCGATACCTACAAAGACTGGCATAAAAAGCTACCGTTCGCACTTTGGGGGTACAAAACGTCGATGACGTCTACGGGAGCAACCCCTTACTCGCTGGTGTATGGGATGGAAGCGGTACTCCCGGTCGAGATAGAACTACCGTCTCTACGCGTGATGGCAGAATGTGAAATTTCGGAGTCAAATTGGTTGAAGGAAAGATACGAGGAATTGGCTCTCATAGATGAAAAGCGTCTAGCGGCGGTCGACCATGTCCGAATCTATCAAAAGAGGATAGCCCGTGCTTTCAACAAAAGGGTTCGTCCAAGGAAGATTGTCAAGGGCGACCTTGTCCTTAAGGAATTACGAGCTCCGATCTTTGATCCCCTTGGGAAGTTCAAACCTAAATGGGTAGGCCCTTATATCGTCAAGACCATTCTTTCTGGATGAGCAAATTACCTCATGGACCTCGATGGTATCGAATTCAAGGAACCAATCAACATGGATCGCCTCAAAAAGTACTATGCTTGACCATTCCCCAACCAATTTTCTTCAAGCCTTGCCTTGAACTACGCTCGACCTGATTCCCACTCAGGGATACATAGGCAACCACATCGGTTCGGTTGCTCCACCCACAAAAAATAAATAACCAATTTTCTTCAAGCCTTGCCTTGAACTACGCTCGACCTGATTCCCACTCGGAGATACGTAGGCAACCACATCGGTTCGGTCGCTCCCCTACCAAAATAACCTTTTCTTTCAAAACCTTGGCCCGAACTACGTTGGACCTGATCCCCGCTCGGGGGTACGTAGGCAGACTTTCAAAAAGAAAAGAAGGATGGCTCGCTAGGTCGAAAATCTGAAAGGATGCCTAGGCAAAAATTAGAGCTAAATCCAAAGTGAGCAATAACAAAAGAGAGAAAATAGCTCGCCAGGTCGCCTCCTTGGTGCCTGGGCAAAAATTATGAGCGTGAGAGAAAATAAAGTCGCAGTCCTTACCATAACCCGGAAATCGCCCTCCACGCTAGGGGCAAACTTCAGCCACCCGCCTCGTTTGCTTGAACCTCTTCTAAACTAGGGGCAAACGTCGGTCATCTACCTCGTTTGCCTCACAAACCATACATACCCCAAACTAGGGGCAAACTTTGGCCACCCGCCTCGTTTGCCTCTAATAAACCTAGCATGCCCAAGCAAGTACCAAAAGCAACAACTAACTGAAATCTCGGTTACAAAATATTTTTAGAAAGCTAAAATGCATAAAATGTAACCAAGATTCACCGATAAACAAACTTTGAATATTACATAAGCAGGAATAATCAAAGAAATAAAAGTCTTTCAAAAAGCAATCACATGTTCAAAGACACTTGGAGGAATGAGCAGAATTAGTCAGGTCTAGTCTTGTCTTAATGTCTTTTACTTCTTCAAAGGTCTTTAGAAGTAGGCCTTTACTCGGTCAGTCCAACCATCAATAAAAGCAGCAATAGTGGCAGCCCTGATCCTGGAAGCAAAGACCCTCTCAGTAAACCCCCGCGGAACCTCCTGAACCTGTCCATACTGTCTGGCCAAACGGCGAGGATGATAGAAAGAAGTCTCTCTCAGACCCATCAACCACACTCTCTGGTGACCCCTAAGGCTCATGGTGATAGCATAAAGGCCCCAACGCCTCACGATCTAGCAAATGTCAGCCTCTGATAAGGCACTCATCACGCCCACCCAATCGGAAAAAGTGTAGTGAGAATAAAGCACGGCTCGATGAAAGTAAACCGGTGGTATGCGGCCCGTCCACAGGTGAAGACGCTCGTACAGCCAAGCATGTAACACCAAAGGCGCCCCAGAAAGGAGAGGAGTCCCTTGGTTGAAGGCATTATCCAAACCATTCAAAGTTTTAGCTAAAACCATGGCCATGGGATTCCTGCTAAGTTTCAGCCCGAGGCACACATGCACCAAGTCAACAGAAGTGCTCGAGAATAAGAAGTGCGAAGTCATGCACAATATCAAAGCGGCCCCGCGGGTGGCATCATATATGCTGGGATTCCTAGGACTGGCGTACCGGGCAATAATAGAAGCAATGTTAAGGACCTCACCTCGAATCAGCTGGCGGGAAATAGTGATGGAACAATTCAGATATTCAGCTAAGCCTCGCGTAGGACTGAGGGTATCGGCAGAAGGGAGAATTAGATCAGAGTCAGAATCATAGCCAAGGATAGCACAAAACTCCTCGAACAAGGGGCATATCTCCAGGCCATTGAAATTGAAGACATGGTTCACCGGATCCCAGTGGGCAATGGCAGCATGCAAGAACTCAGTATTCAAGGTCATCTGGCAAAGAGAAAACAGCTTGGTCAGGCCGTAGCTAAAGAGGTTGATCCGCTCCACGCCATCCGTGATGTTCAGCCAAGCTGTGAGTTGAGCGGGATCATACGAAGCCATATTTTCGGTCGCGGCTTTAGGAAAATTCGAAATTTCGGCAGCACCTCCCCGTTTCACGGACTATCCCACCTGCAAGGCAAAGCACTCACTATCACAAAACTGCCCATCGCAGTAGCATCCAAACAATCACAGTGTACATATATCAAATAAAACAAGCACACAACTGCGCCCCCAAGCCGGAATCTATCCGGCCTAAAAGGCGAAACATCATAATACTCTGTCAAAGGTCACAAACTGTTCCACACATCGTCCTACACTGTCCAAATAATCATATCCCCAGTACAACCCAATCGAAAATAGAAAAAGAAAATAAAATAAAATGCCCGCTTGGGAGGCCTCAGTCTTCCTCTTCTTCGTCCTCTGTCGGACCGTCCGGAGTGTATGTCGGTGACGGCCTCCTCCTACCACCTCTACATCTTGGACCAGTCCTCGATGAGCCAGCCCCGCCTCCACGGTACTGCACACACAAATAAAATGAAGGCGATCAGTAGGGAAACCACAAAAAGTACAAAAACAGAGTCGAGTCAGGGACTTACCAAAGATGCCATCTGATTCGCAACAAATTGCCGCATACCATCCATCTGTCAAGGAAAAAAATCCAGGGCTAGAACCTTATAACCTTAAGAAAGTGCAAAATTAGGGACATACCCGGTGGTCTCGTGTAAGGACCAAGGACCGTAGGCTAGCCGCCAAGGCGTGACCCTCCTCAGCGTAACTCCAAGGAACATTGAGGACGCCCGCTGGCTGAGTAGGGTACCCACATGTGACTCTCGACACCTCCATCACTTGGGGAGTGCCATCAGCGCCTAGAACATTGACGGTCCAATCCAAAGGAGGGATAGGGTCGGGAGCCTGAGGAGCCTGTCTCCTGTACATCTCGCGAAGCTGTAGACACAGAATAAATTAGGAAAAGATGAATAAAAGACATAGGCACTAATAAAGACAAAAATGTAAAAAGAAACTCACCTCCAGGAGTGGGAAGTTTGGCATCAAGAAGTGGCCACGGTAGGCCTCATAACCGGTCTCAGAGAGAAAATGATCCCAAACATCGGTGCCGGCTAAGGCCGCTAGCAGAGCGTCACCAGAGAGGTCACTGGCATCCATCACAGGGGGATTATGAGGAACACGATACCTAGAACCACCAACCACCTGCCGAGACACCCGCTCACCAAGGAACCACTGCCTGCACTCGGTACTCTCCATTAGAAGGCGGCAAGAGGTAAGAGATTTGACCGCTTGTATCTCCTCTGGGGCGGCATAGGCGACGCCCTCCCAAGGCGTCCAATCAACACTAGAGGCCGTCAGCTCGATTAGAAAGTTCCTGAGCAGAACAATCCGGTGGGCCTCGCTCTTCACCCCGACAACATCCCTCCACCATCTCAAGCCTCGTGGGAACAGAGGCACAGGAGCCATGCCATCCTCGTCTTCGCCAGATTCATCCGCAGGAGAGGGAGCCAACATCTTCAGGTATTCAAAACTCTAGAGCTGCACAGACAAAGGAGAAATTCAGAACAAGTATAGAAGCCAGAAGAATAAAAAAGGGAAGATGCAATGCATACCTCCCAAGCTCGCCAAAATCCTCCTGTCGATTTAACATCGCCCCGAGAGACCTCGCCCCGAGAGACCTCGCCCATATGCTTGTAGAGATGGGCTAGGGCAGCACCGCCCCAGTTGTAGGAGGGGATCTCATCAATGGTCGCCAGGCAAGAAAGGAGCCTCAAGCTCACCCGGTCGTTCCTCGTCGCAAAGATCGAGCAACCAAGGACATACAAAAGATACACTCTCAAGAGCTGGGAATTGTTCAGATTATGATTCCCCCTGCCATAGGCCCGGTAAAGCCAGCAGCAAGGAAACCAATGCCTCTCCAGATTAGGGGGAACAGCCCCAATCAGCATCTCTACCGCCTCTGGGTCAATCTCATAAAAATAGTCCAGCACCAGGCGCTTCCCGCCAACCCTCAAGCCCGTGATCATGGATAAATCAAAAGGCGTCATAGTCATCTCACCAAACGGAAGGTGGAAAGTGTTGGTGGTGTCCCACCACCTCTCAGCCAGTGCATAGAAATGAGCCAAATCGTTGCTGCTTTTCGAAACCAAACGGACGAAGCCTCCGAACCCGGCATCGTCGACCATCCTCTTAACGGTAGGCGAAAGTTGGGTATACCACAAGAAAGCGTGGGCAAGGCTACCATGGCCGTGGGCAAGGCTACCATGACCCTTCAATGCCACTTCCGGCACCTGCACACAACGAAAACGACAAAAAGATGCACAAAATCACTATTCATGACCCGAGAGCCAAATTCACAAAATCAACATTTAAGCACAAATCGGACTTCTAACGATCTCTAGGTGCACACTACAGCTCACAAAACTAGCACAATATATGAGAGCGGTCCTAAAATGTCGAAAGTTTCACATACCAAGCTCGCTAGAGCCGCGGCCAAAAGATGGCGTTGGGGGTCCCGTAAAATCAAGTCCGGGGCGTGCATCTCGGCCTTCATCCGTCCCTTGGCCTTCTTAGACGGTCTCCTTGAGCTCGAAGCCATGAATCTACAAGAAAAATGGAAGTCACACTTAAACTTTCTTCTTGAAAATTTGGGCTAACCAAAAAACCAATAAAAAATCCAACTACGGGGAAAGATTACTCACCTGAGCGCGCACAAGCTGCGTTTTGATGAATTTTGGCTCCAAAAACACCCCAAAATGGCCAAGAATGAGCTTCAAAAGCTCAAAAACCCGAGATATACAAAGATGAAGTCCGGCCACCCAGTGCCGCCGCGGCACTGGCCAACTGCCTCCGCGGAAGTGGTCCAGTGCCGTCGCGGCACTGCTCCCCGTGGGCCCTACTTCGCTCTGTTTTGCTCTGTTTCGCCCCATTTTGACCCGTTTTGGCCTCTTTCAGCCCATTTCTGGCCCCGATCAGTCCCGATGGCCCATTCCAGTCAAGATTTATGAGATTTTACCCCAACCAGACTAAAAGTTGTCAGAACTACCTCCAGCAGGCAAAAACTGGAAAAAATCGACTCCCGAAGACCCGAATCGGCCGTTTCAGGACAACCGTCGCAAATTTCGATCAAACACAAAAATTCTGGTAACAGATCCTGGTTTTTAGCTAAAGCACCGAATAATCGAGAAAAGAGATTCCTCGAGAACCCTGCGTTATCTCCCGAGGACAAAAGCAGACAGATACCAGCTCCCGGAGACCCTGAGCGGCTCTCTTGGATTGAGCGCCGAAAGATTTGATCAAACCGTGAGAGGTACAGAGATGGATCCTGGTTCCCGATCAAGAAAAGAGATTCCCCGAGAACCCTGCGTTATCCCCCTGAGGACCAAAGCAGACAGATACCAGCTCCCAGAGGCCCTGACCGGCTCTCTTGGATTGAGCGTTGAAAGATTTGATCAAACCGTGAGAGGTTCAGAGATGGATCCTGGTTCCCGATCAAGAAAAAAGATTCCCCGAGAACCCTGCATTATCCCCCGAGGACCAAAGAAGACAGATACCAGCTCCCAGAGCCCCTGACCGGCTCTCTTGGATTGAGCGTTGAAAGATTTGATCAAACGTGAGAGGTTCAGAGATGGATCCTGGTTCCCGATCAAGGAAAGAGATTCCCCGAGAACCCTGCGTTATCCCCCGAGGACCAAAGCAGACAGATACCAGCTCCCAGAGGCCCTGATCGGCTCTCTTGGATTGAGCGTTGAAAGATTTGATCAACCGTGAGAGGTTCAGAGATGGATCCTGGTTCCCGATCAAGAAAAGAGATTCCCCGAGAACCCTGCGTTATCCCCCGAGGACCAAAGCAGACAGATACCAGCTCCTAGAGGCCCTGACCGGCTCTCTTGGATTGAGCGTTGAATGATTTGATCAACCGTGAGAGGTTCAGAGATGGGTCTTGGTTCCAGATCAAGGAAATAAAAGAGATTCTCCGAGAACACCAACGTCATCCCCCGAGGATAGAAACCAAAAGATATCAGCACCCACTACCATCAGCAGGAAGGAACAAAAGAGGAACCGACCCCCGAAAGACGGCCGTCAGGAACAATCAGAACATCGCCCGCATCCAGATCTCCTGATTATCAAGAATTTTCTCACAGCTTTATCACAAGATCCCTCGGTCACCTTTGGATATCGTCTTCTAAACAAAGCGCAGCTGATCTATCTCACTCGTTCCAGAAGTTTGCCCCCAAACCCGGAGTCTTCTAAACTTCGATGTCCTTATCCGAGTCATCCATCACGTCACAGTCGCGAGCGCTAGCACGACACCAGCCCACTCGGAGTGGCACACCCCACAACACTTGCTCATACTAGCGTCATAACACTAGACATGATAGGACTCATGACACAATTCATATCACATCCATGCATTGCATATCACTCTTATAGCATGGCATCCGCATGTTTTGTTGAGCATGTGTGATTCATTTCTTTGTGCCCCGAACTACGTCCTGGTCTGATTCCCCTTGGGATACGTAGGTAACTCACGCAGAGCACGACCAGCACTAACCTCATCATCCTTGCATCTTTTGCAACGCTTTTTATCCTAAATCTATAGCCTCCAAAAAAGTCCTGTCTCTTCAGGGCTTTGGCACTCGCTTGCGACATGCGTTGCCCCGCAAGTTCATGCCAAAGAGGGGCAAACTGTAGACACCCCATTTTGTCGGCTACCAGATTTAGGAGACCCATAGCTTGGTGGTTCACAATGATCGCAAAAGACTCAAAAGGACTCTCGGAAGTCAGCTCCATCTCTCAGAATGCTCAGAATGACCAAAATGCCCCTAAAAGCCCAAAAACTCCCAGATTTGGTCCCAAAGTTCTGAAAACATGCTATGTCATAAGGAAAGCAATAAAATGAGTTTTTAAGAGAAATCAGATGAAATCGTCAGCTCCCAGAGGCCCCCGGAAGTCCCGGAAAGTCCCCGTTGACCGGTTTGACCAAGGTTTGACTAAGTTTGACCAAGGTTTGACTAGGTTTGACCAAGTTTGACCGAAATTGTCCGAATTCACCAGAATCATTCTAAATCATAAAAAAGTGTTAAAACAGGTTCTAAAAGAAAATTGAGCGAAAACATCAGCTCCCGGGAACTCCCGGAGGTTTCTAGAACTTCCCGGGAATCCCAGGTTTGACCAGTTTGACCAAAATTTGACTTCGAAACCGGGGCGCCGAAACAATTTTCAAATATTTTTCATAGATACTAGAGGTCAATAGCTTTCCAATGGTATATCGCACATAATTTCTGGATTTAAAACAAATTTATTATGAATTTCCAAAGGCGAAAAAGGCGATCAAATCGGCTTTTATCGCGAATACCGCAAAACTTTTCAAGGTGACCTATCCCCAAACTATTTTTTATGTAAAGTAGACTCCATTACCTTTCTAACGGTATATCACAACCTCAATTTGGAGTTCGTATGCATTTTCTGTGAATTTCGGACGAAGTAGGGCCTTTTTGCGAATACCGGAACTTCAAGGGGCCTAAATAGCATTATCTGGACGAAGGGAGGAGCAGTGCCGCCGCGGCACTGGCCCACTGCCGCCGCGGCACTGGCCCAGTGCCACCGCGGCACTCCCCTCCAGAACAGTGTATTTTTGTAATTTGTTTTGTGGTCCCATTTTGATTAATTAAAAACCAAAACGACAGTTTTATGATTTCAGATGTTTGGAGCCAATGAGAATACTTTCTAAATCCCAAAACCACCCCAAGTTGGCCTATATAAACACCCCATTACTCTTCATTTTGGGGGAGTCAAATGTAAGCTTTGAAAAAGTTTGGGAGAAAAAGTTGTAGAGACAAGGTTAGAATAGAGAGAAAGAAGCTTTCTTCTTTGATTTTTCAAAACAAAAGTGAGTTATAAACTTTGTTTTTACTTTATTACTCCAATTAATTTCAACATTCAATACTCCCAACCACCATTTTAGTGAGCATTCAAGAGAGTGGAAGCTTCTTCCATGTCTAGTGTCATTACATATGAGTGAAACACCAATCTACAAGTCTCATGCTTCATGAATATCATCTATTGATCATCATCTACTTGCTTGTTTATTTATTGTTCATCTCTTCTTATCCCATTTCTTTTTGATTTTCTTTATTTACTTACTAGTTCATCATCATCTAAGTGATGACATAAAGTTTGGGGTGAGTGAATCCTTATGGATAGTAGCTCTTGACCTCAAAAACATGTTTGATAGATGATGATCATAACCTCAACACTTCCAAGGTATTCTTGGAATGTATTGAAGTTATGTTCAAAAATAAAATAAATCTCTCCAACAATCTTGGAGGTTCTTAATGATGAGTTTGATGTAGGTATTCTAAGTGGCTATGATCCTTATTGAGTGTTGAAAATATGTCTTCAAAATATCTATTTCAAAACCCCTCTCAATCCCTCTCATTTGGTTTCAAGAAACAAAACTTTGTTTTCTCCAAAATCTTCAAAACAATGAGTCAAAACAGTGAGTGAGTTGAGTTCAAAGATTTCTCTAGAACTCAATACTCAAAATATGGATGCAAGGCCACTTGGAAAGTCTTCCTAACTCATTGGAGAACACCCATGATATTTGGTTTGACTTGGAAGTACTTGGAAATGGTCCATTTGGATTCCAATATTCCTTCCAAACATTATGTTTTTGCTGTCACAGCAGCTAGGTCCACTTCCAACCTCTTTTACAGAAAACCTTTCCAAAAGGGGTGGTCCTAACTTATTTTCCCTTAAAATTCAACTTCTTAGGGAACTTTCAGTATAAAATGGGCCCTTAGATCATTCTTTTTCATTTTCTAAGATTTTCTAACATTTCAGTCGACAGTACGGACTCTGTTTCTGAGTGACCAGTGTTGTTTATATGATTTCTCTCTATCTGTGATAGCTATTCAAGATTGGCTTTTTGGGTTGTATTCTAGACACAATAAGGAACATCTCCATAAAAAATCATGCATTGAAAACATTCCTAACCCCTCCTTTCAATTTTCTAAATATCTAGTTACTGTTCTGTCCACTATTCACAGCAAGTATATCTTAACTTTCACTCTTTGATTTGATGCATATATGCATTCCAAATTAGTTCATGTATTAGGAAGTAGTTCATACTACATTTGTACATATCCTATGTTAATTTCATTCATTCATTCATACACATTTTGGACTTCTAAGTCACTCTAGGAATCCATATACCCAAAACACACTACAACCTTTGCACATTTTAGAAACTTACATTGCATTCATGCAAGATTTGGGGTTTTTGTAACTCTTAATCTAAGAAGATTATAAAGGAATGGTCAAGATCACACGTTCATGCTTCCCCTTTGATCTAATCATCCTTTCTCATCCGTCCCGGGGATTGAGAGATTTTCTTTTCCCAAAGAATAACATGCATCATACTAGCTTGCTAAGCATATTTTGATTTCTTTGATTATTTGTTTCAAGAACAATTCATGTCCCCTTTAGATTAAGGAAACTAATTACTTGATACATGATTAGACAATTTTTCCTAGGTTTATTTGTGTGATCTTTCACTTTACATTGCATGATATTTGACTTAGATCTTATGAATGATATTTTATCTTTTGATCTTCTATTTCAGATTTTCTTATGTGATGTAATATATACTATCATAGTATTATTTGTCGAACCATACATAGTATAAGATGATTATTTGGATGCTAATTGAGGCCCGTCATAAGACGGGGCGAGTTGAGGGTGTTTTAGTCGTGACAAAGGCTCCTTCCTCTCTCGTACCAAAACCCCGAACCAAGTTCTTTGGTTATGAAGGGCCGGTGCCCTTATCCGCTTGGGTGAGTCAAAATTAGGTTTCTTGTTTCCTTAAAGACCAAGTGGCGACTCTGTATCTGTTTTCAACAGACCACCATTTTCTTTCTTTGATTTCAAACAAATTTCAAACCTGAACAAACAAAGAGGTGGAAGCCCGGTGTCCACACCGAGCAGTATCATCTCCTCCACCTGGCGCTCACCAATTGCATATTGATGACTTCTTATCACGAAAAGGTGGCGCCATGGTATGCTCAGGTTCTATATGCTATTGGTACAGGGCAGCGTGTCTGCCTGCCCCGACTCTATATCGACTTCTTTGTCCAGCCCACGCGGTACATTGCCGCCAAGCCCCATCTGAAGGGTGCTTAGCCCATCCATCGGGTGATTGAGCAGGCTGGATTGCTCCCATTAGCCACTGACACAATTTTACAGGCCTTGAGTCAGTTTGGAGAGACAACAGCACGCCGTTCGGATGCACAGAAGAAGAGGAAGCTGAAAGGAAAGGCAAAGGTGGGAGCGAAGAGGAAGAGAGGGGAGGCACCGACACAGAGGGTGCACCTTCTGGCACGCCCACCGAGGCTGAGGAGCTAGATTCAGAGGGAGGCACGGATACAGCTCGAGGGCAAGATGGATCAGATGATGACCTTGCTGGAGGCGATCTTGATACAGGTCGGGGTAGATCAGTCTGTTCACACAACTTCACACCCACCGGTCCATCTTCTTCTATTCTGCCACCCTCTTCTGGTATTGTGGATCCATCTACATCCACCGCTCCGCCTGCTATTTCTGTTACTCTACCTCCACTGCCTACTGATCCCTCTGTACCATCATGATCATCATCTGCACCACCTCCAGTCGTGGCTGACCCATCATTGTCTACATCAGCTACTCCCACTATGAGTGACCCAGTGACAGCTCCTACTATTGCTGAGGGTGGAGATGAGGCTGATCCTGCTATACCAATCGTGATTCTATCTGATATTGGTGACGAGTGGTTTATGTCCTTAGAGGGGGAGAGTTTTATTGCATTTTTTTTATTACTATTTCTCTTTCTTTTTCTCTTAGTTTCTTTTGGGTTGTTTAGTATGATGGGACTGATAGATCTTTTGGACATTTTTATCACTGTTCTGTACTTTCTATCATTCCGGTGATTGGGTGTTTGTCTTACATATGGTCATTGCTTTATCAGTACCCATTATTTCATTTGATCTTGGCTACTTGGAGTTTATATGTCTTTACAGATTGCTATGCTTGCGGTGTTTGTTTTGCATTATCAGGTGATATCTCTCTATTTATTTTAAAAATCAACTTCTGAGGACATCACAATTTTTTGTTGGGGGTGGAATATAGATAGATAATCACCTACACATGTTTATACTTAGCAATCTGAATAACTTTATTGCATATATATCATATAATCTCTATTAGAATTGAATTAAACTCACATAAATTAAACAAATTGAATTTAAAATTGAAGAAATGAAAAAAAACAATTTTGAAATTTTGAATTTTATCAGTAGATCAACTTTGAATTTTCACTCATATTTAATTTAGCTGTTATCAAGCAATGATACATTCATATTATTTTCATCTTTTTATGAATTAAGTTCACGCGTTTTTCTAGTTTCACTAGGATGATTGCGGATGTTGACCATTTTTGTATCCAAAATCCATATGCACATGTTAATAGCTATGTAGAAAACCTACAACAGATTTAATAGGACTTTTATGCTCTAAGGAATGAGTAGTGGAAACTAGTTACCCTTAGTGAGCTTTTGAATCCAATCTTCAATTCTGAGGGAAGTATCACATTATTCGAATTATTTTTCTTATATAAGCATATTAAATTTGTTGAATAGTCTCTAATTCTTCATTCTGACTGTGTATTAGAGGAGAACGTTCAGGATTTACCAACTAAACTCAATGAACATTGAAGTACTAAAATTAAGAAGTTAAGAAAATGATTTAAGCCATCGTTATATGCTCTTTAACCTTTTCATCTACTTGTATCAACCTTCCAGAATCTGCGTTGTTCTCAACCCCACACCTAGTAAATACTGCCAAGTCTATTATAAAAATCTAAATCCTTAATCTTATACTTTGACCTCAATGAACCCCATTACATATCTAATGTGATTAATTTGTTGAAGTATGTGACAAGGAGGGAGTAAATGTGGGAGGGACCGCATAAAAGAGAAAAGGAAAGGAGTCCAGTTACAAAAAAAAAAAACATATATGAGAATAGAGGATGGTTGGAATGAAGTGAATAAAAAAATTGCTAAACTCAATCACATGCTAAAGATGTGCGATTTTGTACCCCTCTCATTTCTGTCCTACTATATAAAAAAACCGAAAAGTCAAAGCCTTAATGATTTTTAACAACTTAGTTTGAATATGAAGTGTAATTTGAGTTATCCACGGTATTTCGCTCCTCTAGTGAGTAGTATCCTTTTCATGAGACTGTACACTCTAAATGTTCGTCCTTTATTGAGTCAGGTGTGAAAGCACTAGTAACCACAATATCATTCTTGTTAAAGTTTTCACACCATGTGTGATCATTATTAAAGCCAGTTTTTGTGAGACGTTTATTTTTGAGTGTAAACCCATGTGAGAATTGAGTTGAAACTACAAGTTTTGAGAGAATAATAGTCTAAACAACTCTAAACAAGGTCCGATGCATAGCTGTTAATTTCACACACACACACACGGATACATGGATGTGATGCATATGTTATATTTATCTTGGTGACATAAGGAGCATGTGAATTTCTTTCATAGTTTGAATGAGTGTGATATATTTTGTAGAGCTAAATTGACAATTGTATGGGAGGGAATGTTTACAAGTTATTCTATATCTTTTTGAGCATAAAATTGGAGAATTTTGTGGGTATATTCACTGTAAACCCTGGAGACAACACTCGTCCACTAGGGGAACCTAGGGGTTTAACGGCTTGTTGCATTCGCTAAATGCAACTACGATTCCTGCGAAAGTGAGTTAGGTAGTTTTTCTTTCTATTTTAGCTTAGTTTGCCTTAGTTTAATTTAATTTATTTTAGTCGTTGTAGTAGCAGTTAGATTGTTTTTATTTTTACTCTATTGCTAGGGACTAGCAATTCGCTAGTTGGGGGTTGTGACAAGCGGGGATATTTGTAAAATACAACCGCGCTAAAATAAGAAAACACACTGATTTAGTCTACAATTCCTTTATATATCTGCAATTTGGATTATAATGCCAGCTTTTACATAATATGATTAATCTATGATAAGTTGTATTGTTTTAGCTATAATTTGTGCAGATCACTGCTTGCTGTGTGAAGAAATGAATAAGCAAGATAAAGGGGTTGTTGGATTTTAAGGAAGACAATTCAAACATGAAAAGCGAGTCTCGAACGATCGCAGATCCCTCAAGCGATCGAGAGTTCGATCGATCGAAAATAGTTAAAGTGCTCTAAGATTCCAGAAGTTCAATCGATCGAGTGATGTTCGATCGATCGAACATGGCTTTTATCAGACCTTACACGCACGCAGCAGAAACAGAGCTTTGAACCCTAGTTTTAGGTTTTAGTATATATATGCGTTTTATTTACGTCCCAGAGGATGCCCACATTATTTTTCATCAGTTTATAAAGAGAGATAGAGAGTTTACCTTGTTTCTTGTAGGTTTTTCATGGTTTATCATTGATTACTTTGGATTTACAGCAAGTTAATCTTAATACAACATTCCAGGTTCTTTTATTTCAATTTCTTTACATTCTACTAGTGATCTCACATAGTTTAAGTAGTGGTATTCATAGTCTCGCATGCTCGTTTATGGTTAAACCATAGTTTTCTTAGTTTACATGATTAAAACTCAACCAAACAAGACTTTAATGGAACGTTAAAAACAAATTTGTGACACTCCAGACCATGTCTGAATAGTTCCCAGGTTGGGAGATCACGATGAAACAGTGATCTCCAGCCCCTGCCATGCAGTAGTATAAAAGCTGCACTCGATCGATCGAGAGTATTTCGATTGATCGAAGCAGACGCATAGTCAAGAGATCGAGACTATTCAATCGCTTGAGAGATGATGATTTTTGATCGATCGAAAGCGCGTCGATCGATCGAACTGTTAGATTCTTGAGAAGTCTTTTTGCAGTATTCCAAGACTTTCTGCTTTTGAGATTTGTTATCAAACTGTCCCCAAATGCTCAGTTTGTCAAAACAGTTTCATTACTTTAAGCCTTAAGGCATTTTTCTTCAATAACTTTTGCAAACCATTTTGAATGCTAACACCATTCAGAATGCGAGACTTAACTATTGATTTAAACCGCTTTCATGAGTTTCGATTTAACTGTGATGACATAGTCCCGGCCATGAAAGAACTATTGATTCTTTATCCTTAGAAATACAGAATACTGTAGATAGATACACTCCTTAGAGCTTAAATGTAACTACATGGTAGATGGTATGATCGCTGCGGATTCGTGTGATCCCAACATTCCCTTTATATAAAGAAAACAACTTTTAAAATATTGCTTTCGTTTATTAGTTAATCATTAGTTTACTTTAATTGCTCTAGTAGTTATAGTTTGTAGAACTTCGTGTTCTACACCTTGTTTTAAATCTTGAATTTTCCTTTACCTTTAGAGTTTAATCTAAGTTTTTAGTTTAACACCTTCCCTGTGGGATCGACCTGATCTTAACCAGATTACTACTTGCACGATTACCTACACTTGGGTATAGCACACAAGCGCACATAGATTTTTTTGCCGTGTCAATAACGACACCTAGTCGGATCCGGCACCTCTGAGGAGATCTTATCAGGCACTAATGAGTAGTAGACATCCACAAGATTAGACTTTCTTATTAGTAGGCACTGATTATGGATGACTATATGAATTTGGATTGGATTCAATTCATGGATACTCCTTTTCTTTCTTATTTTTTTTATTTGGAACACTATTTGGCTTGTATGAGTTTGTGTGCACCCTTTGAGGAACTTCTATTACTCTATTGACTCTTTTATATATGAGACTAGATGGATTTGATTCACTCTATGACATCTTAACCAACTTAGGAACACTTTTCAAAAAGGAAGACAACACATTTGGCTCAATTGGGGACTTAAAAACCAACAAAAACGCAACCAAAAATGAACGAAATCAGGAGGAAATGGTCGAGGGTCATTGTGGCACTCAAAAAGAGGGGTACGTCCCTCGAGAGTGCCGCGCAGACATCGGGGAGTGCCACTATGGCCTTCAGGCCATTTTTGTGAGTTTTAACTTTTTTGGAAGTTTTTGACTTTTATTCGACTTTGGACTTCCTAATATGACTCAAAACCGACCTAAGACTTTATTTAAACCCTAAAAAATTCCAGAACTCTTCCATAATCCTAAAGAAAACTCTTTTTCAATGGAAGACACGATGAGGCAAGCTCTTGTTCCGTGGATGGATGCATTCCAAGGCTTGGATCGGGTCTATTCCAACACTACGATTTAATAGCCTTTTCTCTCTTCGTCAAGTAAGGCTCAATAAGGACTTTATAGTGGCTGTAATTAATTGTTGGGATCCTAAATACAACTTGTTTAGATTCAATTATGAAGAACTATGCCCAACCTTCGAAGAATTTTCAACTATGCTTTGTTATAACCCCAAATCTGAACTTTTGCTTCCCCCTCACCATTCTAGGTATGTGTCCTTCCTTTTAATCTTAAGCGGTCTGTCCTTTCCTGAGTGTAGTGAATTCATTGTGCATGTTGCTTCCTCTAATCTGGCTCTTTTCTTCAGACGATCCTACTATCGCTCATGAACATAAGTGAGGTATTCTTACTCTGTGTATGATGCCTTCTTCTTGTTCTGTGACAGGAATACCACTGTAGACGTGGAAATTATCACCATGGCTCTGGATGTCGGCAAGGGTAAGAATCCAATAATGATGTGTCTGGCTAAAACATTAACCAGTCTAGACAATGCTTCTACAGATTCTTTGGACAACTTCCATGGATCCATGATTGTGCTACAGGTATGGCCATACGAACGGATGAAACTCATGGGCCTTCCTAAGAATCCTTTCATGTATGCTTCCCTTTACGATGCTCGGACAGTTCATTGTCCCTATGAGTCTTTGTGGGACTGGACTATTTGGTTCAATGGCCTTACTCATGAAGACATCGAATGAAATATTCAATGGTGGGTTATTGACTCCTCTTCCTTTATTAAGGGCTTAATTTCTGGTGTCAACCTCCCTGGTCTTCACATGTGGTCTTTCTGCCTTCTGAGTCATATTCTTTGTTAGTTCAATCACCCTCATGAGGTACCAATGCATCATGGGGTTCGTACAAAACGTGCACATAAGGCTTCGGATATGCCCCACTTCAAGAAATGATGGGAAGAACACCGTTTCATAGATCACAACAAAAGGGCTTCATATCTTGTTCAATCCAAGTACTTAACCAAAGCCATGCAAGAGAAGAGGCAACATAGGAAATGACAAGGCAAATGAAAGAAGACTCTGACTCCGGTTTACACCATTAGTCTTTAGAATAGCATAGTCTTTTCCTCCATTTTTATAATTTTTATCTTTCAGCTCTTTATTATGGTGAATAAAACTTTATCAATAAATCTTAGTTCTGAGCATTCTCCTTATTTAGTCTACTTTCGATTCTCACTTGTTCTTTGTTATACCATTCTTATCATTCTTGACTTATTGAGTAAAAACTGTCTCAATTTAATCTTCTAAATGTATGCCTAAATCTTTTCCCTAAAATCTACATTAGTGTTAGGTCCAAGAGCGGGGCTAGCCCTTTTAAAATAAGGGTTAGGCTTTAAGGCGGGGGTTGCCCCTAGTATAGGGACAGACAAGGAAAATAAAACTGGAAGGGCTTGCCCCTAGTGTAGCAAATGAATGGGAATGGCTCAAGGACTTGGACCGTACCTGCTGCCAGGATGCCTACGTATCCCCTAACGGGAATTAGGTCCAGTTACGTAGTTCGAGTAAGATGTGCATGGGTGGGCTAAGCATAGTACTTCTTGAGGCAATCTAGATTAATCGGTTCTTTGCATTCAAGGCCATCCAGGTCTGTTAAGTATGCTGTTCCTCCTTTGAGGATGGTTCTGACTAGGTAAGGTCCGACCCAATTGGTCTTAAACTTCCCTCTTGGATCGAAAACTAGCGCTCTCAATTCCTTTAAGACTAGGTTACCCTCAGCAATCTTTCTCGGGCGAACTTTCTTGTTGTAGGCCGTAGCTATTCTCTGTTGTTATTCTCGGACATGGTTCAATGCCTGTAGTCTCTTCTCGTCTATCAGTGCTAGCTCTTCATACCTCTCTCTCAACCATTAGGATTCCTTTACTTTATATTTGGCCATTACCCTCAAGGATGGTATCTCAAGCTCTATTGGTAAAATAGACTCTATTCCATACACTAGTCATATGGTGTGGCTACAGTGGATGTCCTCATAGATGCTCTATAACCCCACAGTGCGAATGGTAGCTTTTCATGCCAATCCTTATATGTATCCGCCATTTTCTGTAGTATTGCCTTCACATTCTTATTCGCAGCTTCTACTGCCCCGTTGGTTTGTGGCCTATAGGGCGATGACTTATGGTGGGTGATCTTGTATTCTTCCAATAGTGCTAGTACATCGGCTTTAAAGTGCGACCCATTATCAGATATTATCTCGTGAGGAACACCATACCTACAGATGATGTTATGCTTAATGAACCTAGCTACGTCTTTAGCTTCTAACTTGGTATAGGATGCCACTTCTACCCATTTCGTGAAATAATCAATATCCACCACAATGTATCTATTCCCATTTGACGACTTTGGTATCACTTTTACAATTATATCAATTCCCCAAATTGAGAATGGCCAAGGTTTAGTGAGACTATAGAGTTCTGACGGTGTAGTGTGCATATGGTTCGTATGGATTTGACAATGGTGGCATCTCCTCACATGCTTACAATAGTCATGCTCCATGGTGGACTAGTAGTATCCTTGTCTCACTATTTTCTTTGCTAACATATATCCATTCATATAGGGACCACACACCCTAAAATGAATCCCCTCCATCATCTTTTTAGCTTTATGCTTATCGAGGCATAGCAGGTTCTTTCCTATGTGTGATCTTTGGTATAATTCCCCTCCATGTATGACAAATTGGGTTGATAACCTCCTTATTGCTCTCTTATCTTTCTCCGTGGCTCCTTCAAGGTATTCCCGCTTGCTTATGAATTTCCAAATATTGCTATACCAAGGTAGCTCTCCTTCATCTTCAAGATTTACAACGATGTAACAGTACAAGGGTCTCTCTTCTTTCTATGACCAGGGGTCTCATGGCTACCCCTACATGTATTTCTATCATTTAGGCTAGGGTGGCTAAGGCATCGGCGAGTTGATTCTCATCCCCGGGTAAATAGAAGAAGGTATCCTCCTCTAATCTTGCTTGTAAGTTCTCGAAGTACTTGTGGTAAGGCTTCAACCTCTCCTCTTTAACTTTCTAGTTTCCTATAGCTCATGAGATTATTAAATTGGAATATCCAAACACGGTAAAACACCTCGACTCTCCTTACCCCTAGTCCTAGGGCCATAATCCGATTATGCAAACCTCATATTCACTGACATTGTTAGTGATAGTGAAATTTAGCTTGATAGTGAACGGTGTGTGAGCACCATTATGAGATACTAGCACTATCCTGACTCTATATCCCTTCTGATTAGCGGCTCTGTCAAATTACACCTTCCACGCATCTCAAGTAATAGTCATAATATCATCATCGGGGAACAAGAACTCTCTAGTGTCATCCCCGTTTACTACCTAGTCAGCTAGGAATTCTGCTATCAGTCTCCCTTTAATGGATTTCCTCATGATGTAATTTAAGTCAAATTCAGCAAGCATCAAATTCCATTGAGTCATCCTTCCTATCAACGAGGGTTTCTTAAACAAATACTTCAGGGGATCCATTCGTGCTATGTTAGACACCGAAAAAGATAGCATGTAGTGCCTAAGTTAGCTGGAAGCCCAAACCAAGGCCCAACAGGCTTTCTCTAATGGTGTGTATCTGAGTTCCTATCTGATCATCCTCTTACTCAGGTGATATATGGCTTTCTCTACATGACCCTCATCATCCTCTTATGCTAGCATACATCCCTTGGCATCCTCGGTTACTAATAGGTATAAGAGCAAAGGTTTGCCTTCGACAGGAAGTGACAGGATAGGTGGGTTCTATAGGTAGGTCTAGATTTTCTCAAAGGCTTTTTGGCAAGGTTTACTCCACTCAAACTTCTCCTCCTTCTTTAGTAATTTAAACAATGGCTCACAGGTCGTGGTTAACTTTGAAATTAAGCGGCTTATAAATTGGATCTTCCCCAAGAAACTCCTTACCTCCTTCTCCGGCTTAGGTAACTTCATCTCTAGGATAGCTTTAATTTTAATCGAGTCTACTTCTGTGCCTCTCTTAGTGATCAGGAATCCTAATAGCTTCCCTGCGGTTACCCCAAATATGCACTTCTTTGGGTTCAACATCATCCTAAACTCCCTTAATCTTTCAAGGAACTTCCTCTAGACTCCTAGGTGATCCTTTCTCTCCTTTGACTTCACTATGATGTCATCCACATATACTTCTACTTCCTTGTGGATTATATCATGCAACAATGTGGTTGCAGCCTTTGGTATGTAGCTCCGGTATTCTTTAACCCGAAAGGCATCACTCCATAACAGAACGTACCCTAGTGTATGACAAAAATAGTCTTCTCTCTATCCTCTGGTGCCATGAATATCTGATTGTACCCCAAAAACCCATCCATGAATGATAACAGTGCATGTCCTGCTATATTGTCAATTAGAACGTCTATGTGCGGGAGTGGAAAGTCATCCTTAGGGCTAGCCTTATTTAGATCTCAAAAGTCCACATACACTCGCACCCTTCCATCTTTTTTAAGCACATGAAAGATATTGGCTACCTACTCCGGATACTCAGTCACTATTAGGAAACTTATTTACAACTATTTCTCGACATCTTCTTTGATTTTGAGCACCAGTTCAGGCTTCAATCGCCTCAACTTCTGTTTTATGGGTTTGGATTCAGGAAGAAGAGGGATTTTGTGTTGGATAATTTTAGGGTCAATTCCAGGCATGTCCTCATAGGACCAAGAAAAAATGTCTTTAAATTCTTTAAGTAAAGTAGTTAATTCTTGGCTTTCACAATGATTAAGTGTTGAACCAATTTGGACCTTTTGGGGATCCTCCTCATACCTAGATTTATTAACAGAGTGTCTTCCACCACTTTTTGAGCTGGTTCAATTTCATCCTTTTCAATTGAATATTTTAAATAATTGGGAATTTCATCATTTTCATTAAGATCTATGCATTCAAAATTAGAGACATCGGAGTAAGCAAAATCAGAGTTCATTTTATTAATAGTTGGAAAATATTTGACAGACTCGACACCAGACTCACCAGACATCTTACCCCTAGTAATTAACTCAAAAATAGAATGAAAATTGACCCCTGGTCCACTAATAGGTGTGGATCCGGTTACAGACTTGAAAACTTAGGAAAGTCCCCTTTTGGGTGCGGTGTATCCTCATATTTCCAATTCTTGAGCTCCTCCTTTGCTTTCCCAATGAATTTGCAGACGTCCACCTTCTCGCTTTACAACTCCATCACCTCTTGGTCCTCGTCCTCCTATTCTCTAGGTCCATCCCCCAACAGTAGCTTCATAGATCCTCAGTCCACGTTTTTAGCCTAGTCTTCTTGAACGACCTTCTTAGCTTGCCACTCTTCCATAGCTTGGCTCCATTGTTCCTCTCTCAGCGGCTCACAATCAAAGAAAATCTCAAAATCAGAGATCCTTTTATTCACATCATGGTCGTACAAAGGCTCCGGGAAGCCACAGTAGTAAAAATCCTCCCCTTCTTTGATGAAAGAGCCAAGGAGAGTCTTCTTAAGAGACCCAGTGCTCTTGGATTTGTTTGCTCCCTTTTTCCTCGGCATATACCCCAAATCATTCTTGTTCTTTTGCCCAGAAAAGTTCATAAATTTGGCTACCCCTTACTGCCTTTGACCTAGATCCATACCCAGGAAGAACTTCACCTTGTTCATAATAGTAGCTATCATAGGATTTGCATAATCGTCAAGGTACGGTGCAACTTTTCCTATCAGCTCTTCTATTCCCAAAGCATTGATCTTATCGAGCTTGAACTCATTAAGAGTAGGATCTTACTTGGGCAATTATATCTCCAATGTAACTTCATCTTGAGTAGTATAGATCCCAAAATCCCCAAACAGAACCACTATTCGATCCTCTACAACCATCTAGATCTTTTGGTGAAGGGTCGAGGGCAAAGCCCACATGTCATGCAGCCAAGGCCACCCCAACCGTAGGTTAAAAGAGGCAGCTATGTCAATCACTTGGAATTCTACTTTTCCACTCATGGACCTAACAATCATTTATAGATTTAACACTCTGACCACCTTTCTTTGAGATTATTGTAAGCGTGGACAGACTGACCTGAGGTTTGAAACTTGTTCATCAAAATACGCAAGGATTGCAAGGTTTGTAGCAGATATAAATTAAACACAGAACTGTTATCCACCCAAACACCAAAATTCTCATCCCCAAAGTCTGAATAGTGATGTGGAGTGGCCTATTGTGATAAGGTCCTTCTGGCGGAAGGTCCTCGTCGATGAAGGATATTATAGCATAACTTGAAAACCGTGTGTAGGATGTGCATACCATTTATTCTCACAAATCTAGTTAGTCATGTGTGAGGTGTGGGTTCTGGCCATGTGCCTCTCCGAGTGCCAGAACTCATTTCGACACCGTAGAACCTCAAAAGTTGGTTATAAAAGGCCTAAGGAGATTAATTGATGTATTATAGCACAACTTGCAAACCCTGTGTAGGATGTATATGTCATTTGTTTCCACAAATCTAGTTGTGTGTCAGGTGTAGGTTCCGGCCTCATACCTCTCCGAGTGCCAGAACTCTTTTCGACACCGCAAAACCTCAAAACTTGGTTATAAAAGGCCTAAGGAGATTAATTTATGTATTATAGCATAACTTGCAATCCCTGTGTAGGATGTGCATGCCATTTTTTTCCCACAAATCTAGTTAGTCATGTGTCAGGTGTGGGTTCTGGCCTCGTGCGTCTCAGAGTGATGGAACTCATTCTGACACTCCAAATCCACAAAATTTAGTTAAAAAAGGCCTAAGGAGATTAATTTGAGTATTATCGCATAACTTGTAAACCGTGTGTAGGAATTGCATGCCATTTGTTCCCACAAGTCTAATTAGTCAAGTGTGAGGTGTGGGTTCCGGTCTTGCACCTCTCCGAGTGCAAAAACTCATTTTGACGCCCCAAAACCTCAAAATTTAGTTATAAAAGGCCTAAGGAGATTTATTTGCTTATTATAGCATAACTTGCAAACCGTGTGTAGGATGTGCATGCCGTTTATTCCCACAAATCTAGTTAGCTGTGTGTGAGGTATGGGTTCCGGCCACGTACCTATCCTAGTGCCGGAACTCATTTTTGACACCACAAAACCTCAAAATTTGGTTATAAAATGCCTAAGGAGATTAATTTGCGTCTTATAGCATAACTTGCAAACCCTGTGTAGGATGTGTATGCCATTTGTTTCCACAAATCTAGTTAGTCGTGTGTCAGGTATGGGTTCTAGCCTCGTGCCTCTCAGAGTGTCGGAAGTCATTCTGACACTCCAACTCTTCAATATTTAGTTATAAAAGGCCTAAGGAGATTAATTTGAGTATTATCGCATAACTTGAAAACCGTGTATAGAAATTGCATGCCGTTTGTTTCCACAAATCTAATTAGTCAATTGTGAGGTGTGGGTTCCGGTCTTGCGCCTCTCCGAGTGCAAAAACTCGTTTTGACACCCCAAAACCTCAAAATTTAGTTATAAAAGGCCTAAGGAGACTGATTTGCTTATTATAGCATAAGTTATAAACCGTGTGCAGGATGTGCATGCCATTTATTCCCACAAATCTAGTCAATCGTGTGTGAGGTGTGGATTTCAGCCTCGTGCCTCTCCTAGTGCCAAAACTCATTTCGACACCACAAAATCTCAAAATTTAGTATTAAAAGGCCAAAGGTGATTAATTACGTATTATAGCATCACTTGTAAACCGTGTGTAGGATATACATACCGTTTGTTCCTGCAAGTCTAGTTAGTCGTGTGTGATGTGTGGGTTCCAGTCTCATGCCTCTTCAAGTGCCGAAACATGTTTTGACACCCCAAAACCTGAAAATTTAGTTATGAATGGCTTAAGTAGATTGATTTGCATTTTATAGCATAACTTGCCTACCATGTGTAGGATGTGTATGCCGTTTGTTCCCGCAAATCTTATTAGTCGTGTGTGAGGTGTGGGTTCTGGTCTCGTGCCTCTCCGAGTGCCAAAACTCAATTCAACACTCCAAAACCTCAAAATTTAGTTACAAAAGGCCGAAGGAGATTGATTTGCTTATTATAGTATAACTTGCAAACTGTGTGTAGGATGTGCATGCCATTTGTTACCATAAATCTATATAGTCGTGTGTGAGGTGTGGGTTCTAGCCACGTGCCTCTCCGAGTGCCGGAACTCATTCGACATCGCAATACCTCAAAATTTTGTTATAAAAGGCCTAAGGAGATTAATTTGCGTATTAGACCATAACATGCAAACCCTGTGTAGGATGTGCATGACGTTTATTCACTAAAGTCCAGTTAGTCGAGTGAAATATGTGGGTTTTGGTCTCGTGCCTCCCCTAGTGCCGACTCGTTTCGACACCGCAAAACCTCAAAATTTAGTTATAAAAAGCCAAAGGTGATTAATTTGCGTATTATAGCATCACTTGCAAACCCTATGAAAGATGTGTATGCCATTTGTTTCCATAAACCTAGTTCGTTGTGTGTCAGGTGTGGGTTCTGGCCTCGTGCCTCTCAGAGTGCCGAAACTCATTTCGACACTCCAAATCCTCAAAATTTAGTTATAAAAGTCCTAAGGAGATTAATTTGAGTATTATCGCATAACTTGTAAACTGTGTGTAGGAATTACATGCCGTTTGTTTCCACAAGTCTAATTAGTCAAGTGTGAGGTATGGGTTTTGGTCTTGCGCTTCTCTGAGAGCAAAAACTCATTTTGACACCCCATAAACTCAAAATTTTGTTGTAATAGGCCTAAGGAGATTGATTTGCTTATTATAGCATAACTTGCAAACCGTGTGTAGGATGTGCATGCTGTTTATTCCCACAAATCTAGTTAGTTGTGTGTGAGGTGTGGGTTCTGGCCTCGTGCATCTCCTAGAGCTGAAAATCATTTCGACACTACAAAACATCAAAATTTGGTTATAAATTGCCTAAGGAGATTAATTTGCGTATTATAGAATATCTTGCAAACCCTGTGTAGGATGTATATGCTGTTTGGTTCCACATTTCTAGTTAGTCGTGTTTCAGGTGTGAGTTATGGCCTCGTGCCTCTCAGAGTGTCGGAAGTCATTCCAACACTCCAACTCCTCAAAATTTAGTTATAAAATTCCTAACGAGATTAATTTGAGTATTATCGTATAACTTGTAAACCGTGTGTAGGAATTGTATGCCGTTTGTTCCCATAAGTCTAATTAGTGAAGTGTGAGGTGTGGGTTCCAGTTTTGCGCCTCTTTGAGTGCAAAAACTCGTTTTGACACCCCAAAACCTCAAAATTTAGTTATAAAAGGCCTAAGGAGATTGATTTGCTTATTATATCATAACTTGCAAACCGTGTAGGATGTGCATACCATTTATTCCCACAAATCTAGTTAGTCGTGTGTGAGGTGTGGGTTTCGGTCTCATGCCTCTCTTAATGCCAGAACTCATTTTGACACCGCAAAACCTCAAATTTTAGTATGAAAAGGCCAAAGGTGATTAAATTTGCATATTATAGCATCACTTGCAAATCGTGTGTAGGATACGCATGCTGTTTGTTCCTATAAGTCTAGTTAGTCGTGTGTGATGTGTGGGTTCCGGTCTCGGGCCTCTTCGAGTGCTGAAACACATTTTGACACCCGAAAACCTAAAAATTTAGTTATAAATGGCCTAAGTAGATTGATTTGCATTTTATAGCATAACTTGCCTACCGTGTGTAGGATGTGCATGCTGTTTGTTCCCGCAAAACTAGTTAGTCCTGTGTGAGGTGTGGGTTACAGTCTCGTGCCTCTCCGAGTGCCAAAACTCAATTCAACACCCCAAAACCTCAAAATTTAGTTATAAAAGTCCTAAGGAGATTGATTTGTTTATTATAGCATAACTTGCAAATCGTGTGTAGGATGTGCATGCCATTTTTTCCCATAAATTTAGTTAGTTGTGTGTGAGGTGTGGGTTCTGGCCACGGTCCTCTCCGAGTGCCGGAACTCATTTCGACATTGCAAAACCTCAAAATTTGGTTATAAAAGGCCTAAGGAGATTAATTGGTGTATTATAGCATAACTTGCAAACCCTGTGTAGGATGTGCATGCCGTTTGTTTCCACAAATCTAGTTAGTCGTGTCTCATGTGTGGGTTCTGACCTCGTACCTCTCCGAGTGCCAGAACTTGTTTCGACACCGCAAAACCTCAAAACTTGGTTATAAAAGGGCTAAGGAGATTAATTTGCCTATTATAGCACAGCTTGCAAACCCTGTGTAGGAAGTGCATGCCGTTTATTCCCACAAATCTAGTTAGTCATGTATGAGGTGTGGGTACTGGTCTCGTTCCTCTCCGAGTGCCGAAACTTATTTTGACACCGCAAAACCTCAAAATTTGGTTATAAAAGGCCTAGGGAGATTAATTTGCGTATTATAGAATAACTTGCAAACCCTGTGTAGGATGTGTATGCCATTTGTTTCCACAAATCTAGTTAGTCTTGTGTCAGGTGTGGGTTCCGGCCTCGTATCTCTGCAAGTGCCGGAACTCATTTTGACACCGCAAAATCTCAAAATTTAGTTATAAAAGGCAGAAGGAGATTGATTTGCATTTTATAGCATAACTTGCAAACCGTGTGTAGGATATGCTTGCCGTTTCTCCCGTAAATATAGGTAGTCGTGTGTGAGGTGTGTGTTCCTGTCTCGTGCCTTTTCGAGGGACAAAACTCGTTTCGATATCGTAAAACCTCAAAATTTAGTTATAAAAGGTCTAAGGAGATTGATTTTCTTATCATCGCATAACTTGCAAACCATGTGTAGGATGTGCATGCCAGTTATTACCAAAAATCTAGTTATTCGTGTGTGAGGTGTGAGGTGTGGGGTTCGGTCTCGTGCCTCTCCGAGTACTAGAACTCGTTCCGACACCGTAAAACCTCAAAACTTGGTTATAAAAGGCCTAAGGAGATTAATTTGCGTATTATCGCATAGCTAGCAAACCATGTGTAGGATATGCATGCTGTTTGTTTTCGCAAGTCTAGTTAGTTGTGTGTGATGTATGGGATCCAGCTTCGTGCCTCTCTGAGTGCCAGAACTCATTTCGACACTAGAAAACCTTAAAATTTAGTTATAAAAGGCCTAAGGAGATTAATTTGTGTATTATCGCATAACTTGCAAATTGTGTGTAGGATATGCATATCGTTTGTTCCTACAAGTCTAGTTAGTCGTGTGTGATGTGTGGGTTTCAGTCTCGTGCCTCTTCGAGTGCCTAAACTAGTTTTGACACCCCAAAACCTCAAAATTTAGTTATAAATGGCCTAGGTAGATTGATTTTCATTTTATAGCATAACTTCCAAACCGTGTGTAGGATGTGCATGCCGTTTGTTCCCACAAATCTAATTAGTCATGTGTGAGGTGTGGGTTCTGGTTTCGTGCCTCTCCGAGTGTCGAAACTCGTTTCAACACCCGAAACCCTCAAAATTTAGTTATAGAAGGCCTAAGGAGATTAATTTGCGTATTATTGCATAACTTGCAAACCGTGTGTAGGATATGCATGCCATTTGATCCTACAAGTCTAGTTAGTCATGTGTGATGTGTGGGTTCCGGTCTCGTGCTTCTCCGAGTGCCAGAACTAGTTTTGACACCCCAAAACCTCAAAATTTAGTTATAAATGGCCTAAGTAGATTGATTTGCATTTTATAGCATAGCTTCCAAACTGTGTATAGGATGTGCATGCCGTTTGTTCCCACAAATCTAGTTAGTCGTGTGTGAGGTGTGGGTTCCGATCTCGTTCCTATCCGAGTGCCAAAACTTGTTTCAACACCCGAAAACCTCAAAATTTAGTTATAAAAGGTCTAAGGAGATTGATTTGTTTATTATAGCATAACTTACTAACCGTGTGTAGGATGTTCATGCCTTTTATTCCCACAAATCTAGTTAGTTGTGTGTGAGATGTGGGTTCCTGCCTCGTGCCTGTCCGAGTACCGGAACTCATTTCGACACCGCAAAAACTCAAAATTTGGTTATAAAAGGCTTATGGAGATTAATTTGCGTATTATAGCATAACTTGCAAATCCTATGTAGGATGTGCATGTCGTTTGTTTCCACAAATCTAGTTAGTCGTGTGATTGGTGTGGGTTCTGACCTCGTATCTGTACGAATGCCAGAATTCATTTCGACACCGTAAAACCTCAAAATTTGGTTATAAAAGGCATAATGAGATTAATTTGTGTATTATAGCATAACTTTTAAACCGTGTGTAGGATGTGTATGCCGTTTGTTTTCACAAATCTAGTTAGTCGTGTCTTAGGTGTGGGTTCTGGTCTCGCTTCTCCCTGAGTGCCAAAACTCATTTCGACATCCGAAAACCTCAAAATTTAGTCATAAAAGGCCTAAGGAGATTGATTTGCTTGTTATTGCATAACTTACAAACCGTGTGTAAGATGTGAATAGCGCTTATTCCCACAAATCCAGTTAGTCGTGTGTGAGGTATGGGTTCTGGCCTCGTGCCTCTCCGAGTGCCGAAACTTATTTCGACCTTGCAAAACCTCAAAATTTGGTTATAATAGGCCTAAGGAGATTAATTTGCGTATTATAGCATAACTTGCAAACCCTATGTAGGATGTGAATGCCGTTTGTTTCCATATATCTAGTTAGTCGTGTGTTAGGTGTGGGTTTTGGCCTCGTGCCTCTCAGAGTGTCGGAAGTCATTTCGACACTCAAACTCCTCAAAATTTAGTTATAAAAGGCCTAAGAATATTAATTTGAGTATTATCGCATAACTTGTAAACCGTGTGTAGGAATTGCATGCCATAGGTCTAGTTAGACGTGTGTGATGTGGGTTTCATTCTCATGCCTCTACGAGTGCCGGAACTCGTTTTGACACCCCAAAATCTTAAAATTTAGTTATAAAAGGCCTAAGTAGATTGATTTGCATTTTATAGCATAACTTGCAAACCGTGTGTAGGATGTTCATGCCGTTTGTTCCCGCAAATCTAGTTAGTTGTATGTGAGGTGTGGGTTCTGGTCTCGTGCCTCTCCGATTGCTGGTAATCGTTTCGACACCCCAGAAATGCATAATTTAGTTACAAAAGGCCTAAGGAGATTGATTTGCGTATTGTCAAATAACTTGCAAATCGTGTGTAAGATATGCACGACGTTCATTTATGCAAGTCTAGTTAGTTGTGTGTAATGTGTGGGTTCCAATCTCGTGCCTCTCCAAGTGACGAGACTCGTTTTGACACCCCAAAACCTAAAAATTTAGTTATAAAAGGTCTAAGGAGATTAATTTACGTATTATCACATAACTTGCAAACCATGTGTAAGATATGCATGATGTTTGTTTCGACAAGTCTAGTTAGTCGTGTGTAATGTGTGGGTTCTGGTCTAGTGCCTCTCAGAGTGCCGGAACTCATTTTAATACCCCAAAGCCTAAAATTTAAGTTATAAAAGGTCTAAGGATATTAATTTGAGTATTATCGCATAACTTGTAAACTGTGCATAGGATATGCATGCAGTTTGTTCCCGTAAGTCTAGTTAGTCGTGTGTAATGTGCATGTTCTGGATTCGTGCCTCTCCGAGTGCGGGCACTCGTTTTGACACTCCAAAAACTCAAAATTTAGTTACAAAAGGCCTAAGGAGATTAATTTGTGTATTATCGCATAACTTGCAAACCGTGTGCAAGATATGCACGATGTTTGTTCTCGCAAGTCTAGTTTATCATGTGTAATGTATGGGTTCTGGTATCGTGCCTCTCCAAGTGACAGGACTTGTTTCAGCACCCCAAAAACTCAAAATTTAGCTATAAAAGGCCAAAGGAGATTAGTTTGCGTATTATCACATAACTTGCAAACCGTGTGTAGGATATACATACAGTTTGTACTCGCAAGTCTAGTTAGTCGTGTGTGATATGTGGGTTCCAGCTTCGTGCCTTTCCGATTTTTAGAACTCTTTTCGACACCTTAAAACCTCAAAATTTAGTTATAAAAGGCCTAAGGAGATTTATTTGCGTATTATAGCATCACTTGCAAACCGTGTGTAGGATATGCATAACGTTTCTTCCTGCAAGTCTAGTTAGTCATTTGTAAAGTGTGGGTTCTGGTCTTGTGCCTCTCCAAGTGCCGACTCAATTTGACACCTGAAAACATCAAAATTTAGTTGTAAATTGCCTAAGGAGATTAATTTGCGTATTATCGCTTAACTAGCAAACCGTGTGTAGCATATCCAAGCCGTTTATTCCTACAAGTCTAGTTAGTCGTGTTTGATGAGTGGGTTCTGGTCTTGTGCCTCTCAAAGTGACTGGACTCATTTGGACACTCCAAAACATCAAAATTTAGTTATAAAAGGCCTAAGGAGATTAGTTTGAGTATTATTGCATAACTTGCAAACTGTGTGTAGAATATGCATGATGTTTGTTCTCACAAGTCTAGTTAGTCGTGTATGACGTGTGGGTTTTGGTCTCGTAAATCTCCGAGTGCCGGAACTCATTTTGACACCCCAAAACCTCAAAATTTAGTTGTAGAAAACCTAAGGAGATTAATTTGCGTATTATCGCATTACATGCAAGCCGTGTGTAGGATATGTGTGCAGTTTCTTCCCGCAAGTCTAGTTTGTCGTGTGTAATGTGTGGGTTCCGGTCTCATGCCTGTCAGATTGCTGGAACTCATTTTGACACTCCAAAGCCTCAAAATTTAGTTAAAAAAGGCCTAAGGAGATTAATTTGAGTGTTATCTCATAACTTGTAAACCGTGTGTAGGATGTGCACAATGTTTGTTCCCGTAAGTCTAGTTAGTCGTGTATAATGTGTGTGTTCTGGTCTTTTGTCTTTCCATGTGTTGGAACTCGTTTCGACACCCCAAAAACATAAAATTAAGTTATAAAAGTCCTAAGGAGATTAATCTGCATATTATCGCAAAACTTATAAACCGTGTGTAAGATATGGACGACGTTTGTTACCGCAAGTCTAGTTTGTCTTGTGTAATGTGTGGGTTCCTGTCTGGTGCCTCTCCAAGTGACGGGACTCATTTCGATACCCCAAAAACTCAAAATTTTGTTATGGAAGGCCTAAGGAGATTAGTTTGCGTACTATCGCATTTCTTGCAAACCGTGTGTAGGATATGCATACCGTTTGTTCCCGCAAGTCTAGCTAGATGTGTGTGATGTGTGGGTTCCAGCTTCGTGCCTCTCCGTGTGTCAGAACTCAACTCGTTTTGACACCGCAAAACCTCAAAATTTAGTTATAAAAGGACAAAGGAGATTAATTTGAGTAGTATAGCATCAGTTGCAAATCGTGTGTAGGATATACATGATGTTTTTTTTCCGCAAGTCTAGTTATTCGTTTGTAATGTGTGGGTTCTGGTCTTGTGCCTCTCCGAGAGCCGACTCGTTTCAACACCCCAAAACCTCAAAATTTAGTTATAAAAGGCCAAAGGAGATTAATTTGCGTATTATCGCATAACTTGCAAACTGTGTGTAGGATATGGATGACGTTTGTACGTTCAGGTCTAAGTAGTCATGTGTGATGTGTGAGTTCTGGTCTCGTGCCTCTCTGAGTGCCGGTACTCGTTTTGACACCCCAAAATTTCAAATTTAGTTATAAATGGCCTAAGTAGATTGATTTGCATTTTATAGCATAACTTGCAAACCGTGTGTAGGATGTGCATTCTGTTTATTCCCGAAAATCTAGTTATTCGTGTGTGATGTCTGGGTTCCGATATCGTGCCTCTTTGAGTGCCGGAACTCGTTTTGACACCCCAAAAACTCAAAATTTAGTTATAAATTGCCTAAGGAGATTAATTTGCGTATTATCGCTTAACTAGGAAACCGTGTGTAGCATATGCAAGCAGTTTGTTCCTACAAGTCTAGTTAGTCGTGTTTGATTGTGGGTTCCGATCTTGTGCCTCTCAAAGTGCTTGAACTCATTTCTACACCCCAAAACCTCAAAATTTAGTTATAAATGGCCTAAGTAGATTGATTTGCATTTTATAGCATAACTTGCAAACCGTGTGTAGGATGTACATGTCGTTTATTCCTGTAAATCTAGTTAGTCGCGTGTGATGTCTGGGTTCCGATCTTGTGGCTCTCTGAGAGACAGAACTCATTTTGACACCCCCAAAAACTCAAAATTTAATTATAAAAGGCCCAAGAAGATTAATTTGAGTATTATAGCATAACTTGTAAATCATGTGTAGGAATTGCATGCCGTTAGTTCCCACAAGTCTAGTTGGTCATGTGTGAGGAGTTCCAGTCTCGTGCCTCTCCAAGTGTCGGAACTCGTTTCGACACTCCAAAACCTTAAAATTTAGTTATAAATGGCCTAAGGAGATTAATTTGCGTATTATCGCATAACTTTCAAACTGTGTGTAGGATATGCACGATGTTTGTTCCTACAAGTCTAGTTAGTCGTGTATAATGTGTGGGTTTCCGGTCTCGTGCCTCTCCAAGTGACTAGACTCATTTGGACACTCCAAAACATCAAAATTTAGTTATAAAAGGCCTAAGGAGATTAGTTTGAGTATTATCGCATAACTTGCAAATCGTGTGTAGAATATGCATGATGTTTGTTCTCACAAGTCTAGTTAGTCGTGTATTACGTGTGGGTTTTGGTCTCGTAAATCTCTGAGTGCCGGAACTTATTGTGACACCCCAAACCTCAAATTTAGTTATAGAAGGCCTAGGGAGATTAATTTGCACATTATCGCATTACATGCATGCCGTGTGTAGGATATGTTTGCAGTTTCTTCCCGCAAGTCTAGTTAGTCGTGTGTAATATGTGGGTTCCGGTCTCATGCCTCTCGGAGTGCTGGAACTCATTTTGACACTCCAAAGCCTCAAAATTTAGTTATAAAAGGCCTAAGGAGATTAATTTGAGTGTTATCTCATAACTTGTAAACTGTGTGTAGGATGTTAACGATGTTTTTTCCCGTAAGTCTAGTTAGTCGTGTATAATGTGTGTGTTCTGGTCTTGTGTCTCTCCGTGTGTTGGAACTCGTTTCGACACCCCAAAAACATAAAATTAAGATATAAAAGTCCTAAGGAGATTAATTTGGATATTATCGCAAAACCTATAAACCGTGTGTAAGATATGGACGACGTTTGTTACTGCAAGTCTAGTTAGTCTTGTGTAATGTGTGGGTTCCTGTATGGTGCCTCTCCAAGTGACGGGACTCATTTCGACACCCCAAAAACTCAAAATTTTGTTATAGAAGGCCTAAGGAGATTAGTTTGCGTACTATCGCATATCTTGCAAACCGTGTGTAGGATATGCATGCTGTTTGTTACCGCAAGTCTAGCTAGTTGTGTGATGTGTGGGTTCCAGCTTCGTGCCTCTCCGTGTGTCAGAAATCAACTCGTTTTGACACCTCAAAACCTCAAAATTTAGCTATAAAAGGACAAAGGAGATTAATTTGCGTAGTATAGCATCAGTTGCAAACCGTGTGTAGGATATGCATGATGTTTTTTCCCGCAAGTCTAGTTAGTCATTTGTAATGTGTGGGTTCTGGTCGCGTGCCTCTCCGAGAACCGACTCGTTTCAACACCTCAAAACCTCAAAATTTAGTTATAAAAGGCCAAAGGAGATTAATTTGCGTATTTTCGCATAACTTGCAAACCGTGTGTAGGATCTGCATGACGTTTGTACCTTCAGGTCTAGTTAGTCATGTGTGATGTGTGAGTTCCAGTCTCGAGCCTCTCTGAGTGCCGGTACTAGTTTCGACACCCCAAAATTTCAAATTTAGTTATAAATGGTCTAAGTAGATTGATTTGCATTTTATAGCATATCTTGCAAACCGTGTGTAGAATGTGCATTCTGTTTGTTCCCGAAAATCTAGTTATTCGTGTGTGATGTCTGGGTTCTGATATCGTGCCTCTTTGAGTGCCGGAACTCGTTTTGACACCCCAAAAACACAAAATTTAGTTATAAATTACCTAAGGAGATTAATTTGCGTATTATCGCTTAACTAGGAACCCGTGTGTAGCATATGCAAGCAGTTTGTTCCTACAAGTCTAGTTAGTCGTGTTTGATGTGTGGGTTCCGATCTTGTGCCTCTCAAAGTGCTGGAACTCATTTCTATACCCCAAAACCTCAAAATTTAGTTATAAATGGCCGAAGTAGATTGATTTGCATTTTATAGCATAACTTACAAACTGTGTGTGGGATGTACATGTCGTTTATTCCTGCAAATCTAGTTAGTCGTGTGTGATGTCTGGGTTCCGATCTCATGGTTCTCTAAGAGACGGAACTCATTTTGATACCCCAAAAACTGAAAATTTAGTTATAAAAGGCCCAAGAAGATTAATTTGAGTATTATAGCATAACTTGTAAATCATGTGTAGGAATTGCGTGCCGTTAGTTCCCACAAGTCTAGTTGGTCATGTGTGAGGAGTTCCAGTCTCGTGCCTCTCCAAGTGTCGGAACTCGTTTCGACACTCCAAAACCTCAAAATTTAGTTATAAATGTCCTAAGGAGATTAACTTGCGTATTATCGCATAACTTTCAAACCGTGTGTAGGATATGCTCGACGTTTGTTCCAACAAGTCTAGTTAGATGTGTGTAATGTGTGGGTTTCTGGTCTCGTGCCTCTCCAAGTGACTGGACTCATTTGGACACTCCAAAACATCAAAATTTAGTTATAAAAGGCCTAAGGAGATTAGTTTGAGTATTATCGCATAACTTGCAAACTGTGTATAATATGCATGATGTTTGTTCTCACATGTCTAGTTAGTCGTGTATGACATGTGGGTTTTGGTCTCGTAACTCTCCGTGTGCCAGAACTCATTTTGACACCCCAAAACCTCAAAATTTAGTTATAGAAGGCCTAAGGAGATTAATTTGCGTATTATCGCATGACATGCAAGCCGTGTGTAGGATATGTGTGCAGTTTCTTCCCGCAAGTCTAGTTAGTCGTGTGTAAAGTGTGGGTTCCGGTCTCATGCCTCTCAAAGTGCTGGAACTCATTTTGATATCCAAACCCTCAAAATTTAGTTATAAAAGGCCTAAGGAGATTAATTTGAGTGTTATCTCATAACTTGTAAACCGTGTGTAGGATGTGCACGATGTTTGTTCCTGTAAGTCTAGTTAGTCATGTATAATGTGTGTGTTCTGGTCTTGTGTCTCTCCGTGTGTTGCAACTCATTTCGACACCCCAAAAACATAAAATTAAGTTATAAAAGGCCTAAGGAGATTAATTTGCATATTATCGCAAAACTTATAAACCGTGTGTAAGATATGGACGACGTTTGTTACCGCAAGTCTAGTTAGTCTTGTGTAATGTGTGGGTTCCTGTCTGGTGCCTCTCCAAGTGACGGGACTCATTTCGACACCCCAAAAACTCAAAATTTTGTTATGGAAGGCTTAAGGAGATTAGTTTGCGTACTATCGCATACTTGCAAACCGTGTGTAGGATATGCATACCGTTTGTTCCCGCAAGTCTAGTTAGTTGTGTGTGATGTGTGGGTTCCAGCTTCGTGTCTCTCCGTGTGTCAGAACTCAACTCGTTTTGACACCGCAAAACTTCAAAATTTAGTTATAAAAGGACAAAGGAGATTAATTTGAGTAGTATAGCATCAGTTACAAACCGTGTGTAGGATATGCATTATGTTTTTTTTCTACAAGTCTAGTTAGTCGTTTTTAATGTGTGGGTTCTGGTCTCGTGCCTCTCCGAGAGCCGACTCGTTTCAACACCTCAAAACCTCAAAATTTAGTTATAAAAGGCCAAAGGAGATTAATTTGCGTATTATCGCATAACTTGCAAACTGTGTGTAGGATATGCATGACGTTTGTACCTTCAAGTCTAGTTAGTCATGTGTGATGTGTGAGTTCTGGTCTCGTGCCTCTCTGAGTGCCGGTACTCGTTTTGACACCCCAAAATTTCAAATTTAGTTATAAATGGCCTAAGTATTTTGATTTGCATTTTATAGCATATCATGCAAACCGTGTGTAGAATGTGCATTCTGTTTGTTCCCGAAAATCTAGTTATTCGTGTGTGATGTCTGGGTTCCGATCTCGTGCCTCTTTGAGTGCCGGAACTCGTTTTGACACCCCAAAAACACAAAATTTAGTTATAAATTGCCTAAGGAGATTAATTTACGTATTATCGTTTAACTAGGAACCCGTGTGTAACATATGCAAGCAGTTTGTTCCTACAAGTCTAGTTAGTCGTGTTTGATGTGTGGGTTCCGATCTTGTGCCTCTCAAAGTGCTGGAAGTCATTTATACACCCCAAAACCTCAAAATTTAGTTATAAATGGCCTAAGTAGATTGATTTGCATTTTATAGCATAACTTGCAAACCGTGTGTAGGATGTACATGTCGTTTATTCCTGCAAATCTAGTTAGTCGTGTGTGATGTCTGGGTTCCGATCTCTTGGCTCTCTGAGAGCCGGAACTCATTTTAACACCCCAAAAACTCAAAATTTAGTTATAAAAGCCCAAGAAGATTAATTTTAGTATTATAGCATAACTTGTAAATCCTGTGTAGGAATTGCGTGCCGTTAGTTCCCACAAGTCTAGTTGGTCATGTGTGAGGAGTTCCAGTCTCGTGCCTCTCTAAGTGTCGGAACTCGTTTCGACACTCCAAAACCTCAAAATTTAGTTATAAATGTCCTAAGGAGATTAATTTGCGTATTATCGCATAACGTTCAAACCGTGTGTAGGATATGCACGATGTTTGTTCCTACAAGTCTATTTAGTCGTGTGTAATGTGTGGGTTTCCGGTCTCGTGCCTCTCCAAGTGACTGGACTCATTTGGACACTCCAAAACATCAAAATTTAGTTATAAAAGGCCTAAGGAGATTAGTTTGAGTATTATCGCATAACTTGCAAACTATGTGTAGAATATGCATGATGTTTATTCTCAAAAGTCTAGTTTGTCGTGTATGACGTGTGGGTTTTGGTCTCGTAACTCTTCGAGTGCCAGAACTCATTTTGACACCCCAAAACCTTAAAATTTAGTTATAGAAGGCCTAAGGAGATTAATTTGCATATTATCGCTTGACATGCAAGCCGTGTGTAGGATATGTGTGTAGTTTCTTCCCGCAAGTCTAGTTAGTCGTGTGTAATGTGTGGGTTCTGGTCTCATGCCTCTCGGAGTGCTGGAACTCATTTTGACACTCCAAAGCCTCAAAATTTAGTTATAAAAGGCCTAAGGAGATTAATTTAAGTGTTATCTCATAACTTGTAAACCGTGTGTAGGATGTGCACGATGTTTGTTCCTGTAAGTCTAGTTAGTCGTGTATAATGTGTGTGTTCTGGTCTTGTGTCTCTCCGTGTGTTGCAACTCATTTTGACACCCCAAAAACATGAAATTAAGTTAAAAAAGTCCTAAGGAGATTAATTTGCATATTATCGCAAAACTTATAAACTGTGTGTAAGATATGGACGACGTTTGTTATCGCGAGTCTAGTTAGTCTTTTGTAATGTGTGGGTTCCTGTCTGGTGCCTCTCCAAGTGACGGGACTCATTTCGACACCCCAAAAGCTCAAAATTTTGTTATGGAAGGCTTAAGGAGATTAGTTTGCGTACTATCGCATATCTTGCAAACCGTGTGTAGGATATGCATACCGTTTGTTCCCGCAAGTCTAGCTAGTTGTGTGTGATGTGTGGGTTCCAGCTTCGTGCCTCTCCGTGTGTCGGAACTCAACTTGTTTTGACACTGCAAAACCTCAAACTTTAGTTATAAAAGGACAAAGGATATTAATTTGTGTAGTATAGCATCAGTTGCAAACCGTGTGTAGGATATGCATGATGTTTTTTTTTCCGCAAGTCTAGTTAGTCGTTTGTAATGTGTGGGTTCTGGTCTCGTGCCTCTTCAAGAGCCGACTCGTTTCTACACCCCAAAACCTCAAAATTTAGTTATAAAAGGCCAAAGGAGATTAATTTGCGTATTATCGCATAACTTGCAAACCGTGTGTAGGATATGCATGACGTTTGTATCTTCAAGTCTAGTTAGTCATGTGTGATGTGTGAGTTCCGGTCTCGTGCCTCTCTGAGTGCCAGTACTCGTTTTGACACCCCAAAATTTCAAATTTAGTTATAAATGGCCTAAGTAGATTGATTTGCATTTTATAGCATAACTTGCAAACCGTGTGTAGGATGTGCATTCTGTTTGTTCCCGAAAATCTAGTTATTCGTGTGATGTCTGGGCTCCGATCTCGTGCCTCTTTGAGTGCCGGAACTCGTTTTGACACCCCAAAAACACAAAATTTAGTTATAAATTGCCTAAGGAGATTAATTTGCGTATTATCGTTTAACTAGGAACCCGTGTGTAACATATGCAAGCAGTTTGTTCCTACAAGTCTAGTTAGTCGTGTTTGATGTGTGGGTTCCGATCTTGTGCCTCTCAAAGTGCTGGAACTCATTTATACACCCCAAAAGCTCAAAATTTAGTTATAGCATAACTTGCAAACCGTGTGTAGGATGTACATGTCGTTTATTCCTGCAAATCTAGTTAGTCGTGTGTGATGTCTGGGTTCCGATCTCGTGGCTCTCTGAGAGACGGAACTCATTTTGTCACCCCAAAAACTGAAAATTTAGTTATAAAAGGCCCAAGAAGATTAATTTGAGCATTATAGCATAACTTGTAAATCATGTGTAGGAATTGCGTGCCGTTAGTTCCCACAAGTCTAGTTGGTCATGTGTGAGGAGTTCCAGTCTCGTGCCTCTCCAAGTGTCGGAACTCGTTTCGACACTCCAAAACCTCAAAAATTAGTTATAAGTGGCCTAACGAGATTAATTTGCGTATTATCGCATAACATTCAAACCGTGTATAGGATATGCACGACGTTTGTTCCTATAAGTCTAGTTAGTCGTGCGTAATGTGTGGGTTTCTGGTCTAGTGCCTCTCCAAGTGCCTGGACTCATTTGGACACTTCAAAACATCAAAATTTAGTTATAAAAGGCCTAAGGAGATTAGTTTGAGTATTATCGCATTACTTGCAAACTGTGTGTAGAATATGCATGATGTTTGTTCTCACAAGTCTAGTTAGTCGTGTATGACATGTGGGTTTTGGTCTCGTAACTCTCCGTGTGCCAGAACTCATTTTGACACCCCAAAACCTCAAAATTTAGTTATAGAAGGCCTAAGGAGATTAATTTGCGTATTATCGCATGACATGCAAGCCGTGTGTAGGATATGTGTGCAGTTTCTTCCCGCAAGTCTAGTTAGTCGTTTGTAATGTGTGGGTTCTGGTTTCGTGCCTCTCCGAGAGCCGACTCGTTTCAACACCCCAAAATCTCAAAATTTAGTTATAAAAGGCCAAAGGAGATTAATTTGCATATTATCGCATAACTTGCAAACTGTGTGTAGGATATGCATGACGTTTGTACCTTCAAGTCTAGTTAGTCATGTGTGATGTGTGAGTTCTGGTCTCGTGCCTCTCTGAGTGCCGGTACTCGTTTTGACACCCCAAAATTTCAAATTTAGTTATAAATGGCCTAACTATTTTGATTTTCATTTTATAGCATATCTTGCAAACCGTGTGTAGGATGTACATTCAGTTTGTTCCCGAAAATCTAGTTATTCGTGTGTGATGTCTGGGTTCCGATCTCGTGGCTCTTTGAGTGCCGGAACTCGTTTTGACACCCCAAAAACACAAAATTTAGTTATAAATTGCCGAAGGAGATTAATTTGCGTATTATCGTTTAACTAGGAACCCGTGTGTAACATATGCAAGCAGTTTGTTCCTACAAGTCTAGTTAGTCGTGTTTGATGTGTGGGTTCCGATCTTGTGCCTCTCAAAGTGCTGGAACTCATTTGTACACCCCAAAACCTCAAAATTTAGTTATAAATGGCATAAGTAGATTGATTTGCATTTTATAGCATAGCTTGCAAACCGTGTGTAGGATGTACATGTCGTTTATTCCTGCAAATCTAGTTAGTCGTGTGTGATGTCTGGGTTCCGATCTCTTGGCTCTCTGAGAGCCGGAACTCATTTTAACACCCCAAAAACTCAAAATTTAGTTACAAAAGCCCAAGAAGATTAATTTGAGGATTATAGCATAACTTGTAAATCATGTGTAGGAATTGCGTGCCGTTAGTTCCCACAAGTCTAGTTGGTCATGTGTGAGGAGCTCCAGTCTCGTGCCTCTCTAAGTGTCGGAACTCGTTTCGACACTCCAAAACCTCAAAATTTAGTTATAAATGTCCTAAGGAGATTAATTTGCGTATTATCGCATAACGTTCAAACCGTGTGTAGGAAATGCACGATGTTTGTTCTTACAAGTCAATTTAGTCGTGTGTAATGTGTGGGTTTCCGGTCTCGTGCCTCTCCAAGTGACTGGACTCATTTGGACACTCCAAAACATCAAAATTTAGTTATAAAAGGCCTAAGGAGATTAGTTTGAGTATTATCGCATTACTTGCAAACTGTGTGTAGAATATGCACGATGTTTATTCTCACAAGTCTAGTTTGTCGTGTATGACGTGTGGGTTTTGGTCTCGTAACTCTTCGAGTGCCAGAACTCATTTTGACACCCCAAAACCTCAAAATTTAGTTATAGAAGGCCTAAGGAGATTAATTTGCATATTATCGCTTGACATGCAAGCCGTGTGTAGGATATGTTTGTAGTTTCTTCCCGCAAGTCTAGTTAGTCGTGTGTAATGTGTGGGTTCTGGTCTCATGCCTCTCGGAGTGCTGGAACTCATTTTGACAATCCAAAGCCTCAAAATTTAGTAATAAAAGGCCTAAGGAGATTAATTTAAGTATTATCTCATAACTTGTAAACCGTGTGTAGGATGTGCACGATGTTTGTTCCTGTAAGTCTAGTTAGTCGTGTATAATGTGTGTGTTCTGGTCTTGTGTCTCTCCGTGTGTTGCAACTCATTTTGACACCCCAAAAACATGAAATTAAGTTATAAAAGTCCTAAGGAGATTAATTTGCATATTATCGCAAAACTTATAAACTGTGTGTAAGATATGGACGACGTTTGTTATCGAGAGTCTAGTTAGTCTTTTGTAATGTGTGGGTTCCTGTCTGGTGCCTCTCCAAGTGACGGGACTCATTTCGACACTCCAAAAACTCAAAATTTTATTATGGAAGGCTTAAGGAGATTAGTTTGTGTACTATCGCATATCTTGCAAACCGTGTGTAGGATATGCATTCCGTTTGTTCCCGCAAGTCTAGCTTGTTGTGTGTGATGTGTGGGTTCCAGCTTCGTGCCTCTCCGTTTGTCAAAACTCAACTCGTTTTGACACCGCAAAACCTCAAACTTTAGTTATAAAAGGACAAAGGAGATTAATTTGCGTAGTATAGCATCAGTTGCAAACCGTGTGTAGGATATGTATGATGTTTTTTTTTCCGCAAGTCTAGTTAGTCGTTTGTAATGTGTGGGTTCTGATCTCGTGCCTCTTCGAGAGTCGACTCGTTTCTACACCCCAAAACCTCAAAATTTAGTTATATAAGGCCAAAGGAGATTAATTTGCGTTTTATCGAATAACTTGCAAACCGTGTGTAGGATATGCATGATGTTTGTATCTTCAAGTCTAGTTAGACATGTGTGATGTGTGAGTTCCGGTCTCGTGCCTCTCTGAGTGCCAGTACTCGTTTTGACACCCCAAAATTTCAAATTTAGTTAAAAATGGCCTAAGTAGATTGATTTGCATTTTATAGCATAACTTGCAAACCGTGTGTAGGATGTGCATTCTGTTTGTTCCCGAAAATCTAGTTATTCGTGTGTGATGTCTGGGTTCCGATCTCGTGCCACTTTGAGTGCCGGAACTCGTTTTGACACCCCAAAAACTCAAAATTTAGTTATAAATTGCCTAATGAGATTAATTTGCGTATTATCGCTTAACTAGGAAACCTTATGTAGCATATGCAAGCAGTTTGTTCCTACAAGTCTAGTTAGGCGTGTTTGATGTTTGGGTTCCGATCTTGTGCCTCTCAATGTGCTGGAACTCATTTCTACACCCCAAAACCTCAAAATTTAGTTATAAATGGCCTAAGTAGATTGATTTGTATTTTATAGCATAACTTGCAAACCGTGTGTAGGATGTACATGTCGTTTATTCCTGCAAATCTAATTAGTCGTGTGTGATGTCTGGGTTCCGATCTCGTGGCTGTCTGAGAGACGGAACTCATTTTGACACCCCAAAAACTGAAATTTTAGTTATAAAGGCCCAAGAAGAATAATTTGAGTATTATAGCATAACTTGTAAATCATGTATAGGAATTGCGTGCCATTAGTTCCCACAAGTCTAGTTGGTCATGTGTGAGGAGTTCCAGTCTCGTGCCTCTCCAAGTGTCGGAACTCGTTTCGACACTCCAAAACCTCAAAATTTAGTTATAAGTGGCCCAACGAGATTAATTTGCGTATTATCGCATAACATTCAAACAGTGTGTAGGATATGCACGACGTTTGTTCCTACAAGTCTAGTTAGTCGTGCGTAATGTGTGGGTTTCCGGTCTCGTGCCTCTCCAAGTAACTGGACTCATTTGGACACTCCAAAACATCAAAATTTAGTTATAAAAGGCCTAATGAGATTATTTTGAGTATTATCGCATAACTTGCAAACTGTGTGTAGAATATGCATGATGTTTATTCTCACAAGTCTAGTTAGTCGTGTATGACGTGTGGGTTTTGGTCTCGTAACTCTCCGAGTGCCAGAACTCATTTTGACACCCCAAAACCTCAAAATTTAGTTATAGAAGGCCTAAGGAGATTAATTTGCGTATTATCGCTTGACATGCAAGCCGTGTGTAGGATATGTGTGCAGTTTCTTCCCGCAAGTCTAGTTAGTCGTGTGTAATGTGTGGGTTCTAGTCTCATGCCTCTCAGAGTGCTGGAACTCATTTTGACACTCCAAAGCCTCAAAATTTAGTTATAAAAGGCCTAAGGAGATTAATTTAAGTGTTATCTCATAACTTGTAAACCGTGTGTAGGATGTGCACGGTGTTTGTTCCTGTAAGTCTAGTTAGTCGTGTATAATGTGTGTGTTCTGGTCTTGTGTCTCTCCATGTGTTGCAAATCATTTTGACACCCCAAAAACATAAAATTAAGTTATAAAAGTCCTAAGGAGATTAATTTGCATGTTATCGCAAAACTTATAAACTGTGTGTAAGATATTGACGACGTTTGTTACCGCGAGTCTAGTTAGTCTTTTGTAATGTGTGGGTTCCTCTCTAGTGCCTCTCCAAGTGACGGGACTCATTTCGACACCCCAAAAACTCAAAATTTTGTTATGGAAGGCTTAAGGAGATTAGTTTGCGTACTATCGCATATCTTGCAAACCGTGTGTAGGATACGCATACCGTTTGTTCCCGCAAGTCTAGCTAGTTGTGTGTGATGTGTGGGTTCCAGCTTCGTGCCTCTCCGTGTGTCAGAACTCAACTCGTTTTGACACCGCAAAACCTCAAACTTTAGTTATAAAAGGACAAAGTAGATTAATTTGCGTAGTATAGCATCCGTTGCAAACCGTGTGTAGGATATGCATGATGTTTTTTTTTTCCACAAGTCTAGTTAGTTGTTTGTAATGTGTGGGTTCTGGTCTCGTGCCTCTTCGAGAACCGACTCGTTTCTACACCCCAAAACCTCAAAATTTAGTTATAAAAGGCCAAAGGAGATTAATTTGCGTATTATCGCATAACTTGCAAACCGTGTGTAGGATATGCATGACGTTTGTATCTTCAAGTCTAGTTAGTCATGTGTGATGTGTGAGTTCCGGTCTCGTGCCTCTCTGAGTGCCGGTACTCGTTTTGACACCCCAAAATTTCAAATTTAGTTATAAATGGCCTAAGTAGATTGATTTGCATTTTATAGCATAACTTGCAAACCGTGTGTAGGATGTGCATTCTGTTTTTTTCCGAAAATCAAGTTATTCGTGTGTGATGTCTGGGTTCCGATTTCATGCCTCTTTGAGTTCCGGAACTCGTTTTGACACCCCAAAAACTCAAAATTTAGTTATAAATTGCCTAATGAGATTAATTTGCGTATTATCGCTTAACTAGGAAACCTTGTGTTGAATATGTAAGCAGTTTGTTCCTATAAGTCTAGTTAGGCGTGTTTGATGTGTGGGTTCCGATCTTGTGCCTCTCAATGTGCTGGAACTTATTTCTACACCCCAAAACCTCGAAATTTAGTTATAAATGGCCTAAGTAGATTGATTTGCATTTTATAGCATAACTTGCAAACCGTGTGTAGGATGTACATGTCGTTTATTGCTGCAAATCTAGTTAGTCGTGTGTGATGTCTGGGTTCCGATCTTGTGGCTCTCTGAGAGACGGAACTCATTTTGACACCCCAAAAACTAAAAATTTAGTTATAAAAGGCCCAAGAAGATTAATTTGAGTATTATAGCAAAACTTGTAAATCATGTGTAGGAATTGCGTGCCGTTAGTTCCCACAAGTCTAGTTGGTCATGTGTGAGGAGTTCCAGTCTCGTGCCTCTCCAAGTGTCGGAACTCGTTTCGACACTCCAAAACCTCAAAATTTAGTTATAAGTGGCCCAACGAGATTAATTTGCGTATTATCGCATAACATTCAAACCGTGTGTAGGATATGCACGACGTTTGTTCCTACAAGTCTAGTTAGTCGTGCGTAATGTGTGGGTATCCGGTCTCGTGCCTCTCCAAGTGACTGGACTCATTTGGACACTCCAAAACATTAAAATTTAGTTATAAAAGGCCTAAGGAGATTAGTTTGAGTATTATCGCATAACTTGCAAACTGTGTGTAGAATATGCATGATGTTTATTCTCACAAGTCTAGTTAGTCGTGTATGACGTGTGGGTTTTGGTCTCGTAACTCTCCGAGTGCCAGAACTCATTTTGACACCCCAAAACCTCAAAATTTAGTTATAGAAGGCCTAAGGAGATTAATTTGCGTATTATCGCTTGACATGCAAGCCGTGTGTAGGATATGTGTGCAGTTTCTTCCCGCAAGTCTAGTTAGTCGTGAGTAATGTGTGGGTTCTAGTCTCATGCCTCTCAGAGTGCTGGAACTCATTTTGACACTCCAAAGCCTCAAAATTTAGTTATAAAAGGCCTAAGGAGATTAATTTAAGTGTTATCTCATAACTTGTAAACTGTGTGTAGGATGTGCACGATGTTTGTTCCTGTAATTCTAGTTAGTCGTGTATAATGTGTGTGTTCTGGTCTTGTGTCTCTCCGTGTGTTGTAACTCATTTTGAAACCCCAAAAACATAAAATTAAGTTATAAAAGTCCTAAGGAGATTAATTTGCATATTATCGCAAAACTTATAAACTGTCTGTAAGATATGGATGACGTTTGTTACCGCGAGTCTAGTTAGTCTTTTGTAATGTGTGGGTTCCTGTCTGGTGCCTCTCCAACTGACGGGACTCATTTCGACACCCCAAAAACTCAAAATTTTGTTATGGAAGGCTTAAGGAGATTAGTTTGCATACTATCGCATATCTTGCAAACCGTGTGTAGGATATGCATACCGTTTGTTCCCGCAAGTCTAGCTAGTTGTGTGTGATGTGTGGGTTCCAGCTTCGTGCCTCTCCTTGTGTCAGAACTCAACTTGTTTTGACACCGCAAAACCTCAAACTTTAGTTATAAAAGGATAAAGGAGATTAATTTGCGTAGTATAGCATCAGTTGCAAACCGTGTGTAGGATATGCATGATGTTTTTTTTTTCCGCAAGTCTAGTTAGTCGTTTGTAATGTGTGGGTTCTGGTCTCGTGCCTCTTCGAGAGCCGACTCGTTTCCACACCCCAAAACCTGAAAATTTATTTATAAAAGGCCAAAGGAGATTAATTTGCGTATTATCGCATAACTTGCAAACCGTGTGTAGGATATGCATGACGTTTGTACCTTCAGGTCTAGATAGTCATGTGTGATATGTGAGTTCTAGTCTCGTGCCTCTTTGAGTACCGATACTCGTTTCTATACCCCAAAACCTCGAAATTTAGTTATAAATGGCCTAAGTAGATTGATTTGCATTTTATAGCATAACTTGCAAACCGTGTGTAGGATGTAGATTCTGTTTGTTCCCGAAAATCTAGTTATTCGTGTGTGATGTCTGGGTTCCGATATCGTGCCTCTTTGAGTGCCAGAACTCGTTTTGACACCCCAAAAATACAAAATTTAGTTATAAATTGCCTAAGGAGATTAATTTATGTATTATCGCTTAACTAGGAACCCGTGTGTAGCATATGCAAGCAGTTTGTTACTGCAAGTCTAGTTAGTCGTGTTTGATGTGTGGGTTCCGTTCTTGTGCCTCTCGATGTGCTGGAACTCATTTCTACACCCCAAAACCTCAAAATTTAGTTATAAATGGCCTAAGTAGATTGATTTGCATTTTATAGCATAACTTGCAAACCGTGTGTAGGATGTACATGTCGTTTATTCCTACAAATCTAGTTAGTCGTGTGTTATGTCTGGGTTCAGATCTCGTGGCTCTCAGAGAGACGAAACTCATTTTGACACCCCAAAATCTCAAAATTTAGTTATAAAAGGCCCAAGAAGATTAATTTGAGTATTATAGCATAACTTGTAAATCATGTGTAGGAATTGCGTGCCGTTAGTTCCCACAAGTCTAGTTGGTCATGTGTGAGGAGTTCCAGTCTCGTGCCTCTCCAAGTGTCGAAACTCGTTTTGACACTCCAAATCCTCAAAATTTAGTTATAAGTGGCCTAAGGAGATAAATTTGCGTATTATCGCATAACTTTCAAACCGTGTGTAGGATATGGATGACGTTTGTTCCTACAAGTCTAGTTAGTCGTGTGTAATGTGTGGGTTTCCGGTCTCGTGCCTCTTCAAGTGACTGGACTCATTTGGACACTCCAAAACATCAAAATTTAGTTATAAAAGGCCTAAGGAGATTAGTTTGAGTATTAACGCATAACTTGCAAACTGTGTGTAGAATATGCATGATGATTGTTCTCACAACTCTAGTTAGTCGTGTATGACGTGTGGGTTTTGGTCTCGTAACTCTCCGAGTGCCAGAACTCATTTTGACACCCCAAAACCTCAAAATTTAGTTATAGAAGGCCTAAGGATATTAATTTGCGTATTATCGCATGACATGCAAGCTGTGTGTAGGATATGTGTTCAGTTTCTTCCCGCAAGTCTAGTTAGTCGTGTGTAATGTGTGGGTTCCGGTCTCATGCCTCTCAGAGTGCTGGAACTCATTTTGACACTCCAAAGCCTCAAAATTTAGTTATAAAAGGCCTAAGGAGATTAATTTGAGTGTTATCTCATAACTTGTAAACCGTGTGTAGGATGTGCACGATGTTTGTTCCTGCAAGTCTAGTTAGTCCTGTATAATGTGTGTGTTCTTGTCTTGTGTCTCTCCGTGTGTTGGAACTCATTTCGACACCCCAAAAACATAAAATTGAGTTATAAAAGTCCTAAGAAGATTAATTTGCATATTATCGCAAAACTTATAAACCGTGTGTAAGATATGTACGATGTTTGTTACCGCAAGTCTAGTTAGTCTTGTGTAATGTGTGGGTTCCTGTCTGGTGCCTCTCCAAGTGACGGGACTAATTTCGACACCCCAAAAACTCAAAATTTTGTTATGGAAGGCCTAAGGAGATTAGTTTGCGTACTATCGCATATCTTGCAAACTGTGTGTAGGATATGCATACCGTTTGTTCCCACAAGTCTAGCTAGTTGTGTGTGATGTATGGGTTCCAGCTTCGTGCCTCTCCGTGTGTTAGAACTCAACTCGTTTTGACATCGCAAAACCTCAAAATTTAGTCATAAAAGGACAAAGGAGATGAATTTGCGTAGTATAGCATCAGTTGCATACCGTGTGTAGGATATGCATGATGTTTTTTTTCCGCAACTCTAGTTTGTCGTTTGTAATGTGTGGGTTCTGGTCTCTTGCCTCTTCGAGAGCCGACTCGTTTCAACACCCCAAAACCTCAAAATTTATTTATAAAAGGCCAAAGGAGATTAATTTGCGTATTATCGCATAACTTGCAAACCGTGTGTAGGATATGCATGACGTTTGTACCTTCAGGTCTAGTTAGTCATGTGTGATGTATGAGTTCCAGTCTCGTGCCTCTCTGAGTGCCGGTACTCATTTTGACACCCCAAAATTTCAAATTTAGTTATAAATGGCCTAAGTAGATTGATTTGCATTTTATAGCATAACTTGCAAACCGTGTGTAGGATGTGCATTTTGTTTGTTCCCGAAAATCTAGTTATTCGTGTGTGATGTCTGGGTTCCGATCTCATGCCTCTTTGAGTGCCGGAGCTCGTTTTGACACCCCAAAAACTCAAAATTTAGTTATAGATTGCCTAATGAAATTAATTTGCGTATTATCGCTTAACTAGGAAACCTTGTGTAGCATATGCAAGCAGTTTGTTCCTACAAGTCTAGTTAGGCGTGTTTGATGTGTGGGTTCTGATCTTGTGCCTCTCAATGTGCTGGAACTCATTTCTACACCCCAAAACCTCGAAATTTAGTTATAAATGGCCTAAGTAGATTGATTTGCATTTTATAGCATAACTTGCAAACCGTGTGTAGGATGTACATTCTGTTTGTTCCCGAAAATCTAGTTATTCGTGTGTGATGTCTGGGTTCCGATATCGTGCCTCTTTGAGTGCCAGAACTCGTTTTGACACCCCAAAAATACAAAATTTAGTTATAAATTGCCTAAGGAGATTAATTTACGTATTATCGCTTAACTAGGAACCCGTGTGTAGCATATGCAAGCAGTTTGTTACTGCAAGTCTAGTTAGTCGTGTTTGATGTGTGGGTTCCGTTCTTGTGCCTCTCGATGTGCTGGAACTCATTTCTACACCCCAAAACCTCAAAATTTAGTTATAAATGGCCTAAGTAGATTGATTTGCATTTTATAGCATAACTTGCAAACCGTGTGTAGGATGTACATGTCGTTTATTCCTGCAAATCTAGTTAGTCGTGTGTTATGTCTGGGTTCAGATCTCGTGGCTCTCAGAGAGACGAAACTCATTTTGACACCCCAAAATCTCAAAATTTAGTTATAAAAGGCCCAAGAAGATTAATTTGAGTATTATAGCATAACTTGTAAATCATGTGTAGGAATTGCGTGCCGTTAGTTCCCACAAGTCTAGTTGGTCATGTGTGAGGAGTTCCAGTCTCGTGCCTCTCCAAGTGTCGAAACTCGTTTTGACACTCCAAATCCTCAAAATTTAGTTATAAGTGGCCTAAGGAGATAAATTTGCGTATTATCGCATAACTTCAAACCGTGTGTAGGATATGGATGACGTTTGTTCCTACAAGTCTAGTTAGTCGTGTGTAATGTGTGGGTTTCCGGTCTCGTGCCTCTTCAAGTGACTGGACTCATTTGGACACTCCAAAACATCAAAATTTAGTTATAAAAGGCCTAAGGAGATTAGTTTGAGTATTAACGCATAACTTGCAAACTGTGTGTAGAATATGCATGATGATTGTTCTCACAACTCTAGTTAGTCGTGTATGACGTGTGGGTTTTGGTCTCGTAACTCTCCGAGTGCCAGAACTCATTTTGACACCCCAAAACCTCAAAATTTAGTTATAGAAGGCCTAAGGATATTAATTTGCGTATTATCGCATGACATGCAAGCTGTGTGTAGGATATGTGTTCAGTTTCTTCCCGCAAGTCTAGTTAGTCGTGTGTAATGTGTGGGTTCCGGTCTCATGCCTCTCAGAGTGCTGGAACTCATTTTGACACTCCAAAGCCTCAAAATTTAGTTATAAAAGGCCTAAGGAGATTAATTTGAGTGTTATCTCATAACTTGTAAACCGTGTGTAGGATGTGCACGATGTTTGTTCCTGCAAGTCTAGTTAGTCCTGTATAATGTGTGTGTTCTTGTCTTGTGTCTCTCCGTGTGTTGGAACTCATTTCGACACCCCAAAAACATAAAATTGAGTTATAAAAGTCCTAAGAAGATTAATTTGCATATTATCGCAAAACTTATAAACCGTGTGTAAGATATGTACGATGTTTGTTACCGCAAGTCTAGTTAGTCTTGTGTAATGTGTGGGTTCCTGTCTGGTGCCTCTCCAAGTGACGAGACTAATTTCGACACCCCAAAAACTCAAAATTTTGTTATGGAAGGCCTAAGGAGATTAGTTTGCGTACTATCGCATATCTTGCAAACTGTGTGTAGGATATGCATACCGTTTGTTCCCACAAGTCTAGCTAGTTGTGTGTGATGTATGGGTTCCAGCTTCGTGCCTCTCCGTGTGTTAGAACTCAACTCGTTTTGACATCGTAAAACCTCAAAATTTAGTCATAAAAGGACAAAGGAGATGAATTTGCGTAGTATAGCATCAGTTGCATACCGTGTGTAGGATATGCATGATGTTTTTTTTCCGCAACTCTAGTTAGTCGTTTGTAATGTGTGGGTTCTGGTCTCTTGCCTCTTCGAGAGCCGACTCGTTTCAACACCCCAAAACCTCAAAATTTATTTATAAAAGGCCAAAGGAGATTAATTTGCGTATTATCGCATAACTTGCAAACCGTGTGTAGGATATGCATGACGTTTGTACCTTCAGGTCTAGTTAGTCATGTGTGATGTATGAGTTCCAGTCTCGTGCCTCTCTGAGTGCCGGTACTCATTTTGACACCCCAAAATTTCAAATTTAGTTATAAATGGCCTAAGTAGATTGATTTGCATTTTATAGCATAACTTGCAAACCGTGTGTAGGATGTGCATTTTGTTTGTTCCCAAAAATCTAGTTATTCGTGTGTGATGTCTGGGTTCCGATCTCATGCCTCTTTGAGTGCCGGAACTCGTTTTGACACCCCAAAAACTCAAAATTTAGTTATAGATTGCCTAATGAAATTAATTTGCGTATTATCGCTTAACTAGGAAACCTTGTGTAGCATATGCAAGCAGTTTGTTCCTACAAGTCTAGTTAGGCGTGTTTGATGTGTGGGTTCCGATCTTGTGCCTCTCAATGTGCTGGAACTCATTTCTACACCCCAAAACCTCGAAATTTAGTTATAAATGGCCTAAGTAGATTGATTTGCATTTTATAGCATAACTTGCAAACCATGTGTAGGATGTACATGTCGTTTATTCCTGCAAATCTAGTTAGTCGCGTGTGATGTCTGGGTTCCGATCTCGTGGCTCTCTGATAGACGGAACTCATTTTGACACCCCAAAAACTCAAAATTTAGTTATAAAAGGCCCAAGAAGATTAATTTGAGTATTATAGCATAACTTGTAAATCATGTGTCGGAATTGCATGCCGTTAGTTCCCACAAGTCTAGTTGGTCATGTGTGAGGAGTTCCAGTCTCGTGCCTCTCCAAGTGTCGGAACTCGTTTCGACACTCCAAAACCTCAAAATTTAGTTATAAGTGGCCTAATGAGATTAATTTGCGTATTATCGCATAACATTCAAACCGTTTGTAGGATATGCACGACGTTTGTCCCTACAAGTCTAGTTAGTCGTGTGTAATGTGTGGGTTTCCGGTCTCGTGCCTCTCCAAGTGACTGGACTCATTTGGACACTCCAAAACATCAAAATTTAGTTATAAAAGGCCTAATGAGATTAGTTTGAGTATTATCGCATAACTTGCAAACTGTGTGTAGAATATGCATGATGATTGTTCTCACAACTCTAGTTAGTCTTGTATGACGTGTGGGTTTTTGTCTCATAACTCTCCGAGTGGCAGAACTCGTTTTGACACCCCAAAACCTCAAAATTTAGTTATAGAAGGCCTAAGGAGATTAATTTGCGTATTATCGCATGACATGCAAGCCGTGTGTAGGATATGTGTGCAGTTTCTTCCCGCAAGTCTAGTTAGTCGTGTGTAATGTGTGGGTTCTGGTCTCATGCCTCTCAGAGTGCTGGAACTCATTTTGGCACTCCAAAGCCTCAAAATTTAGTTATAAAAGGCCTAAGGAGATTAATTTGAGTGTTATCTCATAACTTGTAAACCGTGTATAGGATGTGCACGATGTTTGTTCCTACAAGTCTAGTTAGTCCTGTATAATGTGTGTGTTCTGGTCTTGTGTCTCTCCGTGTGTTGGAACTCGTTTCGACACCCCAAAAACCTAAAATTAAGTTATAAAAGTCCTAAGGAGATTAATTTGCATATTATCGCAAAACTTATAAACCGTGTGTAAGATATGTTCGACGTTTGTTACCGCAAGTCTAGTTAGTCTTATGTAATGTGTGGGTTCCTGTCTGGTGCCTCTCTAAGTGACGGGACTCATTTCGACACCCAAAAAACTCAAAATTTTGTTATGGAAGACCTAAGGAGATTAGTTTGCCTAATATCGCATGTCTTGCAAACCGTGTGTAGGATATGCATTCCGTTTGTTCCCGCAAGTCTAGCTAGTTGTGTGTGATGTGTGGGTTCCAGCTTCGTGCCTCTTCGTGTGTCAGAACTCAACTCGTTTTGACACCGCAAAACCTCAAAATTTAGTTATAAAAGGACAAAGGAGATTAATTTGCGTAGTATAGCATCAGTTTCAAACCGTGTGTAGGAAATGCATGATGTTTTTTTTCCGCAAGTCTAGTTAGTCGTTTGTAATGTGTGGGTTTTGGTCTCATGCCTCTTCGAGAGCCAACTCGTTTCAACACCCCAAAACCTCAAAATTTTGTTATAAAAGGCCAGAGGAGATTAATTTGCGAATTATCGCATAACTTGCAAACCGTGTGTAGGATATGCATGACGTTTGTATCTTCAAGTCTAGTTAGTCATGTGTGATGTGTGAGTTCCGGTCTCGTGCCTCTCTGAGTGCCGGTACTCATTTTGACACCCCAAAATTTCAAATTTAGTTATAAATGGCCTAAGTAGATTGATTTGCATTTTATAGCATAACTTGCAAACCGTGTGTAGGATATGCATTCTGTTTGTTCCCGAAAATCTAGTTATTCGTGTGTGATGTCTGGGTTCCGATCTCGTGCCTCTATGAGTGCCGGAACTCGTTTTGACACCCAAAAAACTCAAAATTTAGTTATAAATTGCCTAATGAGACTAATTTGCGTATTATCGCTTAACTAGGAAACCTTGTGTAGCATATGCAAGCAGTTTGTTCCTACAAGTCTAGTTAGGTGTGTTTGATGTGTGGGTTCCGATCTTGTGCCTCTCAATGTGCTGGAACTCATTTCTACACCCCAAAACCTCGAAATTTAGTTATAAATGGCCTAAGTAGATTGATTTGCATTTTATAGCATAACTTGCAAACCATGTGTAGGATGTACATGTCGTTTATTCCTGCAAATCTAGTTAGTCGTGTGTGATGTCTGGGTTCCGATCTCGTGGCTCTCTGAGAGACGGAACTCATTTTGGCACCCCAAAAACTGAAAATTTAGTTATAAAAGGCCCAAGAAGATTAATTTGAGTATTATAGCATAACTTGTAAATCATGTGTAGGAATTGTGTGCCGTTAGTTCCCACAAGTCTAGTTGTTCATGTGTGAGGAGTTCCAGTCTCGTGCCTCTCCAAGTGTCGGAACTCGTTTTGACACTCCAAAACCTCAAAATTTAGTTATAAATGGCCTAAGGAGATTAATTTGAATATTATCGCATAACTTTCAAACCGTGTGTAGGATATGCACGACGTTTGTTCCTACAAGTCTAGTTAGTCGTGTGTAATGTGTGGGTTTCTGGTTTCGTGCTTCTCTAACTGACTGGACTCATTTGAACACTCCAAAACATCAAAATTTAGTTATAAAAGGCCTAAGGATATTAGTTTGAGTTTTATTGCATGACTTGCAAACCGTGTGTAGAATATGCATGATGTTTGTTCTCACAAGTCTAGTTAGTCGTGTATGACGTGTGGGTTTTGGTCTCGTAGCTCTCCGAGTGCCGTAACTCATTTTGACACCCCAAAACCTCAAAATTTAGTTATAGAAGGCCTAAGGAGATTAATTTGCGTATTATCGCATGACATGCAAGCCGTGTATAGGATATGTGTGCAGTTTCTTCCCGCAAGTCTAGTTAGTCGTGTGTAATGTGTGGGTTCCGGTCTCATGCCTCTCAGAGTGCTGGAACTCATTTTGACACTCCAAAGCCTCAAAATTTAGTTATAAAAAGGCCTAAGGAGATTAATTTGAGTGTTATCTCATAACTTGTAAACCGTGTGTAGGATGTGAATGATGTTTGTCCCTGTAAGTCTAGTTAGTCGTGTATAATATGTGTGTTCTGGTCTTGTGTCTCTCCGTGTGTTGGAACTCGTTTCGACATCCCAAAAACATAAAATTAAGTTATAAAAGTCCTAAGGAGATTAATTTGCATATTATCGCAAAACTTATAAACCGTGTGTAAGATATGGACGACGTTTGTTACTGCAAGTCTAGTTAGTCTTGTGTAATGTGTGGGTTCCTGTCTCGTGCATCTCCAAGTGACGGGACTCATTTCGACACCCCAAAAACTCAAAATTTTGATACGGAAGGCCTAAGGATATTAGTTTGCGTACTATCGCAAATCTTGCAAACCGTGTGTAGAATATGCATGCCGTTTGTTCCCGCAAGTCTAGCTAGTTGTGTGTGATGTGTGGGTTCCAGGTTCGTGCCTCTCCGTGTGTCAGAACTCAACTCATTTTGACACCGCAAAACCTCAAAATTTAGTTATAAAAGGACTAAGGAGATTAATTTGTGTAGTATAGCATCAGTTGCAAACCGTGTGTAGGATATGCATGACGTTTTTTCCCGTAAGTCTAGTTAGTCGTTTGTAATGTGTGGGTTCTGGTCTCGTGCCTCTCCGAGAGCCGACTCGTTTCAACACCCCAAAACCTTAAAATTTCGTTATAAAAGGCCAAAGGAGATTAATTTGTGTATTATCTCATAACTTGCAAACCGTGTGTAGGATATGCATGACGTTTGTACCTTCAAGTCTAGTTAGTCATGTGTAATGTGTGAGTTCCGGACTCGTGCCTCTCTGAGTGCCGGTACTCGTTTTGACACCCCAAAATTTCAAATTTAGTTATAAATGGGCTAAGTAGATTGATTTGCATTTTATAGCATAACTTGCAAACCGTGTGTAGGATGTGCATGCCGTTTGTTCCCGCAAGTCTAGTTAGTTGTGTGTGATGTGTGGGTTCCACTTTCGGGCCTCTCTGAGTGTCAGAACTCGTTTTGACACCGCAAAACCTCAAAATTATAGTTATAAAAGGCCTAAGGAGATTAATTTGTATACTATAGCATCAGTTGCAAACCGTGTGTAGGATATGCATGACGTTTATTCCCACAAGTCTAGTTAGTCATTTGTAATGTGTGTTCGGGTCTCGTGCCTCTTCGAGAGCCGACTCGTTTCAACACCCCAAAACCTCAAAATTTAGTTATAAAAGGCCAAAGGAGATTAATTTGTGTATTATCTCATAACTTGCAAACCGTGTGTAGGATATGCATGACATTTGTACCTTCAAGTCTAGTTAGTTGTGTGTGATGTGTGAGTTCCGGTCTCGTGCCTCTCTGAGTGCCGGAACTCGTTTTGACACCCCAAAATCTCAAATTTAGTTATAAATGGCCTAAGTAGATTGATTTGCATTTTATTGCATAACTTGCAAACCGTGTGTATGATGTGCATACCGTTTGTTCCCAAAAATCTACTTTGTCGTGTGTGATGTCTGGGTTCCGATCTCGTGCCTCTTTGAGTGCCGAAACTCGTTTTGACACCCCAAAAACTCAAAATTTAGTTATAAAAGGTCTAAGAAGATTAATTTTAGCATTTTCGCATAACTTGCAAACCATGTGTCGGAATTGCGTGTCGTTAGTTCCCACAAGTCTAGTTGGTCATGTGTGAGGTGTTATAGTCTCATACCTCTCTGAGTGTCGGAACTCGTTTCGACACCCCAAAACCTCAAAAGTTAGTTATAAAAGGCCTAAGGAGATTAATTTGCGTATTTTCGCAAAACATGCAAACCGTGTGCAAGATATGCACAACATTTGTTCCTGCAAGTCTAGTTAGTCGTGTGTAATGTCTGGGTTCCAGCTTCGTGCCTCTCTGAGTACCAGAACTCGTTTTGACACCGCAAAAACCTCAAATTTAGTTATAAAAGGCCTAAGGAGATTAATTTGTGTATTATAGCATCACTTGTAAATCATGTTTAGGACATGCATGACATTTATTACCGCAAGTTTAGTTAGTCATTTGTAATGTGTGAGTTCTGGTCTTGTGCCTTTCTAACAGCCGACTCGTTTTGACACCCCAAAACCTCAAAATTTAGTTATAAAAGGCCTAAGGAGATTAATTTGCATATTATCGCATAACTTGCAAACCGTGTGTAGGATATGCATGACGTTTGGTCCTGCAAGTCTAGTTAGTCGTGTGTGATGTGTGGGTTCCAGTTTCGTGCCTCTCTGAGTGCCGAAACTCGTTTTGACATACCAAAACCTCAAAGTTTAGTTATAAATGGCCTAAGTAGATTGATTTGCATTTTATAGCATAACTTGCAAACTGTGTGTAGGATGTGCATGTCATTTATTCCTAAAAATCTAGTTAGTCATGTTTGAGGTGTGGGTTTTGTTCTCGTGCCTCTCCGAGTGCCAAAACTCGTTTTGACACCCCAAAATCTCAAAATTTAGTTATAAAATGCCTAAGGAGATTGATTTGCTTATTAAAGCATAACTTGAAAGTCGTGTGTAGGATGTGCATGCCGTTTGTTTGTACAATTCTAGTTAGTAGTGTATGAGGTGTGGGTTCCGGCCTCGTGCTTCTCCGAGTGCCGGAAGTTGTTTCGACACCGCAAAACATCAAAATTTGGTTATAAACGGCCTAAGGCGATTAATTTGCGTATTTTAGCATAACTTGCAAAACCTGTGTAGGATGTGCATGCCGTTTGTTTCCATAAATCTAGTTAATCGTGTGTCATGTGTGGGTTCCGCCTCGTACCTCTCCGAGTGTCAGAACTTGTTTCGACACCGCAAAACCTCAAATTTTGGTTATAAAAGGCTTAAGGAGATTAATTTGCATGTTATAGCATAACTTGCAAACCTTGTGTAGGATGTGCATGCCACTTTTTTCCATAAATCTAGTTAGTCGTGTGTCAGGTGTGGGTTCTAGCCTAGTGCCTTTCAGAGTGCGGGAACTCATTTCGACACTCCAAAGCCTCAAAATTTAGTTATAAAAGGCCAAATGAGATTAATTTGAGTATTATCGGATAACTTGCAAACTGTGTGTAGGAATTTCATGCCGTTAGTTCTCACAAGTCTAGTTAGCCGTGTGTGAGGTGTGGGTTCTGGTCTCGCGCCTCTCCGACAGCCTGAACTCGTTTCGACACCCCAAAACCACAAAATTTAGTTATAAAAGGCCTAAGGTGATAAATTTGAGTATTATCGCATAACTTGCAAACCGTGTATAGGATGTGAATGCCGTTTATTCCCAGAAATCTAGTTAGTTATGTGTGAGGTATGGGTTCCAGCCTCGTGCCTCTCCGAGTGCCGGAACTCATTTCAACCCTGCAAAACCTCAAAATTTGGTTATAAATGGCCTAAGGAGATTAATTTGCGTATTATAGAATACCTTGCAAACCCTGTGTAGGATGTGAATTCCGTTTATTTCCGCATATCTTGTTAGTCGTGTGTTAGGTGTGGGTTTGGCCTCGTGCCTCTCAGAGTGTCGGAAGTTATTTCGACACTCAAACTCCTAAAAATTTAGTTATAAAAGGCCTAAGAAGATTAATTTGAGTATTATCACATAACTTGTAAACCGCGTGTAGGAATTGCATGCCATTTGTTCCCACAAGTCTAGTTAGACGTGTGTGATGTGTAGGTTCTAGTCTCATGCCTCTCCGAGTGCCGGAACTCATTTTGACACCCCCAAACCTCAAAATTTAGTTATAAATGGCCTAAGTAGATTGATTTGCAATTTATAGCATAACTTGCAAACTGTGTGTAGGTTGTTCATTCTGTTTGTTCTCGCAAATCTAGTTAGTTGTGTGTGAGGTGTGGGTTCCGTTCTCGTGCCTCTCTGAGTGCTGGTACTCGTTTCGACACCCCAGAAACTCAAAATTTAGTTATGAAAGGCCTAAGGAGATTAATTTGCGTATTATCGAATAACTTGCAAACCGTGTGTAAGATATGCACGAATTTTGTTCCCGCAAGTTTAGTTAGTCGTGTGTAATGTGTGGGTTCCAGTCTCATGCCTCTCTAAGTGACGGGACTCGTTTTGACACCCCAAAACCTCAAATTTTAGTTATAAAAGGCCTAAGGAGATTAATTTACGTATTATCACATAACTTGCAAACCATGTGTAAGATATGCATGATGTTTATTCTGACAAGTCTAGTTAGACGTGTGTCATGTGCGGGTTCCGGTCTCGTGCCTCTCAGAGTGCCACTCATTTCAATACTCCAAAGCCTAGAATTTTAGTTATAAAAGGTCTAAGGATATTAATTTAAGTACTATCGCATAACTTGTAAACCGTGTGTAGGATATGCATGCAGTTTGTTCCCATAAGTCTAGTTAGTCGTGTGTAATGTGTATGTTCGGGTCTCGTGCCTCTCCGAGTGCTAGTACTCGTTTTGACACCCCAAAAACTAAAAAATTAGTTATAAAAAGCATAAGGAGATTAATTTGTGTATTATCACATAACTTTCAAACCGTGTGTAAGATATGCACGATGCTTGTTCCCGCAAATCTAGTTAGTCATGTGTAATGTTTGGGTTCCAATCTCGTGCCTCTCCAAGTGACGGGACTTGTTTTGGCACCCAAAAAACTCAAAATTTAGCTATAAAAGGCCTAAGGAGATTAGTTTGCGTATTATCACATAACTAGCAAACCGTGTATAGGATATACATGCCGTTTGCACCTGCAAGTCTAGTTAGTCGTGTGTAATGTGGGGGTTCCAGCTTCATGCCTCTTCGAGTGCCAGAACTCTTTTCGACACCTCAAAACCTCAAAATTTAGTTATAAAAGGCCTAAGGAGATTTATTTGCGTATTATAGCATCACTTGCAAACCGTGTGTAGGATATGCATGACGTTTGTTCCCGCAAGTCTAGTTAGTCGTTTGTAATGTGTGGGTTCTGGTCTCGTGCCTCTCCGAGTGCCGACTTAATTTGACACCCGAAAACGTCAAAATTTAGTCGTAAATGGCCTAAGGAGAATAATTTGCGTATTATTGCTTAACTTGCAAACCGTGTATAGGATATACAAGCCGTTTGTTCCTACAAGTCTAGTTAGTCGTGTTTGATGTGTGGGTTACGGTCTTGTTCCTCTTAAAGTGCCGGAACTCGTTTTGACACCCCCAAACCTCAAAATTTAGTTATAAATGGCCTAAGTAGATTGATTTGCATTTTATAGCATAACTCGTGTGTAAGATGTGCATGTCGTTTATTCCTGCAAATCTAGTTAGTCGTGTGTAATGTCTGGGTTCCGATCTCGTGCCCCTCTGAGAGTCGCAACTCATTTTGACACCCCCAAAACTCAAAATTTAGTTATAAAAGGCCTCAGAAGATTAATTTGTGCATTATATCATAACTTGCAAACCGTGTGTAGGAATTGCATTCCGTTAGCTCCCACAAGTCTAGTTGGTCGTGTGTGAGGAGTTCCAGTCTCGTGCCTCTCCGAGTGTTTGAACTCGTTTTGACACTCCAAAACCTCAAAATTTTGTTATAAAAGGCCTAAGGAGATTCATTTACGTATTATCGCATAACTTGCAAATTGTGTGTAGGATAAGCACGATATTTGTTCCTACAAGTCTAGTTAGTCGTGTATAATGTGTGGGTTTCCGGTCTCGTGCCTCTCCAAGTGGCTGGACTCATTTGGACACCCCAAAACATCAAAATTTAGTTATAAACGGCCTAAGGAGATTCGTTTGAGTATTTTTTCGTATAACTTGTAAATCGTGTGTAGAATATGCATGATGTTTGTTCTCACACGTCTAGTTAGTCGTGTATGATGTGTGGGTTTTGGTCTCTGCCTCTCCGAGTGCCGGAACTCTGTTTGACACCCCAAAACCTCAAAATTTAGTTATTGAAGGCCTAAGGAGATTAATTTGCGTATTATCGAATGACATGCAAACCGTGTGTAGGATATGTGTGCAGCTTCATCCCACAAGTCTAGTTAGTCGTGTGTAATTGTGGGTTCTGGTTTCATGCCTCTCAGAGTGCCGGAACTCATTTTGACACTCCAAAGCCTCAAAATTTAGTTATAAAAGGCCTAAGGAGATTAATTTGAGTGTTATCTTATAACTTGTAAACCGTGTGTAGGATGTGCACGATGTTTGTTCCCATAAGTCTAGTTAGTCATGTATAATGTGTGTCTCTCTGAGTGTTGGAACTCGTTTCGACACCCCAAAAACATAAAATTATGTTATAAAAGTCCTAAGGAGATTTATTTACGTATTATCGCAAAACGTATAAACCGTGTGTACGATATGCACGACGTTTATTCTCGCAAGTCTAGTTAGTCTTGTATAATGTGTGGGTTCCAATCGCGTGCCTCTCCAAGTGACAGGACTCATTTCGACACCCAAAAAACCCAAAATTTAGTTATGGAAGGCCTAAGGTGATTAGTTTGCGTATTATCGCTTATCTTGCAAACCGTGTGTAGGATATGTATGTCATTTGTTTCCTCAAGTCTAGTTAGTTGTGTATGATGTGTGGGTTCCATCTTCGTGCCTCTCTGAGAGTCAGAACTCATTTTGAAATTGCAAAACCTCAAAATTTAGTTATAAAAGGCCTAAGGAGATTAATTTGCGTAGTATCGCATCAGTTGCAAACCGTGTGTAGGATATGCATGACGTTTGTTCTCGCAGGTCTAACTAGTCGTTTGTAATGTGTGGGTTCTAGTCTCGTGCCTCTCTGAGAGCCGACTTGTTTCAACACCCCAAAACCTCAAAATTTAGTTTTAAAAGGCCTAAGGAGATTAATTTGCGGATTATCGCATAACTTGCAAACCGTGTGTAGGATATGCATGACGTTTGTACCTTCAAGTCTAGTTAGTCGTGTGTGATGTGTGAGTTCTAGTCTCGTGCCTCTCTGAGTGCCGGAACTCGTTTTGACACCCCAAAATCTCAAATTTAGTTTTAAATGGCCTAAGTAGATTGATTTACATTTTATAGCATAACTTGCAAACCGTGTGTAGGATGTGCATGCCGTTTGTTCTAGCAAATCAAGTTAGTCGTGTGTGATGTCTGGGTCCAATCTCGTGCCTCTTTGAGTGCCGTAACTCGTTTTGACACCCCAAAAACTCAAAATTTAGTTATAAAAGGCCTAAGAAGATTAATTTTAGCATTATCGCATAACTTGCAAACCGTGTGTAAGAATTACGTGCCGTTAGTTCCCACAAGTCTAGTTGGTCATGTGCGAGGTGTTCCAGTCTCGTACCTCTCCGAGTGTCGGAACTTGTTTTGACACCCCAAAACCTCAAAAGTTAGTTATAAAAGGCCTAAGGAGATTATTTTATGTATTATCGCATAACTTATAAACCATGTGTAGGATATGCACGACTTTGGTTCCCGCAAGTCTAGTTAGTCGTGTGTAATGTGTGGGTTCCGGTCTCGTGCCTCTCCAAGTGACGGGACTCATTTCGACCCCCTAAAACCTCAACATTTAGTTATAAAAGGCCTAAGGAGATTAGTTTGATTATTATCGCATAACTTGCAAATCATATGTGGAATTTACATGATGTTTGTTCTTGTAAGTCTAGTTAGTCGTGTATAATCTATGGGTTTTAGTCTCGTGCCTCTTCGAGTGCCAGAACTCATTTTGACACCCCAAAACCACAAAATTTAGTTATAAAAGGCCTAAGGAGATTAATTTGCGTATTATCGCATAACATGCAAACCGTGTGTAGGATATGCATGCAGTTTCTTTTCGTAAGTCTAGTTAGTCGTGTGTATTGTGTGGCTTCTAGTCTCATGCCTCTCAGAGTGCCAGAACTCATTTTGACTCTCCAAAGCCTTAAAATTTAGTTATAAAAGGCCTAAGGAGATTAATTTGAATATTATCGCATAACTTGTAAACCGTGTGTAGGATATGCATGAAGCTTGTTCTTGTAAGTCTAGTTTGTCGTATGTATTGTGTGTGTTCCAGTTTCGTGTCTCTCCGAGTTCCAGAACTCGTTTTAATACCGCAAAACCTCAAAATTTAGTTATAAAAGACATAAGGAGATTAATTTTTCGTATTATCGCAAAACATGCAAACCTTGTGCAAGATATGCACGACATTTGTTTCCGCAAGTCTAGTTAGTCGTGTGTAATGTTTAGGTTCGAGCTTCGTGCCTCTCTGAGTGCCAGAACTCATTTTGACACCGCAAAACCTCAAAATTTAGTTATAAAAGGCCTAAGGAGATTTATTTGCGTATTATAGCATCACTTGTAAATCATGTATAGGATATGCACGACGTTTGTTGCTGTAAGTCTAGTTAGTCCTTTGTAATGTGTGGGTTCTGGTCTCGTGCCTCTCTGAGAGCTAACTCGTTTCGACACCCCAAAACCTCAAAATTTAGTTATAAAAGGCTTAAGGAGATTAATTTGTGTATTATCGCATAACTTGCAGACTGTGTGTAGGATATGCATGACGTTTGTTCGTGCAAGTCTAGTTAGTCTTGTGTGATGTGTGGGTTCCAGTTTCGTGCCTCTCTGAGTGCCGAAACTCATTTTGACACCCCAAAACCTCAAAGTTCAGTTTTAAATTGCCTAAGTAGATTGATTTGCATTTTATAGCATAACTTGCAAACCGTGTGTATGATGTGCTTGTCGTTTATTCCTGTAAATCTAGTTAGTCGTGTTTGAGGTGTGGGTTCCGGTCTCGTGCCTCTTCGAGTTCCAAAACTCGTTTTGACACCCCAAAACCTCAAAATTTAGTTATAAAATGCCTAAGGAGATTGATTTGCTTATTAAAGCATAACTTGAAAGTCGTGTGTAGGATGTGCATGCCGTTTGTTCGCACAATTCTAGTTAGTAGTGTGTGAGGTGTGGGTTCCGGTCTCGTGCCTCTCTGAGTGCCAGAACTCGTTTCGACACTGCAAAACCTCAAAATTTGGTTATAAAAGGCCTAAAGAGATTAATTTGCGTATTTTAGCATAACTTGCAAACACTGTATAGGATGTGCGTGCCGTTTGTTTCCATAAATCTAGTTAGTCGTGTGTCATGTGTGGGTTCCGCCTCGTACCTCTCCAAGTGCCAGAACTCGTTTCGACACCGCAAAACCTCAAATTTTGGTTATAAAAGGCCTAAGGAGATTAATTTGCATATTATAGCATAACTTGCAAACCCTGTGTAGGATGTGCATGCCACTTATTTCCACAAATCTAGTTAGTCGTGTGTCTGGTGTGGGTTCTGGCCTCATACCTTTCAGAGTGCCAGAACTCATTTCAAAACTCCAAAGCCTCAAAATTTAGTTATAAAAGGCCTAAGGAGATTAATTTGAGTATTATCGGATAACTTGTAAACCGTGTGTAGGAATTACATGCCGTTAGTTCTCACAAGTCTAGTTAGCCGTGTGTCCGGTCTCGCGCCTCTCCGAATGCCTAAACTCATTTCGACACCCCAAAATCTCAAAATTTAGTTATAAAAGGTTTAAGGAGATAAATTTGAGTATTATCGTATAACTTGCAAACCGTGTGTAGGAATTGCATGCCATTTGTTCCCACAAGTCTAGTTAGTCGTGTGTGAGGTGTGCCTTCCAGTCTCGCACCTCTTAGAGTTTTGGAACTCGTTTTGACACCCCAAAACCTCATAATTTAGTTATAAAAGGCCTAAGGAGATTAATTTGTGTATTATAGCATAACTTGATAACCATATATAGGATATGCATGCTGTTTGTTCCCGTAAATCTTCTTAGTCCTGTGTGAGGTTTGGGTTTCGGCTTCGCGCCTCTCCGAGTGCTTGTAATCATTTCGACACCCAAAACCAAAATTTAGTTATAAACGGCCTAAGGAGATTAATTTGCGTATTATCGCATAACTTGCAAACTGTGTATAGGATATGCATGACGTTTGTTCCCAAAAGTTTAGTTAGTCGTTTGTAATGTGTGGGTTCTGGTCTCGTGCCTCTCCGAGTGCTGACTCGTTTTGACACCCCAAAGCCTCAAAATTTTGTTATAAATTCTAAGGAGATTAATTTCCGTATTATCACATAACTTGCAAACCGTGTATAGGATATGCATGTAGTTCATTCTTGCAAGTCTAATTAGTTATGTGTGATGTGTGGGTTCCGGTCTAGTGCCTCTTTGAGTGTCGGAACTCGTTTTGACACCCCTAAACCTCAAAATTTGAGTATTATCGCATAAATTGCAAACCATGTGTAAGAATTGCGTGCCGTTTGTTCTCTCAAGTCTAGTTGGGCATATGTGATGTATTTCGGTCTCGTGCCTCTCCGAGTGTTGAAACTCGTTTCGACACCCTAAAACCTCAAAATTTAGTTATAAAAGGTCTAAGGAGATTAATTTGTGTATTATCGCATAACTTGCAAACCGTGTGTAGGATAAGCATGCCATTTGTTCTTGCAAGTCTAATTAGTCGTGTGTGATGTGTGGATTCTGGTCTCGTGCCTCTCTTAGTGCTGAAACTCGTTTTGACTCTCCAAAACCCAAAATTTACTTATAAAAGGCCTAAGGAGATTAATTTGAGTATTATCATATAACTTGCAAACCATGTGTAGGAATTTGTGCCATTTGTTGTGTGGGTTCCGCTCTCATGCCTCTTCGAGTGCCGGAACTCATTTAACATCCCAAAACCTCAAAATTTAGTTGTACAAGGCCTAGGGAGATTAATTTCATTATCATTGTATAACTTGAAAACCGTGTGTAGGAATTGCATACCATTTGTTCCTGCAAGTCTAGTTAGTTGTGTGTGAGGTGTGGGTTCCAGTCTCGTGCCTCTCTGAGTGCCGGAACTCGTTTAAACCCACCAAAACCTCAAAATTTAGTTATAAAAGGCCTAAGGAGATTAATCTGCGCATTATCGTATAACTTGCAAACAGTGTGTAGGATATGCATGTAGTTTGTTCTCGCAAGTTTAGTTAGTCGTGTGTGTGGTGTGGGTTCCGGTTTCGTGCCTCTTTGAGTGCCGGAACTCGTTTTGACATACCAAAACCGTAAAATTTAGTTATAAAAGACCTAAGGAGATTAATTTGCTTATTAATGCATAACATGCAAATCGTGTCTAGGATATGCATGCCGTTTGTTCCCGCAAGTCTAGTTAGTCGTGTGTGAGGTGTGGATTCCGGCCTCGTGTCGGAACTCATTTTGGCACCCCAAAACCTCAAAATTTAGTTATAAATGGCCTAAGGAGATTAATTTGAGTATTATCGCATAACTTGAAAATCGTGTGTAGGAATTGTGTGCCGTTTGTTCCCGTAAGTCTAGTTAGTCGTGTGTGATGTGTGGGTTGCGGTCTCGTGTCATTCCAAGTCCCCAAACACATTTTGGTCTCTGAAAACCTCAAAAAGTTTACTCTTTTATTATTTTATATATACAACTAATTAATGAAAATTTTTCTTTTTGGTAGGTACAAAGTTTCACCTTTTGATGGGAAGTTCTAACAAGCGAAACCTTTGTTGGGCTAATTTTTTTTGTTGCTTTCATAGTTTTGTTGGTACATTTTGATGAATATAACAGGTTTATGTTATTATTGTTTAGCACTTGACGTGGATCGGTTGTATATATTTTTTGTTCATTCCAATTAATTTGGTTGATATTTGGATGAATCGATGAAATTTAGTGGTTGAAATAGATTATTGAGTTGGATTTAATTTTGTACAGGGTGGCATTGTTTTTACAGGGTGGTATATTATTTTTACAAGGTGGTATTGAATCAGTATTATTGAAAACATTTATGTCGTTTTTAAAAAAATTGACAACTAATTACTCATTTATGTCACTTTTATCAAGTATTTATGTCACTTTTAGAAAGTGTTTATGTCACTTTTAAAGTATTTATGTCACTTTTATAAAACATTTGTGTCACTTTTAAAAATATTTATGTCGCACCCATTTATGTCACTTTTTACTTGAAAAAAAAAGTGACATAATACCTATTTATGTCACTTTTTAAGAAAGTGACATAAATAGCAATTTTCATTGTAGTGATGTGGTTGGTGGTTTTTTTTTTCCCTAGTAGTGACTTGATTTTTGATTGGAATTTGGTTTGTGATAAAAAAAAAATTGTAGTAGTGACTAGTGACTTGATTTTCTTGATATGTGATTGGTTTCTACAGTTGCCTAATTTTTTTTTATTTTTATGAAATATTTTTTTTATTGTTTGTAACCTCGTCACTTAGAATTTCTAGATCTACTCCAGTAGATAGTCAACGTGGTCTTTTTATTGGGTTGGGTGGAATCTTTAAGATAGGTGCTTGTTTCATCTTTAAGATAGGGTCTTAGTGTCTTTTCTCATTTTGTTTAAAGTAGTGGTTTACAGTTTAAATCGCCCTTACGATGAAACAAGCACCAACCTCCGAGTTTTAAAAATGTAAACCTCTATTGAATTTGAGATGAAAATAAGCTTGTTTCCGTTAATAGATGTTGGATAAAAAATAAAAATGTGACCTTTAAAAGAATCCATCGATAATAGATTGGAGAATAATACAAAAACAACTGTCAGAAATTCAACAGATGAATCGAATCAAGATAAAGAGGTGAATGAGATGAGGCGCGAAACGCTCTCCTGAGATGATACGTTCCCTCTACGGATAATATCCGATGTAGTAGGAAAACTGGCACGCCATCTTCGGGATACAACTGTCCGGCCACTCTTGCCGTGAGCCTATCAAGTCTGCACAACTTGTAAAGGCAAGAAGCTTGCCTACTAGTGCCTTCTTTACTCAATATACTTCATAGAATATAGAGCAGAATGTATATTCCAATACAATAATGTTAGGATTGTGCCTAAAATTTCATTAGTGATATTGTTTCCTAAATATGATTTGATTCCTTATTTAATGGTTTCCTTATCAAATAAGGATTCTTTTGATGGTGGAAGTTACCTATTTTATAGAGGAATATTTGTGAGAAAATTCCTTGTTGTACAAAACTTACCATAGGGGTAAATCCTACTACAATTAAGATTGAGACTCTACAATTTATATAAATATAGGGCTTACTCAAGGGATTTGACCCACCCACAATCTACATACACGAGAAATCTGCAAACTAGTGAGGGAGAGTTTAGTTTCTAGCAATTGTGTGGGTTATATAATTTGGTTGGAGAGTTATACACATGAGGTCTTGAGTGCGTGTAATCTTCATATTAATCGAGGTGATCACATTTGCACGTGGACATAGGCATGGTTGGTCGAACCACATTTAAGTCTTGTTGTGTTGGTTTGCTTGATTTTTCTTTCATGGTAGTGTCGTTCTTGTTCTATTTATCTCCATCTTTGTGGGTGTGGTTTCTTGTTGTGACGAGGACAAAGCTATCATTCTCCTTATGTAGGTAAAATCTACACATAATCAATTATTCAATACATTGTTGTATGGGAGAGATACCATAATGGTGGAACAGGTGAAGAAAACTCTATTCTCTAGCGAGAAGATGGATAACAAAGAGGGAAAATCGAAAGATGCACAAGCACTTGTTACACAAGAGAGGCCAAGGCATTGGAAGATGTCATACTCTGGAGTAGAAAAAATAGAGAAATAAATTTCATTTTTGGGTCTATAGGGAATGACTGGTGAATGTCACTAAATTGTCCACACCATGCAGTTCTAGATAAAAAATTAACATAAACAACCGAATATATTACAAACGTTCTACTTATTACAACATCAGAGTTTTACAAACGGAAGTATAAAAGGTTTGGAAGCAACATATGCCCAAGTACCAATTATAATACAGTTCAACAGAAATATAAAACTAAGTATCTATCTTCGGATCTTCAGCTGGCATATACGTAGTTGTCTCCTTCAGCATAACGGTCATTAGCGGAACCCTCCTCTACGTACTCCTCTTTGAGATAGTAACCATCATTGAAACTTCCATCATTTATAGTAATAGGGCAAGGGTAGTTTGCACGAGGAAAGTCCAAGGATAAAAGGCCATTAGCTTACTGACAGCTGAGTGAATAGAAACTAATATGGTATCATAAACGTAAAACATTTATCAGTTATGAACGATATATAATAGTGCTACTAATAATATCTTTCCTTCTTTTATTATGAACTCAAACCCGACTCTTATCGCTTTCAACCCTATGATTGTCTGTACAAACCTCGACTAATTCCCACAAACTCATTATATCATCAAAACATACTAGTGCTTTTGTTCTCCGCTTTTAAGAACTCTTAATGGTCACCGCTTTTATGAACTCTTGCGAACACTATACATCATTCCAATATATTGACTGGTCTATGGACATACTGCTACTCTTGTTCACCGCTTTTAAGAACGCTTGCGAGTAGTGTACATTCATAGCTCTTACAATCCTGGTCAAATTCCTGCTACTCGCCTATTGGATTTAACATGCGAATTATCAACTTGACTGAACCCAATCCTTACTAACGTCTCTCACTGAATACGTTACTCACCATACTATCTCATTATCGCATCCCATTATCCCACAGTTGCGTACTAAAAGTCCGAAACGAGATCGAAACAACCAAACCCCTTACATAATAAACAAACTAAAGAATCCATGATCTGTAACTGCCAATTGATTGAGACAAGGGTCCAATTGATTGTGATAAAAGTGAAGTCAAACAATTGGGGGAAAAATGGCAATCTATTGGGTCTAAAATAATGCCAATCGATTTTTAACTTTGGCAATCGATTGGATAGATTGGAGTCATATCCAATCGATTGGGATCTGTGGCAATCGATTAGGAAAAAGCCCAATCGATTTTTTCCCAATCGATTGGGACTTCGTCTTCTCCAACAGATTTGAAAATCAAAAAATATAAACATCTTAAGGACGTGTTTTCTATGTCTAACCTTCACTAAAACTTATAAAAACATTAAAAAAAAGGGACCAAGTGAGTTATAACTAACCAAGGGTATGTTGGGTGTGTGTTTTGCTTGTGGGGCTTAAAGCTTTCTCTCCCCTCCTCTCTTCCTTCTCCTCTGTCTCAGTCTCTGTCTCTCTTCTCTTCTTTCTTTTCCTTCTCTTCTTCTTCTCTCTGTCCAGAGCAGTGTTTGTGTATGTATGGTATATATATGTGTCTATATATATATGTATGTATAGGTGTATATATATGAATATACACCCTCTCTCTGACCCAAGGTTGTCCAACAAACTTCTAAAGCCTGAAATGGACTCATATATATATATATATAAGAAAAATGAAGTACCACGCATCAAAATACGAAGCAAAGTTGAAAACAAAGATTTGCATATGGCAATCGATTGGCATCAGATATTTGATGGCAATCAATTGGATCTAAAGGAAATCGATTAGGATGGGTACACGTATTGAATTCAGGTCAGCAAAATAGCAATCAATGGGGAATATGGCAATCGATTGGTATTCAAAAAGTTGCAATCGATTGGGACAACATGGCAATCGATTGGTACTCAGAATTTACCAAATGAAAGGTAAAGGTCATGTATGTACACAGGGAACAATACCAAGTCATATTTATTATAATATACTCCCAAAATATAGGGTATTATAGAAGAAGAAATCGAGTGGAGGCGGTAGTGGAGGAGCATGATATAGAACTCCTATGAATGACAAGGAGTGTTACTATTGTGGAGAAAAGGATCACCTTATGCGAGATTGCTCAGCGAAGAAGGATAATAGAGGTGCCACTACAAATATGTTGGAACATTCGGATGAAGATGTCGTAGAAGTCATGACAATTACAGAGGAGGAGAAGAAAATTGCAGATTAATTTAGCTTGTTTTGCTCACTTATGTTCGCATGTAGATTGGTTCTCGTCCTACAAACCGATGGGGGGAAAAGTCTATACTGCAAATAACACAGTTAGAGAAATCGAGGGTGATGGAACCATTCAAATCAAGACTTCAAATGGGTTGAAAAGGCTTTTGACGGATGTACTTTATGTTCCGGGTTTGAAGGGAAACGTAATTTTCTTAGGAATGTTGGATTCCAAAGGATGCTCGTTTGTCGTGAAAAGAGGCTTTATGAAGGTGAAGCGGGATTCTCATATAATGTTCTTGGGAAAGAAGACTGGAAATTTGTACGTTTTGTTGGGAAGTACAGATTTTGGAGATATCATGAAGAATAAGAGGGTATGGAAGTCAGTGGGGAAATCTATTAAGGGAATAGATGACGAGACTCCAACAACTTCGGTGATAACAACTTTTACTCAAGGTGAAAATGAACACAATAGCAAAGTAGAGCTCGTGCGTTTTGTGTTTGATGACGTTGGTGACCTCAAGTTCATGGGGGATGTAAACTTGAGTAATGGTGTAGCTGAATAGCTTGTGGGGTGGCAAAGGCGATGCACTATTGATGTGGAAGTTGAAGATTACAAGAGGAAGACTCTGAGGACTGATGGGAAGGAATTTGAGGCAAGGTGAAAATTATTAGGATTGTGCCTAAAATTTCATTAGTGAAATTGTTTCCTAATTATGATTTGATTCCTTATTTGGTGGTTTCCTTATCAAATAAGGATTCCTTTGATGGTGGAAGTTACCTATTTTATGTAGGAATATTTGTGAGAGCATTTTTTGTTGTACAAGACTTACCATAGGGGTAAATCCTACCCAAGGGATTTGATCCACCCACAATCTACATACACAAGAGAAGGTTGCAAACTAGTGAGGGAGAGATTAGTTTATAGCAATTGCGTGTGTCATAAAACTTGGTTGGAGAGTTATCCACATGAGGTCTTGAGTGCTTGTAGTCTTCATATTAATCAAGGTGATCGCCTTTGCATGTGGACGTAAGCATTGTTGTGCCGAACCACATTTAAATCTTGTCGTGTTGGTTTGCTTGATTTTTCTTTCGTGGTTGTGTCATTCTTGTTCTATTTATCTCCATCTTTGTGGGTGTGGTTTTCTTGTTGTGATTGTGGGTCTATTTCCAACAAATAATACTTGTTGGAAAATATATGTTAAAGTGAGAGAGAAAAATAACATAGCTATTCTAAGCCCCTTATCCAAATACATACACACATGTAGTGATATATATGAGTTCTCACTCAACAAACTTTACATCAGTAGATTAAAATTACTTTCAATACACAGTAGTAACAGAAGCCAAACTAAACATTGTCATTTGTTTAACTTCAATACTCAACACAATAAAAACCCATTGGACAAAACCGTGTATATATATTTATAGCTATACAATGCCTTAGTTAAGCATTAACTACAAAATAAACACTGCCAAGTATACATGTACTTTTATTAAAATATACAACAATAGCCGGCCCTATACAAAATGGGATTGAAATAGATTGACGTCAAAGAATATTTTAGATAAAGGAGAATTCTATCCCGATATATGTGTTGTTAGCAATAACAAGTTAATAACCTCATATATATATATATCGTGATTTAAATGATGTGAATACCCTTTTATATTTGGGTGGCTCAAATAATATCAGCAATTATATCCATATCGTTCTTTGAGACTCCTAGGAATTGGAAGAGCTAGTCACAAGAATGACAAAAAAAAATTGATAATAATAATAATAAATTAGGCTTTGCTCTCTCTCTCTCTCTCTCTCTCTCTCTCTCTCTCTCTCTCTAGCTTTTTGAAGAAGACTTATCAAGATGATGACAGACAAAAAAAGAACAGAGAGATTAGAATATTTATTGTTAATGCACTTCTTTAAATTTCTTCATGGAAGAGGCTGGTCCTTGCTCCCGCAGTCAGTTGGACCAAAGAAGTCAATATTCACTGTACTTACATTCACATCGCTCACTTTTTAACCTTTCCCCTCTGGAATTTCTTCCAGACGACCAAGTGGTTTTGGTCAAAGGGTACATGAGTTGGTAAGCATTATGAAGCAACTCTCTCTCTAGGCGATTCCTAGAGAGAGAGACCAATGTCTCTTATCTAAACCTAACCACCAGCAACTGCGCCTTCCCTCACACCACTCCTCCACACCCCACATCTTCGGCCTTCCTTCCCTTTCCCCCCTTTTTTGTCCTAGATCTAAATAAGGCCATGTTTGGTTCCTCCCTCTTCCTCTGTAAAGCTCTTGCCCTTCCTTTGTGAAGGATGTTTCCGTGTGCTTTCTCCAGATCTGAAGATGTTTTCTTACAGATCTGGTGTTGTCCTGTCCAGAGTTGGGGTTGTCACGCCCCAGAGCAGCAAAAATAGAGAAAAATAAATTTCCTTTTTGGGTCCATAGGAAATGACGGGTGAATGTCACTAAATGTCCACACCAAGCAATACTAGTCCAAATAATAAACAGGAATAGTAAACAACTGAATGTATAATGATGATTATATCAATTACAATATCAGAGTGGTCCTCAGGAACATAACAGGTCTGGAGACAACATACGCCCAAATACTCGTTGACTAATAAAGCTCAACAGAAATAACAAAAATATAAACTAGGTATAACTTCTTCATCTCTAGCTAGCGTAAGGGTAGTCATCATCGTATTAATCTCCCCCGGCATAACCATTGTCGGTGGGGCAACCCTCAGTATACTCCTCCTCTGGGTAGTAGCCATCGTCACCAATTCCATCACTTGTATTATTAAGAACATGGTAGTCTGGATAGGGAATGTCCAGGCACCAAACGCCGTTAGCTTAATTCAGCTAAGTGAATAGAAAACTCCCACAGTATCATACGTATAAAGTAATTACTAGTTATGAACGATATAGTAGTGATACTAATACTATCTTGCTCTTTTTATTCTGAACTCATCACCTGATCCTTCCCGTTTCCAAACCCGAAGACCGGCTACACCAAACTCGACTGACTACCTTGAACTAATTATATCCTCATGACATACTAGTGCTCTTGTTTACCATTTTTAAGAACTCTTAATGTTCACTGCTTTTAAGAACTCTTGTGAACACTATACATCGTTCTCATATAATGACTAGTCTATGGACGTACCATTACTCTTGTTCACCGCTTTTAAGAACTATTAATGTTCACCACTTTTAAGATCGCTTGGGAGTACTATACACCCATAGTTCCATGATCCTGGTCAAATCCTTGTTACTCGCATATCAGATTCAACTTGAGCGAATCATCCGCTCAACTAAACACAACACTTACTATCGTACGACTCTTACTTATATTCCAAACCTAATTACATTACGCCTTATGATACTCATACCCATTATTATACCCCATCAATCTTTAATAAAAAATATTGCATAATAGGTACATGGAATATCAATTAAACAGTTAAGCATGATGAATTATAAACTAAAAACATCCATGTTCAGTTGGGTACGATCGATTGAAGCCATCTTAATCGATTGAAAAAAGTGAAGTTTGATCGATTGAGACTCAGTGTGTTCGATTGATTGAACCTAGTTTGATCGCTCAAACGTCGTCTTCTCTAGATTCTGGTAGTGAATGTCCAAAACTAGTTCGGGCATGTTTGGGTCCTTATTAAACGTCCAAAACATGCAAAACATTACACTAATGCTACCGAGTGAGTTCGGGACTCACCGAACGTCGCAAGGGCATGTTTGGAAAAGTGCGAGCTTTGAGCTTACTCTCCAATTGTGATCCTCTCTCTCTTTCTCTGTCTCCTTCTCCTTATCTTTCTTTTCTTCTCCTCCTTTTTCTATGTCTTCTGATATCTCTCTCTCTCTCTGACTGTCTACATATATATATGTATATAAAAGCGTGTATACTATATATGTATATCTCTCCCAACTCTCTTGGTTCAGCAAACACACACAAATATGCAAGCACAATGTATATATAGAGGAGATGGGGGTACAGTTGGCCATGTTTACGCAGAAACTAGGATAAAATATCAAGGTGCGTTCGATCGATTGAAGTGACTTCAATCGCTTGAAAGCAGATCGGCCAGGTTCGATTGATTGAGAGCAGTTTGATCGATTGAAGTGGAGACCACATCATAAATTCATGTCAGTAGGGTTTCGATCGATTGAACATGGTTCGATTGCTTGAACTCAGAAATGCTCTATCGCTTGAAATGACTTCAATCGATTAAAAGTGAAACTTCAAGTATGATCAAAGGAAGTATATAGAATATCATTGTATTAATAATTACTAAAAATACAGGGTATTTTTAGACACTAGATTTTGGTTCGTCCGTTTAACAGAAGGAACCCCACCTCAAGAACAACCCGATGACCGGAATCAGGATTTGTGAAATGTTAATTTTATAAAGTAGAACTCCTTGAAGCACTGTGGTCTCCAAGATACGTTAGAATAAGCTTTAGGAAGATTAAGGTACGTTAGAAACTCAAATTAGAGACAAAAGCCCAATTTAAGACAACTTTTTCACATGAAATGACGAAAAAATAGCCTTTTACCGAGCAAAATTTGGACCTCGGGGTGGGATCCTGAGAACTCCCTTTACAAAATAGTCTTAAAATAGGCTAAATTAGTTACCCAAGCTTTCACATTGGCCAAAAACACTTAGGAGAATTTTCACCCTTTTTGCACCTCACAAGTTTGCTCCTCCTTGGAGTCAGCCTCACTCTTTTGACCATAACTCAAAATCTAAAAACTCTCTTTAAATGAGACAAAAAACATATTAAACTAGACTCCCATACCTTTCCAACGGTATATCACAAGCCTAAAAAGGATAACCGAGGTAAGAGAACAAAATCTGGGAATAATAGAGAGAAGACACAACATTCTGGACTGAGAGCCATAGTGGCACTCATGTGACTACCGTGTGGCACTCAAGATTGTCGTATGGCACTCAGCCAAGTGCCACTATGACTCTCAGATACTCCATATGCATTCTAGACCCTTGATTTGACCCCAATCCGTGTAAAAATGCCCAAAAACAAAAGTGTTTTTTTTTGTCCCACATCGCTTAGCTATAGAGTTTTTCACCCAAATCTTCAACTATAAAAGGGGGTTCTCCCCCTCCCATCCAACACACCTGAATATCCTAAGGATTAGAGAGCCAAGGAAACCCCTCTGGAGGATTCCAAAGCACTCCTAGAAGATCCTTAGGAAAAGTATAAGCTTTTTTATAGAGTTAGGATTGAGTCTTGGAGTCCGTTGATCGGCGACGAATAGTTGCCGCTTAAAGTCCTAAATATACGCTTTGTTAGCCCATTTCATGTAGTTATTAGTTGGTTTTTAATAAGCATTCTATATTTTGTAGGTTTTGGAGCTTTAATATGAAAATGCACAAAAATCCAATGATTAGTGGCTTTGGAAGTCATTCTGGGCTCAAAAGATGGTTCCGGTGAAGGAAGAATGCAGTAACAACCTCGAAAAATTGTATTTTTGACAAGTAATACTTCAGATTTGAGAAATTTCTCCAGAGATATAAAATGTAGATCTTCGAGTTACGGATGCGTGGCTGTAAATTGTGAGTCAATCCGAGGTCCGAGTCAAAAGTTATCGCAATTCTACAAAAGTGGTGCAGAGCAGCGAAAAAATCTGAGAAAATTCTGGAAAATGCCTAGGTCGCTAGAGTGACCCGCGCGCGCGACCTGCTCACGCGACCCGCGCGAGCAACCCTTTGAAAAAGTCAAAGTTGTGTATTTTGAAGCCCTGAAGAGCCCGGTGCGATCCGAATTGGTTAAATACGTCCAGAAACGTAAAAACAGCAGTTTTAGTACGAATTGACTTAGGAAAGCTTCCTAAATCCTTCCAAACTCTATATAAATTCTATTCTAAATCAACTTTAGATATACAAATCATTACACACTATTATACACATCAATACACAGCCATATTATACATTTTTTTCAGCCATTTTGAAGAGAGAAAAGCAAGGAGAAGAAGAAGAAGACCAAGGATTCACATGGCCTCCTCCATCAACCTCTTGCTATTCATCAATTCTATGGACAACTAAACTCTAGATCTAGGGTTTCAATGAAACCCTAGCCAAGTAATAGGATTTTATTTATGTTTTTATTTTAGTTTTATTATGTATGGATGATGATTACATGTTTAGAGGATTTTTATAAATAAATCGTACTTCTATTGATTAAATCATTACTTTCAAAGTTTATTCTTGTCTTAGATCTATTTTGACTGTGATGTGCTCAATGATCTATGCTTGCTGTGCTTGTTTAGATTATTTACATGTAATGGTGCTTAAATTGAATTAAGCTATCAAGTATCCGAATAGTCCATGCCTAGATTAGACGGATTATACCACAACCCTAGTTTAGTGTGGGATAATTCGTGCTAATCGAAGATGGATTATGTTGGTGCTTGAACCATAGTTATTTTCTTGACGGAGGAATTGGGCTTGTAGCTACAATTCTCCATTATCATCCAACTTAATAATCTAATTGAATGCATAAATATTCCTATTATGAAGCTAGTGGTGGATTTGCAATCCTAGGTTCCTTTAAAGATATTTATAAAAACACTTTTAAACCGCTTTCATAATTTAGATTTAATTTCGTTAGTTTCATTAATTTAATTAAAATTCAAAATCAAAATCCGTTTTCTTAATTAGCTAAATTTAGGTTTTAGAATTAAAGAGCTATAGTTAATCAATCTCTGTGGGTTCGACCTTTACTTTCACACTACAAATCCTTAGAAAAGTAAAGCATAAATAAAAGCATACTTTTTATATCTTGATATTGACAACATCATCCGTGATGCCAGCGAAGCGCTACCAGAGGACTATTCTGAGGGGAGTTCTTGGGGTAAGTTTTCTTATCCTTCTTTTCTTTCTTGTTTTCTTTGTTTTTCATAGTTTAGATATTCGTAATTCATAGTTTAGATTTATTTTATTGTTTGTTCATAGTAGTTCTTATTTTCCTAGTGGTTTAGATCTTCTAGGCTTCTAGGTTAGCCTTCTATCCCGTTAGGCTATCCCTAGTGGTCCCTATTTCAACCATGGAATAGCCACCACTAGTGAGATTGGTAGATTGGTAGACAAGCCATGGATATTCCAATCTCACTACGGGCCATGAAACCCTAATTATTATTGCATTGCTTATTCCTAATTTAACCTAGTATAGCTTATTCATGCTTATCCATGCATCCATGCATACACATACACACTATCCACATGTAGAGTAGTAGGAAACCTCGATTAAGTATTACACATGCACACATGCGCATAGTGTTCATGTTTGGTTGTTATGCTTGTACTATCCTAATCATGGTTAATTAGGAAGCTATAATTGGAATGCTGTGCTATCCCGGGTAAGTCCTAATACCTTACTTATTTATTGCTTTCCTATATCACCTAGATGCATGATTAGGTGGATAAAACTGGTTCAGTTTCCTTATATGATATTTGTGCATAGATATCCTATTTTTCTAGGGTTTTGAGTGCGATTTTCATGTTTAATTTTATTTTATTTCCTTTCGCATTCATAGGGGAGCGTAGTAATACGTTTAGTCCCCAAATTACTATTTTAGCATATGCATTACATGTATTTGTATAGTTTATTGCATGATTTTCTTTTATTAGTTGTTTATAACTTGAATTAGGATTGCATCAATTTAATTGAAACGGACCACATAATGTCTAGTCAAACACCTTGAAAGTTGAGTAGAGGCTTATCTCACAATGGGGCGAGAGAGGGTGTTTTAGCACGATCTAGCTCTTTCCTCTCTCGTAACTTAACCCCTGAACCGAGTGACGATGGGGCAGTGCTCTCTATCCATTGGACTTGATAGATTTAATTTTCTTGGTTTCCTTTATCAAACCAAGTGGTGACTCTATTAGTGAGGATCTCTCTCGATATAGCCTTGTGGAATATACATGGATTACTCACTCATGTAGCCTCGGATATGGATCATGGGCACCGAGAGTTGCCTCGGGTTGGATAAAAAGCCCCATAGAATTCAAAATACGAGTAATCCAAATCGATCAGATCAGATAAAGGATAATGAAGGGTGGTGAACCTCACTCGTGGTTGTTGACATGAGATTTGAAATGGGACAATCAATCGGGCTTAATCCTTCTAGGTCGTAAGCTTGGTTCGAGTACCCATAATATTACATCATCCACCACTCATTAAGGATTCCGTCCTCAAAATCAAAAACAAACAAGGTCTAAAACAAATATGGAAATTTCTCATGCATCTTTGACTCTAGCTCCCATGAAGCTTCTCCTTCATCATAATGCTTCCATTGAATCTTCACCAACGGAATCTCCTTGTTTCTGAGCTTCTTGATCCCTCGATCTAGAATGTAAACTGGTCCTTCATTGAACATAACGTTGTCGTTAACTTCAATAACCTTAAAGTTGATCGCATGTGCTAGGTTATGAGCACTGTAATAACCTGCATTTTCTTGCATTGTCATATTTAAAATTAAATATACATTGTCTGCCTTTATTTAAATTTCAATTCTTATGTGTAAGATTTATTTCTTGACTGATCTCATAATTGAAATTACTTTTGGGGTCAAAATGCAATTTGGCAATACCTGTGTTGAATTTCAAATCTGTATTTCCAAAACGGTAAAAATAAATTCTTTTAACTCAAACTGAATTTTTATAAAACCGGAAAATTGTTTCTTTCAATAAAATGAACTCTCTGTATTTTTGTGATGAACACTGTGTCACGAAAATACCAGTTTAGGTTTAAAACTGTCCGCGCAGTGCTAAACTTCCACAGATTTTGGAAGTGACTGATTGGACAATAACTTTATATACAATCAATGTTGCTAATGATTTTTCTTAGGCCTTGTTTGGCAATGCTTGTAGTATGTGTGTTTTCCTAATGCCATAAGCTTAAAATCCCAAACACACCTTGACCCCTATCGATCTACACTACCCTTTCAATATTAGTGAAACTATATGTGCATTAGTGTATGTTTACATCATCTTGCATATTCCTTATAAACTACCAATTAATTAGAAGTTAGTGGATTGTTAGGCTATTATGTTTGGTTATTTATACACTAATATTAGTGGAGTTATATGTGCATTAGTGTATGTTTACATCATCTTGCATATTCCTTATAAACTACCAATTAATTAGAAGTTAGTGGATTGTTAGGCCATTATGTTTGGTTATTTATACACTAATATTAGTGGAGTTATATGTGCATTAGTGTATGTTTACATCATCTTGCATATTCCTTATAAACTACCAATTAATTAGAAGTTAGTGGATTGTTAGGCCATTATGTTTGGTTATTTATACACTAATATTAGTGGAGTTATATGTGCATTAGTGTATGTTTACATCATCTTGCATATTCCTTATAAACTACCCATTAATTAGAAGTTAGTGGTTAATAAGTGGATTGTTAGGCCATTGTCTCCAAGTGGAAGCTTGACTATTTATACACTCACATACTCTCTCAAACACACATATTCTATACTTCTAGCATAGAGAGCTTGAGAGAGTCACATAGAGAGATAAGAGAGTGCAGAGAGTTCATAATTTCAGAATATGAAGAGCTCAATCCTCCATAGCCAAAGCTTGAAATTGGAGATTCTTAATTCTTGTATTTCTTTCTCAACAACTTCTTCAATCTACATCACGGTGAGTATTACTAACTCACTCAAAATGTAACTCATTCCTTATTTACTGATTTAGGTAGTTAATTTTAATAGTAGCAGAATTTTGCTTTCAGATTTTTGTTAGGAAAACGAAGGAAATTTAAGATTCTGCCCGCGATGTCCCAAGCAAAACTCGATTCTGCACACTTTTCGTCTAATGCAATTTTCTCAGATTCTGCACCGTTTGGGCAGAAAATGAGGATTACAGTAGCAAAGAAAGTATATTAGAAATTAAATCTAATATTTTCTCTTTTAATTTTAACAGTAGCAGAATTTTGTTTTCAGATTTTTGTTAGGAAAACGAAGGAAATTTAAGATTCTGCCCGCGCTGTCCCAAGAAAAACTCGATTCTGCACACTTTTCGTCTAATGCAATATTCTCAGATTCTGCACCGTTTGGGCGGAAAACGAGAATTACAGTAGCAGTTTTTTTTTTGTAAAACCAAAAAAAAAAAAAAAAACTGTTTTCCAAAATATGATTTCTGTTTTTTTTTCCAGAAACGAATCTGTTTTTGGTTTGTAAAATATATATAGAATCTGTTTTAAGATTGTTGACAAAAAAAAAATAAAAAATTTACATTGATTACAACTAATTAATAAGACGAAGCTACTGCACAAACTCGCGCCACCACCGCGCGAGCGACTCGCGCGAGCGGCCCGCGCGCGCGAGTTTTGACAGTTTGTGTTTTTGTCTGTTTTGTGTATAAGGACTGTTTGGTTCAACTTTTATATACTGTTAATGTTCTGTTTGGGAAATTTTGTTAATCAGAATTCTTTTTGGTTACATTTGAATGATTAAAACATATCAGTATGACTTATCAATCCCCGTACGCATGTTGTTCTTTTAATTTAGTATTTTGCTTAAGTTCAAGTACACATCATTCATGTGGAGTCAGTGGTACATGCATGTGGGTGTTAGTATGTGTGGAAAAGAGTAATGGTAGTGTGGAAAAGAGTAATGATAGTGTGGAAAGAGTATGAGTTTGAGTTGTGGTCGTGGTTGTGGTTGTGGTTGTGGTTGAAAATGTGGAAGAGGGTGTCTTTGAAATACGAAGGTGGCAAATATGGACACTCCCTGACGCCCATGGAAGCGTTAAAGTGTGTGACGCCGAACTTGGACACTCACTGGCACCCATGGAAGTGCTAAAGTGTGGCCTACGGACACTCCCTGATAACTCGAGTCTGGATACTGTGTGAGGGGTTGCCCCGGTATTTGCATGGCGGTTAGGGTATTCAAAGTGTGAGGCAATGGACACTCCCTGGTACCCCGGACCAAAGTGTGAGGCAAACTGGACACTCCCTGGCGCCCCGTTGCTAAAGTGTGGCTATCTTAGTGTTTCAAAGATACCAGGAGTAGGATAGTGGGTTGTTGGGTTTTGTCGAGAGAAAAGAGTCGGTTAGATGAGATGGTGCATCGTTCTCATACACGGTCACATATGTGTGAATTTATCTTTTAAATAATATTGTGGTTGTTTTCTAAACGAGCTCTTTATCTTAAATATAAACTTGTGTTTTTAAATGGAAATGGGAAAAAGGTAAATGAGTATGTTTTACATTCAGAGTTATGTTTTTAATACTCACCAGCTTCTTGAAGCTGACGGCGTTGATGCGTCCTGGACATTCGTGTTCAGGCTTTGCAGGTTATAATCAGGATGAACCTTATGACTATGCTAATTGAGATCAACTGCTGAGAAGAGAATTTACTTTTATATGCTTTATGTTTATGTGCGTTAAGATATGATTTGGTTTTGTAATAAGGATGACTGTAATAGACTTTAAGTTATTGTTTTATTTCAAGGCGGTCTGTGCCTTAGTTAACCCCGTACCATAGGATGTAATAAGTTAGAAAAAAATTTATAAGCCCTGATTGCCCTACTCTGATTAATAGTTTTATGTTGTTCGACGTTTTGGGACGGAATCGATCCTTCAAACTGTCGCGACCTACGGGTCCATAAAGGAAATTAAACGCTTTCCATATTTATGCTACGTCGGGGCGTGACAAGCACACTTCTTCAGCATACTGAAGTGGAACACGTTGTGCACTCCTGACATCTTTAGTGGCAACTCCAGTCGATAAGCAACCTTTCCAACACGTTTTAGAATCTTGAATAGTCTGATAAATTACGGTGATAGCTTGCCTCTCTTCTGACCAAAGCAAACAATCCCTTGAACAGGTGAAACCTTTAGTAGCACATAGTCTCCTACTGTGAACTCCAGGTGTTTTCGTCGCTTGTCAGAATAACTCTTGTGTTGAGTCTGAGGTGTTTTCATCTTCTCATGTATGATTTGAATCTTCTCGCTAGTTTCTCGTACCATTTATGGCCTAAGAAGTTGAGTATATCTGACTTTGGCCCAATATAGCGGCGATCGGCAAGGTATTCCATATAAAGCTTCAAACGGCGCCATCCCTATACTTGTAGCTATTATTGTAGGCGAACTCGATCAATGGTAGTTTTGTCTCCTAAGAACTCTCAAAATCAATAACGCAAGCGTGTAGCATGTCCTCCATCACTTGATTGACTCGTATAGTCTTTCCGTCGGTCTGCGGATGAAAGGCTGAGCTCAAGTTCAGTGTTGCTCCCATCGCTATTTGGAGACTATTCCAAAACGCTGCAGTAAAACGCGAATCTCAATCTGACACGATTGAAACAGGTACACCATGTAACCGTACAACGTGATGTAGATACATATGGCTAAAATGTTCCACCGGATATGTCATATTGTAGGCGATAAAATGTGTTGTCTTTGTTAGTCGATCAACAATCACCCAAATAGCATTGTGGTTCTGCTGAGACTTTGGCAAACCTACCACGAAGTCTATAGTTATGTGTTCTCATTTCCATTAGAGAATCAACAATGACTGTAGAAGTTCAGGTGGCTTCTGATGTTCTGCCTTCACTTACATACTCAGCTACCTCTCGCATCATTCCATCCCATCATAAATTTTTCTTCAAATCCTTGTACATCTTCGTACCTCCAGGATGAACAGTCATCCGTGACTTGTGTGCTTCATCCAATATTTCTTTCTAGAGATCTTCTACATTAGGTACATTAGAGTCTACCTTTACATTATAAAAAGCTCCGTCTGTACCAATGCTCTAACCTTCTGGTTCCTTGGCTGACATGTTGGTGAGCCATAACTTCAAATCTTTCATTATCTGTTGAGCTTCTATGATACGACTGATTAAAGTTGGCTATATCACAAGACATCCCAGATGTTGTCCTTCTATTGGTTCCACTGGCTAAAGATAAAATTCAACTAAACTTCCAATGCTTTCCATTCTCGCATTAATAATGTAGTGATTACTAATCAATGGCGACGACTCAAGGCATCTGCTACGACATTTACTTTACCCGGATGGTATTGTAATGAGAAATCATAATCCTTGAGTAACTCCATCCATCTTTGTTGTCGCATATTCAACTCTTTCTGAGAGAACAAATACTTCAAGCTCGTATGATCGGAAAACAGATCAAACTTTTTTCCATAGAGATAGTGTCTCTAAATCTTTAATGCAAACACTATTACTGCCAATTCTAGATCATGTGTTGGATAATTCTTCTCATGTACCTTCAATTGTCTGGATCCATACGTGATAACATTCTCGTCTTGCATAAGTACACAATCCAGTCTTTGGTGCGATGCATCACTATAGATCACATACCTTTCTCCACTCTTAGGTATCGCGAGTACTGGTGCAGAAGTCAATATTTCCTTTAACTCCTAAAATGCAACCTCATGCTTGTCTCTCCATTCATACTTTATCTCCTTCCTTGTCAAATTCATCAAAGGTCCTGTAATCTTGGAAAATCCTTCCACGAATCTTCGATAATATCCTGCTAGGCCGAGGAAACTTCCGACCTCTGTCCATTAGTTGGTCTGTTCTAGCTTAATACTACATCGATCTTAGATGAGTCCATAGAGATACCATCCTGAGATATAGCATGTCCCAAGAATTCATACGTGTTGAACTTTGCATACAACTTGGTATCTCGAAGCACCTGTAAAGTAATCTATATGTTCCTTGTGACCTTTCTCCGTCTTTGAGTAGATCAAAATGTCATCGATGAACACTATAATCAATTGATGTAGATAGGGTCTGAATACTCTATTCATCAAGTCTATGAATACTGTTGGCGCATACGTCAATCCAAAAGGCATAACTAGAAACTTATAACGCCCGTATCTCATCCTGAATGTAGTCTTTATCACATCCTCTGGTTGAACCAATAGTTGATGATATCTCGAATGCAGATTGATCTTTGAAAAGATACTTGATCCTTGCAACTGGTCGAATAGATCATCTAACTGAGGTAGTGGATATCTATTCATGATCGTAACCTTGTTAAAATCTCTGTAGTCTATGCAGAGTCAAAGTATTCCATCCTTCTTCTTTACAAACAGAACTGGTGCTCCCCACGATGACGTACTTAGGAGAACAAATCCCAAATCTTCAAGTTCTTGAACTTCCTTCTTCAGCTCCAACATCTTAGTTGGCTCCATCTTATATGGAGTCTTAGATATAGGCAATGTGCCAGGTATTAGTTCTATACAGAAGTCTATCTTCCTCTTCGGTGGATGTCTTTTAATATCCTGGAATTCATCCTGAAAGTCTTGTACAGTAGGAATTTGATCCATTGTTGGTTCCGTACTTGTACCCCCGATTGTAGCTAAACCACTTATTAGAAACATATCGCTTGTTGACTGACACTGAAATCTGATCGTCGAACATCCTAGCATTGGAAACACAATAGTCCTGGTAGGGCAATCCAAATTGGCACTATACTTACTCAACCAATCTATCCCTAGGATAATGTTAAATTCTGACACTAACAGAACTACTAAGTTTGCTGGAAGATTCCTATCACCAAAGTTCAATGGGAAATCTTTGCACACTTTACCCAACTTAACAGTCACTCCCAATGGTGACACAGCATTAAGTTCTGGCTTAAGTGTCTGGGGTTTTAAACCCAACTGATGCACAATCTTAATAGCAAAGAATGAACGTGCAGCTCTAGTATCGAATAAAGCTTTAACTTGACTGTGAAAGAGTATAAGCGTACCTTTCAAATGTTGCTGCTCATCAGCATTAAAGCCTGCTTTTGTAGGAATGATAGCATTCATCCTTGTCTGATCTGGGGGACGCTTTTCCAAAACTTTTTCAAACTTCAAAATTCCAAATACTAGTCGCCAGTTAATTTTTAAGGGAAAATTAAGAAACCATTTTTAAAGCAAACTAATCTTTTTGAAAACCAAAGATTTCTAGGGTCCGAGGATTCTGGAATGAGAGGGGAAGGAGCCCGGCAAACTAGAACACCCCCTCTCATCCTATCTTGTCATAGGCCTCTACTCAGCATCCTTTTTTTTTTTTTTTATCGAATTATTAATCTAAGTATGCCCTCAACTAATACATATGTATAAATATACATTACAAAAAAATGTCTAAAGGGTGTACGATTACTAACGATAAAATAGCATTCAAAACCACATAATTCAAGTAACAAGCAAGATGATGTGCGAATAGGGAACGAGGAAACTTACCCAGGATCCAACCTCGATATTGAAACGTGCAATGCATACAAGAATAGAAAAACTTAGAAAAATGTCTCTAATCCACGTATACACATAAGGCAAGACCAAAGCTAAGGTGTTGCACATGGAGTTGAAAATCAATAAAATCAAGAAATAAATAAACTAGAGAAAAGAGTCAAGAGATCAAACCTCAATAACGCTACAAAACAAAGGTTATTCCAGATGCTTTACGAGATGTAATATGGAATCCTAATTAACATACCCAAACTTCTAGCCTACATCTATCAAGCATGGAAAGAGTCGACACAATCATGAATTCCTTCTAACTAGTTGGAAACACAACACCTCTGTAGATATACAAGTAGGGGTGGGCATTCGGTCGGTTCGGTTTTGAACCGAAAAATTCGGTTCGGGTTGTTCGGTTCGGGTTGGGAATTTTGGTACCGAAATCCGAACTGAAATAAACTTCGAAAATATAGTTCGGTTTTGAAATTTAAATTCGGGTTCGGTTCGAAAATTCGGGTTAAAACTAAACCGAAGTTTTTTTTTTTTTTTTTTATAATTTTTTTTAATTATATATATATTTTAGGAAAAATTAAGTATAGTAAATTAGTGCAGATTCAGTGATTCACCACTTTGAGATTCTGTTTTTTTATTGTTATTTTTCATCAAACAAGTTTTTATAACATTGTCCTAATTCATCAAACAAGTTTTTATATAGTCCTTAAAATTCGGTTATTCGGTTTCGAACCGAATTTTTTCCTACTTTCGAAAACCGAACCATATTAAATAATATAGTTCGGTTTCGAACTGAAATAATTTCGGGTCGGTTATTAACCGAACTGAACTTTAAAAAATTTCGGGTTCGGTTCGGTTTTTCGGGTTGGCCCGAAGTATGCCCACCCCTATATACAAGTCTCAACTAGGAACCTATGTAATGTCCATATAGAGATAATATAATCCCAACTTGATCATCAGGAACTCACATATATGTTCAACTAGGCTCAATTAAGTGCAACTTAAACTAAAAGTTAGTCCTAATCACAAACATCAACATACATGGATGAATGCATGGACATGAATAAGAATGAGCTATGAACTTTTCATTAATTTGGATCACTTAGCCTCTGGGATTAATTTCAATTGATCATAACTAAAAACATACTTCAATCCGTAGGTCATTTGAAAAACATTTGGATCACCATTTGCCAAGTTTATCAAAACTGTGACAGAGTTTCAGAATTTACAGAGAGCAGACTAGACTTTCAAAAATAGAAATATCATACTTCTAACGGTTTGATCTTAAATTTTTTTTAGTATGTGGTGCCTCTGTGAGTCTAGTTTCTAACCCAAAAAGAAACTTGAAAATCAAATAGTTCAATCTCTGGGAATTAGGTAAGACCAAGACATCACTCAAAAATTTACAACTCTTTCAAAAGGTTTTGTATGATTTTCTAAAAATAGTAAGCAAATCATAATCACTTTGATCTTTTTAGAGAATCTTATTAACACATTAAACTTCATAGAAAAAGTAATTTAAATTCAAAAAGGTTTTATTAAGGCTCTGATCTTCTTAATTTAAAATGGACTTACTGTTCTGAAATTTTGGACATAAAGTAACTAGTTCACAAATCACAAGACCAAACCAACCTAACTATAAATTTTTATCAAAACAAAAATCCTAGTGCTACATATATGAGTTATGAATACTCTCCAATTGGTCTCATTCAATTCCAATGCACCATGATTTAATTAAAAATCTTTGATCTCAGTTGGTTAATGAATTCACTGCACCAATGTGGACTTGGTATTCATAATCTTAAATAAAGTGAAACTATTCCTAATTGCTCTCCCGAATATATGGTCCTTGAGGAATATAGATTCATTTTATTAAGTTTTCCTCCCAAGTTAATGATTCTTGGAGACTAGATATGATTAAATCCACATAAACCTTCATGAAATATGAAGAGAATTTCATGAGATTTCAAGTTGAAGGATCCAAGTCATGAAATAAGACTTGAACCCATCAATCATGTGTGGATATAACCATGATCTACCTTATTTCCCATATGAATCATAAGATAATCTAAAATAAGGGATCAAACTCAAAGGAATCCTATGAGATATTGAAGATCTCATGGACCCCAAAAGAGAGATATAAACAAAAAAGAAATAGAATCAAGGCTTATTTAAAAATCCAAGTCAAAAGGTTCTTTTACAAACTTGTTTTCCCTAAACTCAATCTTTTATTTAGATCCAAATCAATGAAGAAAAAAAAATGAAAATTCAATCACAATTCTAGTGGTGTGTGATGAAATGAGCTAAGAAGAGAGTTTTTGAAAATGTGTAAAAGTCCTAGATCTATGAAGTGTGATTGAATTCTAGCCTAAATTCTAGGTAGGATTAGAAGGTTACCTCTAATAGCCTCAGGACTTTCTTGATTCTTGATGAGGATCTTCCAAGTTCTTCCAAATTCTTCTTCAAATTCTTCTTAAAAAAATTCTTGATTCTTCAAAGATCTCTCAATTTCTCTCTATATATTTCTATGTATTTCACTTGTTAAAAAAAAAGATCCTCACAATGGAGATGAAAATCTCCTTATATAGACCACTTCTCATGGGGTCAATTTGGTAAATTTCGGTGAAAACCCATGTGCAATGATATTCCATACGTATTGAAGAAAAACAGTCTATTACAGCGGCCGACACTCACTGAGTTGTCTGCGGCACTCAGCCAATGCCGTTCTATTACTCACTTAATGCCGGCGCGGTACTCAGCGAATGCCACCGGCATCGCCACGTGCTGCTTCTAACGAAATTCCCACCTTTTTTTTCTTTATTTTTCAAATATATGTTTATATACTAAATATATACTTATATGAATTATATATATTTTTATTTGTAGGATTATTTATACCTCTCTTCTCTCTTTTTTTGTTTTTATTTTCTCTTTTTTTTTTTTCCTTTTTCTTCCTCTTCTTTTCTCCCCCCCCCCCCCCCCTTTTTTTTTTTTTTTCAAATCATTTTATACTTTTTAATTTGAAATTAATTTTCAAATTGTCTCTCTTATACGTACTTCACATCTGAGTTTCTCGAATACCCGGTCTCTCTCCTCCTTTTTCTCTCTCTTTTTTTCTTTTGAAAACTTTTATTGGGATTGAAGAATCCTCCGAAGAACTTGAATCATTTAGAAAACCTTCGAGTTTTTGCCGAACATTGTCGTCATCGGTCTTCGAGGTAAACATCCCCTGAATTCAACGGTCAGTCAAAATTAGGGGGTCTACAGGGTCCTTGTATCCCCTGAACTGGTGCCCCATAATACCCTCCACGAGGTGCACGGCAATCTCTGCTCAAATGTCCCAACTTGTTACAATTTCGACAAATAGCATTCATTCGGCGGTTAATCCTGGAGGCTGTGCAGAACTTGACAATGTGCCCTGGCTTTCCGTAATTAAAACATCCTTCGTTGTTGGTTGGCGGGGCTATTATCAGTGCCTGAGGTTGTGGTCCCTGCTGGCGATATTGCTGGGGTCGGGGATAACCCTACTGAGGCTTCCTTGTTCACTCCCAGGTTCTCTTGTTTCCTTGAAAATTACCCTTTGATCTCCACCCTTGGGTATTCCTTGGCGGCTGGTTCTGGAAATTCCTCTGTTGCTGAAAACTTTTTGACAACTAGGGTTAATTTGTCTGTGGTCGTTGTGCTAGATAGGCATCCTTTTCTAACCCTACAGCAAATCTGACAATCCCCTCAAATATATGATAAATCTGACAGAAGAAGGTGAAGAGATTTGTTAGTACTTTTTATCCTATTTTTGTGTACTTTTACTTTTTTTTTCCATTTATGTTAGGTTTTGGAGAAAGCAAGAGTTTCAGGCTCAATAAGGTGTAAAAATAAAAGGAAATAAGCAGAAAAAGCCACCTCGCGCGAGCGGCCCACTCGAGCTACATACCAGCACCTCGCTCGCGCGACTTACCAAAAATGCGCTCGCACGGCCCGGTCGAGGGACTTGTACAAAAAAGTCAAAAACGCATATTTAGATGTCCTAAAGAGCCCTGTGCGAATAGAATTGCCTAATTACGTCGAGAAACATAAATAAAGCAGTTTTAGTGTGATTAGGTTTAGGAAAGTTTCCAAAACTTGCTCTAAATATATATATCCTATTTAAAGTCAAATTAGAGGTTGCACAACATCACACACATTATACACACCAATATAGAACACAAACTTCAGCCATTGAAGAGAGAAAAACAAGGAGAAGAAGAAGAAGACCAAGGGATTCCCATGGCCTCCTCCATCAATCTCTTGCCGTTCATTGCTTTTATGGCCACTTAGAACGATATCTAGGGTTTCAATGAAACCCTAGCCAAGTAATAGGGTGTTATATCCGTTCTTCTTTTAGTTTTATTATATATGGATGATGATTATATGCTTTGAGGATTTTTAATAATAAAATCGTACTTTTATTGATTAAATCCTTGCTTTCAAAGTTTATTCTTATCTTCGATCTATTTTGAATGTGATGTGCTCATTGATCTATATTTGCTGTGCTTGTATGGATTATTTACATGTAGTGGTGCTTAGTTGAATTGTGATATCAAGTAGTCGAATAGTTTATGCCTAGGGAAAACGCAGTGTGCCACAACCCTAGTTTAGTGTGAGACATTCTGTGCTAATCGAAGATGAATTATGTTGATGCTTGAATCGTAGTTGTCTTCTTGACGGAGGAATTGGGCTTATAGCTACAATTCCCCATTATCATCCAATGTAATAAGCTAATTGAATGCATAGATACCCTTATTATAAAGGTAGTGGTGGATTTGCAATCCTAGGTTCTATAAACATATTTATTAAAACAACTTTAAATCACTTTCATAAGTTTAGATTTATTTTCATTAGTTTCTTAGTTTAATTAAAAATCAAAATCGAAATTATGTTTTCTTAACTAATTTGGTTTAAGTTTTAAAATTAAAGTGCTTTAGTATTTCAATCTCTGTGGGTTCGACCTCTACTTCCACACTACAAATCTTTTAAAGTAGAGTATATACTTTTATATCTTGATTCTGACAAGATCAATTTTTGCCGCCATTGCTGTGGATTGCAAATTACTACCTTTAGTTTTAGAATCTTAGTTTAGTTAATTCGTAAATATTAGATTAGATTTTCTTTTTCTTATTTTCTGTTTTTGTTTTGAGTCACTAACTATTCCGTTTGTTTTGTAGTTTCTCGAGTCATCGAATTCTAGCGTTTCAGAGTGAAAGAGCTTGGCACATCAAAGGAGCTTATGCGAGTAAAACAAAAAGCAAAAATTCAAGTAAATCGCTTCCTTTAAAATTTTCTTCAAACCACTATAAGTTAGGGCGCTGAGACGCACTATTTGCATTAGTTTAGGGGTGATTTGTACGTGCATTAGCTAGGAAACCCGGGGCGCTGGGCTTTGACGCGAATCACTGCATTACAGGATAACGTTCATGCATCATAGTAGTTATGTGCTTGTTGTCTTATTTGCGTGGTTGTCTTTCGTTTTTGTTTGAGTCAGTATTTATCTTATTGTCATTTTTTTTAGTTTATGTTTGGTACGCGCTCAAGTAAACCCGAACTACACTCTTTCAATCCTGAACTTGAACTAATCCTTAGGGTCCTTAGGTCATCAACCCAAGCTTCTATAGCTCGGTTGTTAGATGACGAATCAACTCTGAAATCGTCGTCGTTATTTTAGGCCAAAATTTAAGGCACACTTAAACGTTTAAGAAAAACTCGAACTATTAACATTTAACCTATTCCAATGGCCGACCTTGGAAACAACGGAAACAATGGAAATAACCCTAATATACCTCCGCCTCCTCCGTTTAAAGATTATTTCATTCCTATGGCCTACACGCCACAAGAAGGTATCAAATTACCGGAGGTGACAGCATCTCACTTTGAGATAAAGTCATCTACCATCGCGCTACTCCCTTCATTCCATGGCCATATTAAAGAAGATCCTTATCATCACTTAGGAGAGTTCCAAGACATATGCTCTACATTGAAAATCCAAAATCAAACTGATGATTTAAAATTGCGTCTCATTCCATTCTCCTTAAAGGATAAAGCTAAGTATTGGCTCCAATCTCTTGAGCCAAACACTAATAAAACATGGAAAGCATTACATACCGTATTTTTACAAAAGATTTTTCCCATCACAAGAATTAATCAAATAAGAAAATCTATAATGAACTTTGTGATGCAAGATGGGGAAACGCTCTATGACACTTGGGAACAATTTAAAGAATTATTGTGCTCCTGCCCAAATCATCAAATTCCCAAGTGGCAATTAGTACAAATCTTCTACGAGGGACTTGTTCCCTCACTTCGTAATACTGTCGATGCCGTTTGTAAGGGTACCTTCCTACACAAAAGCGCCAACGAGGCCTGGAAATTTTTTGAAATGTTAAGTGAGAATTCGATGTATCAAACTGTGTCGGTACATCCTAAGGGGTGCCTTCCACCTAAACCCAAGCAAGAGGAGCGTTTCGAGTCAAGTCATTCAATTGAAATACAAGATCTGTCTAAAAAACTTGACCGATTTACGACGATGAACCAAACGTCGGGCTCACCCTCTTGCGAAATTTATCAATTGTGTCGATCCTTCGCATTCTACACTTGCATGCCCATCCGAGTCTCAATTTCCAAAATTCGTGGAGCAACACATAAACTCTATTCAACAATTCCCACAAAATAGTTATAATCCTATGACGACTAATTTTCCTAATACTTACCGACCCCACTTTCAATAAAATCAATACCAACACCCCCTCCTAATCCTAACCCTCCAAGGGATAACGCTTTTGAGGCAAAGGTGTTGGCATCCATCAAGAATATCAAAATACAAGTACAAGCACAAGCACAAATAGTGCACTCTCACACAGAATCCATTGCGAAGCTTGAGTCCCAAATGGGACAACTAGCTAATGCGGTGAGTCGTAGAAATGAGGGTAAGTTACCTAGTTAAACTATTCAAAACCCTAAGGGACAATATGAGATTGAGGGTACGAGTGAGCAAGTAAACGCCATCTCATCTAGGATGACTATTCGAGAAGAGGAAGTTGTTTAAATTCTGAGAGATAGTTTAAAAGATGTAAACATTAATTCGAATCAAGAGAAGGGTGAGGATGTGAGTCGAATTAGGAAAGATAATGAACCGGTCCCAACTAATTATGTTCCAAAAATGCCTTTCGCATGAAACATTGAGGAACCATCACATTTTTCAAAGCAGGGGGTCAAAAATTGAAGATATACTTGAGATGTTTAAACAAGTTAAAATCAATATCCCATTCCTCAACGTGGTAAAACAAATTCCTGCTTACGCTAAATGTCTAAAAGACCTATGCACTCAAAAGCGTAAGTTGTACAGTCATACTCCAAAAAAGGACTTCCTTGCAAAAAAAGTAAGTTCAATCTTCCAACACGCTTCTCCAAAGTATAAGGATCCAGGTACACCAACGATATCATGTGTCATAGGTGACACTTTAATCCATCGGGCTCTCCTTGACTTAGGAGCGAGTGTGAATCTCCTACCCTATTCGGTTTACAAACAACTAGGATTAGGTGAACTTAAACCCACGGCCGCTACCATACAATTAGTGGATCATTCTGTGAAAATCCCTAGAGGAATCATCGAAGATGTCTTCATAAAAGTTGATAAATGTTACTATCCCATCAGTTTCATGGTTCTTGACACTGTACCTGTGCTAGATGCTAGAAAATACACTCCTATCATTCTTGGTCGTCCATTCTTAGCCACGGCCAATGCTCTTGTTAGTTGTCGAACGGAGGTAATAAAAGTGTCATTTGGGAACATGAACCTAAAATTAAACATTTTTAACATTGTTGATCAACCTCCCAATGACGATGACTATCTATGTGTGGAAGATAGTGAGGTTAGATGAACTATTGAACCTAATAAAGAAATGAATACGAGTAAGGAAAACAATACAGTGAGTAATGAGCGGACAAATTTGAATAACCCAGAACCTAATGATGAATTTACTCAGAAGGTGAGAAATTGATTTGAACATGGTCAGGGAGAACCGTTGATCGAGTTAACAAATAATGACATTATTTCTGTTTTCCACCAGAGACTCCCTAATGCCTTCAAGGGTACAAAGTCTGAGTTACAGCCTTCATAAGTCTTGAGCTAGAACGGTCTAGCTGAAGACGTGAAAGACATCGCTTCTTGGGAGGTAACCCAAGCTTTTATCATTCCGTTTCATCATTTTTGTACACTTTTTGGTCATTTTTGGTCAGTTTTGAGTCCGTTTTGGTCGTTCTGGACAGGTTTGGGGGTCGAGATCAAATTATTTTGAACTTATTCACATTCAAAGGATGACAAAAGAGAAAAAAAAACATGTTACACGCGCGACCAGCTCACGTGACGTGTCGCTCGAGCGGACCGATCGCACGAGATTTTACTTTAGGAAAAAGTTTTCAAACTTTTTGTATATACCATCAGATTTAGATCGCACCCGCGAGAATATCACCCAAGCGGCCCGCTTGCATGGTCGTTTTCCTTAGAAAATTTTCTTTATGAAACTTAAAAACAGACCTCAGCTTTCAGTCATGCGAGGAATCTCGCGCGCAAGGGTTCGCTCGCGCGAAGGGGGGGTTTGTGTGTTTTTCTCTTTGTTCTCTTACCTTCTTTCTCCCAAACTTGGTTAATTGTTGTTTTGTTTTTTTTGTTTTTTTTTTTTTATCTTTTCTGTTTGTTCCCTTAGGCCCTTTTAGATTGGGTCCTTCTATGTTTTCATAATTCCGTTTATGCTTGTCCTTTTTGATTTTCGTTGAGTCTTTCGATTTTAGTTTATAACGAGCACGCCATGGTCTACATTACATATATATATATATCTATTGGTTATCGTTGTTATTTTGTTTGTTTATTTTCTATTGTCAAGTATTGATAGGTGAATTAGTGGCTCCACTTGGAGCATCTTTGAACTTTCATTCCATATTCTTATACATTCACCAGATTTGTGATTGTCGAGATTGAGGTAATGTCATTCCTTTCTTACGTACTCTCCTTTCTTTTGATTTATTGTTTCATTAGGGACAATGAAAGGTTTAGGTTTGGGGGTAAGCACTCACATGCACTAATTTTTTTTTTTTTTAAAAAAAATTCACTTGTGCTTAAATAAACGATGTTACCGACATTTTTGCAATCGCAAGTCAATATTTCATGTTATGTAACTTGGATTGTTATAGAATAGTAAACAAGGAAAGATATGGTTAAACATTTGCTGAAATCATGATGCGACGTTCTAGGTTATGTTTCATTCGACACATTTGCTGAAATCATGATGCGACGTTCTAGGTTATGTTTCATTCGATTCGTAGTTTTATATCATAGATTTGCGCACAAAGCTATGCACTGCACGTAGTCGCTTGAATACATGTTTGATTTCTAGATAACACATAATGTGGAGACTAAACCCGGTGAGCTTTTGAGCCTATCTATTCTTTTTAAAGGGTTATAAATACATTTTGTGTTTGTCGAATTTCATTTGAACAACGCATTTACTCGTTGTTTAGTCTCATTATTCTTGTTTTGGTTGATAGTCAAGTTAAAATATTTGCTATCATGCTAAATAATCTTCCGTCGTAAGCGTTGAAGAACCATATGATCATAGGAAATGATGGTAGGCCATCTTTGTTTGCCACCGACCGAAAAATGATAAATTTCCTTAGTTCGCCTCTTTAAGCCGTTAAAATGCCCTTTTTTCTTTAATCACCATTATCCTTTTTTTACTCCAACTTGGCCAACTTGGAGTTCACCACTGAAAGATTGATCAACTTTTAGTGTTGATAAGGCAATGTGTTGATTGAGAAGAAGAAGAAAACAAGATGATGTTTAGGGTAGTTGCCTTGGTATTCAATGATTATTCATTCAAAAAACAACGAAAAGGAAAAGAAGAAAGGTTGGAAGAAGAAAAAAAAAGAAGAGTAAAGAAATTAAAGAAAAATATGAAAAGAAGAGAATAAAAAGATGAAAGTTGGTAGAAGAATGAATGAAAAAAATTGAAAATGTCTTACAATGCCACTCTAAAACTACTTAATGAATTTATTCTATCCCTTTTCATTGCTTGAGCCACGTTACAACCTTTGAAAAGTCCTATTTGATCCTAGAAAACATGGTTTGGATATGTAAACGATGAGAGGGGGATTAAAACATGGTAACGATTAATTTTCTTGATCGTTGGTGTCCTATCCATGAGATTACTGTTCATTCGTGTCATGTGTCTTTTTCGAGTCATATGTGAGCGTTTCTCGTTTTGAAAACATATTTCCTTTGCTCACATGTAATAGAGAGATTACACATGTTCTGAGCATTTCATTTTAGAGTGTAATTAACATTATGAGATTTGTAGTCAAATCATAGTTGGATGGTTACCCGAGTTATATTCCAAGTTCATGACATGCGTGTGTTCATTTGACTACCACATCACACACGTGCAATTTTATAAGAAACTCTATTGGTTTATACAATGCCTGTGCTTGGGATTGCTTTTTATGATATAGGTGGACATTTGGTTCCGTTTCTTTTTGTTCGTTATTCTATTTCAAATCATCGTTTTATGATAAGTATTGAATATTATTGTTTTCCTTTTTAATAAAACTTTTTGAATGTTGAAAATTTAAACAAAATTTACTTTTTACAAGTTAAAATTTTCTTTTTATAAGTTAAGAAAGATGGTTGTGGGTGACTTGTTGACGAGAACCCTCACGAGACTTCACTCGTCCGACTAGGGACACCTAGAGGTTTAAAAGGCTTGTTGCACATGCTAAGTGCAATCGCGATCCATGCGACAATGGAATAGATTTTTGTTTTATTAGTAGTTTTTTTTTCTATTCTTTTGCTCGAGAACTAGCAAAATGTAGGTTTTGGGGTGTGATTGGGAGTGAACAAGTCCTAATTACACGCCTTAATTTACATTTGTTAGTACTTTTTATCCTATTTTTGTGTACTTTTACTTTGTTTTCCATTTTCTGTCAGGTTTTGGAGAAAACAAGAGTTCCAGGCTAAATAAGGTGCAAAAACAGAAGGAAAGAAGCAGAGAAATCCACCTCACGTGAACGGCCCACTCGTGCGACATTCCAACACCTCGCTCTCGCGGCTTACCAAAACGTGCTCACGCAGGCCCGTACAAAAAAAAGTCAAAAATGCATATTTCGATGTCCTGAAGAGTCCTATGCGAATGGAATTGCATAATTACATCCAAAAACATAAATAAAGTAGTTTTAGTGCGATTAGGTTTAGGATCGCTTCGAAAACTTGCTCCAAATATATAAATATCCTATTTAAGTCAAATTAGAGGTTACACATAATCACATACATTATACACACCAATATACAACGCAAACTTCAGCCATTGAAGAGAGGAAAACAAGGAGGAGAAGAAGAAGACCAAGGATTCCCATGGCCTCCTCCATCAACCTCTTGCGGTTCATCGCTTCTATGGCCGCTTAGACCGATATCTAGGGTTTCAATGAAACCCTAGCCAAGTAATAGGGTGTTATTTATGTTCTTCTTTTAGTTTTATTATGTATGGATGATGATTACATGTTTCGAGAATTTTTAAGAATAAAATCGTACTTCTATTGATTAAATCATTGCTTTCAAAGTTTATTCTTTTCTTCAATCTATTTTGAATGTGATGTGCTCAATGATCTATAGTTGTTGTGCTTGTATGGATTATTTACATGTAATGGTGCTTAATTGAATTGTGATATCAAGTAGTCAAATAGTTCATGCCTAGGGAAGATGGAGTATACCACAACCCTAGTTTAGTGTGAGACATTCCGTACTAACCGATGATGAATTATGTTGATGCTTCAATCGTAGTTATCTTTTTGACGGAGGAATTGAGCTTGTAGCTACAATTCCCCATTATCATTCAATGTAATAGGCTAATTGAATGCATAGATACCTTTATTATGAAGCTAGTGGTGGATTTACAATCCTAGGTTCTGTAATTAGAAATGCTTGACCGCTTGAAAGGACTTCGATCGATTGAAAGTGAAACTTCAGGTATGATTAAGGGAAGTATATAGAATCTCATTGTATTAATAATTACTGAAAATACAGGGTATTACAGGGGTTCTCACGCCAGTTCCGACACATATAAGTTATCTCCTCGAGGAAAGCGGTAACCGCTACCTTCTACCTGTCCAAGGTGGTACTCCGGTATTCCGGTGGATAGGGGTTCCCATAGCTTTCAAGCATGTGAGAAAAAACCTTTTTATAACTTTTTTTAATTTTGACGTAATGACTTTTTTTTAAAAAAAAAGTCATAACAAGTACTTCTTCCTTACATGTATGACTCTTTTTCTAATAATAGTCATAACATTGGTAAGTGGTGTTTATTCGTGAATACATTTTTAAGCAGTCATAAATATTCTTAATTTTTATTACTCTTTTTCTCTGAGTCATAGAATCATTTAAGCGTAAAACTATTTTTTTTTATAGAAAATTAGTGAAAAATACAATATGATAAGATATTTTAAAGTTAAGGACTATTAAGATTCTTGATTAGGGAAAGGTTCTCCTTACACAAATATTAAGTGAAATTTTACTTGGTATACATGAATATTATGTGAAAATTCACTAAAATTAATTGTACATAAATATTAAATAAAATTCAACTTAAATCGGCCTTTGATGGACTTTTAAAGAAATTAAGAATCAAATTGGATTTTAAACACTTGATAGTTACTTTTACGAACTTTCGCTAATTTTTCATATCTACATAGAATATGATAACATTTATGTCAGTGCTTTAAAAGTGTCATAAATGATAATCGTTTTTGAAAAATGTCATAAATGTTAAGACTTTTTATGTCGCTTTAGTGTTTTGAAAAAGTGACATAAATAACAAATGTTTTGAAAAGAGTCATAAATCATAAGACTTTTTATGTCGATTTATCAAAAAACCGATATACGCATTTTTTTAAAAGATCTATTTTAATACTTGCGTGCGTTAAAACAACACAGAGATAAAATCCACAAGACTACAAACTTCAGTACAAGTTCTCTTAACCCTACCCTCTCGAATCAAATTCCTCTGAAACCTTAACACAGAGATAACAAACTTTATCTATAAGGAACCTGAATTTAAAGAGAAGAAATATAGAATAGAAAAGGAAAAATGAAAGGAAAAACTGCAATTACTGGTGCCAAGACCACTTAATTCTCATTCATTCAAGCACAATCACCAACAACGGCCTCCTTTGGATGATATAAGGCAAGGAAGGAAAAATACGTGTGATCCCATGTGATGACATGTGACCCTCACATGAGTGTTAACTACCAAAAAAAGGAATAATAAGGGAAATAAGAGAAAAAAGAGATGGGGACCAAAGAGTGAGCCAAAGACAGAAGAGCTTGTTTGGTTGCTGAGCTCTGGTTCCTAACATTCCACCCTTCTCTCACAACTGTCCTCAAGCTTGGAAGTCCAGAAATTGATTGTCAAATTCAGTAGCCTCAACTGAAGTGGCATCCTTGAAGGGAACTGTATCCAATGAACCAAATACTTTGTAATTGCCAAACTTCCCTTTTGGAACAACTTGCTCTATAGAATTTGATCTGGTAGCCAGTCCACTATTCCCACATCAATATAAGAGGGTAAGGAATGAGAGACTATAGGCCATAGTCCGAATTCTAGGGAGCACCTGATAAGGCCCATAAAACCTTGTGAACAGTTTATAAGAATTCCTTTCCAGAGATTGTTGTCGATAAGAATTTCTTCTTTCCACAAAAATGAGAAGAGTTGGTTTTTACCAGAAAAGGACTTATTAGCATATACAATTTGGTGTTTGTATTGAGTCAGACCAACTACTATTTTCTTACCAAAAGTATTATACTGAACTGAAATTGGTTTAGTGAAGTCAGGTAATGCCAACATAGATGTTGTAGTCATTACTTGTTTAAGCTATTGAAAGGTTGTTTCTGCCTTAAGATTCCAATGGAAATTTCCATTTTTAAGCAATTGGTTGAGAGTTGTAGCTATAGTTCCATATCCTTGCATAAACTTTCAAAAAACACCTAGTACAAGTGGTATTTGGTGGTTGTCTCCTTTATGGTGGCAGCCCTTTTAGTACAAAAAAGAGTTTCGGGAGTTTCTTCAATTGCAATGTCCTCATCCTGTGTAACTTGTTCTTCAAAAGTTGAACTGCTCATGAGCTAAGCTATTACTCCACCCTTCTCTTATTGTAGCATCTTTTGTATAGAAGTTGAAGTAACTAATGTTATTGGTGATGGTGTCCCTCCTTGAAGTGTGTAAGTCTTTTCCTTATCTGAAAAGGACATAGTCTTCGTAGCAAAATCCCACAGTATTAGACCAATAGTCTCCAACCATTCTATACCCAAAACAAATGATAGGAAGTATGAAGAAGTCTACTGCACACTCATACTCTTGGATTTTGAGTGGAACCCCCTTTTATCAGACCCTTAGTTTGCATAGGTGACCCATCTGCTACATAAACCTTCAAAGCTACTGAGAGTTCCTTCCCCACTTTGGTGAATTTAGATAGAGATGGGTGCAAAAAATTATGAGTAGACCCTGAGTCTACCAAAATACTAACCTTATGATGGGATAAGGTACCTTCCAATCTCATAGTTTGTGACCTAGAGGAGCCTGTTAAAGCATGTAGAGAAATGGTGGGATTAATCATATTCTCTACTTCTTCTATCATCTCTTCTATGGGGATAAATTGTAATACCCTGTATTTTCGTTGTATTTTATAAATACTTTTTATATAAATAAGATTCAGTGTGCTTGTCTTTACCTTCCCTGCATTTTCAGTTTCGAGCGATCGAAGAGTTTCATACTTCGATCGATCGAGCCCATTTTCGAGCGATCGAACCTCTGCCGACCTGAAATCATGATGTGTCCCCTTGTTCAAGCGATTGAACTATTCTCAATCAATCGAACGCTGACCGACCTAAATCTCGAGTGTTCGAACTTACTTCGATCGATCGAACCCTGGAATTTCAGAATACGTGTTTTGCCAGCTGTCCACCCCCTTTCCCTATATATATGTTATGTTTGTGTGTGTGTTTGGGTTGCTGAATCATTGAGAGAGTTTAGAGAGAGAGATATATATAGCTTTTATATATATATACACACTCATACATATATATATATACATACACACACACACACCCGGATATATATATATACACAAACACTCACACACTCTCAGAGAAGAAGAGAAGAAGGAGCAGAAGGAGAGGAAGAGAAGAGATCAGAGAGAAGGAGAAGAAAAGAGAGAGAACTCACCCCGAGAGACCACCCGCGACCACCCTGAGCTCGTCGGCATCGTCAACGTTAACGGTGAGTGTCTATACTCACTTAGTAGCTTTGATATGTATGTTTATATATGTTACAGCAAGATTGAATGGACCCCGAAAGTGCGTAAATGGTTCAGTTTCAATTCTGGAATAATACTGTGCTGAATCGATCGAACTGCTTTCGAGCGATTGAGCATTGACCAATCTCGATCGATCAAACTTAGTTCAATCGATCGAACATTTAATTTCCTCGATCGATCGAGATGACTTCGATCGATCGAACCCAATCTTTCCTCAATCGATTGAAATGAGTTCAATCGATCGAACATTTCAGAATGTTAAATATTTAGTTGCTTTATATCTGATGAGCTGTTAACCTGTTTATTATCATACGTTGATTGTTGGAAAGCTGTGTTGGAATAATACACCTGTGGATTAATGGACTTAGTAAATTGAATAATGGAACCAATGACATAATAAAGATATAATCAGATTGAGAAGCCGACGTGCATAGTAGTGGGTCTTTGACCGCAGTGGTCGGTACTATTTATGATTGGTACGTGTAAATGCGGTCACGAAGATCGTATGATATAGGGCGTGGTGGCCAGTACGTGTTCGAGCGTAGTGGCAGTAATGTTCTGAGTAACAAAAGTGCTGTGTGCTGAGTAACAAAAGTGCTGTGTGCTGAGAAACAAAAGTGCTGTGTGCTGAGTAAAAAAAGTGCTGTGTGCTGAGTAACAAAAGTGTTGTGTGCTGAGAAACAAAAGTGCTGTGTGCTGAGTAACAAAAGTGCTGTGTGCTGAGTAACAAAAGTGCTATGTGCTGAGTAAGAAAAGTGCTGTGTACTGAGTAACAAAAGTGCCATGTGCTGAGAACTAATAGTGCTGTGTGCTGAGAAATAATAGTGTTGTGTGCTGAGAAATAATAGTGCTGTGTGCTGAGAAATGATAGTGCTGTGTGCTAAGATGTAATAGAGCTGTGTGCTGTGATATGACCTGTGTACGATAATAATTGCTACGTGTTGTATCATATAAGGGCTATGTGTCGTAGTAACCATGTCAGGGCGGGTTGGCCGAAACGTTGGGACTGCGTGTGAAGAGTAAACAGACCGTAGGTATGGGACTACGTGTCTGATTAATGTGGACCCAAGAGTCTATGTTATGTGTGAGACTACGTGTCGAGGATAAATGAGTCATAAGGCGTTGGGCTACGTGCTAGATGGGAAAGGGAATGACGTCCGTATTATATCTTGGATTGGTGCATACATGCATATGAACGATGAGATGATCCTTTTTATTGATGTTGTTGTTATATGCTACATATCTGTAGATACTCTGTTAGTATTTGCATTCACTCGGCTTTCGTAGCTGACGGCATTTTATGCCGCTGGATATTCAACGTCCAGCTTGCTAGGGTTATGAGTATGCAGGTGATGCATACATGGATAGGGGCCACGAGGATGGAGCCTACGATGACGGAGGCTACGCTGGAGATGACTACTACGCAAGCTGAAGACTTGGAGCTTGCTGTTGATAGTTTATGCCTATGTTTTAGAGACCGTTGTAATAGTTAAGTTTGTAATCGGCGTATGTTGCCGTAATATTTTATTTGTACTTCTGCGATACTTATGGTTTGTAATAGTTAGTATTGAACTCTGATTATATATATCAACCCTAGAACTTTCCAATGTGTGGTTTGAATCATTACTCTGATGGTTTGACTTTGGTTATGGACAATGTGGTGACTTTCAACTGTCATGGCCTACGGGTCCAAAAAGGAATTTATTTTCTCTATTTTTGCTACTGCGGGGCGTGACAGGATTTTTGGTATCAGAGCCTAGGTTTAGTAGTCGCGTTCACCATTGTCCAACATTTCTTGAGTTGAACCTAAGATTCCTTGAGGTAAGGGTTGACTCTAGGTTTGTGTTTTAGAGATCGTCCCTATGGAATTCTCCGTGCTATTAATGTGATGCTAGTTATAGCTACTATTATGTTTAGTGCGGATTACTTTCTATGATTATTTTTGGGTTTAGTACCCCAGGCGCTTGATGTAGCCCTAAATGCGGTATCACCTTTGGGAATGACCGTACGATTAGGGAAAGTATGCAAGGACTGTGCCTTAACCCTTGAGGGTAGAATTCTTCCTGCAGATCTAATCATTTTGTCAATGAAGGAATTTGACATCATCTTGGGATTTGATTGGCTCACGAAGTATTGTGCCAAGTTGGATTGTGCCAATAGGATGATTTCCTTTTCGGTACCAGGATTTCAGTCTTTTGATTTTCAGTGCAACCCCTCTAGTGATGCTTTTCTCACTAGTCGTCTAGCAGCTATTGAGAGCTCGAGTTCGGAGCTCACTATTGCACAGATTCCTGTAGTCCGAGACTTCGGGGATGTGTTTCAGAATATCTTAGGATTGCCACCTAAGCGGGAGATTGACTTTTGTATCGAGTTAGTGCCTGGTACTTTACCGCAATCGAAGGCTCCTTATCGGATGGCACCAACAGAAATGCAAGAACTGAAGAAGCAAGTTCAGGAGTTAGAAGATCTCAAGTTTGTTCGACCCAGCACGTCACCTTGGGGAGCGCCGGTACTATTTGTTAAGAAGAAGGACGGAACTCAGCGACTTTGTATCGACTATAGGGAGCTCAACAAGGTCACGATTAAGAATAAGTACTCACTAACAAGTTCAGGAGTTAGAAGATCTCAAGTTTGTTCGACCCAGCACGTCACCTTGGGGAGCGCCGGTGCTATTTGTTAAGAAGAAGGACGGAACTCAGCGACTTTGTATCGACTATAGGGAGCTCAACAAGGTCACGATTAAGAATAAGTACCCACTCCCTAGAATCGATGATCTGTTTGATCAATTGCAAGGAGCGATGACTTTCTTAAAGATCGATCTATGATCTGGATATCACCAACTGTTGGTTCGATCCGAGGATATTTCAAATACTACTTTCAGGACGAGGTATGGGCATTATGAATTCTTGGTTATGTCTTTCGGATTAACCAATGCTCCAGCGGTATTCATGGACCTAATGAACATAGTATTTAGGCCCTATTTGGACCAGTTCATTATCGTGTTCATAGACGATATTCTGATCTACTCCAAGACCGAGGAGGAACATGAGGGACATGTAAGGATCGCACTACAGACCCTTCGAGATAACCAACTGTATGCGAAGTTCAGTAAGTGCGAGTTTTGGCTAAAGAAGTCAAGTTCCTAGGACATGTTATCTCACGAGATGGAATAACAGTAGACTCGTCAAAGACAGACGCAGTTCTGGATTGGAATATACCAATGGCTGCCACGGAAGTCAGAAGTTTTCTTGGTCTAGCTGGATACTACCGGAGATTTGTGGAAGGATTCTCCAAGATCGCAGCTCCTCTTACCGGACTAACGAAGAAGGATTTGGAGTTTGAATAGGGTAACAAGCATGAACGAGCATTCCAAGAATTGAAGGAGAGATTGACTACAGCGCCAGTGCTTGCGATACCTAAGAGCGGTGAGCAGTTCACCATTTATAGCGACGCATCACACCAAGGACTCGGATGTGTTTTGATGCAAGATGGGAAGGTAATCGCATATGGATCGCGACAATTGAAGCCTCACAAGTTGAATTACCCGACGCATGACCTCGAACTAGCCGCTATTGTTTTTGCTCTCAAGATTTGGAGGCATTATCTCTACGGCGAGAAGTTCGATCTATTTTCAGATCACAAGAGCCTGAGATACTTGTTCTCTCAAAAGGAGTTGAATATGAGGCAACGACGTTGGATGGAATTATTGAAAGACTATGATTTCACGTTGCAGTATCACCCTGGGAAAGCAAACGTAGTAGCCGATGCTTTAAGTCAGAAACCCAGGAGGATGATAGTAGCTTCTCTTATGATCAAAGAATGGCAAGCATTGGGAACTTTGGCTGAATTCGGTATTCAAGCCTCAGATTCAGGTGAAGGACGACACTTTGGATGTTTGGTAGTACAACCGACACTCATCAGTCGTATCCTTGAAGCACAGAGGAAGAATGAAGGACTTCAAGAGTGGTTTGCGAGCAATGCAGTGAAGGAACCAGAGAATTGGAATATTGGTTCGGATGGAGCACTCAGATGCAGAGGCAGACTTTGTGTGCCGGATGAAGATAATCTTAGAAAAGACATAATGGACGAAGCGCACAAGTCGCAAATGACTATCCACCCAGGAGGCACAAAGATGTACAAAGATTTGAAGAGAAACTTCTGGTGGGAAGGAATGAAACGAGAAGTTGCTGAACACGTGTCTCAATGTCTCACGTGCAAGCAAGTGAAGGCGGAACATCAGAAGCCTCCAGGACTTCTACAACCATTACCAGTTCCCGGATGGAAGTGGGAACATATAACTATGGATTTCGTGGTAGGTTTGCCAAGGTCTCAGCAAAACCACAATGCTATTTGGGTAGTTATGGATCGACTTACCAAATCGGTGCATTTCATAGCTTATAGTATGTCGTATCCAGTCGAACGTTTGAGTCGGATGTACATACAACAAGTTGTGCGACTACACGGTGTATCAGTCTCAATCGTATCAGATCGCGACTTACGATTTACGGCAGAATTCTGGAAAAGTCTACAGACAGCTTTGGGGACTTCGTTAAGCTTGAGCACTGCCTTTCATCCACAGACTAATGGGCAGACTGAACGAGTTAACCAAGTGATGGAGGACATGCTTCGAGCGTGTGTTATTGATTTTGAGGGCTCATGGGAGACTCATCTACTGCTGATAGAATTTGCGTATAATAACAGTCACCACTCGAGCATAGGAATGGCACCCTTTGAGGCATTATACAGAAGACCGTGCCGATCACCTTTGTGTTGGGCAGAGGTTGGAGACAAGCAACTGCTTGGACCTGAGTTAGTTCGGGAAACTAACAAGAAGATCCAGATCGTGAAAGAAAGGATGCGAACAGCGCAGAGTAGGCACAAGAGTTATGCGGATAAACGTCGCAGAAGTTTGGAATTCAGTGTTGGAGATCATGTGCTGCTTAAGGTATCTCCGGTGCGAGGAATTGTCAGATTTGGGCAGAAGAGATAGCACCGCGTTTCATTGGACCATTTAAGATCCTTGAACGTGTAGGAAAAGTTGCCTACCGACTCGCATTACCACCTAAGATGTCGGGAGTACACAACGTGTTTCATGTTAGCATGTTAAGAAAGTGTGCTCACAATCTGAGTCATGAGATCAACTTTGAGGACACTGAGGTTAACGATAATGTGTCATTTCATGAAGGACCAGTGCGAATTCTGGATTGGGGAATTAAGAAGCTGAGAAGTAAGGAAATTCCGTTGGTGAAGATCCAGTGGAAGTTTCACGACGAAGGAGAAGCATCATGGGAGCTAGAGTCAGAGATGCGTGAGAAGTATCCAGAGTTGTTCAGCAATGCTTAGTTCGGATTTCGGGGACGAAATCTTCATTTAGTGGGGGATGATGTAATACCCTGTATTTTTGTTGTATTTTATAAATGCTTTTTATATAAATAAGATTCAGTGTGCTTGTCTTTACCTTCCCTGCATTTTCAGTTTCGAGCGATCGAAGAGTTTCATACTTCGATCGATCGAGCCCATTTTCGAGCGATCGAACCTCTGCCGACCTGAAATCATGTTGTGTCCCCTTGTTCAAGTGATTGAACTGTTCTCAATCGATCGAACGCTGACCGACCTAAATCTCGAGCGATCGAACTTACTTCGATCGATCGAACCCTGGAATTTCAGAATACGTGTTTTGCCACCTGCCCACCCCCTTTCCCTATATATATGTTATGTTTGTGTGTATGTTTGGGTTGCTGAATCATTGAGAGAGTTTACAGAGAGAGATATATATAGCTTTCATATATATATACACACTCATACATATATATATATATATATACATACACACACACACCCGGATATATATATACATAAACACTCACACACTCTCAGAGAAGAAGAGAAGGAGCAGAAGGAGAGGAAGAGAAGAGATCAGAGAGAAGGAGAAGAAAAGAGAGAGAACTCACCCCGAGAGACCACCCGCGGCCACCCCGAGCTCGCCGGCATCGTCAACGTTAACGGTGAGTGTCCATACTCACTTAGTAGCTTTGATATGTATGTTTATATAAGTTACAGCAAGATTGAATTATCCCCGAACGTGCGTAAATGGTTCAGTTTCAATTCTGGAATAATACTGTGCTCAATCGATCGAACTGCTTTCGAGCGATTGAGCATTTACCAAACTCGATCGATCGAACTTAGTTCAATCGATCGAACATTTTATTTCCTCGATCGATCGAGATGACTTCGATCGATCGAACCCAATCTTTCCTCAATCGATTGAAATGAGTTCAATCGATCGAACATTTCAGAATGTTAAATGTTTAGTTGTTTTATATCTGATGAGCTGTTAACCTGTTTATTATCATACGTTGATTGTTGGAAAGCTGTGTTGGAATAATACACCTGTGGATTAATGGACTTAATACATTGAATAATGGAACCAATGACATAATAAAGATATAATCAGATTGAGAAGCCGACGTGCATAGTAGTGGGTCTTTGACCGCAGTGGTCGATACTATTTATGATTGGTACGTGTAAATGCGGTCACGAAGATCTTATGATATAGGGCGTGGTGGCCAGTACGTGTTCGAGCGTAGTGGCCGTAATGTTCTGAGTAACAAAAGTGCTGTGTGCTGAGTAACAAAAGTGCTGTGTGCTGAGAAACAAAAGTGCTGTGTGCTGAGTAACAAAAGTGCTGTGTGCTGAGTAACAAAAGTGCTGTGTGCTGAGTAACAAAAGTGTTGTGTGCTGAGAACTAATAGTGCTGTGTGCTGAGAAATAATAGTGCTGTGTACTGAGAAATAATAGTGCTGTGTGCTGAGAAATAATAGTGCTGTGTGCTGAGAAATGATAGTGCTGTGTGCTAAGATGTAATAGAGCTGTGTGCTGTGATATGAGCTGTGCACGGTAATAATTGCTACGTGTTGTATCATATAAGGGCTATGTGTCGTAGTAACCATGTCAGGGCGGGTTGGCCGAAACGTTGGGACTGCGTGTCAAGAGTAAACAGACCGTAGGTATGGGACTATGTGTCTGATTATTGTGGACCCAAGAGTCTATGTTATGTGTGAGATTACGTGTCGAGGATAAATGAGTCATAAGGCGTTGAGCTACGTGCTAGATGGGAAAGGGGATGACGTCCGTATTATATCTTGGATTGGTGCATACATAAATACGAACGATGAGATGATCCTTTTTATTGATGTTGTTGTTATATGCTACATATATGTAGATACTCTGTTAGTATTTGTATTCACTCGGCTTTCGTAGCTGATGGCGTTTTATGCCGCTGGATATTCAACGTCCAGCTGGCCAGGGTTATGAGTATGCAGGTGATGCATACATGGATAGGGGCCACGAGGATGGAGCCTACGATGACGGAGGCTACGCTGGAGATGACTACTACGCAAGCTGAAGACTTGGAGCTTGCTGTTGATAGTTTATGCCTATGTTTTAGAGACCGTTGTAATAGTTAAGTTTGTAATCGGCATATGTTGCCGTAATACTTTATTTGTACTTCTGCGATACTTATGGTTTGTAATAGTTAGTATTGAACTTTGATTATATATATCAACCCTAGAACTTTGCAATGTGTGGTTTGAATCATTACTCTGATGGTTTGACTTTAGTTATGGACAATATGGTGACTTTCAACTGTCATGGCCTACGGGTCCAAAAAGGAATTTATTTTCTCTATTTTTGCTACTGCGGGGCGTGACATAAATTCTGTCTCTGTAATCAATTCGTTAGGGCTACCACCAATTTCTTCTTTTGCTTCCATAAGTAGAATTTGAGCCCTCTTGGACTGGTGGCCTGGCCTATATGGCTCATCATATTTAAAGCATAGATTCTTGTCTCTTCTCTCCTGAATTTCAATAGTGGTTAACCTTCTGATGGGTCTATTGGTGTTTTGGTTATTTGGAGAAAAAATTTGGTGGGAAGGGAAGTTATGTGAGGGAGGATTATGTAAAGGAGAATTGGCATAGGTCTTGCCAATGGTGATTGGTTTAGGAGGTAATCTAACCTGATTCCATCCAGTTGAATTCGTCCTTGCTCTAACCTTTCCCTCTTGAAGCCTAGAAATCTTCATGGCTCCTGCTAGATTAATTGGTTCAAATGATAGCACTTCAAATTATAGTTCCTTTTCCAACCCTAAAATGAAGCATCCCTTTAACTGCTCATCCGACCAATTAGGTAATCTGCAAGCCACTCTTAAAAACTTAGTTTAATAATCCTCCACTGATTTTGCTCCTTGTTCCAATTTCAAAAGAACCCCATTGAAATCCATTCCCCCTTGTGCTCCAAAATGGCATAAATATGCTGAAACAAATTGAGACCAGTCACCTCTGGGATATTTTGACTCAAACCAATCTATCCATGGTATTGCATCCCCTTTAAAATGCATTGAAGCTATTTCTCTCTTCTGATGCTCAGGAATTTGGTAGTATTTAAAGTTTCTCTCAACCATGGAGAGCCAATCTAAGGGGTTTCCATGGCTGTAATTTGGAAATCCAGTTTGAGGTTACAGCTAGTGTGGACCATGCGCACGGGGCATTTTGGCGTTTCCCTCGATAGTGTCCTGGGACAGATCCAAGGAGCACACTTCAGGGAAACTAGAACTTCCTTACGCGATCCTAGAGACAAAGAGTTGCCACCTAATTTTTATCAGAAATTAGGAAACCAAATTTGACTCGCCCAAAATTGAATAAGGTTACTCGTCTTTCATTACCACAAACAAGGTTCGGGGGTCTTGGTACGAGAGGAGAAGGAGCCCAAGCAGGACTAAAGCACCACCTCCTCTCCCTACCGAACAGTAGGCCTTAATTCAAATACCCTTGTTCTTGATTCATAATAGGTGTTGTTTCCTCAAACATACAAGATAATATATACATAGTAAAAAGAACATCTAATGAAAATCATTTCAAGAGATTATGTCAAGTAGCAAATGGATGCACATGCAATATGACACGTGAAAAATCTTGTGCGCTCTTGTGCAATACCCAAGTGTAGGTAGACGTGCAAGTAGTAACTGGTAAGACCAGGTCGATCCCACAGGGAAGGTGTTGACCTATTGAATTAGACTAACCTCAAAAGAAAGCAAAATAGAATGAATAAGATTAAACAATGGTGCGGAACACAAAGTCCACAAACTAAGATTGCTAATGAAAATAATTCAGATTAAATTAACGATCTAACTAGCTAGTCAAAATAGTACTCTAAATTAGGATGTTTGACTTTAAGAAGAAAGGGTTGGGATTACACGAATCCACAGTAATCTAACTATCTACCATGCATTTGCCTTGAAGCACGAAGGAGTACATTACCCACAGTTTTCCGTATTCCTCTAAAGATGGAGAATCCATGGCCCTTTCATGACCGGGACCATATCATCACAGTTAAGTTAAAATACGTGAAAGCAGTTTAATCCAATAGTTAAGACTCGCACCCTCAATGGTGTTAGCATTGAAGGTGGTTTGCAAAATGTATTGAAAGAAAATGCCTTAGGGCCTTAGTTTTAAAAACCGTCTTGACAAACTGAGCATTTTTGGGACAGAATGATAACAAATCTTAAAACAAAAGGTCCTAGAATACTACAGGGAACATCCTCAAGAATCAGGGAGTTCGATCGATCGATGCGCTTTCGATCGATCGAAGACCTTCATCCCTCAATCGATCGAAAAGGATTCGATCGCTTGACTGTCTCTGGTTCGATCGATCGAACTAACTCCGATCAATCGAACACAGCGATTATTCTGCTGCATGGCAGAGGCTGGAGATCACTGTTTCATCGTGTTCTCCCATCCTGGGACTACTCAGACATCGTCTGGAGTTCACAGATTGATATTTAACGTAAGAAAACATCCAAGCCTTGTGTGGTGGCGAGTTTTTCATGGAAACTATAAAAACTATGGATTTGAAAGTGTCTAGCATGTACTACTACGAGATGAACGATTAAATTACGACTGCAAAGTGCAGAATGTAAATGAACAATATATAAATAACCTGGAATGCAGAGTACTTGTATTAAACTATAGAAATCCAATGCACAAAGTAAACTTCAATGAAAAACCTACAAAACAACCACAAAACCTCTATCTCTCTCTCTAAAACTGGAAAACTAAAAATGTGGGCGTCCTTCTGGACGTATACAATACACATATATATAAGAAAACCTAAAAAACTAGGGTTAAAAACCCGCATCTGCTGCGCACACGAATGTTACTGGAAATACCACGTTCGATCGATCGAACTGCTCTCGATCGATCAAACCCTTAATCCTCAAGCGCTTCAACACTCTTTAAGCGATCGAACGCGCGATCGATCGAACTGGATTAGATCGATCGAACTCCAAATTTCAGCTTTGACTTCTTTTGTTTTCATTCCAGCATTCCATTTATCCTGATGTTCATCTGTTTAGTCCACACAGCAGTGATCTGCACAAACAACAGCTAAAACAATACAACTTATCATAGATTAATCGTATTGTATGAAAATTAGCCTTGCAATGCAAATTGCAGATAAAACGGGAAGTTGTGATAAAAACTAATACAATTCTTCCTTTTAGCGCGGTTGTATTTTACAAATACCCCCGCTTTGCACAACCCCCAACTAGCTTATTGCTAGTCCCTAGTGATAAAGCGGAAATAAAATAAAATAAAATAAAAACTCCTAAACTAATACTACAACGACTAAGAAAACAAAGGAAAAATAAAAACAACCTAAACTAAGATAGAAAGAAAAATCCTAACTCACTTTCGCAGGAATCGCGGTTGCATTTAGCGAATGCAACAAGCCGTTAAACCCCTAGGTTCCCCCTAGTGGACGAGTGTTGTCTCGTGAGGGTTTGCAGTGAATATACCCACAAAATTCTCCAATTTTAAGCTCAAAAAGATTTAGAATAACTTGTAGAATTCCCCCTTCCATTAAACTGTTAATTCAGCTCTACAATAATATACTATCCTCTATCAACCCATGAAAGAGATCCACATGCTCCCCCCTATATCACCAAGTAAAATATAACAAATGTATTACCATCATGCACCCGTGTGTGTGTGAATTTAACAACCATGCGTCCAACCCTATTAAGAGTTATCTAGACTATTGTACCTTGAAAAACTTGCAGTTTTAGCTCAATTCTCACATTGGTCACACTCAAAAAGAACGTCTCTCAGAAACTTGCTTTACAATGATCGCACATCGTATGAAAGCTTTGATAAGGATGATATTCTAAGTGCTAATGCTTTCATACTTGACTCTATGAAAAACGGACATTTAAGAGTGCATAGTCTCATGAATGGAACACTACTTACTAGAGGAGCGAAATACCGTGGATAACTCAACTCACACTTCCATGTTCAAATCAATTGTTGAGAATCTTCAAGACTTTGAATTGCGGCTTTTATTTAGTAGGTGGGAGTGTTATAGAGAAGAGTGTGCTTTTTAGTATGTGATGGAATTTCAACTTCTCTTTTTATTCTTTATTCTTTTCTTCACCCAATCTCCCATTCATTTCATATGCTCTTTTTCTCTTCTCCTTCATTCATCATTTTTTTTTATATATATAAATATAAATAGAACGTCCCACAACTACTTCCTTCCATTTCACATACTTTGATGACTCATTCTCAGCAAATATATCAAACGGCTCAATGAGGTCAAGGTATAGATCAAGGATTTGGATTCTTGTGATTACATTGGAAATATTTAATTGGTGTGGGATCAGGGATGAAACAATTCAATGAATGTAAGTGAAAGCTATATCAGGTAAAAGAATGGGTAAACGATGGCTTGAATCATTTTCTCAACTTTCAATTTTTAGCACTTAAGTGTTCATTGAGTGTAATTGGTAAATCCTGAACGTTCTCCTCTAACAAGCAATCAAAACTTTTAAAGAAAACTGAGACTTAACAACGAATTCACCAAGTATATGCAAGAAAGACCATTCGACAATGTATGAGAATCCCCTCTGAAATGACGATTGGCTCAATAGCTCACAAAGGGTTATTAGCTTCCACTACTTGTTCTTTTCGCACAATATTCATATTAACTCAACTTTCAGGTTTTCTACATAGCTGCCAATTAGTGCGTAAAAGTATTGGGTACATAATAGCTTCACAAATGCAATCCATTTCAGTGATACAGCAAACGCGTGGATTTAATCCATAAAAAGATGAGAATACTACAAATGTGTCATTGTCTAATTAACAAGCAGGAGAGATTATTCAGAGTTATTATATCAATACGATTTAATATTAAAAATTTTCAAATCAAATTTTTAACAGACTGTGTTCTCATTAAATTTAAAACATATCCAAGTGCAAAACCTGATCATTACGGGTGTATACCTATCTATTATCTCCTACCCCCAACCGAAAACAACAAAGTCCCCAGAAGTTTATTTTCAATAAATAAAATAGATGGGTATCACCTGTATGGAGCAAATTGATGATAGCAAGCATAGCAACCTAGCATAGAAAAGTAGAACACAATCTCCAAAACAAACAGGATCAATAGATAAAAGTAACACGATAGAAACCATGATCCAAACAATCTAAACCAGTGTAATAGGAACAGAATAAAATAAAAGCAGTGATAAATAATGTCCATACAGAACCAACCAACCAAATAGTTCAACCAAAACAACCAACATGTCCAACCAACCAAAACCATAACCAAAATCAGTACAATAACTAACCAAAAACACATAAACACCACCTCCCCAACTAAAACTAATCGACACCGGACGGCGCAACATCAGCTACATCAGAAGGGATGTCGATGGGAGCAGGTGGCAACAGGGTAGTAGCAGGGGCAGCAGCAGATGGATCGGCAACAGCGGAGGAAAAAGGATCGGCAGCAGCAAAATCCGGGGCAGCAGCAGATGATGGATCAGTAGTAGGTGGTGCAGACAGGGCCATCGATGGATGCTGAGTAGAGTGAACAGCCGGATTAACCCCAATATGAACTAATATGGACTCCAGCAAGGTCTGCAGATGGTCCATCCGGCCCTCAAGTCTAATCCTTGCCTCTCTCTCCTCCAATAGCAGCTCGTGAACTGTCGGGAGAGGCACAGAGGAAGAAGACTCTCCCTGGGCCTGAGTCTGCGACCGCTGTCGCAGCTCAAACTGCCGAACCGCAGCAACCGGATCCTCCTCATCATCATCGGAATCAAGCTCCTCCACCTCGGTGGGTGTCCCTGAAGCTCCCGCCTCCGTGTCCGTCCCACCACGCCTCTTATTCTTCCCCCTCACCCGCGATTTCCCTTTTCCCTTTCGCTTTCTCTTCTGACCGTCGGAGCGGCGAGCCGCTGCCTCGCTGAAACGGCGGAGGGAAGGGCGAACATCATCTCCCGTAAGCTCAGGGAAACCGGCATCAGCCATAACCCTGTGAATAGCCCAAGCACCCTTCAGGTGCTTCTTGGAAGAGATAAAACGGGTGGGGTGGACCATAAAGTCAATATAGAGGCGTGGTATGCAAATCGGCTGTCCTGTCCCCACTGCAAATAAGACTCGCGCATACCAAGCCGCGATCTTCTCTCGATAGAAGGTCACTAGGAGGCAGTTACTGAGGACCAGGTGGATCATGTGGTAGCCATCAGTGAGAAAGTGGTCCTCAATCAAAGCATCGCCATCCCAAGACGGAACGGCGCCTCCAGTGAGCTCACGGATAATGGTGGATGGTGGGGTCTCAGGTGCATCAGGCCTGTGGGGGCAAACATAATCTGGTACCTCTGGTACCCCCAACGCGGCCGAAACGATAGCGGGACTGATGATGAACAGGCGACTCCGGAAGAAGGCATGATATGTGAATGGTGCAACCGGGTCGCGGATCATCGTCGCGCAAGCACCTCGTATCCAGGACAGATTTACACTCTTGGCCAATGAAAGGAGATGGAACCAATGGGGCATAGAGCGGATCCGTGTCAGGAACCATGGGCTCTCTGTCCAGACGTACTCAATAGGGCGCTCGATCATCACCATCCGTGTCTGAAAATACCGCTCGTACCATAGCCTGTCCTCGTCATTCCAGAACCCATGTGCGGGTACCGGATCTGGTATAATAAGGCTGAGGGGCTTGGACTTATGGTAGCCCGTCACTGAATTCATCGTGGCAGCCCTGAAAATAGAACATAACAGGACACAGATAAGAACAGGGAGAAAATAAAATAAAACTGCCAGTGCTTGAGTTCGATCGATTGAACTGGGTTCGATCGATCCCACTGTGGGGCTTTGATTGCTTAAACAATATTCGATCGATCGAACTTTCATATTCTTCGATCGCTTGATCTATGTTCGATCAATCGAACAGTGCCTCTTCGATCGCTCGAAGTCAGTTAAAGCGATCGAGCACAGCGATGTGCAGCGATCGCAGAATCGAAAAAAGAAACAACGAAAGGATCAAAACATGGATATAGTAGTGAAAATCTAAGACCAAGGGGACACCCCCTTGGGATTTCTAACAACAAGAAAAAAAAAAGAAAGAACAAAAAAGGTAACAAAAGCTCGTGGGGCCTACCTCGGTGTGGAAACACACGGTGGGAGGTGGAGATGATCAGGTGAGGATGAGGATGAATGGAGGGGTGATCTAGGCGTCTAATTGATGTGCAATGACGCAAAATTCGCCGAGTCGCCCCCCTCCTCTGAGTTTGAGCGCTTGAGTGTGTGAGAGTGAGGGAACTAAAGAGGTGTTCTGATGACTCCTCGTTTAAAAGCTGCGTTCGATCAATCGAACTATGGTCGATCGATCGAAAGCAAATCCCTCAATCGATTGAATAGAAAATGCAAGCGCTTGAACATCCAGGTTTCGATCGATCGGAATGGGTTCGATCGATCGAACACAAAAATTTCAGAATTCAATGGGGAACATGAACCACATCACCCTCAACTATCAGAAACAAATCTGGATATGCAGATAGACTGAAAAAGCAGTTGAAGTACAGGCATGTAGGACAGAAATTCATCCTCAGAATAGAAAATTGTAATTTATATAGAAATAAAACTTTATAATTGCATCCAAATTGCAACATTATTACCCCCAATGGTGTTTAAGACCTTATTTAACTAAACAAAACCAAAAATAAAACTAAAACTAATAAAATTCTGTCAAGGATTACACTCCAGTTGATAAACAAAAGATGAAATGAACGGAAACAACTGAAATGCAGCACTAATCTTCGAGTATAAAGATTTCCTCTTCCACAATCTCTTCATAACCCGCCGCATTTTCAGAAGTGAAGTCCAAACTCGATGATTCCCTTTCCCAGAACAATCGAAAAGCAGCAAGGACATCATCAAACAAGTCTGGAGTCTCCAAAGAATTGAAAGCCCATGCAAGAGGTGATCCGGATAGAGACAAGGATAAAGGAGTGTAATTGCGCAACGGACTGTCCTCTCGCGGCGGAGTGTGTGGGGGCCTTATGTAGGGCCCAAAACCATGAACCAGTTGATGTGGAAGGAATACCGGAATACCATTTAGAAACATAGTGACAATCCTGGACAAAAGACAACAAACCGATATTAAAATAACAGAACATAAGAAACACGGATTAACACGAAAAGAAAAACAATGAACAGAAACAAAAAAAAACAAAGAAATGTGACAAGTTCCAACCTCACTATTGGCATAGGTTCCCAACATGCACTGGCTGGTAAGGGGCATTGGAGCCTGAATAGCAGGAAGCTCAGGTGCACATAGCGGTATGGGACCAACTCAGGAACAAGGAAATCATCCACGAAAATAAAGACGGCATTGTGGCGGTCTGGGATGACATCCTGGAGGTCATGATCTTCCCATGGCTCCCACATATCATCATTTTCCCATTGTGCCATGAGTGCATCATCCACCATTCTCCCCATGTACAGGTCTTCTTCCTCATCCACGTCGTCGTCGTCCTAAAATCCCATATTTTCATATGGATTGATGTCAAGGAGGGCTGGTGGGTATGGAATGTACCCTTGAGCAGCATCAATGAGAGAATGAGCTTCAGGGTCTTGATGAAGCAAGGGGCAGGGTGTGAGTTCACCCTCAGTCCGGTGCCACAACGACATTCTAAATCAGCCCAAGAACCGATAGAATGAACATCATCACCTCGCATCTATGCACCTGCAACAGAGTGGTTTAAGGTATAATGGATTAGAACTAGATCACAAACACGAAAGAACGAACGAAAACTTAAAAACAAAAGAAAGAAACTAAAATGCAAGGAAAAAAAAGAAATACAACAACAATTTGGAACTCCACTTTGGATTTTTAAGTGGGAGCATAGCTGGGCTCATCCAGCTGGATGTGCTCAACTTCAGTATGGAAGTTCTCCAAGAACGGTTTCAATCTTTGGCCATTGACCTTGAAAGAATCATCGTTCTTTGGATTGACGATCTCAACCGCCCCATGTGGAAAAACAGTTTTTACGATGAACGGGCCTGTCCAACGGGAACGGAGCTTTCCTGGGAAAAGGTGGAGGCGAGAATCATACAGCAAAACTTTCTGCCCCGGCTTAAATGATTTACGAAAGATCGTACGATTGTGGCGAGCTTTCAACCTTTCCTTATGCAACTTTGCAGAGTCATACGCATCTCGTCGTATTTCCTCTAACTCTGCAAGTTGGAGCTTGCGTAGCTGACCTCCCTCTTGAATATCAAAGTTCAATGATCGTGTTGCCCAGTAAGCTTTATGTTCAATTTCAATAGGAAGGTGACAAGCTTTCCCGTAGACCAGTCTATACGGGGACATACCTAGATTCGTCTTGTAAGCAGTACGGTATGCCCACAAAGCGTCGATCAGCTTGTATGCCCAGTCTTTTCGATTGGAACTAATCGTCTTTTCGAGAATATGCTTGATTTCTCGGTTAGCCAATTCTGCTTGCCCATTCGACTATGGATGATAGGCAAGAGCGATTTTATGGTGGACTCCGTATTTCTTGAGAAGTGACTCCAAGGGCCTATTGCAGAAATGCTTGCCTCGGTCACTTAGTAAAGCTTTCGGAGTACCAAAACGAGACAAGATATGCTCTCTTAGAAAGGACATGACCGTTCTGTGGTCATTTCATCTCGTTGGTATCGCTTCTACCCATTTTGACACATACTCTACAGCAAGGAGTATGTATTCACAGTTATTAGACTTGGGAAATGGGCCCATAAAATCTATGCCCCAACAATCAAATATCTCAATTGTGATGATAGGGGTTAAAGGCATAGAATTCCTTTTAGAAATAGTTCCAAGCTTTTGACAGCGTTGGCATGTCTTGCAAAAGGAATATGCATCTTTGAAAACTGTGGGCCAGTAAAAACCGCTCTGTAGGACTTTTTGTGCGGTCTTTTGTGACGCGAAGTGGCCACCACATGCCTCAGAATGGCATGATGCTAAAATTACGGTTATATCCTCATTGGGGACGCAGCGCCTGATAACCTAATCAGCACAGTACTTGAAAAGGTATGGGTCATCAAAGAAGAAATGACGCGCGAACGAGAGGAACCATTTTCTGTCTTGGTTTGACCAATGATTCGGTGTTTCACCCGTGACAAGATAGTTTACAATATCAGCATACCAAGGCAGACTACTTACTGCCAGTAGCTGTTCGTCTGGGAACTCATCCTTAATGGATTGGGATTCAGTGTTGTCGATAAAAGTCAACCGGGATAAATGATCCGCAACCACATTCTCTACTCCTTTCTTATATTTGATTGTTAAATCAAACTCTTGGAGTAAGAGTATCCAGCGAATAAGCCATTGTTTAGCGTCTTTCTTTGACAGCAGATACTTGAGGGCCGAATGATCTGTAAAACAGACGGTTGGTGACCCTATCAAATAAGACCTAAACTTATCCAAAGCGAATACTACAGCCAGCAGCTCCTTTTCAGTAGTTGTATAGTTCATTTGAGCTTCATTTAAGGTTCGGCTGGCATAGTATATCACATGTGGCTTATTGTCCTTTCTCTGGCCTAGGACCGCGCCAATGGCGTAATCACTGGCATCGCACATTAATTCGAAAGGCCAACTCCAGTCGGGTGCCTGTATTATAGGTGCGGAGGTGAGGAGCTCTTTTAAATCCTCGAAAGACTTTTGCCAACTCTCTGACCACTCAAATGGTGCATCCTTAACAAGAAGTTGACAAAGGGGTCGAGAGATTGCACTGAAGTTCTGGATAAACCGACGATAAAATCCCGCATGCCCCAAGAATGAACGGATGTCTCTCACTGTATGGGGGACAGGTAGATTTGAGATTATGTCAATTTTTGCCTTATCCACTTGGATTCCTTCATCAGAGATTATATGGCCGAGGACTATTCCCTTGGTCACCATAAAGTGACACTTCTCCCAATTCAAAACTAGGTGTTTGTCCTCACACCGCATTAAAACCTGCTCGAGATTGCGGAGGCAATCTTCAAAGCTATGGCCAAACACTGAAAAATCATCCATGAAGACTTCAAGGATGTTTTCGACCATGTCACTGAATATACTTAGCATACACCGCTAAAAGGTAGCCGGTGCATTACATAAACCAAACAGCATTCGTCGGTAGGCAAATGTACCAAATGGACAAGTGAACGTGGTTTTCTCCTGATCTTCAGGAGCAATTTCAATTTGATTATATCCATTGTATCCATCCAAAAAGCAGTAATACTTGTGACCCGCCACACGTTCTAGCATTTGATCCATGAATGGCAAAGGAAAATGGTCCTTTCGGGTCATAGTATTTAACTTCCTGTAGTCAATACACATCCTCCATCCAGTGGGGATACGTGTTGGTACTAATTCACCATCTTTGTTCGGGATGACCGTTATGCCTGCTTTCTTTGGAACTACTTGGGTAGGATTAACCCAAGGACTGTCAGATATCGGATAAATCATCCCAACATCAAGTAGTTTGAGCACTTCCTTTTTAACTACTTCTTGCATGTTGGGATTCAGACGCCTTTGCATTTGCCTTGAAGGTTTAGCGTCTTCCTCCAGATATATCTTATGAGTGCATATGGATGGACTTATGCCTTTGAGGTCAGCAATTGTCCATCCCATAGCATCTTTATGCTTGGTCAGCATTTACACTAGCCTACCTTCCTGTTCATGAGTTAAAGCAGATGAAATGATCACAGGATAGGTTTTTCCAGTCCCTAAGAATGCGTATTTTAGCTCTTTGGGTAGCTCCTTTAACTCTAATTCCGGAAACTGAAAGCTAGAAGGCATTGCCAACTTAGTTTTAGGAGGCAATTGTTCATATGGCATTACCCACATGCATTCTGCTCTATCCTCCTCTATTGTATCCATCATAAGACACGTCTGGTTCAGGTCAGCATCCAATGGAGTTGACTCAGCAGGCTGATAGATATCGCCAAATTGAGTCATCACAACTTCCAAAGGATCTTTGTAGTCGACCAAGTCAACTTCATCTTCAATGACCGTGTCTATATAATGAATTTCTTCCTCATCATCGTATTCTTCAGGTCGGGGATTAGAAAAATTTTTTACATTCAATGTCATGTTCCCAAATACAATGGTCATGATACCACTTCTAATCTTGATTGTGGCATCAATGGTGTTGAGGAATGGACGTCCAAAGATAACCGGGATATGTGCACCAGGATTAGACACAGGTTCTGTGTCCAATATCACGAAATCAACCAGAAATACAAAAGAGTCTATTTGGACAAGGACGTCCTCTAACACTCCTCTAGGGTACTTCACAGATCTGTCTGCCAATTGCAAAGCGACTCGGGTGGGTTTGAGTTCACCCAACCCTAGCTGTTTATAGACTGAATATGGCAGCAGGTTCACGCTTGCTCCTAAATCGAGGAGTGCGTTATCTATCTTTTGATTCCCAATTCTGCATGAGATAGTAAGTGTACCGGGATCTTTGAGTTTTGGAGGCAACTCATTTTGAATGATCGCACTGGCTTGGCACGCGACATAAGCATGTTTCTTCACGCTTTGCCTCCTCTTGACCGTGCATAGATCTTTGAGATACTTAGCATAGGCCGGCACTTGCTTGATAGCATCTAGGAGTGGAAGGTTAATTTTGACTTGCTTAAACAGTTCTAGAAACTCCTGATTCTTCGTCTCATTCTTGGGTTTCTTCAATCGTTGAGGATAAGGTGCAGGAAAAGGGCATTTTGGTGGTTCTTCCTTAACAGACCCCTTTCCAGACCTTTGCTCAACTTCGTCCTCTACTCTAGGAGCTTCAATGTTTGCCTTTATTGCCTCGTCATTAGTAGACGGCTCCTCCTCTTGAGTAGATGGTAGCTCAACTTCTTCATCCACCACTTCCTCCTCTTTGTGCACTTCGGGAGTGGACAGAGGCATGCTTTTCTCTATGATTTTTCCACTTCTCAGTGTAGTCACAGCTTTAGCATGTTCTTGATTGTTAGGACCATTGTTATGTCCCTTGGGGTTTGGAAGTGGTTGGGCAGGGAATGTTCCTCCTGAACCTTCTTACCGTGCATCTATTCTCTCTAATGTGGCAGACATTCTACTCATCATCTGTATGAGTTGCTGCGTTAGATTGGCATTAGCAAGTGGCTCTTCTTCTTGTACCTTCTTGTGCGGTGGCACATAGGTATTGGTCTGTGGTGCATTGGAAGGTTGAGCTTGGTTGTAGTTGTTGGTTCTGTTTTGATTGTATTGCTGGGACGGCCTATTGTTTTGCCCTTGATATTGATTGTTGTTGTAGGGCTGCTGTTGATATTGATTTTGGGTCCCAGCATTATTTCTCTAATCAAAACCGGGGTGATTCCATCTATTGTTACTTTGAAAGTTATTGTTGGAATTCCCCGCCCCTCGAAAACCTTGCATGGCATTCATCTCTATAGGGGCTTGCTCTTGAAAATATGGCACATTAGGACAATATTGAGTTGTATGTCCCAACATGTTGCATGTGCCACATGGTTCCTCAGGCATGACTTGCCTAGAGCTCTCTCCTTTCATGCTTAACTCCTCTACCTTCTTTGCTAGCTCTGCATACTTATTCATGAGGTGATCTTCACTGGTTAGCTGGTATAGGCTTTTCTCCTCTACACAGGATATCTGTGAGCGTGAGACAGTGTCAGAATTTGACCATTCATGAGCGTATTCAACTAACCATTCGAAATGGGCTTCAGCCTCTTCAGTGTTTTTATGCAGAAATGGTCCAGAGCTCATTGTTTCCACCAACTTCTTTGTTTCACCATTCAATCCTTGATAAAAGAAGCTGATAGTTCGCCATTTCTCAAACCCATGGTGTGGGCACAAGAGAAGCAAATCTTTGAAATGCTCCCACGCTTGTGTAAAGGTTTCATTGCTCTTTTGTTTATAGGAATTGATTTGACGCTGAAGGTCTGTGATCATGCGAGTAGGATAGAATTTCTTTAGAAATGCGGTGCTCATCGCATGCCAGGTGAAAATTGAATTCGGTTTGAGGGAGTGGAGCCACGCCTTATCTTTATCTTTCAAAGTGAAAGGGAATAACATTAAATGCGTCACCTCCCTTGGACAATTTTACGAGAATGTTTTGCAAACATCCTCGAAATCAGTGACATGTAAATACGCCTTCTCACTTTCCATCCCATGAAAAGTGGGAAGCAGTTGAATCATCCCATTGCGAAACTGAAATTCGCCATTATGCGGTGGGATTTGAATGCAAGAGGGCGTAGGTGCATGTTCTGGTTGCATGAGATCGCAAAGAGGACGTAACGCCTCATCAATTGGCACCACAACATTGTCACCATTTTCACTCTGATGATCATCCATTGATTCAGTTGGAGTGGCTATCGGGTTGATGGAACTATCAGAGTCAGAGCGGTAGAATGGATTTCCAAAAATTCTTTCAATAGAATTATTGGACATGAACTAGGAGAGTCCCTAGGGTGAGAACTTACCCAAAAGAACTGAAAAGAAGAGAAAGTAAAAAATAGAAAGAGATGAAGAGTGACTGAGGTAATCTAAGGAATTGATCGTCGCCTTCCCCGACAACGGCGCCAAAAACTTGACACGTGAAAAATCTTGTGCGCTCTTGTGCAATACCCAAGTGTAGGTAGACGTGCAAGTAGTAACTGGTAAGACCAGGTCGATCCCACAGGGAAGGTGTTGACCTATTGAATTAGACTAACCTCAAAAGAAAGCAAAATAGAATGAATAAGATTAAACAATGGTGCGGAACACAAAGTCCACAAACTAAGATTGCTAATAAAAATAATTCAGATTAAATTAACGATCTAACTAGCTAGTCAAAATAGTACTCTAAATTAGGATGTTTGACTTTAAGAAGAAAGGGTTGGGATTACACGAATCCACAGTAATCTAACTATCTACCATGCATTTGCCTTGAAGCACGAAGGAGTACATTACCCACAGTTTTTCGTATTCCTCTAAAGATGGAGAATCCATGGCCCTTTCATGACCGGGACCATATCATCACAGTTAAGTTAAAATACGTGAAAGCAGTTTAATCCAATAGTTAAGACTCGCACCCTCAATGGTGTTAGCATTGAAGGTGGTTTGCAAAATGTATTGAAGGAAAATGCCTTAGGGCCTTAGTTTTAAAAACTGTCTTGACAAATTGAGCATTTTTGGGACAGAATGATAACAAATCTTAAAACAAAAGGTCCTGGAATACTGCAGGGAACATCCTCAAGAATCAGGGAGTTCGATCGATCGATGCGCTTTCGATCGATCGAAGACCTTCATCCCTCAATCGATCGAAATGGATTCGATCGCTTGACTGTCTCTGGTTCGATCGATCGAACTAACTCCGATCAATCGAACACAGCGATTATTCTGCTGCATGGCAGAGGCTGGAGATCACTGTTTCATCGTGTTCTCCCAACCTGGGACTACTCAGACATCGCCTGGAGTGTCACAGATTGATATTTAACGTAAGAAAACATCCAAGCCTTGTTTGGTGGCGAGTTTTTCATGGAAACTATAAAAACTATGGATTTGAAAGTGTCTAGCATGTACTACTATGAGATGAACGATTAAATTACGACTGCAAAGTGCAGAATGTAAATGAACAATATATAAATAACCTGGAATGCAAAGTACTTGTAATAAACTATAGAAATCTAATGCACAAAGTAAACTTCAATGAAAAACCTACAAAACAACCACAAAACCTCTATCTCTCTCTCTAAAACTGGAAAACTAAAAATGTGGGCGTCCTTCTGGACGTATACAATACACATATATATAAGAAAACCTAAAAAACTAGGGTTAAAAACCCGCATCTACTGCGCACACGAATGTTACTGGAAATACCACGTTCGATCGATCGAACTGCTCTTGATCGATCAAACCCTTAATCCTCAAGCGCTTTAACACTCTTTAAGCGATCGAACGCGCGATCGATCGAACTGGATTAGATCGATCGAACTCCAAATTTCAGCTTTGACTTCTTTTGTTTTCATTCCAGCATTCCATTTATCCTGATGTTCATCTGTTTAGTCCACACAGCAGTGATCTGCACAAACAATAGCTAAAACAATACAACTTATCATAGATTAATCGTATTGTATGAAAATTAGCCTTGCAATGCAAATTGCAGATAAAACGGGAAGTTGTGATAAAAACTAATACAATTCTTCCTTTTAGCGCGGTTGTATTTTACAAATACCCCCGCTTTGCACAATACAAGAGAGAGGTATACTCACAGTGGCTAGTCCCGCCAGGGACCGATGCAAATAAAGGAAACATGTCATGATATGCAAGAGGGAACAAGAAGACTTACATTGAGTTGACTCAAGCGGAGTCGCAAAAAGTAAAAGAAAGGAAACGTGTAATGTAATCATGCAACAATTATAGATAAGATATATCTAACATATAAGCACATAAATGGAGACTATCCTAAAGGAATGGTGTCGTTTGAAAACAAAGTTGTAAACCTACAAAATTCTAAGAGAAAGGATAGAGATGGTACACGATACATGGGCACTAAGCCACATGTACACGAGGCAAGCTCACAAATCAAAGTCCGGATCCACGGCATTCAATTCTCTGCACTAAGACACCAAGGAATACCCAAGCATTGCAAAAATACAAACAAACAAATGATATGCATGATGAACAAGAAGAAGTTGTCATCAATCAAACTTCTAGATTCAGTAACCTCTAATGAATCCTATCAAAACTGGTATTAAACATGAGCTGGGTTAAAACCCTTTTACAGAAAGTTAGAGGCATGTCTTAGGAAACGTATCCAAAAAGTAGGACCTCACTATCATTTTTAAAGTTTGAGAAATAAGAGTTTTAGGAACAGTGGATCAGGACTGTCCATTGTTCTTGAAAAAGTCATAATTAATTCTACAAATATCACATGAAGCTCTATTTGGTGTCACAAGAAAGCTCTTTCATTTTAGTGTATGAAAAAAATAATCCCATGGACATTTCATGACCATAAGGTCTCTGAAAAGGTGTTTTAACCAAACTCTATTATTCTGGAAATTTGGTATCATTTGACAAAGGAATGCAAAACATAATAAAGATTCACAAATCATGTTAATCAAGTAGATCTAAGCTTTTGATCTCTCATCCATTTATCCTAGATGATTTTTAAACCAAGTTTTATTTGTCAATTGTTATTGAGTGATCATGGTATGACCATTTTGTATACATAATCATGATTCTAGTTAAACTTAGAAAATTTCAGAATAGTTGTATTAACTTCAAATGCTTGAAAAACGATCTTAACTCGATCGTATGCTCATGATTTTACATTGGCTTATAGATACATGAGTTAGAAATCATCCCCAAAAAGCGGATCATCAATAACTATTATAGATTTTATGAAATTCAAGCACAAAGAGACTATGTTCAAATCTGTCAATCGATTTCTTAACAATTTCTAAAAATAGCATATGGATCCTAATGATTCTCAAAATGGATCGAATGAAGCTAATTCATCAAAGTTTACCTAGAAAATTTGAAATCCATCAAACTAAGAGTTTTGATGGACCAAATCTTATGGACAAAACCAATCTAGTTTGCTGAATTTTATCTAGTTCATTTTAAAGTGTGAGAAAAACATCTTAGGTGTTGGTTGAAGCTTATTAGAGAGATCAAACTCATAAATCAACTTAATTAACATAATTCCCAATCAATTTAGCCCTCAAGTTCTATGAAGAACTTTAGATCATGGATCAAAGGGACTTACAAATATGCTATTGGAGATAAAATTTAATAGAAATTATAGGTTATAGGAATAATCAAGAGACAGGTATAGGAATAATCCTTCTCATAGATCATACTTCCAAACCATCATAGAATTCAAAGTAGATACATATATAATCATATATGCATGGATTTATACTAAGTAGAATAATGAAATCAAAATTGAAAATCAAAGCAAAGATCAATCTCTAATTATGAATTATCAACAAAATCAAAGAATACTTGGATCTAGCTATGCGAGTGTGTGAAGAACAAGAGAGGAAGAAGATGAGTGTCTTAACAAAGAAAATAAAATTAACTAGATCCAATTCTTATAGATCTATATATAAAAGTAGGAATTAGAGATGAATTATGATGTTTACCTCTTGGAGGATTCTCAATTATGTAATCAAAGTTGATTTGAAGGATCTTCTTCTTCAAGTGTTCTTCAAGTTCTTCAAGCACTCATCCATGGAAGTTTAATGGAGGCAATTGATGTCAAAACTCCCTTTAATTATCTTATCTAATTCTCTTAAAGTTCATTTTAGAAGAAATCAATTCATGATTCACTATTCTGTCTCTAGAATTCTCTCAAATTCTTAAGTATATGTGATTGTATCTTCAAGTATATTCACTTGTATTCTCTCATATCCTCTTGTATATTCTCTTGTGTGTCAAAGATAATCTCATATGGATCTATATATAGAGTTTTAAAAACTTAGCTCTTAAGTTTTAAGGTTAAAACAGGGTTTTTAGAGATCAGAAAAGGGTTAAAATGGCCATTTCAGTGCCTAAACGCAGTTTTTGGGCAATTTCCTCGTAGTGTGTAGCCTCTGGAAGGGTCTAGAACTCAAAAAACTTGATGGAGGGGGCAACTTATAGGTGGAGTCTTAGGTGGGACCCATCACCCCATAAGTGGGATCCGCCACTTACTATTTGTGTTCCCCTGGTTTCCCTTATGTCCTGTTTCAAATATTACATGCACTGCTTTTTCAGATTTTCTTAGAAATACTTTTGGTGTCCAAAATTGTCTATTTACATACCATTGAAAAGCTGTCAAGTTGAATTTCAGTATTAAAATATTCCAGGAGGATTTATAATGAGAATTGAAGTTCAATTGAAGTCCAGAAGGCCTTCGGAACTTTCGTCGTCTTTTTGAAATCAAACGACTTCTTTTTCAAAAATTTCTTTCAATGTGCATCGATTTTGGACTTTTCTTTGAAATTGAATCTTTGGATACCTAGAATACTGCGTTTAGAACACTTCATATTCATATAACCTTGAGTGAATATGAATTCTGAGAGACGATTTTGACAAAACTTTCATTTGTGCATGGAAAAGGGCTTTTCTGAGCTTGAAGTCACTTTCTGAAGTTCGATCTTTCAATTGTGTGGAATCCAGTCCCTTCCACAGGGTACTTTTCATCATTGAATCCTCCAAGATGTTGTCCATCCTAAATCCTTTTAGTGTGGTCAAAATTGGGTGTCTACAGTTTGCCCCTCTTTGGCAGAGCTTGTGGTGAACAACGTGAACTGCAAGTGAGTGCCAAAGCTTGAAGGCACCCAATAACCATACTGAGAGGTTTTTAGGAAAAACAAAAGTTTGCAAAAATCAAGAAATTCAAAATCTGACAAGAAATCATGAATGCAAGAATGCATTGCAATGCTAGGTAAAGGTTGCAAAGTTGAAGCTGCTGCTGGTCGTGCTCTGCTGGAGCTGCCTACGGATCCTTTCCAGGAATCAGACCAGAAAGTAGTTCAAGCGCGCGAGAAGATAGAAAAACTCATAGAAAACAATACAGATGAAATTCTCCTATCTTAGGATGCTAATATAGTATGAAAACATGAATGTGCACGTGTTGGAGGAATTATCCTCAAGAGTTCCCTAGATGAAAAGAATGCGACGTCTCTCTCTCATATACGGCAAAATTTTTTCTTATTATGCTTTCATGATCTTTATATTAAGTGGAGGGTGTCTACATTCTTTGGATAATCTGCAGAGACTGCACGATTATCTTTGACAATAAGCAGAAGCTGAGATCTGAGGGATCGTCTTTGACGATAAGCAGAGGCTGAGACTGAAGGATTTCCTTTGATGATCTTTGGTATGATTCTCAAATGCAGAGGTCATCTTCTTTTGATGACTTTGTAGAGAGTGTCTCCAAATGAAAACATTCAAAAGTAGAGGGTGTATCATTATAATGACATTCAGAAGTAGATGGCATCTCCTTACGATAACTTCCAGATGTAGAGAGCGTATCCTTATGATGAATTACAAATGTAGAGGGCATCTCCAAACGATGACTTTTTGAAATAGAGGGCATCTCCTTACGATGACTTTCAAATATAGAGATCGTCTCCATACGATGGCTAAAAGTAAAGGGCATCTCCATACGATGACTTTCTGAAGTAGAGGGCATCTCCATACGACATCTCCATACGACGACTTTCTGAAATAAAAGGCATCTCCATATTGTGGATACCGGCATTTGGGCCCACTTTTGTTTAAAACAATTTTCAAATTCAAATTCAAATACGAGTCGCCACTTAATTTTTAAAAGGAAAATTAAGACACCATTTTAAGACAAACTGATCTTTTTGGAAACCAGAGATTTCTAGGTCCGGGGATTATGGAATGAGAGGGGAAGGAACCTGGCGGACTAAAACACCCCCTCGCATCCTATCTCGTGATAGGCCTCTACTCAACATCCTTTTTAATCAAATTCTTAATCTAAGTATGCCCTCAATTAATACATATATATATAAATAATACTTTACACAAGCATGTTGAAAATGGTGCAAAATTGCTAACGACAAAATATCATTCATAAGCCACGTAATTCAAGTAGCAAGCAATATGATATACAAATAGGGAACTATAAAAAATACCCGAGATTCGGCCGCAAAATAGAAACGTGTAATGCACGCAAGAATAGAAATCCTAAGAAAAATGTCTCTAATCCACATATACACATAAGGCAAGACCTAGTCTAAGGTGTCGCACATAGAGTCAAAAATCAATTAAAATCAAGGAAGTAAATTAAACTAGAGAAAGGTTGAGAAATTATACCTCAAATGCGCTACAAAACAAAGATTAGTACGCATGCCTTGATCAAAGATATCAAATAATCAACCCTAAGCTTCTAGCTTAAATCTATCAAACATGGAAATCATTAACCTAATTATGGTTCCTTCTAATTAGTTGAAAACATATCACCTTTATAGATATGCAAGTCTCAACTAGGAGCCAATTCAATGTCCATATAGAGGTAAAATGATCCCAACATGATTATAAGGAACTCATATAGGTTTAATTAGGGGCAAAACAACCTAGAGCTAGATCCTAACTACAAGTATCATTATACATGGATGAATACATGGATATGTATAAGGACAAGCTATGAATTATTCACTAACTTGGACCACTTAGCCTCTGGAATTAGACTTAATTGTAATTATTCAAAACATGATTTGGGTCCCAAGGCATTAGGAAATCATTTAAGTTAAAATAAGATTAGACAAGAACAGTGACAGTTTCTCATAAATTGCAGAGAGTAGACCAGACATTTAAAAAATAGAAAAACATACTTTCAACGGTTGGATCCTAGTGAGTTTTGGACATGATATGCCTCTGTGAGTCTAGTTTCTAACCCAAAATGAAAATCAAAGATTGAACGGTTAGATCTATGGGAATAAGAAAAACACTAGACATCACTCAGGAATCTACAACTCTCTGTCCAGAGATTTTGTGTGATTTTCTAAAAATAGTAAACAAATGAGAAACACTTAGATATTTTTAGAGCATCTTCCTAACACATTGAAATACCTAGAAAAATTTATTGGAGGCCAAGAAAGTTCGGTTAAGGTTCTGATTTATTTATTTTAAAATGGATTCACTGTTCTGGAACGTTGGATAGAGAATAGCTTGCTTTGAAACCATAAGGCCAAACCATTTTAGACATTGAATTTCTTCAAGGAAAATATCACAGAGGTACTTAAGTGCCAATTGGTCTCATTCCATTCCAACGGACCATGATTTAATGAAAAATCTTTGATAACAGTGGGTTTAAGGATTCACTGCACCATTGTTAGATTATTGTTCATATTTTGAATTCAAACTTTGATCCATGATTCTAGAGAGAACTAGGATCAAGTATGATTATGGTTTTTGGAGTAAGTGATGAAATATAGAGAGATTCATTGATTTAACCTTAATGGATCTCTATCATAGATCTCAAATTTGAAAATCTAGCAAGAGAATCCTAAGGCCTTATTCAATCTTATAGACCTTTTGAATATTCAAGTTCCCTAGATTGCAACAATCAAACTATGAAAATTCACATCTAAATCCTCTCTCAAACATATGATCCTTGGGGAAATTGAAACTATGGTGTGCCGTTCTCCTCACAAATTAATGGTCCTTGGAGACTAAATAAGACCCAAATCTACTCAAATCTCTATGGAATATAGTATGGATTGCATAAGATTCCTAGTAGGGAGATCCAAGTCATGAGCTAAGATTTAAACCCAACCAACTATGTGTAAATATGACTATGATTCACTTTAATCTCCATATGGATCATAGGATCATAGAAAACTAAAGAATCAAACTCATAGAGACTTAGTGAGATATATAAAATCTTATGAATCTTAAAAGGAAAATAGAAACTTTAAGAATTCAAGTTTCACTTATGAAAAATTCAAGAGGGCAAATTCTTCAAAAAAACCAACTCATGCTTTTAAACCCAAGGCTTATTTAGATTCAAGCAAATGAACTACCATGAGGTTCAATCACAAATTCTATGTAGTGTGTAATGAAATGAGGTAGGAAGAGAGGTTTTGAAAATGTGTAAAGATCCTAGAACTATGAATTTGTGATTGAACTTGCTTAATTCTACATAGGGTTGAGAGGTTACTTCTATGACCTCAAGGATTTCTTCTATTTTTTGTGAAGTTCTTCCAAAATCTTCAAATTCTTCTTCAATTATTCAAATTCTTCAATAAAAATCTCTTGTTTTTCTCTCAATTCTCTCTACTAGATATATAACTATTGTATATATCAATTTGATTCAAAAAGTCCTCTATAATGGAGATGAAGGTCTGTTTATATAGACCAACATTATAAGGTTAAATGGGTAAATTCGGGTGAAAATCTATGTGCAATATTTTCTTCTAGAACATATGAGAAAAGCAGACTGTTACAGCGAGCGACACTCAATGAATCCCGGCGCGGCACTCAGCGAGTGCCGCCGCCTTTGACGAGTGCTGCCGTCTTTGCCACGTGCCGTAGCTAACAGAATTCCTGTCTCCTTTTTTAATTTTCAAAACATTTCTTCACATATACTTAATTATTGATATCTTATATAAAAATATACTAATATTTAGTAAATTTCAAAAAAACACATATCCACATACTAGTGTATACTCTAATATATATATTTTTTATTTCTCTTTTTCTTTCATTTTCTCTTTTTATTTTCTTTTCAAAAAACCTTTCTCTTCTTTTATTTTCTATTTTTATCTTCTTTTTTCAAGAAACCTTTTTATATTTTAATTTTCAAGACAATTTCTCAGACTGGGTTTCTCATACGTTCTTCAACATCAGGGCTTTCACTGAATCGCCCAATTCTTCTCTTTTCCTCTTAATTTTGAAAACTTAATTTGAAGAATCTTAGAAGGATTTGAATTCTTTGAAAAATCTCCGAATTTCACCGGTCGTCGTCATCATCGGTCTTTAGAGGTAACCAATCCCTTGATTCGACAATTGGTCAAAATTGGGGTGTCTACAATTTGCCCCTCTTCGACAGAGCTTGTAAAGCAACACATATCACAAGTGAAATGTCGAAGCCTATGTGAAAGACAAGCCTTTGATCAAACTATCGAATCCAAGTAAAAACAAAAGTGCGTTGCAAAAGCAAATGCATAGAGAATCAGATGCTAGTCGTGCTCATTGATGAGCTGCCTACGTATCCCAACGGGAATCAGACCAGGACGTAGTTCGGGCAAGGAACAACACATAAACACAAATAATCACACGGATGAATGCTCCTATCTTATCGTGATGTATATGCTCAAGCAATTTCTCGTCTTATGCTCCCAAGAGTGATGATCCAGGGTCATGCTACTTTTCCTATTTATCAGAAATGCGCCTTACTTCAAATTCTCCTATTATGATGCCGTCCTACTCTAGGAACATCATGATTGATATATATACGCTTCACATGTGTTTTGAGAATCGTCTGATCGACTGAGATGCGCCTTGCGCCTTAGACTCCATAGTCGAATCAGGTAGCACGCAGAAAGACTTGAGACGCTTCACGCCTTATACTCAGAATCTTCCAAAAAATCATCTGATAGATTGAGACGCTTCACGTCTTGCATTCCATAGTCGAATCAGGTAGCACGCGAAAAGATTTGAGACACTTCACGCCTTATACTCATATTCTTCCAAAAAATTATCTGATCGACTGAGATGCTTCATGCCTTACACTCCATAGTCGAATCAGGTAGCACGCAAAAAGATTTGAGACGCTTCATGCCTTATACTCAGAATCTTCCAAAAAAATCATCTGATTGACTGAGATGCTTCACGCCTTACACTCCATAGTCGGATCAGGTAGCACACAGAAAGATTTGAGATGCTTCACACCTTATACTCATAATCTTCCAAAAAATCATCTGATCGACTAAGACGCTTCGTGCCTTATAATCCATAGTCAAATCAGGTAGCACGTGAAAAGATTTGAGACGCTTCACGCCTTATACTCAGAATCTTCTAAAAAATTGGCTGATTGACTGAAACGCTTCACGCCTTACACTCCATAGTCGAATCAGGTAGCACGCGGAAAAATTTGAGACGCTTCATGCCTTATAATCATAATCTTCCAAAAAATATTTTGATTGATTGAGACGCTTCACGCATTACACTCCATAGTTAAATCAGGTAGCACGCAGAAAGATTTGAGATGCTTCACGCCTTATACTCAGAAGCTTCTAAAAAAATCATCTGATTAACTGAGACGCTTCACGCCTTACACTCCATAGTCGAATCAGGTAGCACACGAAAAGATTTGAGACGCTTCACGCCTTATACTCAGAATCTTCCAAAAAATCATCTGATCGACTGAGACGCTTCGCGCCTTACACTCCATAGTCGAATCAGGTAGCATGCGAAAAGATTTGAGACACTTCACGCCTTATACTCAGAATCTTCAAAAAAATCATCTGATCGACTAAGACGCTTCGCGCCTTACACTCCATAGTCAAATAAGGTAGCACGCGAAAAGATTTGAGATGCTTCACGCCTTATACTCAGAATCTTCCAAAAAATCATCTAATCGACTAAGATGCTTCACGCCTTACACTCCATAGTCGAGTAAGGTAGCAATGTTGGGGTCAGCACAAATTCGTTGCGAAGACCGGGGATGCGAATTCATTATTTCCATGAAGCAAAGTTAATGCCGACTTGATTTAATTCATGATTCTTTATTTTAGAAGTTACTTTCTATTTTCTTTAGATTCATTTTCGAATTTCCTAAATTTGGAAGCACTCAAATTCGTATCCGTTTTAATTTCTGAAATTGAGGGTCAATCAAAATCAAATCGGCTTAATTTTTCACAATTTAGAGTCAAACAGACTCAAAGTCAAATCAATTTTCAAAATCGGGAGTCAATCAGACTCTACTTTAAATCAAATCTTTAAAAATCCAGAGTCAATCAGACTTCAATTTATTCAATTTCAATAAATCCGAAGTCAATCAGACTCAGATCAAATCAATTTTCAAAAATTCGGAGTTAATCAGACTCAAAACAAATCAATTTTCCAAAATTCAGAGTCAATCTGAATTTAATCAAATCAATTTTCAAAAATCCAGAGTCAATCAGACTCAAAACAAATCAATTTTTCAAAATCCAGAGTTAATCTGACTCAAATCAAATCAATTTTCAAAAATCCAGAGTCAATCAGACTCAAAACAAATCAATTTTCCAAAATTCGGAGTCAATCAGACTCAAATCAAATCAAATCAATTTTCAAAATTTGGAGTCAATCAGACTCCTAATCAATTCAAATATTATTTTTTTTAAAGATCGGGAGTCAATCAGACTTCAATTTAATTAAATCAATGAAAATCTGGAGTCAATCGGACTCAATTTGAATTAATCTTCAAAAGTCCAGAGTCAATCAGACTCAAATCAAATCAATTTTCAAAATCCAGAATCAATCAGGCTCCAATTTATTCAATTTTTAAAAAAATCCGGGGGCAATCAGACTCCTAATCAATCACTTTTTAAAAATCCGAAAGTTTCGATGTGATCCCTCACAATTTGGGGCTAATTCCAATTTCCAAAAGGGCTTAAGAACTTATTTGTCAAACTCTGGGGGTCCTTACGAAATGAGGGAAAATCTTCAGGGACATGGGAGAAAAATTCGGTGGTCCCTATCATAAATATGAAATATTTGGGGGGAAGGGGCCACCTGTCACACGTGGCGGCACTCAATGACGTGCACCGATACTCTATGAAATGCCGCGCAGCACTCACTGAGTGCCGGTGACCTTCCATCGACTGTCGGTTTGACTGGCAGTGTTTAAAAGACACAACTCTCTTCTTCTCTTCTCATTCTCTTCTCCTTTTGTTTTCGGATTTTCTCTCTAGGATCTCACTCCCTCTTGGTTCTCCACTCAAGAACCACTCAAAATCAATGTATGTCCATTCCTTAAATGGTAAGTTTGCATTTTTAAACTTGATTTGTGCTTAAAATCATGGTTATTTTCATGTTCTTTTGATTTTCCATAACTTCTTCATATGAATATTGATTTCTCCCCTTTTTGCTTGTAGATTCCACAATGTCTAGTGGTTTAGGGTCCCATGGTCCCTCTAGGAAGAATTATAAGCCCACCGTCAGCCACAACTCGTCATTCTTACTAGTTGATCCCGGGGAGCAGATCTCAGCGAGGGCCTTCAATAGATTGGTACACTCTCAAACCCCTTTGTTCTTATGATGAAACACTGCAATGTATGATGAACAATGCATGTATGAATGACCTCATGACTTTGTGCATTTGAATATACCCAATCTTATTTGTGATACCCCCCCCCTTTTGGCTAACTTTAAATTTTCTAAGCATTATGATCACGTGCAAAAGATTTGAGATCATGTTCTTGCTTACTCTTGTTTAAGGCCTTGTTAATTTTAGGTTGAAACCATGCCCAAGAATTTTATCATTCAAAATAATCTACAAATGAATCTAAAATTCGTGATCACGGAGTCCTTAGGACTCAAGATTTCACCTCCTTTACAATCATGGAGTCGATAAGACTTGAAGCTTACTCTCTCCGTCTCTTCTTCTTTTTTTCTTTTTTTTTTCAATAAAAAAAAACATTGATGCCTCTAAGGCTCAAAATGCTTATTCTTTCTTTTTCAAAATATTGAAGCAGCTAAGACTCTAAAAGAAATTTTTTTTAATAAAAACACGAAATTACTTATGACTCCAAAAGAATTTTGTTATTTTCAAAGCACGGAGTTGCTTAGACTCAAGGCCTTTTTTAGTTTTCAGAGTATGGAGTCGCTTAGACTCAAGAATTAAGAATTCTTTATTTTCAAAGCATGGATTCACTTAGACTCACGTCCTATCATTATTTATTAAAGCAAAAAAGCCGCTAAGGCTTAGGGACTTTTTATATATATATTTTTTAAGTATCGGGGTTGTTAAGACTCCAAATGAATCTTATTTCATAGAATCATGGAGTTGTTAAGACTCCAAAAGAATTTTATTATTTTTCTTTCATTCATTCATCATTCATCATTTTTTTGAAAATCATGGAGTTTCTGGGACTCAAAAGAATGCTTGTTCACACCCTTTTTTACAAAACCGTGGGATCGCTAAGACTCCAAAGAATTTCTCACCCTTTCCTTTTATTGAACTTGCCTTTTATTTTTTCCTTTTTATATTTATATTTTTTTTTCTTCTTCTTCTTCTTTTTTATTCTCATTATCTTTTTTTTAGATGCCTGAGACAGCTCTTAAAGGACATGGGAGCCTGGTCCATGGTCACCGATGGTACAGTGAGCTTTCTGAGACTGTCAGGAATAGGGTCAATGCTGCAGGTTTTGGTCTTTTTGCACTGCTTTTGGAGAAGAGTTCAAATGATATGACTCAGATCCTGGCTCTGGCAGAACGGTGGTGGGACACCAGGAACACATTCCACCTTCCGTTTGGAGAGACGACCATGACTCCCCTAGACTTTGCTATGATCATTGGCATCCCCTTCAGTGGCCTCCCCGTGGCTCGTTATGACGATCTCCCAGAACGACACGAGGAAATCATTGACCTTATCGGGGCTCATCCTGGGGAGTTTATCATGCCGGCAAAGTGGTTCTTGAACACTTTCAGAGGCCAAGATTTTATGGATGATCAGATGATCAGGGCTTTTTATCATGTATGTGCTGGGTAGCTCATTGATGAGCAACGGAGGGGACCAGATCAACTTGGGGTACGTGGCCTCATTAGCAGATATTGATCGCATCCCTCTGTTCAATTGGGGAGGAGCGGGGCTGGCTAATCTCTATAGCCATATGAGTGACGTCTCCCGGGTTAACTTCCCTTCTATTGGTGGGTTCTGGAGAGCCTGGGAGGTAAAAACCTTCTCTATTATTATTATATATTTCATTCATCTGAATTTTTCTAATTTTATCTTCAAAAGAAATGGATCTCAACTCTCAATGCTTTATCTTTACGGTATGGTTTCACGAGTACCTCCGATTGAGGGCTCCCAGTACTCGAGGGGATGAGGCTGCCATTATGCCCCAGGGTCTAAAGTGGAGAAAAGAGGCAACAGGCCAGAAAGTGGGGGACCATGACTTTGTTGGACATAGGAACTTCCTCACCAACTTGCGGGAGGTTCATGTGGTGTGGAATCCCTGGGCAGAGGCGCTTCCAGAGGCTAGTGAAGAGATCCAGGCTGCCGTGGCTTTTTCTAGGATGAGGATCCTAATGGTGGGAGAGGCTTGTCGAGAGTGGTACCTTGGTGAGAGGGTAACCAGGCAGTCCCTTGCTGCCCCATCTTTTTATGTACCGAGAGTTCCTCCAACTACTATGAGGAGCACGGAAACCTTGGACCATGATGACCTCGTTACGGCCTTGGATGGGGAAAACATTGCAAATTATTTGGACGACCCCGATGGTTATGAGACTTTTCGACAGAACTCTCTCATGTGTGTAACTTTCCTCTCATGGATGTCACTAGGGTAATCAATTCTTTCCCTTTTATTATCTTTCAAAATTTTCTTTATTCTTGTGATAGTGACTAACGAGCTTTTTTTATTTTATTTTATGATTTTACAGCCTGTCCCTGGAACAGCCGAGCCTCTAGTCCTGCCTCAATGGAACTGGAACTGGAACTGGAACATTCCCATGTTATATATGGGTCAGGAGACCCAATACCAGTTGGCCCCCTTTACTCAGGGAGTACCCACTATTCCTCTACAGTACGACACCGTCCCTCGAGATTATTCTGAGGAGGGACTGTCATATGCTCATTCGGTTCAGCATTGGATTCATGGTCGGGAATGGAGAGTAAGTTTCAAAACTTCCCTGCTTCTTGTTATTTCCCTTACCTTACAATTTCAATTATTCTGAGTACTAATGCAATTGAAATTCAAACTCCTTAGCTTAGGCTGATGGTGCGAGGGCTAGTGTAGAGCTCCAATATAGAGCTATGGTATATCTCTCAACTCCTTTGTATCTATGATTTTTTTTTTAGATCCAGATTCAAAGAATTTTTATTATTTATTTTTTATAAATCAAGTCTGGGGGCTCGAAGGAATTATTTCTTATTTTTGCCGAGTCGAGCCTAAAAACTCAGAAGAATCTTCTTGATCTTTTATTTATTCTTGCAAAATTTGAGCCTGAGAACTCAAAAAGAATTTTATGTTGTCAAATAAAACCATATTTACAACCGATTGAGCCTGAAAACTTCAAAACCTTCAAAAGAATTTTATGTTCACAACTCTTCAAATTTCACAAGCTTAGATTTTCTAGAGTAGAGATTTTATTTATTTTTCATTTCTTGTTCTCTTTTTCCTTTGCCTTTTTCAGGCAACTAAAAATGATGCCTTGTTGATGCAACTTCAAGAGTTCCAACTGAGCCAAAGCGGTGGCTATCGTGGAGAAGCTGGAGGTAGCGGCCAAGGTGGTGACGGCAGAGATGGTGGAGCTGGGGGTAGCCAGATAGCTCTGTAGGCACCTAGAAGATATCCTCGTCGCCGACGAGGATAATCTATCTCTTTTTTCTTTTATAACGTCCCTGCGAGGACGAGAATTCTAAACTCTCTCTCTTTAATGGATTTATTTCAGGCGGATAGATAGTACTCATGCATGGTGGCCTGCGTGCCAATTTTGAATTCTATTTATATTCATGCTTGATTACTACCTCAGTATCAAACTTATTCTCCTTGCTTACTCAAAAATGTGAATGCCTTATTGCTTATTGATGAATGGTGTAAGAGAATTGGTGTGTGAATGCCAAATGGTGATATTCTGTTCAACTTTTTCATGCAGGTTTGGGCTGATTCAAGTTATAAACTGACCCATGAAGCTTTTAAACCCTGGCCGGCACTCAGAGAGGCTGAACGACACTCATTGAATGTCACACGACACTCACTGACTGCTGGCCAGCACTTAGTGAGTGCCGCCGCTTTTTATCGAGTGCCGGTTTATGCCCTTTTACCTATATAAGGAGCCTCTTATTCATTTTATGCTTGTTTTGAAATTCCCAAGGGTTCTTTTCCTCCTCCTCACTCAAACTGTTCTTCCATATTCATTCTCATTCTTTATGGCTCCCATAAGTTCCGACATTCTATATCTGTGGATGGATTCTCTTTCTGGTGTCGATCAACTCAACTTCGAGTCCATAGATTGATGGACCTATTTGCCTTCTGCCATATGGCTCTAGAGGAGGGCTTACTTCGAGCTACTATCACATATTGGGACCCCTCTTTACATGTTTTTCGGTTAGGCCATGAGGAGGTTTGTCTACTCTCTGAGGAATTTAGCACCATTCTCCATACCGATCCTTATGCTAATTTGATTATCCCCCAGATATAGGTAGGGTACGTCCAAGATCTAGCGGCTCTTCTTTGTATTTCCTGAGGCACTGCCAACTCTTTTATTTGCAACCAGCACATTGATTTTGATCGTCTTTCTTCTATTTATGCCCCCATTAGTGATCCAGATGATGGAGGATATCAGATCATCAGACGTAGTGCTCTTTCTTTGGCTATGCTCTCTCATTTCTTATTTCAGTCCTCCTCCGACATCCTTATCCCTATTGTTTGCGGTCACCGAGAGATGCAGAGTGCTATCATGCTTGTTCTAGGAGAGACCTTGCTGGGTTTGGACCATGCACAGAGCACAAGGTCGATGCTACTTTCAGGGACACCTCATATCATGAAAATCTAGTTTCTCGAGAGTTTAGGCTTCTTTGCTCATCCTCCCCCTGGGAGACTGTTCCCCTACGATTGCCTGGATGTTCATTACCCATCTCGCACGGTTGGCGGCTGGCTTGCTTGGCTTTAGAGCCTATGATATGAGGATATATGTTGGGTATGCCCCGATGGTCTTACTGTTCTGTTGCGGTATGACTCCCCGGACGCCCGGGGGTTGGCTGCCTAGTTTGTGTGCCACTACTTTCTACATCCCCGATGAGGTAGTCATCAGTTTGGGATGCTTCAAGATGTTCCGGATGCTATTAATATAGATTTTTTGAGGAGTTCTGCTCTTCGTCCTTCTACTATGAGGTTATTTGCAGAAGCTTGGCACGACAGAGGTTGGTTCCCTTCTGGAGGGTCCCTGCTTCAGTCATTCCCACTGCCAAGTACCTTTTCTAGATTCAGATTTTGGTTGGAAGATAGCTTTATGACTAGACAAAAAGGGATTCTTGATTCCAAAGAAAAAAACTCTTGGCTAATCCTACTTACTTTCACTGTGCTTTATTTGAATCATGTGATGTATATATTTTACTTTCCAAAAGACTTTTCCTTGTATTTTGAAAATGTTCTAATCATGTCGATTCAAAGTCTGCACTTCTTCTAATCTTCCTAGGTTATGAAAATTTTCCTCTTTAATGTTCCTTTTAGCCCTAATTAACCTACTTTAAGTCTTGCTTAGTTTTAATCATCGTATACCATGATTTCTTGTTTGTTTCCACATAATACATATTTTGATAGCTAGTAGATCCAGAGATGGGTTTAGACTTTATCTGGGTTCATCGGATGGCTAACAAGGTTTGCCCCTAGTTTTGGGGCTTTGATGTGTTTCCAGGAAAAAACAAGTTTACCCCTAGTTTGGCATAGGGAAAATCAAGACATTAATTTTGTCAAGAGTTTGGTTTTATTTGGACCGAGGGCCTTATGAGCCCGCCTACTTATCCTCGAGTGGGTATCAGGTCTGTAGTAGTTCAACCAAGGCTAGAAGGAAAGTGCTTTTCAGGCAATTTATGAATGACCGAACTGGGTAGGTTACCTATGTATCCCCTAGAAGAATTAGGTCAAGCGTAGTTCATCAACTCTAGAGGTTTTGAAAGAACAAGGTCTCAAGCAAAGTATTTCTTAAGGCGATCGAGGTTGATAGGCTGTTTGAATTCAACCCCATCTAGGTCCATGAGATAAGCAGCTCCTCCGAAGAGAAGTGTCTTTATAATGTATGGCCCAACCCAATTAGGTTTGAATTTTCCTCGGGGGTCATAAACAGGCGCTTTAAGTTCTTTGAGGACTAGGTCACCCTCAACATGCTTCCTTGGGTGAACCTTTTTATTGAAAGCACGAGCTATCCTCTTCTGGTATCCCTGAGTATGATTTATCGCAGCCAACATCCTTTCATCTAATAACATCAATTCTTCATACCTCCCTCGCAACCACTCCAGCTCAGTTACTTCGCACTCTGCCAAAACCCTAAGGAAGGGTATTTCTACTTCAATGGGAAGAACAGCCTCCATCCCGTATACCAAAGAGTACGGTGTGGCGCCTGTTGAGGTTCTCACGGAAGTCCAGTATCCCCATAAAGCAAATGGTAACTTTTCATGCCTATCCCTATATATGTCTGTCATTTTCTCCAGGATTGCTTTAACATTCTTGTTCATGGCTTCTACTGCTCCATTTGTCTAGGGCCTGTATGGAGAGGATTGATGGCGGGTAATCCTACACTTCTATAGGAGTGGGATGACTTCTCCCTGGAAATGACTGCCATGGTCAGTAATAAATTCATTCGGGACCCCATACCTGCAAACTATGTTCTTCTCAATAAAATTTACCACATCTTTGGCCCTCATGGTTGCATATGACGCTACTTTCACCCATTTAGTAAAGTAATCAATAGCCACGATTTTGTATCGGTGCCCGTTTGAAACTTTTGGGACCACTTCGTCGATGATATCAATACCCCATACGGAAAACAGCCACGGGGTGGTCATGCTATATAGTTGGCAAGGCGGGGTGTGCATTAAATTCACATGGATTTGGCATTTATGGCACTTCCTAATGTACTCACAGCAATCCTTATCTAGAGTCGTCCAATAGTATCCTTGCTAAATTATCTTTTTCGCTAACATATGCCCGTTCATATGAGGTCTGCAGACTCCTTCGTGTATCTCCTCCATCATCCTCCTGGCTTCTTTCCCATACAAGCACTCCAATGTATACTCGGTATAGGACTTTTTCCACAACTTACTCGCGTAGATGACAAACTGGGCGGTGAGTCTCTGTATGGCTTTCCTATCCTTCTCTGAAGTTTCCTCAGGGAATTCTCCTCTTTCAACGAAATTCCAAACATCTGCATACCAGGGCGTCTCATTTTCTTCTTATGGCCGCGATCATTTCAAATGAAGGTTGGTTCTTGACTTCTATGGATGACGGTACCTTGGCAACTCCTAAGGGGATTTGGATCATCGAAGCCAGGGTTGCTAGGGAATCAGCCAATTAGTTTTCATCGCAAGGGAGATAATAGAATGAAACTTTCTTGAATTGTATTTTCAAACTTTCCAGATATTAATGGTAAGGCCTCAATTTTTCATGTTTTACTCTCCAATCACCCCTTACTTGCGATATTATTAAATTAGAATCTCCAAATATGCCAATCCTCTCCACTTTCAAAGCCAGTGCAACTTCCATTCCAATTATGCATGCTTCATATTCTGTGGTATTATTGGTTGAGTTATACTTAAGCTTAATGGCCAACGGGGTGGGGGTTCCATTGGGTGATATGAGGATGATTCCAACCCCGTACCCTATCTGATTGGTTGCCCCATCAAAGTACATTCTCCATACGTCTTCCTTTACCTCCATTACTCCCTCATCAGGAAACTCAAATTCTCCCTTTTCTTCAGATTCTATGGCAAGGTCGGCTAAGTATTCAGCGACGGCTCTCCCTTGGACAGATTTGGAAGTGACATACCTAATATCGAATTCGGCTAGCATCATGGTCCAACGGGAGATCCTACTGGTTAGGGCGGGTTTTTCTAAGATGTATTTGAGTGGGTCCATTCGGGATATTAGGGTGACAGGGAAGGCTAACATGTAATGCCTAAGGCGACGGGTACACCATACTAGAGCCTAACATGCTTTCTCCAATGGTGAATAACTCAGCTCATAACCGGTCATCCTCTTTCTTAGATAGTAGATTGCTTTTTCCACATGCCCCTCTTCCTCTTCTTGGGCCAACATGCCCCCTATTGAGTTCTCGGTTACAGACAGGTATAGCAATAATGGCTTTCCGGGTTTGGAAGGCAATAGAACAGGAGGGTTTTGTAGGTTGGTTTTGATCTTTTCGAAGGATTTCTAGCATTGGCTATCCCATTCAAACTTCTCCCCTTTCCTTAGTAATTTAAACAAGGGGTCATAGGCCATGGTGAGTTTGGATATGAAACGGTTGATGAACTGTTTTCTTCCTAAAAATCCCCTCAACTCCTTTTCATTTTTCCATGATGGCATTTCGGTTATGGCTTGAGTTTTGGTCAGATCCACCTCAATCCCCCTTTGCATAATCAGAAACCCTAATAACTTCCCCGTGGTGACCCCAAAGGTACATTTTTGTGGGTTTAACCTCATTCTGAATTTCCTTGATCTCTCAAAGAATTTCCTTAAAGCCTCTAGGTGACCTTCCCTTTCTTTGGACTTTACTATCATGTCGTCCACATATACCTCCACTTCTTTATGAATCATGTCATGTAGAAATGTGGTGGCGGCTCTTTGATAAGTCGCTCCCACATTTTTAAGTCCAAATGGCATAACTCTATAGCAATAGGTCCCTAGGGTGTGACAAAAGTGGTCTTCTCCCTATCCTCAGGTGCCATTAAATCTGATTATACCCCAAGAAGCCATTCATGAAAGATAAGTGCTCGTGACCTGCGGTATTATCCACCAATACATCGATGTGAGGTAAAGGAAAATTGTCCTTAGGGCTAGCCTTGTTCAAATCTTGAAAATCAACGCAAACCTTAACACGACCATCCTTTTTAGGGACTGGTACAATGTTGGCAACCCATTCAGGATACTCAGTGATGATCAAGAATCCACCTCCGAATTGCTTTTCAACTTCCTCTTTTACTTTAAGTGCCCATTCAGGCCTCATTCGCCTTAATTTTGTTTTACGGGTTTTGAGTTTGGGAAGAGGGGAATGTGATGTTGGACTATCTCTGGATTAATTCCTGGCATATCATCATAAGACCATGCAAAGACATCTTTGAATTCATTTATTAGACTGATTAATTCCTTGCTTTCCTCATTGCTAAGCATGGAGCCGATAGAAACATTTTGTGGATTATCTTCATTTCCCAAATTAATCATTAAAGTGCTTTCTATGATTTTACATGCAGATTAATTTTTGTAATTCAGCTGGTATTTCACTACATTCATCACATGCATCATAGTTATTATTATGTGCATTCAAGTAAGCAGAATTAGTTATATTCTCATTAACTTTCTTGGGAGTGATTACAACAGACATAGAAATCGAAAGATGCCTCATTTGGGCCATTATAGACTCTGGGTGAGGGGGATACCTATCGCTAGACTCAAAAACCCATTCTTTCTTGCTTTTTCCTCCTAATTCAGTGATGAAGTGATCTTCCCGATCCCTTGTGTGAGTAATCTCTTCCATTTCCTCTTCCTCTGGCTCTTCTTCATGTTCTGGTTTCTCCCCTTCTGCTTTATTTTTGTTGCTTTCTTCTTTATCTCAACTTTTCCCATCTTCATTCACATTCTCCCTAGAACTACCCTTTCTGATTCCTCTGTGTTCTTCTTCTAATAGATTTTTTCATGGCTGAGCTATCCAGATTATAAATCCAATCTTGAACTTTGGTGGATTTTGCAGGTGTCGAAAAATAAGGATCTTTATAGTCGGAGAAATTGTGTGCAAAGAATATCTCAAATCCCGATTTTACACGCTTATCCACACTATCTATCCATGGCTCCGGGAAGCCACAGAATGGAAAATCTTCCCCTTCTTTCACAAAGTATCCATTGAGAGTTTTCAGGTAAGGATCTATCGGCGCATCGGCCGCTTTCTTCTTTTTCTTCATTTCTTCCTTTGTCGGCTGATATCCTATCCCGTGGGTGTGGGTTTATGTAATGATGTTTGGGAATTATGATAATCCTTGGTGCTACTTACCTAAACCTAACCCTAGGAAGAATCCCATTTTTCTTATAATCCCAGCCACTAATGGACTCGCGTACTGATCAAAATACAACGACAGGAACTCCTTTGGCTTATTATCTTCTATCACATTAATGAACTCGAATATCCGCCCAAGCTCGTTTCCTTCTCTTGCATTTATACTTCCAAAACTGGGGCACTAGATGAAGCCTCAGACACATGCATCCAACTATCCCCCAGAATATCTCAAACCTTATTCTTCTAAATGTACTTGACTTCTTGATGGATGGTTGATGGGATGACACCCAAACTGTCCAGCCATGGCCTTCCCAGAAGCAGATTGAATGACGGAGGAATGCCAATGATTTGAAATTCTGCCTCTTTTTCCCCGGTTCCAATAGAGAGATTCAAAAAAAAGATCCCCATAATCGCTCGCTGAGTATTGTCATAATCCCTTACTTTTTGTTCTGATGGTATAAACGTGGACTCATCAAGTCTCATCCTCTTAGCTATTTGGAATAAGCATACATTTAATGCAGACCCATTGTCAATGAGACAAGCTAGTAAAGAATTTTCTAGACATTCAACGGTGATGTGCAACGGTTTATTATGAGCGGGTCCCCCAGGAGGTAAGTCGGCTTTAGTAAATGAGGTAGCGAGAGTTAAGCTTTTGTTGATCATGCCGACGAGATCCTCTGGGGTGATGTTGATGGAGACATCCGACTGATTGAAAGCATCGAGTACTGCTTGCCTATGATGCTTGGAAGCGATTAATAACCCCCAAATAGTGATATTAGCTTGTGTCTTCTTCATCTGTCTCAAGACCCTATCTTCCTCTTCTTCCTCATTCATTTTCCCTTTTCCCTTATCCAATTCCTGGCTTGGGTGATCTTCCTCAAGTTTGTGTAGTTTGAAATGCCTTCCCGATCGTGTTAAATGACTGACCTCTTCTTTAAACCAAAGATCATCTTGTGCTTTAGTGACTTCTGAATTTTCTTCTTCTTTTTCACTTTCATACCAAAGATCCTCAACTTTATTGACACTCTGGCTGTCATCCCCCTTGTACCAAATAGAGCTATTGGCTTCAGGTGCCCACCAATCCGCAGCAGCAGCCTTTTTTTATTACTTTTCCCTTGTTTCTATTCGCCAGCTCGTTCAAAGTGTAGACTTTCAAATCCCCTGGCATATGATAAAATTTTCTTGGGTATCCCAACTTAGTGATTAATATTGATGGATCAAAAGAGCTTCCTTCACTTTTCAAATAGTAAACTCCGGGTGGTGGCACATCATGATGATTTGGTAGTGGATTCTTGGTGACGTTCGGCGGATTGGCGGGTGGTTCAAATATCACCTTCTTATCTATCAAATCTTGGATTTCATGTCTCAACCTTAAGCATCGTTCAGTTGAGTATCCCTACTCTTGATGGAATTTGCAGAACAGATTAGCTTTGAAATTCGGAGGTGGTGGGTTTGGTCTTGGCCGCGGTTCTAATAGGTGAAGGTGTCCCTTTGCTAGTAGCCTATCAAGAGCCGTGGATAATGATACTCCCAAGTCTGGAAACTTTTTCAATGGCTTATCTCCTCCTCTCTTCGGGTGACTTCTGGTTATATCAAACTTCTTCTCTTCTTCAGTTAGTGCGTTCATGTCTGTAGGTCCAGAATGACCTCCTGAATGCCCTCCTCCAGTCCCATAATTCAGACGCCTATACCTGTTAGTTCCTCTCTCTTGATTAACCCTTCTTGTATCGTGTCTTCGATCCTAGTTCCCACAGCAAACACTTCGGTAAAGGTGTTGATGGATTGAAACCTCATTTTCTCTTAGTAGACGGGCTGGAGATTTTTCGTCAGCATTCAGATTTGTTCTTTCTCAGTTGGCCTCTGTACCATTTTAGCCGCTTTTCCCTCCAAAGGCTCAGATATTCAGCAAAATATTCCTTGTTCCCCTGTCTGGTAGTCTCTAGATTTTTGACGGTGACATCCAAATCTTGATTATACTCGTATTGGGCCACGAATGATTTGACCACTTCCTCCCTTATTCTGGTTTTGCTCGGCTCTAAAGTAAGGTACCAAGATAAAGCAGCTTCAGTTAATGTCTGTTGGAACAAAACAGCCATCATGGTCGTGCTTAAGCCACTTGGTTGAAAAGCCCCTATACACATCCTGATATGGCTACGAGGGTTCCCTGTTCCATCAAACTTATCGAACACAGGCATTTTGAATCTTGCAGGTAATACTTCACAAACCCCTTCATATAACCCTTCCAATTCTAGCAAGTAAGTGTCAACTCCGTGGGCCTTTCGGACTACCCTTTCTAGTTTCTCTACTTTCTTGGTCATCAGCTTCTCTTTCTCAGCCCTTTCTTTTTCTAGTTTCTCCTTTTCTGCCCTCGGTGCTGTAGTGACACGACTGGATATGTGTTCTCTTAAGAGTACGTCCAAGCGTAGACAGTCGCGTCGAGTAATAACCGGTATAACCGAGTCGTATTCCCAAGGGACGGAATTGAGGGGAAAAATATTAGATTGAATCCTAAAGGGAAGAAAAAAAAATAAAAGATGATTTCTTTAAAGTGGAGGCTGTAACGATCCTACTGATTGCAAAATTATGATGAAAAGAATGATTAAGCAACAGTTAAATTAAAAGAAAATTAATGTGATCTTTTAAATATGAAAGAAAGTGTTGGGAATATGTGAATCTGCATTGCACCAACTACTACCATGACTTGACATGAACGCACACTGGGGTTTCATCCTTTTAGTATTCCTTATTTAAAAAAAATGATTAAGTTAAGCATCCTAGACACTAAGTATATGAATTTCACATACTTAGTGGTTCAACTACCTCACTTATTTATGAAGGACTGAAATAATACCAATTAAATCCATGAACGAAAGCAAACAAATTGAATATAGAATATTCGACATGTTTGTCAAAAACTTCATTGAACTAATTAGTGTAAAGGGCTTTTATTTCAAAATTAATTTGCAATTCGATCTTAAAAGATTAAATTGGACTTAGTTTCTGAAATAGAAGTCACTGGAATACAAATAAGATTCAACCCAAGTTATATACATACCAATTGATTGATATTATGTTCAATCGATTGGCATGAAATGACTTCCAATCGATTGACAAAAGTTCCAATCGATTGGCTTGGAATCCATAGCAATCGATTGGACTCTGTTTCCAATCGATTGTCATCGATTCTCAAACAGAATCATGGTAGTGGATGGGAACAGTGTTTCTTCACATTATTCCCAACCAAAGCTCTAAGCTAGCATCCTTAAATAAACAAAAACTAAACTAAATTGAGACATATTGTATATATTAAATCTAAACATGGATTTACGTAAAAGATTCAAGATGGAAATGGGAATTCTCAAACAATACTATAACTAGCTAGTTTACTGAATAGCCAAACTACACAAACAAAACCTGAATGAGTAAAGAAATTGGCAAATGCTGAACTTTCAATCTTGAATTCGTCTATTCTCCAAAACTAAAATGAAAGAGTTCCTACAAAACCCAAAAAAAAATGAGCCAACCCCTCACCCTTTTCACTCCCCTCTATAAATAGTGTAATATCCACGAGCTGAAGGCGTCTAGGTTCATTCTGTAACAGCTGGTCGTCATCCTGATTGCTAAAATCTTGTACTATTAACGCAGATTGATTCCAGCTTTCACCAATCGATTGACAAAAATATCAATCGATTGGTAAAAATTTCAATCGATTGGTAAAAATACCAATCGATTGATTATGGAAATATGTCAATCGATTGGTATGGTGTCAATCGATTGTTACCCAAACTTCATCTTCTTGTTTCTTAATCTATTCCTTTCGACTTGTTATTCATTCTAGCTTCAGAACTTGCATTCAAAGAGCTAAACACAACAACAAACCACGGAAAGCACATCATTGTGTAAAGAAGTGAATTAAAACATAGGCGCAGATCAAACCAGAGAAATGGGGTAAAGTTTATCCAATTTTCTCGATATCGGGCCAATATTTTTACAAATAATAGCCCTCATCACAACCCCCAACTAGCGTATTGCTAGTCTCTAGCAATGAAGCGGAATTAAATCAAGCTAAGACAACAAATGCCAACGGCACAATTTTATTGAACTAAACAAAATGAACAATCCTAACTCACTTTCGCAGGAATCGCGGTTGCATTTAGCATTTGCAACAAGCCTTTGAGCCCTTAGGTTTACCCTAACGGACGAGTTGTGTCTCGTGAGGGTTTCCAGAGAATTTACCCACAAAATTTAAATGTCAAGCTTTCTAAACTCATCAAAGAACTTCAACCTCTCCTTTATGCTAATAATTTAGCTTAACAAGGACATAAATTCCTTTATCATGCTATGGAAATAAACAACATGTTACAAAGTAACTATTCAAGTCAGAACCACTTCCACAACCTTTATACATCCTTGTATGTGTGCGGAGTTAACAACTACGACTGAAATCTTTATCTTAGAATTATTTGGATTGACATGTTCAAGATTTCATAGTTTCAACTCAATTCTCACACGGTTTATGCTCAAGATAAAATCACTCTGAAACTGGCGTAAAAATTATGCACTCATAGTATGAAGCTCAAATGAGTAAATGTAGAGGCAATCAAGAATGCTTAAATACTAGATGCTGAAGAACGTTTATTTTGAGGTGCATGAGTCTCATGAATGGAATACCAATTACTTTGGGAGCGATCTACTGTGGAGAACTCATTTCGTACTCGAGATTTGTTAAAATTGTCTACAATCTTTAGGACTTGTGACAGAAATAGAATATGAAGAAAGTTAAGGACGGTGAAATGTGATAATGAGTTCAAGCATGTGACATGGTAATATCAATTTCACTTCACACTTTCTATTTATCCAATATCCTTCTTCTCTTATTTCTTCATTTCCACTAATCACCCCCCTTTTTTTTAAAGGCTTGATGGGCTTTCTTGATTTACCCCCTTTAGCCATTCACACCAAACCGTCACATGCTCAAACTATGAATATATGATTTCAGAAAAAGGCATTGATTTGTGATAGGTAAGTGGGAATTTAGACTTTCTCAGGTGACGAAGTGAGAACTCGATGGCCTAAATCATCTTCTAGACACTTTAACTTATCTCGAGTACTTCATGAATTTTAAATTAGTAGATCCTGAACATTCTCCTGAAGCATTAGCCAAATTAACAAGAATGAGACTCTCAACGAAATAATAGCGCATTTCAAGAATTGACATGAGTTTTTGTGATTAACCCTCAGAATAAAAGAATGGCTTGAATCTCACTAGGGTTTAAAGTTTTACTATTAATCCAATCACATGACAATCATATTTCACTCCAATTCAAAGATTCTTTCGTAAGTGTCAACTCGTGCAAATATTTTCAGGATATATTAATGCTATGGACGTAAAACCAGATTAGCGACAAAGTAACATGTAATCAAAATCCATACTATGAAAAGAAAAACATGAATGCATCATTGCACAATGAAATTAGCTAGGAGGAATGAGGTTTTGAAAGTTGGAAGCTTAACAATAGTCACTTTTTTTTTTAGGAAATTCAAGGAAATACATGGGAAATTCTAATATTAAACAGGTGTGTATTTTTAAAATCAAGAATACACAGGTGGATATCTACTTTCTACCCCTAACTGAAATCGACATTGTCCACAATGGAAGTATTTCAAGTAAAAGAAGATATCACCTGATTCACTCATTTCAGTACACATTTGAGAATTCACTTGGTTCAATATACCAATCTCCACAAACAACCAAGATAAAAAATACATCGATAATAAATGAGAGCACAGACAATAGAAACATAATCTATGAGCAAAAAGAACTATCTGTAAAGTAATATCAAAAGTCCAAAACTGTCCATGTACAGATAGAAAACCAAAAATCATCATCCAGCTCAAAATTTCCAACCAAACTATAAAATATCCACAATCATAGACCTAAAAGTAGTAATCCAACCCAAAGTAACCACAAAAAAAAAAATAAAGTGACACAAGAGAGATCACACAATATGAAATAACCAAACACTCTCTCGCTCGCCAAAACTCCCTCCTACGGCTCAGTAGTATGGTCACCAGATAGCGTGGGCGCACCGCCATGAACTGGAGCATCTGCTCCCTCACTGGCGCCCTCAGCAGCCGTCTCAGTCTGGACAACAGCTGCCATGTCACTCTCAGCCAGCGGGGAAATAGCAGCTGGAGGTGGTGGCGGTGGGGGTGTCTCCGATAACATGTCCGCTAAAGATGCTGAAGCGGGTGCTGTTGTGGTGGATGGAACTGTTGGTGGAGGTGGCATGGATGCAGAATGTAAAGATTACTCTATCCCCAACAGCATCAGCATCTGCTCAACCTGACTGCCCATCTGATCAAGTCTAGAATGAACATAATCACGATCAGAGGCCATCTGAGCAGCCATCAACTCCTGCTGAGCTGTGAGCTCCCGAATCATCCCATGCAACCGCACTCTAGCTTCTCTCTCCTCAACAAGAACATCATAAATGGTCTGAAGAGACACAGGAACAAATGTGGAGGCTGTAGGGGGCTCACGTCTTCTCAACTCATACTGACCCTCAGCTACTATCGGCGTCCCTGGGTCCTCCTCTTCCTCCTCAACTACATTTGTATCCTGACCCTTAGCCTCTGTCGGCGTCCCTGGGTCCTCGTCCTCTGACTCTGACATCTCCTCTCCTCTCTTTCTCTTCTTCCTCTTACTATTGTCTCCTACTTTCCCCTTTCCTTTTGCTATTTTTTTGAATTGTGCTGCTGATCGTCTAGCAACAGACTCACCAAAAATACCAATTTTTGATTTCTGCAATATCTCTCCTGCCGGTATCACCAATCCTACCTCCTCACACACTCTATGGATCACCCAAGCACCTTTGAGGTGTTGGGCCTTGCTAGGATGATGTGTGGGCTCAATAAAAAAACTCGATGAAAAGTCGAGCGAGGTAAATAGGCAAACCGATCCCAATAGCATATAAAACTCTCGCATACCAAGCAGCAAAGTCTAACTTATAAGTCGTAGGGAGGATCTAGTTACAGAGAGCTAAGTGGAGAAGGTGTTAGTCCATAGTCAGATCATGATCATCAAATACTGGAATCCCTGTGTACTTCTTGATTTTTCCACCTGAGATCTCTGTAGCTACAGCATCAAAAGAAGGGAAAGGGCAGTCAGCACGGATAGGATACAGGTGATCAGGTACCTCAGCAATACCCAATGCTCTGGCCACTGTGGCAGGACTAAACTCGATCTGACGCCCTTGAACACAAGAAAAATAGGTGTATGGAACATTCGGGGCCTTAACCATACTCGCACAGGTTGATCAAATCCAAGAAGCATAAACTTTCTTCTGAATGGTAAGGACGAGGAGCCATCTTGGAAATGAGCGTAACCGAGTTAGACAGAATGGCGACTTGTCAACACTCCAAAGATTTTCAAACTGCCGCTCAACCATAACATCCTTGGTTTTGAAATATTTCACGAACCTAGTATTGTCCTTGTCTTTCCTAAACCCGTGAGGTAATGGTGGGTCAGGAATATCAAGCGAAGTGGATTTCTCTAGATGGGGCCCACTATCATTAGGCTTGGGAGCCATAAGAGCTGAAAATGAAAGCAAGCCAAAGAGTTAGGATAAGAGAAGAAAGAATCTGCTCTCTGCTTATACCAATTGATTGACATAAATTGTCAACTCAATCGATTGAAGATTCAGCTCAATCGATTGAACCCTAATGTCAATCGATTGATATTCAAACATCAATCGATTGGCATCAGCGACTGAAAGGGGCTGCCCACAACAAGGTCTCACATCCCCCCCTTTCAATATGTTAGTGGTCTTAGGACCATGAGGGGCCCCCTCTATCATTATGATTAAGATTAGGATGAAAATAGGAGTGGGTTTGGAGGGGTTCACCTTGATCAAAACCACGGCAAAATCCACGCCTATTAGTGATCGTGGATGAGAGAGATGATGATGTGATGATGATGATAATAAAATTGGTATATCAAAAGCAATCTCCTTCTCTCCCTCTGTCCATGCGATGACAGTGGCGGTGGAGATGGTGAGAGATGAGGATGATGATGGTGATAATGAAGAAGATGGAGATGATGGTAGAGGTTCTCTCCACACGCCCAGAATTGCCCGGGTTCTCTCTCTCTCTCGTTGGTTTTGAATGAAATGAGAGAGAGGGAGAAGAACAGTCTTTACGTAAAGGAGAGTAGTCAATCGATTGACAATATATGTCAATCGATTGACAAAACAATTCAATCGATTGATGTTCGCGTTCAATCGATTGAGATTTAAACATCATGGAAACCCAATTATTCTTCAAATAATGACTCTCGACATTTTAAAAATGCATTATAGAGGTAAAATACAGGATTATAAACATCCAAACAAGGAAAATCACCTAACAACACACAAGTAGGAAGAATTTATTCAGAAATCATCAATCATATTGTTCAAATTGGATTATTATCATCCAAGGGTACAAGATCTTGGTTGAAAGACAAACAAATAAAAAGAAAGAAAACAAGAACAAAGTCTGTCTTATTCATTTGCTACAGGAGTTATCAATTCTGCTCAGATTTTGGGGAAGAAAGGTTTTCTCCTTCAGCATAATCCACGAAATACTCCACGACTTCTCCATCCGAATTGATTGGAAGGTCTTCCAAAATTTTTTGAACCGCGCACAACAAATCCCAAATAGTCATATTAGCGATTCCCACATTAGGGGAATTTGAACATGAGCCAGAAAGCGAAGTAAAAATTGGCGTTTCTTGTTCCATCTATTCCAGGGTTCTCGGAGAGCGGACCCCATGGAAGAGCAAATGTGGTACGAAATGTAGTGGATTCATCCTATAACAAATAGATAGACAGAAAAAGAATTGAGAAACAAAGAATCGCACAAAGAAAGAGAAAACTATTATACAACAACCAAGATTCTTAATTTGTTTTAAGAAGAATAATCAGGGTCATCCAATTGGATGATCTTTGATTTTGGTTCGAATTTCTCAAAAAATGGCTTTAAACGTTACCCATTAACTTTGAACGCATTCCCATTTTTGGGGTTCACAATTTCCACTGCCCCGTGAGGGAACACCTCTTTGACAATGAATGGTCCTATCCATCTCGACCTCAACTTACCAGGAAAAAGATGAAGCTTCGAATCATAAAGTAACACTTTCTGTCCTGGTTCAAGCTTCTTTCTCAGGATCGATCTATCATGCTTTGCTTTCAAATTTGATTTGTAAGTTCTAGCATGATCGTATGCATCATTCCTGATTTCCTCCAGTTCATTGAGTTGGAGCTTTCTCAGTGTACCACTTTCATGAATATCAAAATTTAGCAATCGGGTAGCCCAATACGCCTTACGCTCCAATTCCACCGGTAAATGGTAAGCTTTTCCATAAACCAGCCGATAGGGTGACATTCCAAGGTTTGTCTTATATGCCGTTCTGTATGCCCACAACGCATCAGTTAAGCGTGACGACCAATCCTTTCTATTGATGTTAACAGTCTTCTCCAGGATATGTTTGATTTTCCTATTAGCTAGCTCTGCCTGTCCATTCGACTGTGGATGATATGATAAATCAATTTTATGGTTAACTCCATATTTTGTCATCAATGCTTCGAAAGGTTTATTGTAGAAATGGGTTCTACGATCACTAATCATGGCCTTAGGTGTTCCAAATCTTAAAAGAATATTCTCTTTTAAGAATGAGATCACTATTCTATGATCATTTTTCCTTGTTGGAATGGCTTCAACCCACATGGACACGTACTCGACTGCCAAAAGAATATATTCGTAATGAGACGATGGCGGGAAAGGTCCCATGAAATCAATGCCCCAACAGTCAAAAATTTTAATAGTGATAATCGGGGTCATCGGCATTTCATTTCTCTTAGATAAACTCCCTAACATTTGGCATCTAGCACATGCTCTGCAGAATGCATAACAGTCTTTGAAAACTATCGGCCAGTAGAAACCACTGCTAAACACCTTTTGAGCAGTTTTCTAAGCTGAAAAATGACCGCCGTAAGCTTTCGAGTGGCAGGAAGCTAAAATCTGAGAAATGTCTTCTTCAGGGACACATCGCCTAATTACTTCATTCGCACAGTACTTAAACAAGTATGGATCATCAAATTAAAACCATTTTGCGATGGATAAAAACCTTTTTCTATCAGGGGTGGACCAATGGGATGGGGTCTCTCTTGTTGCCAAGTAGTTGACAATGTCTGCATACCAAGGTAAACTGGTAGCAGCAAAAAGCTGTTCATCTGGGAAAGCTTCACGGATCGGAATGGATTGTGAGGAGTTATCTTCAAATTTCAATCGAGAAAGGTGATCGGCCACAACATTCTCCACCCCCTTTTCATCTTTGATAACCAAGTTAAATTCTTGGAGCAGGAGAATCTAGCGTATTAATCGCTGTTTGGTATCATTTTTGGATAGCAGATACGTTAACGCGGCATGATCAGTGAAGCAAATGATCTGCGAGCCAATAAGATATTGCCTGAATTTTTCCAGTGCGAAAATAATTGCCAGCAACTCCTTTTCAGTAGTGGAGTAATTTCGTTGAGCTCCATCAAGAGTTCTACTAGCATAGTAGATCACAGTAGGTTTGTTGTCCTTTATTTGTCCTAATACAGCTCCAATCGCTGTGTCACTTGCATCACACATTAGCTCAAAAGGAAGATTCCAATCCAGAGATTGCATTATCGGAGCTGTTGTGAGGTGATGTTTGAGTTTATCAAAAGATTCTTGGCACTCGCTATTCCACTCAAATGGTTGGTCCTTAACAAGGAGTCGGCACAGTGGCCTAGATACATCACTGAAATCTTTAATAAACCTCCGATAAAAACCGGCGTGACCGAGAAACGATCGAATGTCTTTCACTATAGTAGGAACAGGGAGATTATAAATTATGTCAATCTTCGCCTTATCTAACTGTATTCCCTCAACAGAAACTATATGTCCCAATACAATTCCTTTTGTCACCATAAAGTGACATTTTTCCCAATTGAGGACCAAGTTTTTATCCTCACATCTTTATAACACTTTTTGGAGATTTCCCAAGCAATCATCAAAGCTACTTTCGAAAATGGAGAAATCGTCCATGAAAAATTCCATGATCTTTTCCACCATATCGCTAAAAATGCTTAGCATGCACCTCTGGAATGTGGCAGGTGCATTGCATAAGCCAAAAGGCATCCGGCGATATGCAAATGTTCCAAACGGACAGGTAAACGTGGTTTTTTCTTGATCAGCAGGATCAATTTCAATTTAGTTATAACCACTATAACCGTTCAGGAAGCAGTAAAATTGGTGACCCGCTACTCTTTCGATCATTTGATCCATGAAAGGCAATGGGAAATGATCCTTTCGAGTCACCTCATTCAATCGTCTATAGTCAATACACATGCGCCAGCTTGTGGACACACGTGTTGGCACAAGTTCACCTTCTTTATTCTCTACCACAGTAATGCCAGCTTTGTTTGGCACTACTTGAGTTGGACTTACCCAAGGACTATCCAAAATCGAATATATCACCCCAACATCTAGTAATTTCAAGACTTCTTTCTTTACTACCTCTTGCATATTTGGGTTAAGATGCCTTTGCATTTGCCGACATGGTTTGGCATCTTCCTCAAGGTAAATCTTGTGTGTGCATATGGATGGACTTATTCCCCTTAAATCAGCGACAGTCCAACCCAATGCACTTCTATGTCGCTTGAGTAGCTTTATCAATTTGCCTTCCTGTTCTTAATTCAAAACAGACAAAATTATTACAGGAGAGGTCTTCTCCTCTCCCAAAAATACATATTTCAATTCCTTTGGGAGTTCTTTCAATTCGAATTATGGAAATTGCAAGTTTGACAGTATTGCCAACTTTGTCTTTGGTGGCAATTGTTCGTATTGGGTCGTCCACATTGCCCTTGCAACTTCCTCTTCCATAACTTCCAATGCGGCACATATCTGGCTCATCATCTCATCTTGTGGAGTGTATCTATCCAATTCATAACATGAGTTAGTCATAATGGACTCCACGGGATCAGAGTGAGCAGTAGAGTTAAAGCAATCTTGGATTACCGACTCCACCCAATTCACTTCCTCTTCCTCATCATCAAAATCTTTGATTTTGGGGTTTGAAAAGATCTTGATATTCAATGTTATGTTCCCAAACACAACGGTCATGACTCCACTCCTTACTTTAATCGTTGCATCAATCGTTGCGAGGAAAGGACGTCTAAAGATCACCAGAATCTGAGATTTAGCATTATAAACCGGTTCGGTGTCTAGAATAACAAAGTCAACAGGAAAGATAAAGGTGTCAATATGGACTAAGACATCCTCCAGTACTCCTCGCAGATATTTAATTGATTGGTCTGCAAGTTGGAGAGTAATGCGAGTGGGTTTAAGTTCTCCCAACCCTCGCTATTGGTAAACAATGTAAGGTAAGAGATTAACACTCGAACCTAAGTCGAGCAGAGCGTTATTCACTTTCTGTTGGCTGATTATGCAAGAAACCGTTGGCGTACCTGGATCCTTGTATTTGGGAGGCAAATCATGTTTTATAATCGCACTAGCTTGGCAAGCCAGGTAAGCACTTTTCTTCACACTTTGCTTCCTCTTAACAGTGCATAAGTCTTTTAAGAACTTAGCATAGGCAGGTACTTGTTTAATCGCGTCAAGGAGTGGGAGGTTAAGTTTTACTTGCTTGAATAACTCCAGAAACTCCTGACTTTTGGTTTCTTGTTGAGGTTTCTTCAACCTCTGAGGATATGGCACCGGAAAAGGGCATTTGGGTGCCTCCTCAAGGAGAGGTTCTTTTCCGGACCTTCTCTTTATTTCGGTATCCTCAGGAGCTGTTGTTTCGGGCTCAACTGCTTTGCCCTCTCTTCTTTCTTGCACCAATCCTTTTTCATTCTCTATCTCTTTTTCAACATCAACTACAGGTGTGAGGGAAGAGAGACTTTCTCAATCTCCTTTCCACTTCTCAACACAGTTACAGCCTTGGCCTCCTCATGTGGTCTAGATCCCGAGGGTCCTGTACCCAAGTGTTGGCCTTTAGGATTTGGCTCTGGTTGAGCAGGGAACATAGTTCGTTCTCGATCCCCTTGCTAAGCAGCTAACCTCTCTACACTTGTGTTGAGTTTACTCATTAGCTGCATCATTTTCTGCATCATGAGTGTATTAGGATCCTCCTGTGCCTTCTTATAAGGTGGCATGTAGGTGTTAGATGAGGTTTGGTTGTTGCCCCCCTGATTGTAGTTGGATTGAGGCGAATGATTTTGTTGATATTGATTCTGGTGATACCCTTGATTTTGTTAATAGGTAGGAGGTGGTTGGTAACCCTGTTGGTATCCTTGGTTTTGAGGTCAGTACTGACTTCCTTTGTTCGACTGCCACTGTTGAGGTGGGTTTGCTGTGGCAGCATTGTTTCTATGGTCGAAACCAGGATGACTCTACCTATCATTTGGGTTAAAACGTCCAGGGGCATTTACAGTGTGTACTTCTAATGGACTCTGTTCATGATAAACAGGGTATATTTGACAATGTTGAAAAGTATGCCCCATTTGTAGACAACTAGAACATGATTCTTCAGAAGCGAATTGTATCACTTGGTCCTTCTTTGCTTCCAATGCCTCCAATTTACGAGACAGTTGCTCGTATTTCTCCATTAAACCATCTTCTGCTTTCAATTAATAAATACTCTTACGACTTGAACTCGAACTAGTTTGAGTTCTTGTCACTTGAGTTTCCCACTCTGGCGAATGTTCGGCCAACCATTCAAAATGAGCTTCGGCTTGATCTACATTCTTGCTCATGAACTCGCCGTCACTAGTAGTTTCCACGAGTTTCTTCGATTTCAGAGAAAGGCCGTCATGGAAGAAGCTTATTGTCCGCCACTTCTCGAAACCATGATGTGGGCATAGCAATAACAAATCCTTGTATCGCTCCCATGCTTCAGCGAATGTTTCTTCCTCTTTTTGATTGTACATCTTGATTTCTCTCAAGATGTCAGTCGTTAACCGATTAGGAAAGAACTTCTTGAGAAAGGCTTCATGAATTGCTGGCCAAGTCGAAATAGAGTTTGGTTTTAGTGATAATAACCATGACTTCGCTTTGTCCTTCAAGGTGAAAGGAAAAAGCTTTAGTCTAATTATATCACTTGGGCAAGTCTGATCCGTGAACGTGCCACAAACGTCTTCAAAGTCTCGAGTATGCAAATATGCCTTCTCCTTTTCCATCCCATGAAATGTGGGTAATAGTTGGATCATTTCATTACGAAAATGGAATGTACCCGTGTGCGAGGGGATGCGGATACAGGAAGGTGTGGCAGTTCGATCAGGAGCCAAGAGTTCTCGTAGAGGTCGTTGGCCGTCATCGATGAGGTCATGCCTACTCTCTCCTTATTGACTCTCAGTGTCAGACATTGGATTAGAAGTAGATGGAGTAAAAATGGGATCATCAGCACCATCTATAGAATCTTCAAATAAATTTGTGACGTAAGCTTCAGTGGAGTCAAAGGACATAGAATGACACAAACAACACAGCTTGCGTTCTGGAGAACGAAAAGAAAAAGAAAGATAGAAATGGGATAAAGAAAGATTGGATCAATCTAAAATCCCTGGCCTTCGTTACCGTACCCGGCAACGGCGCCAAAAACTTGACACGACTGGAAATGTGTTCTCTTAAGAGTACGTCCAAGCGTAGATGGTCGCGTCGAGTAATAACCGGTAAAACCGAGTTGTATTCCCAAGGGACATAATTGAGGGGAAGAATATTAGATTGAATCCTAAAGGGAAGAAAAAAAAATAAAAGATGATTTCTTTAAAGTGGAGGTTCTAACGATCCTACTGATTGCAAAATTATAATGAAAAGAATGATTAAGCAACAGTTAAATTAAAAGAAAATTAATGTGATCTTTTAAATATGAAAGAAAGTGTTGGGAATATGTGAATCTGCATTGCACCAACTACTACCATGACTTGACAGGAACGCACACTGGGGTTTCATCCTTTTAGTATTCCTTATTTAAAAAAAATGATTAAGTTAAGCATCCTAGACACTAAGTATGTGAATTTCACATACTTAGTGGGTTAACTACCTCACTTATTTATGAAGGACTGAAATAATACCAATTAAATCCATGAACGAAAGCAAACAAATCGAATATAGAATATTCGACATGTTTGTCAAAAACTTCATTTAACTAATTAGTGTAAAGGACTTTTACTTCAAAATTAATTTGCAATTTGATCTTAAAAGATTAAATTAGACTTAGTTTCTGAAATAGAAGTCACTGGAATACAAATGAGATTCAACCCAAGTCATATACATACAAATCGATTGATGTTATTGTCAATCGATTGGCATGAAATGACTTCCAATCGATTGACAAAAGTTCCAATCGATTGGCTTGGAATCAATAGCAATCGATTGGACTCTGTTTCCAATCGATTGTCATCGATTCTCAAACAGAATCATGGTAGTGGCTGGGAACAATGTTTCTTCACATTATTCCCAACCAAAACTCTAAGCTAGCATCCTTAAACAAACAAAAACTAAACTAAATTGAGACATGTTGTATATATTAAATCTAAACATGGATTTATGTAAAAGATTCAAGATGGAAATGGGAATTCTCAAACAATACTATAACTAGCTAGTTTACTGAATAGCGAAACTACACAAACAAAACTTGAATAAGTAAAGAAATTGGCAAATGCTGAACTTTCAATCTTGAATCAGTAGTAGTTTGCTCGTGACTTAACTTAAACATAATTGTATGGATGAGACGAATTCTTACTAATTGCCAATCTTACCTTTTATACATTTATTACTAATAAGAATATAGGATTGACCATTGGTCGATAGATGTTTTGGTAACTGACGAATTTTTTGAGATGGATCTCGGAACAGTCAGTTCAACCTAGAGTCTAGAAAGACCAAGGAAATGGATGCCTTACCCTTGATCCTAGTAGTAGTTGTGACAACCGTTATTTGTTAGAAATCTCTGTTGACTCGATGAACTGATACTGTTACTTGTCATATAATCAGACGAGATAAGATAAGGTATTGACCAAATAGGTGTCAACTCGTAGGTATAACCCTTGCTAGCGTACACCATGGTTAAGAGAAAACGGAATACTCAGAATTCACTCAACGGACCAACAAATGTGATACCTCCAGCAGTGGATCCAACAGGATTGATAGGAGCCCTTGTTCGACGTATGGAGCAAGCAAGTGATCACTTGGATCGCGTCATCAACAACGAAAATACTCGTCAGACCGGAGATAAACTGCTTGAGAGATTTCGTGCACTTAAACCAAGGACTTTCACTGGAATGACGGAAGCATGGGAAGCTGAGCAATGGCTTCGTGATATGGAACGAATGTTTCAAGCCCTTGAATGCAACGAGACTAAGAAAAGACGCTTGGCTATTTTTCAATTGACGTATTCAACAGCAGACTGGTGGGAATCTGTCAAAGCTACAGTGGACAAAGATGTTACAAGGAGAATGACATGGGAAGCATTCAAAACAAAATTCATAGCAAAGTACTTCCCAAGAACAGAAAGGAACAAGAAGAAAAAGGAATTCATAGAGCTAGTTCAAGGAAACATGACAGTACAAGAATACACGGCAAAATTTGAGAGACTATCGCGATTTGCTCCCTCATGGTAGATACTCAGCAAAATAAGACACTGCAATATTACGAAGGACTTAACTCGGACATTCAAAAGACAGCAGCAATGTACCTTGACCAACCATTCGAAGAAATGGTCAAATTAGCCACACAACTGGAGAACATAGCTCTGAACAGCAAGAAACTAGAGATCCACCAACAGGGAGGAAACGATAACTGGTTCCAGGCAACCAACCCAGGAGGAAGTCGAAGAAGCAATCAAGTGTCACATGCAACCGCTCAAATGCAGTCTGTAATCACCAGAGGAAACTCTGAACACACTCAGAATCATAACAAGAGATAGCGAATCAGTGACAGAAAAGTTAGTCAGACAGCCGTTCAGACACACGCAAAGCAACATGATATCTGCTACAACTGCGGAATACCTGGACACCACTCCAAAGAATGCACAGCAGCGAAACAACTCACAGGGCAACAGGTGCGGTGTTTTAATTGTGGAAAGGCTGGTCATATACGCAAAGTTTGTCCCAAACAAGAAGTTCAGAACAATGTTCCACCACCACAAAAATCCAGAAAGAGAGCCCGCAGATCAGTAAATCAATCCCATCACTGAACAAAATGGAAAACCGAAGGTACCATGCCCACTGCCAGAAAATTTGAATCTTATATGGGGAAGGTATTACAAGAAGTTTGGGACACTCGAGGGAAAATATGAGGAAGAGCTGAGGTACTTTCAGGAAATCAGACCCGGAACAATTGACAACAACTTATGGTCCGATAGACCATTTAGATTGATAAGAGCGCCTGAGTTGGTATAGAACGACTAACCTAATGGATAGGGATTTGTACATTTTCAGATCTAGCAAACTCCTGATTTTGAGGACGAAATCCTCAAATAAGGTGGGTAGAGATGTAGCACCCAGAAATTTCTTGCAGAATTCCACATAGGAATTTAAAATAGTGATGTCACCTTGATGATGATTACAGAAGGTCCATTAGGATGACCATAATTAGGAGTCCTTATTAGGATCCTTAGTAATCGTCTTGGCGACGACGACGTTAGTAATAACCTAGTACCTAATAGAATAGACGTAATTTCGAATGCATTAGAATGGTCGTAGCCTCGACGTTATATTTCATTTAGAATTTTTAGACGGACTTCTTGTACATGAACCCGTACGCAGCCCCGTTCATTCTTACACTTGTAACTGTGAACGCCTTCTCAGTATTGCAACTAGTAAAGACCCAGGCATACATCCCAGTGCATATTACCTGAGAGTGGGACTCATACCACCCCTTGACAGTCATGTGGACCCCACTTAATCTACCCTTGGACACAACCAAGCACACACGTCCCTGTACACATTATGCACCCATTGCATAAGATAACTCCCCCTCTTCCTCCCTTTATAAATAAGACACCTCTCCCACACAAACACTCCAGCTGCCCCTCATATTCAGCAGCATACTCACACACTCAGCTTAGTAGAGAGAGAGAGACCGAGAGTGAGAGTGAGGGCTTGAGAAGACCAATATCACACAATCACCCCCCACGCCCACTGCTTGCACACATTCACACCACCACCTCTTCATTCCCCCTTTCTACATAATCTCTGTCTCCTCCCCATCAACACATGCACATGCAGAGAGGCTATAGAAGAGGAGAACGGTGCAGAGGAGAGAGAGAGTTGATCAGAGAAGAGAGGAAGAAGATCTAGACCACCTGAGGTAAAATCACACCCCCCATTGCATCTCTGATCATTTGCATGTCACATAGGAACCTCTAGACCTACATGCAAGCTTCCAAAAAGAGCCTAAGGCTCTCTGTAACTTTCGGTGGCCATTAGAGCACCCCAAGAACTTGATTTTTTCATATTATAATCAAACAGCTCCCAAGTTACCTCATTGTGATCCCCATGACCCCTATACCCTCCCCTAGAAGCAGCTTTGCAAGAAGGTCACGTTTACCCATTCATGCAGGCCATTATTCTCTTGAGTGGCCGAAAGAATAATCTCAACATGGGAACCCTAAACGAATGAACTAGAACCCTAGCTTCTAGTATGATGTAGAGGACCAAATTCCGGTCATTTCCCCGTTGGATTCATTGATTTTGATGGAGAGATGAGGGAGATATGAAGAGAGAGAATGTCTCCAGCGATGCCCCAATTTTCCGGCGGCCCAAGCTCGCCGGAGAAGAAGGTGAAACCCGAATGGGTTTTGGGTTATAAGATGCGGGCTCGGGTTGGGTTAGGGTCAGTTTAGGATGTGTGTGTATGTGGGTTAGGGTAGCGGGCTGGGTTGGGTTTTAGTTAACCCGTGGGCCAACTTAAGTAGCACGATGTCGTTTTTACGTCGAACTGACTTTGGTCAGGTTCGGGTAGACGGAGCGGGTTAGTATGTAAGTGTAGATGGGTACGGGTAATTGGGTCGGGTTTGTTTAAAAACCCATGGGTCACGTTTAAGTGACACGGCGTCGTTTTGATGTCGGGTCTTGTTCGGGTAGGGTTTTGGGTTTTGAGACGGGTTGTGTTGAGTCTGAGAATGGGTCTGGGTATGGTTTAGGGTCGGTTAGGTTTGGGTAACGGGTTAGGTTTAGATTGTGAGTGAAATTGGTTCGGGTTTGGGTATTTGGTTAGGGTCTGTTCGTGAGGGTAGTTGGTTATGGGTTTGGTTCGGGTCTAGTTAGGGTTTGGGTTATTGGATAGGATTAGGTTGTGAGTGAGTTTGGGTTTTCGGTTCGGGTTTGGTCTAACCCGAATGGGTTCTCGGGATGGGTTTGCGTGAGTGTGTAACTGGGTAGTTGTAGACACCCCAATTTTGACCGAACTATTAAACTTAGGGGATTTACCTCTAGAGATCAATGATGAATATGTCTCGACGGAATCAAGAATCTTACAAGCAATCTGACTCTCTTCCTAGAAGAATCTTGGTTCAAAATCACCATTTTCAGCCAAAAGACCAAAATTCTCATCTACTCGTCACCTTGTAGACCATGAGTTTTGAACACGTATAGGAATACGGCAATGTTCTCGGAGCATCTTAAAATCATTTTCAAAAAGAGAGTAATTCAGCATGAACCCCGAAAGAAAAAGTCAACAGTTGACCCAGTGAAAAGTCAACGGGTCAAAAGGGTGTCAATCGTAAAATTTTTGAATTTCAAGATAAAAAGTCCCGGTAATTGTTCATTGGGTCTCCCTTATGCTAGAAATGATTTTTTAGAATTTTTAAATGAAAGGAATCATGGTGAAATTGAAAGGCTTTTAAGAAGTATCGTGCAGAAAATCGAAATTTTGCCTTCGGAGGGAGAGTTGACTTTTTTTCCTTAAGGATTTTGATTTTCTAGATATTTTTATTGAATCCAAATGGGGGGTATTTCCTTAATTACATTTAATGTCTTAAGTAAATACATAAAATGAAATTAAGGTGCTGAATTGCTGTGAATAGTGCTGGATTGCTGTGCAGCGGCACTCAAAGTGCCCGAACGGCAGTCAGTGAATGCCGCTGCGGCACTCACTGAGTGCCGTCCGGCATTCAGCGAGTGCCGCGCGGCACTCAGAGAGTGCCGTTTCATCTCATCGAGTGCCGGCCTGGGCTGATTTGCATTTTTAAGTCAAAATTCTTTTTCAATCTTTGATCAAATGAATGCACCAAACGATGCCGTTTTTTGTATACGTGTTTACTACTCCTAGGTCATGCAAACCATGCTCCCAGCATCCCTAATTGACCTATCTACCCTTATCTTAGCCCCTAAGATAATGAAAGTCTATAAAATCCTCATTTTCTCTCATTTTGAGAGGTTGGAGACTTGAATCTTAAGAGAGAGAGAGAGACTTGAATCTAAAAGAGAGAGGCTGATTTTTGAAGATAGAGTTTGTTCTTAGAGAAATATAGAGAGAGAAACCCCAAGACCCCATAGAAATCTTACCCAATTCATCCAAATTCCTCAAATCTCCATTGAAGAACCTTGAAGCTTCAAGGAAGAAGAAGAAGAGCATTGCTTGTAAGGCTTGGATCTCTCTAAATCAATCAAATCCTGAGAAGATCTAGAGGTTAAATCCTTATCCCTATACTTATTATATATAATTCAATCACAATTCATAGATCTAGGACTTTTACACATTTTCAAAACCTCTCTTCCCACCTCATTTCATCACACACCACATAGAATTGTGATTGAATTCCTACTTGCTTTCATTGATTTGGATCTAAATAAGAGCCTTAGGTTTAAAATAAAACTAGTTTGTGAAGGGATCTTCACTTGGTTTTCTTCAAGTAAACTTTGATTCTATTTCTCTTTGTCTCTATTTTCCTTTTGAGATCCATGAGATCTTTAATATCTCATTGGATCCTCTTGAGTTTGATTCCTTAATTTCTAAGATCTCATGATCTATATGGAGATTAGAATGAATCATAGTCTTAATCTACACATAATTAGTGAGATTCAAGTTTTAATCCATAACTTGAACCTCTTCATTAATAAATCTTATGGAATCCTCACCATATTCCAATGAGTTTTTAGTAGATTTTCAACTTCATTTAGACTCCAATGACCATCAAAGTGGTAGGAGAAAGTGTGTTAGTTCAAGTCTACTCCCATGGCTTAGACTAATCTCTCCCTTAGGTTTTGAGAAGTTTCTTTCATACTTCGTCTAAAACCTACATATGAGCATGTCTCTAACTCCAATGACCATCAAATGGTAGGAGTGATAAGTTGAATTCAAGCTTGGGTCCATAGGCTTGAGTTCTTTATTTGAGGATTTTGTGAAGTTCATTTCAATACTTCATCAAGATCCATAAGTGTGAGATGTTTTAAAACTCCAATGACCATTAAGTGGTAGGAGTAGTGACTTGAATCTAAACTTTTATCCATGGATTTAAGTTTATTGTTCTTTGGATCTTGTGAAATCTATGCTATACTTCATTAAAATCTATGAGCATATATATGCCTTTTAGTCTTCAATGACCATCAAATGGTAGAAGAAGTAGTTTGGTTTGAGCCCCAACTTCATGTTTTCAATAGTTGAGGTCAACCAACAAAGTTGAACTAGCAAAGAGAAAACAGTAAGTTTACAAACTGTTTTCGATCAAAGATTTTTAGTTCAAAATCTAACCGTTGAAATTAAGTGAAACCAGTGGGAAAGTGTCAATAACACATCGTTTTACCACTGTGATTTTTGTTTTATAAAGATCTTGTGATTAGAAGGGTTTGATCATGGTTTTTGTGAGCTAAATACAATCTGTCCAGAGTTTTAGAATACTTTCAGAATAGTAAGTCCGTTTTGAAATTAATAAATCAGAACCCTAATTAAGTTTTTGGGGGTCTCAAATAATTTTTTATAAGTACCTTAATGTGTTATGAAGGTACCCTAAAAAGATCTAGGTGTTTCTCATTTTCTTACTATTTTTAGAAAATCATACAAGATCTCTGGACAGAGAGTTGCAAAATCCTGAGTGAGGTCTAGTATTTTCCATATTCCCGGAGATCTAACCGTTGAAACCTTGATTTTCTTTTTGGGTTGGAAACTAGACTCACAGATGCATAATATATCCAAAAATCATTAAGATCCATTCATCGAAAGTATTTTATTCCTATTTTTGAATGTCGGGTCTGCTCTCTGTAATTCATAAAAAACTGCTACTGTTTTTGTCTAATCTTATTTATCTTAACTCAAATAATCTCCTAATGGCTTGAGACCCAAACCATGTTTTTGAATAATGATAATTTAGATTAAATCCAGAGGCTTAGTGATCCAAATTAGTGAACAAATCCATGTTTTATTCTTGTTCACATTTATTCATTCATTCATGCACATTAATGCTTATGACTAAGAACTAGCTATTGAATAAAATTGGATTTCATGCTTGCTAGATTTAAGCTAGAGAATTAGGATTGATTGATTTAATATTATATTATTATGTGAAGCATGTGGACTAATCCTTGTTTTGTAGCGCATTCGAGGTACAATTTCTCCTCTTCTCTAGTTTATTCCATTTGTTGATTTTATTGATTTTCGACTCCATGCGCGACACCTTAGACTAGGTCTTGCCTTATGTGTTTATATGTGTTAGAGACCTTTTCTTAGGTTTATTTTATATGTATGCATTGCATGTTTAAATTCGCAGCTGGATCCCGGGTAAGTTTCCTAGTTCCCTACTTGCACGTCATCTTGCTTACTATTTGAACTATGTGGCTTATGAATGATATTTTGCCGTTAGCAATTTTACACCATTTACAACATGCTTGTGTAATGTATATGTATATATGTATTAGTTGAGGGCATGCTTAGATTAATAATTCGATTAAAAAGGATGTTGAGTAGAGGCCTATCGCTAGATAGGATGAGAGGGGGTGTTTTAGTCCGCCGAGCTCCTTCCCCTCTCATTCCATAATCCCCGGACCTAGTTTATCTTTGGTTTCGCAAAAGATCAGTTGCTTTTAAAAATGGTTTCTTAATTTTTCCTTTTAAAAAATTAAGTGGCGACTCTTTGAATGTGAAAAATGTTTTAAAAGTGGGTAAAATTTGAAAACCTGCGATATCCACAGTAGTTTGTTTAGGTTGGGTCGGGTCGGGTCGGGTCGGGTCAGGTCAGGTCAGACCCAACGGGTCGCGCCTTTGGGTTAGGTTGTGACTGTAAACGGGTAATCCGTTTAGGTCGGGTCGGTTCGGATTTGACCCGTCGGGTCTGAGAATATTATTATTATTATTATTATTATTATTATTATTATTATTATTAGTTTTAATTAGTATAAAAGGTTTTAATTGTTTTAATAATTATAAATAGTTGATAATTATACCACTAAGGTTTTATATTATAGAATATCATTTTAATATTCTATATATCATTATTATATTGTATATATTATATATTTATTATTTATATCGTTAACATAAATAATAAATATCAGTTTTAAATAGTTTTAAATAGATAATAAATACCTATATGTATTTACAAATTCTAGAAAATTAGGGTAATGACCCTGGGACTATTTTATTACATAATGTAAGTTATAAAGCTATAATATTATAGTCCAATATTTTTAATAATTAATAAGAAGCTATTTTATGAATATATTAATTATTAAAAATACCAAACGAGCTCCGAAAATTATGAGATAAATACTGGTAGTGTATTTTAATATCTAGTATTTAATAAAAATACTTCTAAGTACTGATTTCTTTGTATAATTATAATTACATATTTAAATCCCGTTTCGGGTATTTTCTAGTATATATTATCTTCAATAATTCATAATAATTAATCTAGGACTCCGAAAATTACGCGGTCACTTCCCATAGTCTTAGAATAATGTCTAGAATATCCCCTTAAAGTTTGATGACTTTTCGACTCGGTCAAAAATACAGCCTATCTTTTAGGGCCCGCATTAGTGTAGTAAGCCCTACATATTACCTCGTAAAACGCGACGGACTCCGATTTGAGTCTAGTCAATGGTGTTGGATTTAGAATAACACGTAGATCACTACCTTGAGGTTTATGACTTCATTTGATAAAATTACCATTTTGCCCCTATAGTTGTACTCATGCATTATTACTGTTTATTCCGTTTATTATTGTAGAACTTGACGGTTATCTGCTTTTCGAGGATCGGTGACTCGAGGTGAGTTTCCTAACCTCACTCTAATCCTAATAAGATTAATATCAGATGATTTAAAGTTACCTATATGATGTTTTGTATAAGTAATATGTTGATTTATGATGCCACATGTATTCCAATAATTGTAAGACTATGCAAAGCATGTTATGGTAGTGCTATCGCATACGTGAGCATGTCAAAGGTTTATCTATATGGTTATCGGTATCAAATCCATGTTATGTGATCCATGTTCTATATGTTACATTTCTGCTGCTAATTGTTAAATGCACATTTTACGATGTTGTTGACTGGAATAAATAACGCATGCTATGATAATAATAAAGAGAATGAAAGTTGTTTTGCATATGGTATCGGTAGTGGACTCACTTGCATTTCATGACATGTGTTAACATGCATTATCTGAAAAAGAGAGGTGTTTGATGAGAATATGAATAAGATGAGATATGTGAATGTGAAAGAGATGTGATTTCTGGATCCGATGGATCAACGGCTGACGAGCCAGGTGGACTTGAACGGTTAGGGTTCCTAGCGCGCCTCTCGCCGTTGAAGACGTCCGGTGATGCGCATACGTGGTTGAAGACGTCCCATGTATCGTTGAAGACGTCCGGCTAGTGCTCTAATATACTTCTCAGCCGTGTAAACGACCGGTGAGGGTATACACATGGTTGAAGATGTCCCATGTGCCAGTTTCATTGTTTACAGATAGTGTGCGCCGTGAAGACGTCCGGTGGCCTATCAAGGGACGAGTATGAATTGGCTGTGATAGCATGTTGTCGTCCTTGATATACCGCGTGTTGTCAAGTGGATGAGAAAGAGAAAGTGAATGATGAGATTGAATTGATGAGCAAAAAGGGTTTGGTTCAAATGACTTGTTTTTGGAAAGCTTTGGTTTTAAAATGAAATGGTTTTGAAAAGTATCTGTTTGGAAAAGCAAGTGTCTTTGAAAAGAGTTGGGAGTGAGTCGCATTGGTCATGCATTTACACGCACGAGGATAAAATAGGGAGAATGTATTCTATGATGTTATGTTTATCTGTTTACTTGTCTTGTTGAGACCTCTGCTATGCCCGTGGTGAGAATGCGTCCTTTGATAAGAGATTAACCATACCTTAAAGTACTAAACTATGACGTGAGTTGAGAGATGTTATGTATTTACTGATTATTGTGCGGTTGAGACTCTGACTCAGCCTTGTTCCAAGGCTGACGACATATTACGCCCTGGGCATTCGTATGCCCAGAGTGTTGCAGATTTGGAGATAGATAGAAGAGTTCAGGATGCAGTACCGTGGAGCCAAGGAGAATTCAAGCCCTGCCCAAAACCTGATAGACAATTTCTCAAGTTTTAAACTTATGAAAATTGTTTAGTATGGCCCCTTGTAATAGGATTGAAGTTATTGCAACCCTTGTTTATTTTCCGCTGCTGTATTTATACTTTGATAATTTTAGACCATGCTTATGCTCCAGCATTTCCCTTATGATTGCATGGTGCGGAGTTAGAAGGACAGGACGGTTAACAAACTAGTCACGTGTCTACGGACCCATAAAGGAAAATTTTTATTTTCCCTATTTTTGGCTTACTCCGGGGAGTGACAATAGCTTGCTTAGAAACCATAAGGCCAAACCACTTTAGACATGGAATTTCTTCAAGACAAAAATCACAGAGATACTTAAGTGAGTTATGAACATGCTACAATTGGTCTCATCCTATTCAAATGGACCATGATTTAATGAAAAATCTTTGATCACAGTGGGTTAAGGAACTGCACCACTGTTAGATTAGTGTTCATATTTTGAATTCAAACTTTGATCCATGATTCTAGAGAGAACTAGGATCAAGTGTGAATATGATTTTTGGAGTAAGTGATGAAATATAGAGAGATTCATTGATTTAACCTTAATGGATCTCTATCATAGATCTCAAATTTGAAAATCTAGCAAGAGAATCCTAAGGCCTTATTCAATCTTATAGACCTTTGAATAATCAAGTTCCCTAGATTGCAACAGACAAACTATGAAAATTCACATCTAAATCCTCTCTCAAACATATGATCCTTGAGGAAATTGAAACTATGGTGTGCCATTCACCTCACAAATTAATGGTCCTTGGAGACTAAATAAGACCCAAATCTACTCAAATCTCTATGGAATATAGTATGGATTCCATAAGATTCCTATTAGGGAGATCCAAGTCATGAGCTAAGACTTGAACCCAACCAACTATGTGTAGATATGACTATGATTCACCTTAACCTCCATATGGATCATAGGATCATAGGAAACTAAAGAATCAAACTCATAGAAACTCAATGAGATGTATAAAATCTTATGAATCTTAAAAGGAAAATAGAAACTTAAAGAATTCAAGTTTCACTTAAGAAAAATTCAAGAGGGCAAATTCTTCAAAAAAACCAACTCATACTTTTAAACCCAAGGCTTATTTAGATCCAAGCAAATGAACTACCATGAGGTTCAATCACAAATTCTATGTGGTGTGTGATGAAATGAGGTAGGAAGAGAGGTTTTGAAAATGTGTAAAGATCCTAGAACTATAAATTTGTGATTGAACTAGCTTAATTCTACATAGGATTGAGAGGTTACCTCTATGACCTCAAGGATTTCTTCGATTTCCTGTGAAGTTCTTCCAAAATCTTCAAATTCTTCTTCAATTCTTCAAATTCTTGAATAAAAATCTCTTGTTCTTCTCTCAATTCTCTACTATATATATAACTCTTGTATATATCAATTTGATTAAAAAAGTCCTCTATAATAGAGATGAAGGTCTGTTTATATAGACCAATGTTATAAGGTTTAATGGGTAAATTTGGGTGAAAACCCATATGCAATGTTTTCTTCTAGAGCATATGAGAAAAGCAAACTGGTACAGCGAGCGGCACTCGGTAAATTGTCTACGGCACTCACTGAGTGCCGTTCCGACACTCATTGAGTGCCGAGCGGCACTCAATGAATGCCAGTGCGGCACTCAGCGAGTGCTGTCGGCTTCGCGACGTGCCACAGCTAACAGAATTCCTGTCTCCTTTTTTGATTTTCAAAACATTTCTTCACATATACTTAATTATTGATATCTTATATATAAATATACTTAATTTAGTAAATTTCAAAAAAACACATGTCCACATACTAGTGTATACTCTAATATATATGTATTTTTTATTTCTCCTTTCTTTCATTTTCTCTTTTTATTTTCTTTTCAAAAAACCTTTTCTATTTTTTCATTTTCTCTTTTTATCTTCTTTTCAAAAAACCTTTTTATATTTTAATATTCAAGATAATTTCTCAAACTGGGTTTCTCATACGTTCTTCAACATTAGGGCTTTCACTGAATCGCCCAATTCTTCTCTTTTCCTCTTAATTTTGAAAACTTAATTTGAAGAATCTTCGAAGGATATGAATTCTTTGGAAAATCTCCGAATTTCACCGGTCATCGTCATCATCTGTCTTTAGAGATAACCAATCCCTGGATTCAACAATTGGTCAAAATCGGGGTGTCTACACATACGACGACTTTCTAAAGTAGAGGGCATCTCCTTACGATGACTTTATGAAGTAGAGGGCGTCTCCTTACGACGACATTTCAGTAGATGCTTCTGCTAGCTCAATCGATCCAACATTCCTACAGATTATGATCCATCTCTAAATGTTGACAAGTGCCAATTTCTGGCAAACAACTGATTAGCGGATACCCATTCTGATTCATCTTCTGCAAATCCTTTCTGGACGTAATTCTTGAAAGACTGCAAACCCAAATGTCCACGTTCTGGGATGGCATATAATCAACCCAAAACAACGGGAGTTCACTGTAAATCATCATTTCTCGGCTATTTTCAAGTTGCGGTGCCCTCGATTCTTCGTGTCTGGGGACTTTTCTTCAATATTTTTTTTTTCAAATTCCCAAGGGTCCTTTAGACCAACTCAAACAAGTTTCAAGTACTCTTAAGGCTTATGTATCAAGATTAGACTAATCCAGGGTCAAAACGAAGTTCCTGGTATCACGATTCTGATCCATAATTGATAGGTATTCAGAAGACCTAATGATTTCTGACGAGCTTCACAAATCTTTAACCAATTCTAGCAGATATTCATACAAGGGACTGATATGTTTCAATAATGGCTAAACTCAACATCCAAGGCTGGTATTCTGATTTTTTCATCAACCACTCTATACTTCATCTTGACTAAGATGCAATAACAGTGTTCGGAACTTCTTGTATCCGCCTTTCGATGCTTTTAAATTTTACAATTATAGATCACTTTGGACCCATACACTCGAGATCACAACAGACTAGACCACGATAGACTAGACCATGACAGAGGTTGAAAGATATTGACACAAGAAGACAACACTCTTGACAGGAGTTTGGAGGAAAAGACTCAATTTTCCACGACATAATGCACATTTGTCATGTTTGACGTATCTCTTTGCTTTTCATGTGTACTTCTTATCTTAGTGCGATAATACTCAGTTGATAAAGCAATGTTTTGAAATACTCCATATGGATCTCAATCAATCCTTTGCTTTTTTCTAAAATATGCTTCAAATTAGTGCCTTAGCTTATAAAATAAGAGACAATTCATTTCAAATGTTTTCAAAGATATACTTGACGGCTCAGGATTCGCTTATAATGTAGAAGGGGGTACAGGCAAACAATGTTTGCCCTTAGTTGATGGTGATAAATGAAAGCTTGGGAAACGCAATTTGCCCTAGTGTGGCAATGATATCTTGACTTTCTCGTTTGCCCCTAGTTTGCAAGGTTCAGGGACCGAGAGCCAGGGAAGCTCTTGTTAGGAAACTGTGTTCCCATAATCCATTGACAGCGCGTATAAGTTGGTACTGCAAAAAAAAAATTACGAGAAAACTACGATAACCCTACAAGGGCGGAACTAGGGTTACCTTAAACTGCTAAAACGGATTGCTGTAGTAGACGAATCGAGAACACAGGCTCGATAACAGCTCACGATCTTCTACCGTATTCCTTTGCTGCCAGAATATCGAACTGAGTGTGGGCTCTTTCGAAATCCTTTATGTTTTCTGCTCTCCCTCTTTTTCGCTCTCTTTTCTATTCTGAGTTATAATTCTCTATATAGAAAAACGTTCACTGAGGAGAGAGCCAAATCAGCATATATATATAGGCTACGATAGGGACCATAAGAAGTCAATAAGGAATAGGCTTCCTTATGGAATTAGGAAACCCTAATCCGAACTAAATCAGATTCCTATTTCCATAAATTATAATTCATACCACTAAAGATTTATAATTGCACTCCTACCCTTATCTCAAAAATATATTTTGAGCTCCATGTTATTAAATGCTTATTATCTCCCCATGTTAAGATTACATATTTCCATTAATTAAATATAATTACTGACAATCATATTTAATTAATTTCTTAAAATTCCTTGAGATCCTCTGCTTAACTTATCTGATATGTCGGATACAAAATCCACCTGCAGGGTTTGACATAATCAAAACTTATAAGCTTTCTCAAGGGGATATCATCAATCCCAAAATTGAGACATGGATTCCATCATTAATTAATATCCACCACACAATTAATATTGCCACCCAATCCAATGAGATATTGACCCATTTAAGGATCTCACCCTTTTAGGGATCAAAGTGTAAATAACAAATGTACGTGTCTACAAATTAACTTAGGATTTAGAGCATAAGCACTCATAATAGCCATGAGGTATTAAATATCTTATAAGTCAGTATAAAGATAATTACCCCAAGTCAGTCCCGTTAAATACACAAAGTGTACCAGCATAGTGAGTTGAAACTATACCGTTGTCCGTAGTCAAGACAAACCTACTACAACACCATGCTGTAGTCCTACCGATGGTGTGTCCAATCCCATCTAAGACTGTAAACCAAAATCTTACATTCTATAATATCTGATGGCCTGATCTTCCGTGTGTAAGCTGAACTCTACACACCAAACCACCTACTATATAGAATGAGAGACACACATGCATAATATTAAATAAATAATATAATACAAACATTGCCCACACAGATTCTCATAAAAATGGATTAACTGATTTTATTAAATGAATAATAAATCAACTACATAAAGCATGGCTTTTAGTATATATCTCTAACAGCTCTCCTACTTATCCCCAAGTGGGAATCAGGTCCAAAGAAGTTCGGCCAAGTCTTGAAAGAAGGTATTTGAGATGTGGCTGAGTGTTTCAGAAGTAGTGACCAAACCGAGTAGGTTGCCTACGTATCCCCAAGTGGGAATCAAGTCAAGCATAGTTCCTGGAAGGCTGGAGGTTTTGAAAGAGCAAGGATTCAAGAATTGGGGGGGGGGGGGGGGGGGGGGCTTTTCAAGCCATGTCATCAGACAGATTTTCTGAAGCAGGTCACTTGTGGTAGCGATGAAAGAAACTAAACTACCTCTCTTTTTTTTTCTTCCCTTTTTTGTCAATTGATTCTTTTCACCTTTTCACTAGCCAGCCAATTTTACATTACTCATCATACATCATACACGTTTTCAGAACAAGATTAGCCCTTCAAATCTTTGGGCATACTTAAAGAAATTACAAATCAAAGTTTTGGGATAAATCATGTTCCCGATTTCTGGATCTTATTCATTCTCCTTCCTCTTCTTCTCTTCTTTCTTTTCTTTATTTCTTTAAAGTTTTGACTGGCTAGGATTAGGTTCTTGAAAACAACACGCAAAATTTTCCTTTTTTCATGCTCTAACTTCTGCCTAGGCGCCCTTTCGGGTTTTCATCCTAGCGAGCTTCTTTTTTTTGTTCTTTTTTTTTTCCTTCTTTATTTTCTTTTCTTTTTCTTATATGCTCTAACTTTTGCCTAGGTGCCCTTTCGGGTTTTCATCCTAGCGAGCTTCTTTCTTTCTTTTTTAGAGAAGTAGTTTATTTGAAATGTTTGACTACCGTCAAGAACAAAGTGTACATGGCTTGCAGTTTTGGCAAGTTTGAATGGCTCATTTTTCTGGGCTCAAGGTTTTAAAATGGAAAGATCGGGGAATTAAGCTAGTCCCGAGTTACTATCAAGCGTGTCTTTTCAAGATTTAAGCAAAAGCATCTCAAGATTCTTAAAGTAAGACTAATCAATTCTTAGCTTTCTTCACGTCAGTGCAAAATCAACTTTTGATCCTTTCAGGATTCTTTTGAATGCAAAAATTTATCGACAGAGTATTTTTCACAATAATCAAAGAAATGACATTTTCAGCTTAGAGATTCATTCATTCCTGACAAGGCGCATTAGTTCAAGAAAATCAAGATTTTATTTTATTACTAGAAATAGAAGGTTTACAGTACTCGACATAGACTTAAAACACAACTTGTGGATAGACAGACTCAATAACAAGACTCAAAACTGACTCTACTAGACTCGACTTGATCTCAAGTCGAGCATTACAGTGACTCACTTATTATTTTTTTTAAAGAGCATCCGTATCGGCTTTAATAGCAACAGTTCCAAACACCACCACATCATCACCTTCTTTTAAGCTTTCTAAATTTCTTCATTCCTCAGCAGAGGCTCAAATTCTTTGGCTAATTCTTCAAGCCCATACTCATAGTCTTCAAGGCACCCATCCTCTTCCTTGTCAGAGTGCATCATCTCCCCAAGACCAATCAAAATTACATGGGACACTGGCTGCCCTAATGGTCAGATGTAAATTACCGGGTCATACTGTGCAGACCCGATCTCAAGAGAATTGATATTCTGTGGTGGTGGGGAAGCAATGACACCATTTTCAATCAGGTTCTGAATTTCATGCTTAAACCTCCAACATCTATCTGTTTTATGCCCCCGTTCTTGGTGAAAATCGTAGTACAAACGGGTTCTGAATTTTGGCAAAAGCAGATCTGGCTCTGGCTTGGGTTCTAATTTCTCTAAGTACCATTTTTCAGGCATCCTCTCAAGTTAAGTGCTCAAGGACATTCCCAATTTAGTAAATTCTCTTTTTTTTATCTTGACTGCCCCTGGTTCTGACTTCCTCATGCCGTAGTAGTACTTTGAATTTCTTTTCGAAAAGGCCGAGGAGATAATGCATTGACATTAGCGGACTAATAAGAGACTGGCCTTCGATTGTTCGTGTTTTCTTTCTTGATTGTCCCATCTCTGATTGCATCTTCGACGAGTGTAACCATGTCAAATAGTTGTTCAAATGTCATGATAGACTGGAATTGGAGCTTTTCAAGATACTCAGGCTGCAGGTTCTTGATGATCATTCAGACTTGCTCTTTCTCAGTAGGTCTGATCGTCATCATAGTAGCCTTTGCCCTCCAACGAGTAAGGAACCTTGCAAAAGATTCCTCGAACAATTGCCTAGTGGTTTCCAGATCTCTTGTAGTAATATCGAATGACTGATTATATGAGGATTGAGCCATAAATTCTCTAGCTAGGGCTTCCCAATCTTTGGCCATAGCTAATTCTAAGGTCAGATACCATGACAACACTACCCCATTTAGAGTTCCTTGAAATAGCATGGCGAAATAGTGAGACCTAATGCCCATAGGCTGTAAAGTTCGTACATAAAGCCTCAGATGGCTCTTTGAGTTTCCGATTTCGTCGAAGAATTTGATATGAGGCATCTTGAACTTATCAAGAGTTTTGCTTTTGGAGCTTTACATAGACCTTCTACATCAAACATATATTCATCAACCCCTTTGCTCTTCATGATCACACTCTCTAGCTTGTCGATCTTAGCCAATTTGTCCTGAGTCTCCTTATCTAGCTGAACCTTTGGTTAAACTAGTTCCCCAAGGTCTTCCTCTTCATGATGCACCAAAGGCGGTGGTGGTGGCAGATTGGTTAGCCGCTCAATCATTCTCATCATAGGGGCAAGTTGTTCTCGATTTTTCTCTCTACTCTGATCTAACGCTGTTTGCATTGTGGCCAACCTAGCTTCCATATCAGCTTCGTATGCCATATCCTCAACCCTAGTCGACTCGGCTGTTCCTTCCACAAATCCTGATCTGATCAAACAACTTTTCAAAGCTCTGACCCAGGTGGGAGTGCAACTTTTTGGTCCAATCTTTTCTTCTTTGATTTATTAGAGATTTTCAAATAATCAGGCATTTTTATTGCAAAAGAATTTTCAAAGAATGATATTTACAAAAGTGGATGGAAAATCATTTCCTTTTAAAAAAAACATTTTCTAAAATCAAAGAAATCTTTCAATTTCAAGTTTCAAAATTATGAGGAAAACAAATCATTTTTTGAAAGTATATTATAGACGTCGCACTCGTGAGTCGTATATGTAAAGCTCGTGTAGTGCATGCAATGCAGATGAAATGCAATCTAGTCTAAATGCAATGAACCTTAATCTAGCTTAGACCTAGCATATCAGCACATAAGCACATAAGATTCCTTGATTATGCTAATCATCCTACTAATCCAACTATTATCCAAGGATTTTTAGCTTTGAAATTCTTGATGGCTCAGGTTTACAAAATTGAATTTTTCATGAAAATTTTGAAAGATAGGGAGAGATTTGTAATTTTCAAAAGTACTTTGGAACCATCAATGCTTGAGGTATGAAATCATGATTCTTGAAAATCGAGGTAGGAAATTTGAAATTCTAAAATCTGAGAGGAGAATCTAAAATTGAATCATCAAAGTGTGAAATCATGATTTTTTTAAAACCAAGGTAGGAATTTGAAATTCTTTAAAATCTAGGGAGAATTTTTGGAAGGATTTCGTGAAAGTGAATTTCAAAGAGAATTTTCAAAAGGGATATTCTCGGAATTTTCAAAAAACTTGGGTTTTTCAAAGAAGTGCTTGTATTTTCAAAAATTATCCTTGAATAATGATTGGATGTTCGGATAAAGACCATACTACCCTAGAGGAATCTACTATTCAAGGTTTGATGATGCCTTCACATACACGTTCTCATCACCCACATAATCCCTTATGGGCAAACGCAAATAATTCATCACATTGTCCTAATCAAAAAAGATAATCAAGATCCTAATTGAAGGGTTCTATAGAAACCATATGCAAAGCCGGGTTTTAGTCTCATAAAGGGTCCATTAGCTAGCCAAGGGTTGTATATACTGCACGCGGTACAAGGCTAACGGTGACTACATGCTACCAAAGTCTCTTGACAAATGGAGGAAAGGGGGCCCTCCACCCTCAAGGCAATGGTCTCAAGCAGTCGCGGTGAAAGAATAATGCAAGTGCAAATACAGGCAGAAACAACATGATTATCGAATTAATAACAATGATATTCATTGGCTCAAGTCAAACCCTCGAAGAACATGAAACCATGAGTTTTATGTTCAAATCCCCAACAGAGTCGCCAGATTATGGACCATGCGCGCGGGGCTTTCTGGCATTTCCCTCGATCGTGTCCCAGGACAGATCCAAGGAGCATACAGGGAAACTAGAACTTCCTTACGCGATCCTAGATACAAAGAGTCACCACCTAATTTTTATCAGAAAATAGGAAACCAAATTTGACTCTCCCAAAATTAAATAAGGTTACTTGCCCTGCATTACCAGAAACAAAGGTTTGGGGGACTTGGTACGAGAGGGGAAAGAACCCAAGCAGGACTAAAGCACCCCATCCTCGTCCTACCGAATAGTAGGCCTTGATTCAAATATCCTTGTTCTTAATTCATAATAGGTGTTGTTTCCTCAAACATACTAGATAATATATACATAGCAAAAAGATCATCGAATGAAAATCATTTCAAGAGATTAGTTAAGTAGCAAACGGATGCACATGCAATACAAGAGAGAGGTATACTCACAGTGGCTAGTCTTACCCGGGACCAATGCAAATAAAGAAAACATGTCATGATATGCAAGAGGGAACAAGAAGACTTACATTGAGTTGACTCAAACTTGTAATGCAATCATGCAACAATCCTAGATAAGATGTCTCTAATATACAAGCACATAAACGGAGACTATCCTAAAGGAATGGTGTCGTTTGAAAACAAAGTTATAAACCTAGAAAAATTCTAAGAGAAAGGATAAAGATGGTACACGATAAATGGGCACTAAGCCACATGTAGATGAGGCAAGCTCACAAATCAAAGTCTGGATCCACATCATTCAATTCTCTGCACTAAGACACCAAGGAATACCCAAGCATTGCAAAAATACAAACAAACAAATGATATGCGTTAAACAAGAAGAAGTTGTCATCAATCAAACTTATAGATTCAGCAATCTCTAATGAATCCTATCAAACATGGTCTAAAACATGAGCTGGGCTAAAACCCTTTTACAGAAAGTTAGATACATGTCTTAGGGAACTTCTCCAAAAAGTATGACCTCGTCATGATTTTTGAAGTTCGAGAAATAAGAGTTTTAGGCACAGTGGATTAGGATTGTCCATTGTTCTTGTAAAAATCATAATTAATTATACAAATATCATATAAAACTGTATTTGGTGTAAAAAAAAGCTATTTCATTATAGTATATGAACAAAATAATCCCATGGACATTTCATGAACATAAGGTCTCTGAAAAAGTGTTTTAACCAGACTCTGTTATTCTGAAAATTTGGTATCATTTGACAAAGGAATGCAAAACATAATAGAGATTCACAAATTATGTTAATCAAGTAGATCTAAGCTTTTGATCTCTCATCCATTTATCCTAGATGATTTATAAACCAAGTTTTATTCATCAATTATTATTGAGTGATCAAGGTATGACCATTTTGTATACATAATCATGATTGTAGTTAAACTTAGAAAATTCCAAAATAGTTGTATAAACTTCAAACGCTTGAAAAAGGATCTTAACTCAATTGTATTCTCATGATTTTACATCGGCATATAGATACATGAGTTAGGAATCATCCCCAAAAAGCGGATCATCGATAACTATTATAGATTTTCTAAAATTCAAGCACAAAGAGACTATGTTCAAATCTGTCAACCGATTTCTCAACAATTTCTAAAAATAGCATATTGATCCTAATGGTTCTCAAAACAGATCGAATGAAAGCTAATTCATCAAAGCTTATCCAAAAAATTTGAAATCCATCAAACTATGACTTTTGATGGACCAAATCTTATGGACAAAACCAATATGTTTTGCTGAATTTTATCTAGTTCATTTTAAAGTGTGAGAAAAACATTTTCGGTGTTGGTTGAAGCTTATTTAGAGAGATCAAACTCATAGATCAACTTGATTATCATGATTCCCAATCAACTTAGCCCTCAAGTTCTATGAAGAACTTTAGATCATGGATCAAAGGGACTTACAAATATCCTATTGGAGATAAAATTCAATAAGAATTCTAGGTTGTAGGAATAATCAAGAGATAGGTATGAACATAGTAATCATCCTTCTCATAGATCGTACTTCCAAACCATCATAGAATTCAAAGTAGATGCATTTATATAATCATGTATGCATGGATTTATACTAAGTAGAAGAATTAAATCAAAATTGAAAATCAAAGTAAAAATCAATCTCTAAAGATGAATTATCAACAAAATCAAAGAAGACTTGGATCTAGTTATGTGAGTGTGTGAAGAACAAGAGATGAAGAAGATGAGTGTCTTAGCAAAGAAAATAAAACTAAGCTAGATCCAAATCTTATAGATCTATATATAAAAGTAGGAATTAAAGATGAATTATGATGTTTACCTCTTGGAGGATTCTCAATTATGCAATCAAAGTTGATTTGAAGGATCTTCTTCTTCAAGTGTTCTTCAAGCTCTTCAAGCACTCATTCATGGAAGTTTAATAGAGGCAATTGATGTCAAAACTCCCTTTAATTATCTAACCTAATTCTCTTAAAGTTCATTTTAGAAGAAATCAATTCATGATTCACTATTCTCTCTCTAGAATTCTCTCAAATTCTTAAGTATATGTGATTGAATCTTCAAGTATATTCACTAGTATTCTCTCCTATCCTCTTGTATATTCTCTTATGTGTCAAAGATGATCTCATATGGATTTATATATAGAGTTTTGAAAACTTAACTCTTAAGTTTCAGGGTTAAAGGGTTTTTAGAAATCAGAAAAGGGTTAAAATGGCCATTTTAGTGCCTAAACGTAGTTTCTGGGCAATTTCCTCGCAATGGGAAGCCTCTGGAATGGTCTGGAACTCAAAGGTCTCGATAGAGGGTGTAACATGTAGGTGGCGGCTTAGGTGGGACCCGCCACCCCATAAGTGGGACCCGCCACTTACTATTTGTGTTCCCTTGGTTGCCCTTATGTCCTGTTTCAAATATTACATGCACTGCTTTTCCAGATTTTCTTTAAAATGCTTTTTGGAGTCCGAAATCATCTATTTACATATCGTTGGAAAGCTAACGAGTTGAATTTTAGTATAAAAATATTCCAGGAGGATTTATATTGTGAATTGAAGTTCAATTGAAGTCCGGAAGTCCTCCGAAACTTTCGTCGTCTTTTTAAAATCAAATGACTTCTTTTTCAAAATTTCCTTTCAATGTGCATCAATTTAGGACTTTTCTTTGAAATTGAATCTCTGGATACCTAGAATACGGTGTTTAGAAAACTTCATATTCATAATACCTTGAGTGAATATGAATTCTGAGAGACGATTTTGACAAAATCGGGATTTTTCAAAGCTTGAAGTCACTTTTCAAAGTTCGATCTTTCAATTGTGTGGAATCCAGTACCTTCCACGGGATACTTTTCATCATTGAATCCTCTAAGACATTGTTCACCCTAAATCCTTTCAGTGTGGTCAAAATTGGGTATCTACAGCTAGGGTTAAGGGTATTAGGGATCTGGCCTGTTATAATCGGTGTGTAAGGGTATGAGGAATTCTTAGGATCAAACTATGGTTGGTGGTATGGAATTAAGGTGGTAGGGTTGATGGATCGAAGTAGTTGGTGTTAGGAATATGCGATTGGTGGTGAGGGTTATAGGTGGTTTGGTTCAATTCAGGGGGTATGTGAGAGGGAACAAAAGGAAATGACATTCAGGGAAGCTGGGGTATTGGTAATGGAGAAACCAATGGTGTTAGGTTATGAGTTCATGGGGATTCAATGCAGAAGGTCATCAGAACAGTGGTTCTTGTGTTCGAATTGGGTGGTTTAGGTAGTTTTGAAGAACTAGAAGAAACCATATGAGAGGTGGGAGAGAGATGAACTTGCCTCATAGCGTGTTGAATCCCTCTCGCAATACTTCTATGTAAATACACCTAGATACTCTGCTCGAGATCGTTCTTTAATTGCTCCATCTTACTTTCGATTCGAGTATCAAAGCCCCTTGAATCTCCTCTTGAATTGATTGAAGTTGTGACTCAATTTGTGCCCTAGTAGACTGAAGTTCACTTTCCCATGAAGGTCCTGTAGAAACTGGAAGCTTTCCCATGGTGATAAGACCTTGCTCTGATACTAGATGTAAGGAACCTAAATTTAAAGAGAAGAAATATAGAATAGAAAAGGAAAAATGAAAGGAAAAACTGCAATTACTGGTGCCAGGACCACTTAATTCTCATTCATTCAAGCATAATCACCAACAATGGCCTCCTCTGGATGATATAGGGCAAGGAAGGGAAAATACATGTAATCCCATGTGATGACATGTGACCCTCACGTGCGTGTTAACTACCAAAAAAAGAAATACTATGGGAAATAAGACAAAAAAGAGATGAGGACCAAAGAATGAGCCAAAGACAGAAGAGCTTGTTTGGTTGTTGAGCTCTGGTTCCTAACCAGTATCATATGAATTGAATTCATATTTAGAATTGAGAGGGATTGAATATGTATGAAAGCAGCTTATGCAAATTTTTTTTTTACTAGTTTGATTCTGCCCATGGTGGCAATTGGTAATATCTTTTGTTGGTTTTTGGTGGGTTTGATTAGAAAAGAAAAAAGCTCTTATTTTGGTGCATCAAAATTCTAATTTGATAGTAACTACTGAAAAAGGCAAACACACACTCAGGGAATCAATATAGGAGGGAAGGTGATGGTTTCGTGTACACCCCGGAATCAATTGTAAATCATGGCTTTTGCAATCAATGAATACATTTTATTGGTCTATTAATTAATTCAATTTTTTTTTATATAAATATCATTCAAATTTCCTACTGGTTCATATATTATTGTATACCAACCATGTTAAACTGTGTACAGTGGGGAAGGAAAAGTCATTATCCTGAAACTTGTATGAGTCTATCAACCAGTGTAGTTCCTTCCTTGTAAATTGATAATTAATTATTTTTACTAGTACAACTGCTACCCTTTTGCCATCTAACCTTAGATGAAAGAAGTGCTCTAACTGGGGGTAATTGTATGAATAGACCAGAGAATTACAGTAACTACTAACATGGTATTGGGTCTCCCAAATGGCACACTGTCCTACTATCTTTTTAGTGCCATCTGCTTACTATTTGGGAGTGTAGATATACCCTCACTTAGCGCAAATTAGGCAGAGTTTGATTTTTGTCTTTCAATAGTTATTTACCCGCATAGAATATATTATGCTGGCTCTTGCAAAGTGGACTTCAAGTTTTGTATATCGGCCGCCTGCTCAGCAAGTCAATTTGATACAATAGGGTTTAAGGTACTACTGGGCAGAATTGGTAAAATGAAAAAATTTAGCACCTATTGCCTCAAATTAGGGCAAATTACTAAGGGTGTATTTGATAACTCAATTAAGTGGTGAAAATGAAAATTTTCAGCACTAAATTTTTTTAGTGCGTTTGATAATGTACCAATTAACTGAAAAAGCAGCCAAAAATCCACTGAAAACATTAAGTGAAAATTTTCTACTGAAAATAATCACTGAATGCAGTCTATTTTAGTTCTTGAAACATTGTTTTTAGTTTTGCTAATACAAATCACTTAAAATTTTCAGCACTTAATTTTCAGTACTTAATTTTCAGTTTTATCAAACGTACCCTAACTCTTTTTTTATTTTAACACCCATTGAATCAAATTCTGTAGCCTATTAAGTTCTCTCTCTCTCAAAATACTTAATATTTCTGTACATATTGGTAACGAATAAAGCCTCAAATATTGTAATTGTAATCATACTATAATAAAAGAAAACAAAAGAAAAGACTACAAATTTAGGAGAATTACCCTGAAATTAAAAAATAAATAAATAAAGCAGCAAATACTCGTAGGAAATAAATGTACTTGCACAAAGTTGGAATATTCTGAGCAAGCAATCATGTGTGTGTCTTCTCAGAATCGTACCAAAAGGATGTATAGAAAAGATACTCATATTTGTAATGTCTACTAGACCACATTCTTCTCTATCTTCTTGCATGAGATATACAGATAATGAAAATATATGTTTTTGTGTTAAAGGTGAAATTGAAAAATGTGTACGTGAATGTAGTGCACTGAGAGAGAGACGGTTTGAAAATAAGAAAAAAGTTTTAATATGTGTTCATGGTTTGAAACTAAGAGATTAGGTAATTGCTACATAAGTTTTGTTTTTTAATGGGGGTGTGTGTGTGTGTGTGTGAGAGAGATAGAGAGAGAGAGAGACGTAGGACAGTGGAGAGAGATTAGGATAACTGCTACATAAGTCTTGGACCCTGTTTTCCCTTTTCTTAGTCTCTCTCTCTCCATGTGTGTGTATGCTGCTTTTGACGAGAGTTTCAGTAGATCTAAGTGTTATGAAAATCTAATGTTTGATTACGTTTCAAAGGCTCAGAAACTATTTCACTTTGTTTTACAACTTCATTTTTTCCAAGTTTTTCTGTTACTTTCACAGAAGAGAAATTTTTTTTACCTTTATTTAGCCATTGTAGCTGTAAGAAATTGAGGGTTGATATGTCCAAAAATGTCAGGTCAAAATCTAGGCACGCCACCTCAGCAAAGAGAGGCCAAGTCACCTTAAATCTAGGCTGACTAAATAGCCATTCTGGGCCGTTACACAAAACCACCCGGGTCGGTCAAAAGCCTGGGCGTTCACTCCAGACTAGCCCCACATAGTGCACCTCCAGAAGGCATGATTGCTTGCCCAGCGAGCAACCGGTCAGCTTCCTATCCCAGCTAGGAGACTAAATGGAAAGAGCAAGTGGTTTCCTAAATCACTTAGGAAACTTTCCTAAATTCATGTAAATCAGTTGTAATCAGATTAAGCTTCCTAATCTGCAGACTTACCTTGTACGGGTGGTCTGCTGTACCTATAAAAGAGACCACACCCAACCCCATTGAGGGGGATCGCATTATGACTCCACAAGAATAGCAGAATACTTGCACACACATATACCCGGCCAGTTCTCCAGTAGTGCCGCCCTCTTTGTCGGTTCACTGGATCCCGCCGGTGATCTTTTAGTATAAGCGCTCTGACGCACCACGTGGATGTAGGTCACCTTATTAATGGGGCTGAACCACACACAAACTTGTTGTCTTTTTCTTCTTATCTCTTCTACCAATATTTGGCATCATCAGTTTGGTGTCGTCTGTGGGAAACGACTATTTTTCTCATCAACAAATCTCTGACTGATCATCATGCCGCTGAAGAACGGTAAGAAGAACGCTGCCCCGACGGATCAGGAGGACACCCAGTCTGGGCATCCGGCTTCCTCCCTGACCCCCGAGCAGATTACCGCGGCTCTTGCGCAACTCTTGGATGGCCAGCAGCGAACCCATCAACATATCGAAGCACTGCTGGCCCGATATAAAAAGCTGCCACTGATCGAGGATCAACCCGAGAAAAGCGCACCCGATAGGGAATAGATCAGACCCCGAAGGCGTGCCTATACTGAGCCATTATCCCCATCGTCTAGGGGAAGGTTTGTGAAGGATGAGCGTAGCCAGGCTCCCAAACGGACCCAGCAACGTGCCCAAGGGCGTCCGCGCCGGACAAGGGATGCCCGAAATATTATCAATAACAGGCGTGCTGCCAGAAGGGAGGGTCCAGGACAAACGACCCGGGAATCGGTCGAGGATCCCCCGGCGAAGAGCCGGGGAGATCTTCGACACACGATCACCCGAAGCCAGAGCCAGGTCCTATCCCCAAGGACAACACACTTCGAAGAAGAGGCCTCGTCATCTGATCCAACCTACCGCTCGGACAGAGAAATGAAGACATAGCAGAAAGGCGTGAAGGCTCAAATCCAGGACCTGCAGAAACAGATCGAGCAACTGCCGTAAGCAGTGCCATGATCATACCAACATAGAGACCGAGTTACCCTACATGATTCGGGTCACTGGATTCCCCATCCCATGGAAGTTTAAGCCACCACATCTCAACTCTTACGACGGGACAGGGAGCCAAATGTATCACGTTCGTACCTACAAGGCCCAGATGGCATTGGTCACCACCGTCAATGAGTTATTATGCCTAGCCTTTCCCAGTACTCTCAAGGAGCCAGCTGCGCAGTGGTTCCACGCCCTTAAACCTCGAATGGTTGATGACTTCAAGACACTGAGCAAGCTTTTCATCAGCCTGTTTGTAGGGATGCTTGACCGTTCACAACCGAACACCTAGCTACTGACCGTCAAACAACGTAAGGGGTAATCCCTAAAAGACTACGTGGACCATTTCAATAAACAGAGGCTTCAAATTTACCACTTGAACTAAACGGCCGCTATCATAGCCTTCTACTCGAGAGTTCAACACACCAAAGTTGCTACATCGTTTCATCGTAACCGACCGGCAACCCTGGTGGAACTCTCAAAAAGGGTCAGGAAGTACATCGACACAGAGGAGTTTCTAAAGCCTAAGCGCGCTAGCTTCATGGGAGATGAGTCCCCAAAAGCTAAATGGAAACATGAGGGCTCTGAGAAGGGTCCTAGAAAGAATCCCAGGGAAGATCAGCAAAGAGGCAGTCAGGATCTGGCCCCGATTACCTTCACACCACTTTCCCGGCCTATCCATGAGGTAATGGCAGTCGCTGAGACCCAAAGGCTACTCCAACAGCCAGTAAATCTGAAAAGCCCACCTAGTAAGAGAAACCGGGATAAGTTTTGCCGCTTCCACAAAGACCACGGACACAGAGGATTACTTTATGCTTAAGATCGCCATTGAGAAGTTGATTTAGCAAGGCCATCTAGCATGGAGACAGACAGACGACCTCGGTAAGACACCCGGGCTCCCGAGCAGCCTCGACCCCTCGAGAAAATCAGTGTAATCTCTAGAGGATCTTCAGGCAGAAGGGATTTACAGTTGGCCAGGAAGAGGCATGCTCGGGTATCTCGATCGGATGTGTGGCATGTCCAATCTACCAGCTCCCCCCTGACCGACGTGTAAAGAGTGGTCAGCCCTGCCCCTCCCTAGTTGTACTGAGAGATGCGGTCAATGTTTACAAGGGAAGCCAAATACCCGAGGTTGATTGTATCACCCTTCGTGCCCATCAGCGAGCAACCCAGCACGAACATGATAAAGGCCCTGGCCATCTAGTCGTTAGTAAAGACCTGACGCTTGAAAGTATCCAGGAACCATTTTGCGGGTACTATAAAATCTCCTTGATGAGCCCCGAGTAAGTTAATAATCTCTTCATGACGAGTTTGGAGATCGTTGTAGCGAGCAATGGGAAGCCCGCCGAATGGAATGCCTGTGATCATAGCAAAGTCCAAGGGAGTCATCGTCATCTCCCCAAAGGGCAGGTGGAAAGTATTTTGTTGTATCCTACCATCTCACTGTTAAGGCTTGGATATGAGTCCTATCATTCGAACTCTTCTCTAAAAATAATGCATAGAGTCCGAATTCGACATTGTTGACCAAGGTTCTGACCTCGTCAGAAAGATCCTCGTACCACCTCCAACCGTCATCCATACTCCCATGGCCTTTAAGGACAAATTCTGGAGTCTGCAGGAAAAAGGACACATAAAAAAAGAGGAGAGGTAAGAGAATGAAAGAAAATAAGTAATCAGATTCTTTGTAAAAGAAAAAATAAGTGGCGACCTCTAAGTCTAAGCAACTTAAATAAAGTTCTGATTTCCAGGTTCGAGCAACTCTTTGATTTGAAAATAAAAAAATTCTTTTTAAGTCTAAGCGACTCCTTGATTTGAAAATAAGAAAATTCTTGAGTCTAAGTGACTCGTTGTTTCAAGAAATAAGAAAATTCTTGAGTCTAAGCGACTCGCTGTTTTGAGAAAATAAAAAAAAATATTTGAGTCTAAGCGACTCCTTGATTTGAAAATGAGAGCATTCTTGAGTCTAAGCAACTCGTTGTTTCAAACAAAAAAAAATTCTTTTTGAGTCTAAGTGACTCCTTGATTTAAAAATAAGGGCATTCTTGAGTCTAAGCGACTCGTTGTTTCAAGAAATAAGAAAATTCTTTCGAGTCTAAGCAACTCTTTGATTTGAAAATAAAAAAGGTTTTTTGAGTCTAAGCGACTCGTTGGCAATAGGTTTTAAGTTCAGTAAAAGCATGGTCTATGTAAAATTCGAGTACTTCACAGGGTCGGTGCGACCCTCATTAGCAAATGGGCAAACGAGATAGTGGAATCCATGAACATAAGAAATCAATGAATCCAAATAAGGGCAATAAACAAAAGGCGCATTGCTGAGCATTGAACCCCAAATCATGGCAAGAAAATCAATCAATAAAAAAGGGGGATATCGCAAATAAGTTTAATTACATTCAAATGCACAAAATCATGGGGGCATCCATACATGCATTTTTCATCCTACATTGCATAGCATTACATTATTTCATCATAAGCACAAAAGGATTTAGGAAGTATACCGATCTGTTGAAAGCTCGTGCCGAGATATATGCCTCGGGGTCGGCAAGTAAAACCAATGAGTTGTGGCTGGGGTGGGGCTTATACTTCTTCTTAGGGGGACCATGGGACCCTGAACCACTAGCCATTGAAGAATCTACAAGCAAAAGAGGAAGAAAGTTAAAATTTCATATGGAATTTGTGGGGAAACATGAAGATGATCATGATTTTAAGTGTAAAATCAAACAAAGATGCAATGTTGATGGATAGAAAGTGATCTTACCTTGTTTGATTGATGATTCTTGAGTTAGATATCAAGAGGGAATGAGATCCTAGAGAGAAAACCCGAAATAGGGAGGGAAAGATAATGAAAAGGAAGAAGGAAAATCATGTTTTTAACACACTACTAAACAGGCCGGCATTCGACGAAAAGGCGCCAGCACTCAGTGAATGTCGCGCAGCAATTGATGGAGTGCCGAAAATCATGTTTTTAACACACTGCTAAACAGGCCGGCATTCGACGAAAAGGCGCCGGCACTCAGTGAATGTCGCGCAGTAATTGATGAAGTGCCGGCCGATACTCAGTGAGTGCCGCTCCCCCTCACCGAGTGCCGCCGCGTGTGCCAAGTGGCCCTATTCCTCCTAGTTTTCATATTTACCACAGAATTTTGCTCCCATGTCCTCAAAGTTTTTCCCTCATTTTGAAAGGACCCCCGAAGTTTGAAAAATGAGTTTTTAAGCCCTTTCGCAAATCAAAATGGGGATTTTTGTCAAAAAAACACCCAGTTTTAGCAAATAAACCAAATTAAATCAAATCGACTCCAGATATTTAGAATTTTGATATGATTGGAGTCTGACTGACTCCAGAATCCTGAAATTTTGATGGATTTTGGGACGGTGGACAAATTGGAACCTAATCAGGCTCTGGAATTTTTAAAAATGAATTTGATTAGGAATCTAATCAACCCCGATTTATCCGAAAGTTGAGCGAATTGGAGTCTAATCGGCACCAGATATTTGGCAATTTAATTTGATTGGAGACTGATTGACTCCAGGTTTTGAAAGATTTGATTTGATTGGAGTCTGAATAACTCCGAATTTTGTAAATTGAATAATTTGGGGCTTAACTGACTCCAGATTTTGAAAATTTTGACATAAGTCTGCAGGACTCCGAATTTTTTAGAATTTTAATTTAGATGGAATTTGATTGATTCCCGATTTTTGAAAATCGATTTGACTTGAGCATGATTAACTCTGAATTTTTGAAAATTGATTTGATTTAAGCCTGATTGGCTCCAATCTTTTGAAAATTGATTTGATTTGAGCTCAGTTGTTTCATAATTTTGCAAATTGAAAAAGAATCTGATTGATTCCGGATGTTGAGAATTAGGTTGAATTGGGGTTTTAATTGACTTCATATCTTGAAAATTGAAATGATTAGAATCTAATTGAATCCATATTTTGAAAATAGATTTGTTTTATCTTCAGAAGATGAGAAAATTAAGCCGATTTTGAATATGATTCCAGAGATTTAAAGCAGATTTGAATTTGTGTAGTTCCAGATCTAGGAAAGTTAATTCAAAGTGGAATCCCGAAAAAGTAACCCCTAGGAAAAGAGGGGAAATTGGGAACTATGAATCGAATCGAATCAGTTTTGCCTTTGCCTCGTGAAAAATGCGTGTCCTCGATTTTTGCAATCTTTTAGCGTGCTACCTGATTCGACTATGGAGTGTAAGGCGTGAAGCGGAGTGATCAGATGATTTTGTAAGATTATGGAGTGTAAGGCGTAAAGCGACTCAATCTTTCAGCGTGCTACCAGATTCGACTATGGAGTATAAGGCGGGAAGCAACTCAGTCGATCAGATGATTTTGGAAGATTATGGAGTGTAAGGCGTGAAGTGACTCAATCTTTCAACGTGCTACCTGATTCGACTATGGAGTGTAAGGCGGGAAGCGGCTTAGTCGATCAGATAATTTTGGAGGATTATGGAGTGTAAGGCGTGAAGCGACTCAATCTTTCAGCGTGCTACCTGATTTGACTATGGAGTATAAGGCGGGAAGCGGCTCAGTCGATCAGATGATTTTGGAAGATTATGGACAGTAAGGCGTGAAGCAACTCAATCTTTCAGCGTGCTACCTAATTTGACTATGGAGTGTAAGGCGGGAAGCGGCTTAGTCGATCAGATGATTTTGGAGGATTATGGAATGTAAGGCGTGAAGCGACTTAATCTTCTAGCGTGCTACCTGATTCGACTATGGAGTATAAGGCGGGAAGTGGCTCAGTCGATCAGATGATTTGGAGGATTATAGAGTGTAAGGCGTGAAGCGACTCAATCTTTCAGCGTGCTACTTGATTCAACTATGGAGCGTAAGGCGTGAAGCGGCTCAGTCGATCAGATGATTCCTCAAAACACATGTTCCCAAGGATAAAACTATAACCAGAGAATTGAAACATAAGGCGCGTTTCTGTTGATAAGAAGATCAACATGACACTGGGTCATCACATTTAGGAACATGAGGCATCAAATTTGAGCATATGCATCACGATAATATTGGAGTACATCTGTGTGGTTGTTTGCATTTATGTGTTGTCCATCGCCCGAACTACGTCCTGGTCTGATTTCCGATGGGATACGTAGGCAGCTCACCATTAAGCACGACCAGTTTTTAACCCTCTGCGCACCTGACTTCTTTTGCAACGCACTTTTGCTTTTATCTGGATTCGACCGCTTGGTCAAAGGCTTGTCTTTCACACAGGCTTCGACATTCACTTGTGATACGCGTTGCTTTACAAGCTCTGCCGAAGAGGGGCAATTTGTAGACACACCGATTTTGACCAAACATTAAATCCAGGGATTGGTTACCTCTTAAGACCAATGATGACGATGAAGATAACCGATGAAATTCGAAGATTTTTCAGAGAATTCAAATTCTTCAAAGATTCTTCAAGAAAAATTTCAAAATCAAAGAAAAAATCAAAGAAGGAAAAATTGGGTCTTTGTGAGGAACCCGAACATTGAAGAACGTGTGAGGAAATCAGCCTGAGAATACCTTCAAAAAGAATATATATATATAAATCTATAGTAATCATAATAAGATATATAAAATAAGGAGAAAGTGAAAAGAAAAAGAATTTTGAAAAAGTCTTGAAAAGAAAAGAAAAAAAGAAAAAAGAAGTAAAAGGATACATAGGAATGTATACCATGCATATGGGTACATTTTAATAAGGTACTTTGCAAATATAAGTACATAAGTATATACTTTACTAGATAAATTAGGTTTATGTCAATGTATATGTTGAAAATTAAAAAGAGGGCAAAATTCTGTTAGCCCCGGCACGCGGGAAAGCCGACAGCAGTCACTGAGTGACGGCCGGAACTCACTGAGTGCCGCCTGGCATTTAGTGAGTGCCGCCCGGCATTCAGTGAATGCCGCCGGCAGCCATCGAGTGTCGCGAACTGTAACAGACTGCTTTTCTCACATGTTCTAGAAGAAAACTTTGCACATGGGTTTTCACCCGAATTTATCCATTTAACGTCGTCGTTGGTCTATATAAACAAACCTTCAGCTCCTTTGTTGGGATTATTTCTTGGAGTCTTACTTTTAAATTTTTCACTTAAAATCTTAGAGAGATACAAAAGAGAGAGAGATATAATAGAGAAAGAATTGAAGAAAGAAGAGTTTTCTTGAAGAATTGGAAGGAGAATTTGAAGATTGTGGAAGAGCTTCCCAAGAAATTGAAGAAATCCTTGAGGTCATAGAGGTAACCTCTCAATGCTTGGTAGAATTAGGTGAATTCAATCACAAGTTCATAGTTCTAGGAACTTTACACATTTTCAAAACCTCTCTTCCTACCCCATTTCATCACACACCACTTAGAGCTTGTAATTGAATTTCATAATGTTTCACTAATTTGGATCCAAAATAGAGCTTTGGATTTATGAATAAAAGTGTTTTGACTTGAAATGTTCAAATAACCTTTGATTTCTTTTCTTTGGTTTATATTCTTCTCAAGAGATCTATGAGATCTTCAATATCTCATTAGATTTCTTTGAAATTGATCCTCTAGTCACCTATGATCCTATGATTTATATGGGGATTAAAGTGAATCATGATCATCTCCACATGTAGTTGGTTGAATTCAAGTCTTAATTCATGACTTGGGTCTCCCTATTAGGAATCTTATGGAATCCATACTATATTCCATAGAGATTTGGGTAAATTTAGGTCTCATTGAGTCTCCAAGGATCATCAATTTGAGAGGAGAATAGTATATCATAGTTCTAAATTCCTCAAGGATCACATGTTTGAGAGAGGATTTAGATGTAAGTTTCATAGTTTGTTTGTTGGAATCTAGAGAACTTGAATATTCAAGAGTTCATAAGATTGAGCAAGACCTTAGGATTCTCTTGTTGTGAGATCCATGATGGGAATCCATTAAGGCTAAATCTATGAATCTCTTCATGTTTCATTATTTACTCCAATGATCATAATCATACTTGATCCTAGTACTCTCTAGTATCATGGATCAAGCTTGATTTTAACTATGAACCTTAGTCTAACAAAGGTACAGTGAATCCATAACCAATTGTGATCAAAGATTTTCTATAGGAACATGGTTCATTGGAATTGGGTGAGACCAATTGGAGGATTTTCATAACTCATTTAAGCTTCTCTGTAATTTTTTGTTTTGATGAAATTCCATGTCTAAGATGGTTTGGTCTTATGATTTCAAACATGCAACTCTCTGTCCAAAATTTCAGAACAGTAAGTCCGTTTTAAAATTAATAAATTAGAACCTTAATAGAGTTTTCCGGGTCTCTAATAATATTTTCTAAGTACCTTAATGTGTTAGGAAGGTACCCTAAAAAGATCTAAGTGTCTCTCATTTTTTTTTTACTATTTTTAGAAAATCGTACAAAATCTATGGACAGAGAGTTGCAGATTCCTGAGTGATGTCTAGTGTTTTCTATATTCCCAGAGATCTAACCGTTCAAATCTTGATATTCTTTTTGGGTTACAAACTAGACTCATAGAGGCATATCTTATCCAAATATCATTAAGATCCAACCGTTGGAAGTATGGTGTTTCTACCTTTTAAAATCTGGTCTGCTCTCTGTAATTTTGGAAAAACAATCACTGTTTTGTCTAATTTCATTGATTTTAACTTAGATGGTTTCCTAATGTCTTGGAACCTAAACCATGTTTTGAATAATGATAATTTAGCATAAATCCAAAGGCTAAGTGATCCAAATTAGTGAATAAACTCATATCTTAGTACCAAAACGTAGAACTCACCTTTATTAGTCCAAATCGGGTCTCAGAATCAAAATTGGAAGTCGAACGATGCGTCAATCGGCGTCGTAGAGCTCCGGCGGCCCTCGTCTCTTTTCTCTCTCTCCAACCGACTGAAATTGATGAAGAAGAGATATTTAATTTCCACCACACATATAGTTTTTACCATTTTATTATGAAACCCACCCATTCTCTGGTTATTTTCATTTACACCCCTGACTAGTTTTATGAACAACTATTTAGTGCTCCAAACTTAAATGGGTATTTGTCTATGTCTCGCGTGGATCTCATCAGTGTTCCCACATAATTTTATGAAGTTACTAATTAGCCTACTAAATAAGTAGCGTGTTCAATTCATCCTCACCAAGGTATCCCAAATGACTACACAAATGGTCTCTAACAATAAGCAATATATTCTAAATAACATATAAATATTTGACATATGCCTTAATAAACATTTAAGCACATAAGGGTGATTCCAAAACCTTGTCCCATCACAATGGAACTTTCTCAACACATGTCCCAATTTGGGACCGCCACATTGGCCAACATTGGGTTTCCAAATTGGACACCCATAATCAACTAGTGAGTTAATACTGGCTTAAACATGTGTTAATAAACACCAATAATTAGGCTAATGCATGCTAAACCATGATTAATGATTAACCGCGAGAGTGGGTGTTACATCTCTCCCCTCCTTAAAACAAGTTTGTCCCCAAACTTAAAGTATCTCATGTTTTGAATAGGAATGGGTACTTCTCACACATCTCATCCTCCCGTTCCCAGGTAGCCTCTTCAACCGAATGATTATGCCACAAAACCATAACCAATGTGTAGACACCCCGTTTTGTCGGCTATCGGATTTAGGAGACCCATAGCTTGGTGGTTCACAATGATCGCAAAAGACTCAAAAGGACTCTCGGAAGTCAGCTCCATCTCTCAGAATGCTCAGGATGACCAAAATGCCCCTGAAAGCCCGAAAACTCCCAGATTTGGTCCCAAAGTTCTGAAAACATGCTATGTCGTAAGAAAAGCGATAAAAAGAGTTTTGAAGAGAAATCAGATAAAATTGTCGGCTCCCAGAGACCCCCGGAAGTCCCGGAAGTTCCCAGAAAGTCCCCGTTGACCGGTTTGACTAGGTTTGACCAAGTTTGACCAAGTTTGACCGAAATCGTCCGAATTCACCAAAATCATTCTAATCATAAAAAAGGTGTTAAAAACAAGTTCCAAAAGAAAATTGAGCGAAAACATCAGCTCCCGGGAACTCCCGGAGGTTTCACGAACTTCTCGGGAATCCCAGGTTTGACCAGTTTGACCAAAATTTGACTTCGGAACCGGGGCGCCGAAACAATTTTCAAATATTTTTCATGGATACTAGAGGTCAATAGCTTTCCAACGGTATATCGCACATAATTTCTGGATCTAAAACGAATTTATTATGAATTTCCAAAGGCGAAAAAGACGATCAAATCGGCTTTTATCGCAAATACCTCAAAACTTCTCAAAGTGACCTATCCCCGAACTATTCTTTATGTAAATTATACTCCATTACCTTTCCAACGGTATATCACAACCTCAGTTTGGAGTTCATACGCATTTTCTATGAATTTCGGACAAAATAGGGCCTTTTCGCGAATACCGGAACCTCTGGGGGCCTAAACGTAAATTTATGGGTGTCTGAGGAGCAGTGCTGCCGCGGCACTGGCCCACTGCCGCCGCGGCACTCAACCCTCGCAGAGTCCATTTTTGTAATTTTTTTGGGGGTCCAATTTGATTAATTGAAAGTCAAAACGACATAGTTTTGTGTTCACAGTTGTTTGGGACCAATGGGAGTACTTCTAAAACCCCAAAACCACCCCAAATTGGCCTATATAAACCCCCCATTGCTCTTCATTTTGGGGGGGCCAAGTGCAAAGCTTGAAAAGTTGTAGAAAAGAAGAGAGATAGAGATAGGTTTAGAAGAGAGAAAGGGAGCTTCTCCCATTGATTTCCCATAAGAAAGTGAGTTTTATTCTTGTTTTCTTCCATCATCCTTCTATATACTTCACATTCAAAGTCCACTCCAACCCTCATTCTTGAGCATTCATGAGATAGGAAGCTACTTCCATGTCCAAATGTCAAAATCTATGAGTGAAACACCAAGCTACAAGTCCAAAATCACATTGATTATCATCTATTGATTGCTATTTACTTGCTTGTTTATTTATTGTTCATCTCTTCTTATTCCATTTCTTTTTGATTTTTTTTTATTTACTTACTAGTTCATCATCATCTAAGTGATGACATGAAGTTTGGGGTGAGTGAATCCTCATGGATAGTAGCTCTTGACCTCAAAAACATGTTTGATAGATGATGATCATAACCTCAATACTTCCAAGATATTCTTCGAATGTATTGAAGTTATGTTCAAAAATAAAATAAATCTCTCCAGCAATCTTGGAGGTTCTTAATGATGGGTTTGATGTTGGTATTCTAAGTGGCCATAATCCTTATTGAGTGTTGAAAATATATTTTTAAAACATCTATTTCAAAACCCCTCTCAATCCCTCTCATTTGGTTTCAAGAAACAAAACTTTGTTTTCCCCAAAATCTCCAAAACAATGATCCAAAACAGTGAGCTGTTCAGATTCAAAGATTTGTTTTGAATTAAATACTCGAGTTATGATGATAAAACCACTTGGAAAATCTTCCTAATACATCATAGTTTGTCCCCAATTTGTTCCATCAATTATATAGATATGAAAGTATTTGTATTGGATGTGAGAAGTTCATATTCATAATCTGCCTCAGTTCTCACAGAATGTTCACCCAACTTCTTGCACTTATTCTGGATATTTTCATCACTGTACATATATCTTTTCTATTTATTTTATAAAACTTGGGTGTCTTGGGAAACCTTTGGTATATAATGGGTCATCATAAACCTTTTCTTTGATTTATGAAAAATCATACAAAATCAGTCAACAGTGCAGCTTTTGTTTCTGAGTCATGTGTACATTCTGATTTATTTCTTTTAATCTGTGATAGATATTGATGTTTGGCTTTTTGGGTTATTTTCTAGACACAATAAGTATGATCTCTGATTTTTATTACATTTTTCTAGGCACGTTTGTCCTCCCATTATAATGTTACAAAGTGATACATGCAGTCTGTCCACTATTCACAGCAAGCACATTTCAACTTTCATTCTTTGATTTGATGCTCATATGCATTCCAAATTAGCTCATATCTTAGGAAGTAATTCATACTACATTTGTATATATCCCATGTTGATTTAATCCATTCATTCATGCACATTTTAGACTTCTAAGTCATTTTAGAAATCCATGTACACAAAACACACTACAACCTTCGCACATTTTTAGGTACATACAATACATTCATGCAAGATTTGGGGTTTTTGTAACTCTTAATCTAAGAAGATTATAAGGAATGAACTTGATCACACGTTCATGCTTCCCCTCGATCTAATCATCCTTTCTCATCCGTTCCAGTGATTGAGAGATCTTCTTTTCTCAAAGATTAACATGCATCACACTAGCTGGCTAAGCATATTTTGATTTCTTTGTTTATTTGTTTCAAGAACAATTCATGTCCCCTTTAGATTAGGAAGTATTGATTATTTGATATATGATTAGACGATTTTTCCTAGGTTTATTTGTGTGATCTTTCACTTTACATTGTATGATATTTGACTTAGATCTTATGAATGATATCTTATCTTTAGATCTTCCATTTTTAAGTTTCTTATGTGATGTAATATACTATCATAGTATTATTTGTCGAACCAAACATAGTATAAGATGATTATTTGGATGCTAATTGAGGCCCGTCGAGAGACGGGGCGAGTTGAGGGTGTTTTAGTCATGACAAAGGCTCCTTCCTCTCTCGTACCAAAACCCCGAACCAAGTTCTTTGGTTATGAAGGGCCGGTGCCCTTATCCGCTTGGGTGAGTCAAAATTAGGTTTCTTGGTTCCTTAAAGACCAAGTGGCGACTCTGTATCTGTTTTTAACAGACCTTTCGTTTTCTTTCTTTGATTCAAATCAATTTCAAAACAATCTCAAACGAGAGAAGTGGTCCGATTCCGCGTGTCCACAATCTGGCGACTCTGCTGGGGAATTTTATTTTAAAACAAAATAATACAGAGGTTTGACTCATAAGAAGCATCCTTAAAATCATCTTTTTGCTCTGTTTGGTTTACCGCATTGCACTTCTGCATTTCTCCTCCGACTGTGTCTGAAACGCGGCGCTGACATTGTTCAGGTCTTGCTGTGCCAGGGCACAAGTCACCGTTGATACTCTACCTTCCAAGGTATATCAAAAAGAGTAAAAACCTCCGTACCGTCTCCCCGACGGTATATTGGAACTCTCGTCAACGGACCCTATTTGACTAAACCCAGCCTTTGCATATAGATTCCTGTAGAACCTTTCATAGGACTGTTCATTTATCTGTTCAGATAGGACAATGTGATATAATTGCTGTATGCCCTGACGGGATTACCTGCGCGGTGTAGACGCTTATGTGGCATAGAATAAAACCTCTTTCTTATGATTCCCAAGGCAATCACTCACATGTGATCACATTGAGTTAACTTGCCTAGGCACCATGATAAGGATGTCTGCTCCATGCTCACAAAGATATACACCGCAAACCTTGTTTGTCGGTCCTGAGACATAGGAGTATGAAAACCTGCTAGAACGTACGATCACTACAATCGTATTAACCAGTTTCTCCCAGAAACTCTGCCCAGATATCCCAGATATAACCATATTAACCAGTTTCTCCCAGAAACTCTGCCCAGATACCCCAGATATAACCATATTAACCAGTTTCTCCCAGAAACTCTGCCCAGATATCCCAGATATAACCGCATTAACCAGTTTCTCCCAGAAACTCTGCCCAGATACCCCAGATATAACCGCATTAACCAGTTTCTCCCAGAAACTCTGCCTAGATATAACCGCGCTAACCCGTTTCTCCCAAAAACTCTGCTCAAATTTCCCAGAAATACCAGAAATTCTGTCCAGATACCCTAGATATAACCATACTAACCTGTTTCTTCCAAAAACTCTGTCCAAATTCCCTAAAAATGCCCAGTCCCTCCTAGAAGCTTTCATAAAAACCTGGAAACCCCTGTTATCCCTCGGTGATCGTACTAGAAAGTAGGGTTAGCACACTCTATATGGTTAGGACCTTATTTGTTTAGCTGCTACCTGTTAGAAATAGGGGCATCATATAGATTAGGGAGTACATCCGCATGCTTGTCTCATATGCATGCACTATTCCCATCAATCTGCACGCATGGTCTCGAGTCAGTCCACATCACTGTCTTTGTCTGTCTAAAGTTGTTACTATCAGGATCTAATACATCCCTTTCCCCCGACATCTGTCAAGTTAGTATAGATTCCCAAGGTCAACAACCAGGATCCTCGGCGTGGGTCAGGAGTTCAGATAACCGTTTGGTCAGAATCAGTCCGACAGCCTACTTCAGCATGAATAGAGAAGAGTTGGAAAACAAGATTACTGAGTTGGGAGCAACCATAAGCCAGCAGTCCGACAGCCTAGCCCAAGTTCTGAAGTTCGTGGAAGAACTGAAGCAGCAGCAGCCGCAACCTCCGCCCGGGTTTCCACCACCAGGGTTTGAACCTCCTCCACATGGGAATAACGGGGAGGAAGACTAGTTTCAAGGGGTCCCACCGTTTACGCATGAGAAGAAGCTCCAAGAGAAAATGGATAAGGTTGATAAGCTGGAAAGTGTACTGAGGAAAAGCAAGGGGGTCGATGATTACATGCTAGACCTGGAAGGCCTCTTTGAGCCTGTTAAGCTGAAACTGCCGGAGAACTTCAAGATGCCTGAAATTGATCGTTTTGATGGAACTGGGAATCCGAAGAGCCACATAAAGTTCTGCATGAGTGTTTTCCAATCAATGGGCTGCACCCATGAGCACATTGCAATGTTGTTCCCTCAAACCCTCGCCAAGGCCGCTCTATCCTGGTTTCTGACCTTGGAGGTTTCTAAGACTCGGACTTGGGAAGATATAGTCCAGGTCTTCATTGATCATTACTCCTACAACCAAGAGCTCGATGTCACCATCCGGGATTCGGAGACTACCCGGCAAAACTTCAATGAGTCCTTCGCCGCGTTCTTGAGCAGATGGAGGAACAAAGTGGCCCAAATGACCCACCGACCAGTCGAAAAGGAACAAGTCCGGATGTTGATCAAGAATCTACTGCCGTTGTACCATGAGAAACTCTTCTACCAATCCATCTCAACATTTGAAGAACTGTTTGAGATTGGGACTAGAATTGAGGATGCAATCAGGGAAGGGAAAATCAAGAATGAAGAACCACAAAGCCAGCCCAAGAGGCCCGACTACTCCCGAAACCCTTCGAATGTTAACGCCCTTAGTAACCAACCCATAGCCTGTTCTCCCCAATCATACCAGTTCACAAACCAAACCAGCTCGCCTAGCCGCCCTTACCAAAATAGGGTACCCCGTGAATTTTCCAAGCTGGATATCTCTCCCTCCGTAGCCTTAGGCCGCCTGCTAAAAAAGGGACACCTCCAACTCCTTCAGCCTCGTGCCGATACCCCACCACCTAACTGTGACCTGTCCAAACGATGTGCCTACCACCAAGGCCCAGGCCATGACACCGATCGGTGCATATGTCTCCGCCATGATATCCAAGACCTCATTAATCGAGGAATCATCGAGCCACCACCCATTCAACCCCATGCCACCTAAGCCCATTGCCTATCCTCTCAAATGATCCCTTTTACTGACACCTATGAATGTTGAATCTGTGCAGTGGAGCGATAGTGTTTGGGACTTCTGCTAAAAAAAAAAAATAAATATTGATAAATGGGTCACAAAGACACTCCATTTGATACCAAGTCGAGTCTGTTCTATATTTTGTGTCTATTTCAAGTTTGATCTTGTGGTCAAGTCTGTCTATCATCGAGTTGTTGTGAGTCTGTATCTTTCTCTTCTGATGGAATGAAGTCTTATTTTGCCTAATCTGATGTGTATATTCATAAGTGCATGAATCGCTGAACTGAAAATGTCACTTTTCAAATTACCATGGACATTACTCTGCTAATAAATTTTTGCATCAAACAAAAAAGAGAATCCCAAACAGGTCAAAGTCGATTTCGCACTGACCCCAAAGAAGAGCTGAGAATTGAATTGTCTTACTTTAAGAATTTAAAGATGCTTTCGCTCAAATCTCGAAAAGACATACTTAAGACTGATTTGGGGCTTACCCAACACCCTTTCCACCATTTCTACCATTTCAAAGCCTCGGACCCAATCCAATTGATAGCCATGCGAACATGTGCGAACTTGGTCCTTGTTGGTAGCCAAACATTTTGATGAGTTTCTTCCCCTAAAAAAAAAAAACTCGCTAGGTTGAAAACCCGAAAAGGGCCCCTAGGCAAAAATGAGAGCTAAAAAGGTGTTGATTTCCAAAATCTGACCCTAGCCAGTCAAAAGGTTGAAGAAAATTTTGATGAAACAAATGAGAAAATTGTATGCTTCAAGGTACATCATAAGAACGTGCCTGGATCACATTTCCAAAGGCACGGAACAACCACAAAATTTTGAGAGCTGACATGCACGATTCAGAATTCTTAGATTGCGATTGAAAGATCTTGCAAGAATCAATTACATGAAAAGCAAAATTGACTGGCTAGGCGAAAGTGAAAAGGATCAATCCTCAAAATAAAAAGAACAAGAAAGAAAAAAAAGGGGGGGATTGAAATTGAATCCTTTTATTCAAAGCTACCACAAGTGGCTCAAGTTTGAACTTATTTGATGATTGGTTTGAAAAACCCTCATACCCAATTTTTTTTCAAGCCTTGCATTGAACTACGCTTGACCTGATTCCCGCTCGGGGATACGTAGGCAACCGCATCAGTTCGGTCGACATCATCATAATCAAACCAATTTTCTTCAAGCCTTGCCTTGAACTACGCTTGACCTGATTCCCGCTCGGGGATACGTAGGCAACCGCATCGGTTCGGTCGACACCATCATAATCAAACCAATTTTCTTCAAGCCTTGCCTTGAACTACGCTTGACCTGATTCCCGCTCGGGGATACGTAGGCAACCGCATCGGTTCGATCGACATCATCATAATCAAACCAATTTTCTTCAAGCCTTGCCTTGAACTACGCTCGACCTGATTCCCGCTCGGGGTACGTAGGCAACCACAATGGTTCGGTCACCCCACCTACCTAAACATCAACCCGCTTCTTTCCGACCATGGCTCGAACTACGTTGGACCTGATCCCCACTTGGGGGTACGTAGGCAGACTTTCAAAAAGAAAAAGGATGGCTCGCTAGGTCGAAAATTTGAAAGGACGCCTAGGCAAAAGTTAGAGCTAAATCCAAAGTAAGCAATAACAAAAGAGAGAAAAGAGCTCGTTAGGTCACCTCACTGGTGCCTAGGCAAAAGTTATGAGCATTTGAGAGATTAAAGTCACGGTCCTTGCCTCAAGCCAGAAATCACCTTCCACACTAGGGGCAAACTTTGGCTACTCGCCTCGTTTGCCTGAACTCCATTATCTACCCTTCATACAAGGGGCAAACTTTGGTCACCTACCTCGTTTGCCCAAAACTCCAATAAACCATTGTCCAAACTAGGGGCAAACTCCGTTTGCCTAACACGATCCCTTCACACCAAGGGCGAGTTTTCAAGTCACCAAGTTGTTTTGAAATTTTTTGAAATAGAGCATCTTTTATTCTAAAAGCTAAGGCACTAATTCAAAGCACTTCCAGGGAGAAGTAGAGAATTGATTAGATCAATAGGGAGGAATTTTCAAAAACCAGATTTATCAGCAAAGTGCTGTCATATTAAGATGAGGAGTGGACATAAAAGATGAGCGGTACATCATTCATGATGAAGGCACATTGGATCATGGCAATTTGAGAATTTTATGTCCAAGTCAATCCTTCTTTGTTTGAGTCAGTAGTAATCTGATCACAAGTGTGTCAGAGATCGAGGTTTCATACAAACTAACTCAACTTTCCTTGTCGTTCCTGTTAAGTCCATTTGTCCTGATGGTCTCAAATGTGTGGGTTAAAGGTGATTCTCAATTATAAAAAAAAAAAAAAAAAACTTTGGATATAAGCAGAAGTACCAAACATTATTACTACACCAGTCAAGGTACAACATGAGAAGTGTCCCAGGTACAAGTGGTATAAACTTGTAAGTGGTTGCAAACTACAAACCGATAGTTGTTCCTCAAGGTGACTGAACGGAGGAAATATCGCCAATACCAAGAAACTATTGCTGACGTGTTGATGAGGTGTGTCGATGAGATGCGTTGTCGAGGTGTTTTAGGGCCCAAAGTCCAGATGTGTTGATGAGAAGTTTTGGTAAGATGTGTTTTAGGGCTCAGAGTCCGGATGTTTTGATAAGATGTGTTATCAAGACGTCTAAGGTTCAAAGTCCAAGTGTGTTGTTGAGGAGGAGCATCAGATGTGTCGAGGAACATCAGAAGAGTTGAGAAGCATTGTTGGAGCATCGAGGAACATCAAGAGAGTTGAGAAGCATTATTGGATCATCGAGGAACATCAGAAGAGAGTATTGTTGAAGAGGAGCATCGGGTGTGTTAAGGAGCATCGTTGAAGAACATCGGATGTTGAAGAGTTAAGGAACATCGGATGTGTTGAGGAGCATCAGATTTGTTAAGAAGCATCGTTGAAGAGTTGGGGAACATCGGATGTGTTGAGAAGCATCAGATTTGTTGAGGAGCGTCAGCAGAGTTGAAAAGCATCATTTAAAAGTCGAGGAGCATCATTAAGATTTGAAGAACACCATTGAGAATCAAGAAGCATTGAGAAGCACCGTCAAAGATTTGAGTAGCAACATAAGTCCATGAGTGGCTGTTGATCTCTCATCTTTCTTCATGCAACATAAGTCCATGAGTGGCTGTTGATGATCTTCCTTTCTCCTAGCAACATAAGTCCATGAGTGGCTGTTGATCTCTCATCTTTCTTCATGCAACATAAGTCCATGAGTGGCTGTTGATGATCTTCCTTTCTCCTAGCAACATAAGTCCATGAGTGGCTGTTGATCTATCATCTTTCTTCATGCAACATAAGTCCATGAGTGGCTGTTGATCTTCCGTCTTTCTTCATGCAACATAAGTCCATGAGTGGCTGTTGATGATCTTCCTTTCTTCATGCAACATAAGTCCATGAGTGGCTGTTGATGATCTTCTTTTCTCCTTGCAACATAAGTCCATGAGTGGCTGTTGATCTTCCGTCTTTCTTCATGCAACATAAGTCCATGAGTGGCTGTTGATCTTCCGTCTTTCTTCATGCAACATAAGTCCATGAGTGGCTGTTGATGATCTTCCTTTCTCCTTGCAACATAAGTCCATGAGTGGCTGTTGATCTTTCATCTTTCTTCATGCAACATAAGTCCATGAGTGGCTGTTGATGATCTTCCTTTCTCCTTGCAACATAAGTCCATGAGTGTCTGTTGATCTTTCATCTTGCAACATAAGTCCATGAGTGGCTGTTGATGATCTTCTTTTCTCCTAGCAACATAATTCCATGAGTGGCTGTTAATCTTTCATCTTTCTTCATGCAACATAAGTCCATGAGTGGCTGTTGATGATCCTCCTTTCTCCTAGCAACGTAAGTCCATGAGTGGCTGTTGATTTTTCATATTTCTTCATGCAACATAAGTCCGTGAGTGGCTGTTGATGATCTTCCTTTCTTCTAGCAACATAAGCCCATAAGTTGCTACTGATTATCACCCTCTATCAGTGTCAAACCACTGCAAATCATCTCTGTCACAAATAGAATGATACCTTGACTCCCATTTAAAAGACGTATTTCCTTCTTCCTAGCAGAGTACATCATCCTCCGAGGACAGAAACCGATAGATACCAGCTCCCGGAGGCCCTGACCGGCCCCCTTGGATTGAGCGTTAAAAGAGATTCTCCGAGAATCCTACATCATCCCCCGAGGACAGAAACCGTTAGATAGCAGCTCCTGGAGGCCCTGACCGGCCCCTCTTGGATTGAGCGCCAAAAGAGATTCTCCGAGAACCCTACATCATCCCCCGTGGACAGAAACCGATAGATACCAGCTCCCGGAGGCCCTGACCGGCCCTCTTGGATTGAGCGCCAAAAGAGATTCTCCGAGAACCCTACATCATCCCCCGAGGACAGAAACCGATAGATACCAGCTCCCGGAGGCCCTGACCGACCCCCTTGGATTGAGCGTCAAAAGAGATTCTCCGAGAACCCTACATCATCCCCCGAGGACAGAAACCGATAGATAGCAGCTCCCGGAGGCCCTGACCGGCCCTCTTGGATTGAGCACCAAAAGAGATTCTCCGAGAACCCTACATCATCCCCCGAGGACAGAAACCGATAGATACCAGCTCCCGGAGGCCCTGACCGGCCCTCTTGGATTGAGCGCCAAGAGAGATTCTCTGAGAACCCCGCGTCACTCCCCGAGGACAGATACGGAAAGATACTAGCTCCCACTACCCTCAGCAGAAAGTAACAAAAGAGGAACCGACTCTCGAAAATCGGCCGTCAGGAACAATCAGAACATCGCCCGCATCCAGATCTCCTGATTATCAAGGGTTTTCTCATCTGTCCATTTTCATAGCCTTATCACAAGATCCCTCGGTCACCTTTGGCTGTCGTCTTCTAAAGAAAGCACATCTGATCTATCTCACTCATTTGCAAAGCACACTTCCCAAGTTCCAGAAGTTGCCCCTAAACCCAGAGTCTTCTAAACCTTGATGTCCTTATCCGAGTCATCCACCACATCACAGTCGCAAACACTAGCACAACACCCGCCCACTCAGAGTGGCATACCCCACAGCACCTGCTCATACTAGGATCATAACACTGGACATGATAGGACTCATGACACAATTCATATCACATCCATACATTGCATATCATCCTCATAGCATAGCATCCGCATGTCTTGTTGTGCATGTGTGATTTGTTCCTTTGTGCCCTGAACTACGTCCCGGTCTGATTCCCCTTGGGATACGTAGGCAGCTCACGCAGAGCACGACCAACACCAACCTCATCATCCTTTTATCTTTTGCGACGCTATTTATCCTAAATCTATAGCCTCCAAAAAGTCCTGTCTCTTCAAAGCTTTGGCACTCGCTTGCGACATGCGTTGCCTCGCAAGTTCATGCCAAAGAGGGGCAAACTGTAGACACCCCATTTTTTCGGCTATCGGATTTAGGAGACCCATAGCTTGGTGGTTCACAATGATCACAAAAGACTCAAAAGGACTCTCGGAAGTCATCTCCATCTCTCAGAATGCTCAGGATGACCAAAATGCCCCTGAAAGCCCGAAAACTCCCAGATTTGGTCCCAAAGTTCTGAAAACATGCTATGTCGTAAGAAAAGCGATAAAAAGAGTTTTGAAGAGAAATCAGATGAAATCGTCGGCTCCCAGAGACCCCCGGAAGTCCCGGAAGTTCCCAGAAAGTCCCCGTTGACCGGTTTGACCAAGGTTTGACTAGGTTTGACCAAGGTTTGACCAGGTTTGACCAAGTTTGACCAAGTTTGACCAAAATCGTCCGAATTCACCAAAATCATTCTAAATCATAAAAAAGGTGTTAAAACAAGTTCCAAAAGAAAATCGAGCGAAAACATCAGCTCCCGGGAACTCCCGGAGGTTTCCAGAACTTCCCGGGAATCCCAAGTTTGACCAGTTTGACCAGTTTGACCAAAATTTGACTTCGGAACCGGGGCGCTGAAACAATTTTCAAATATTTTTCATGGATACTAGAGGTCAATAGCTTTCCAACGGTATATCGCACATAATTTCTGGATCTAAAACGAATTTATTATGAATTTCCAAAGGCGAAAAAGGCGATCAAATCGGCTTTTATCGCAAATACCGCAAAACTTTTCAAAGTGACCTATCCCCAAACTATTTTTTATGTAAAGTATACTCCATTACCTTTCCAACGGTATATCACAACCTCAGTTTGGAGTTCATACGCATTTTCTATGAATTTCGGACAAAATAGGGCCTTTTCGCGAATACCGGAACCTCTGGGGGCCTAAACGTAAATTTATGGGTGTCTGAGGAGCAGTGCTGCCGCGGCACTGGCCCACTGCCGCCGCGACACTCAACCCTCGCAGAGTCCATTTTTGTAATTTTTTTGGGGGTCCAATTTGATTAATTGAAAGTCAAAACGACATAGTTTTGTGTTCACAGTTGTTTGGGACCAATGGGAGTACTTCTAAAACCCTAAAACCACCCCAAATTGGCCTATAAAAACCCCCCATTGCTCTTCATTTTGGGGGGGCCAAGTGCAAAGCTTGAAAAGTTGTAGAGAAGAAGAGAGATAGAGATAGGTTTAGAAGAGAGAAAGGGAGCTTCTCCCATTGATTTCCCATAAGAAAAGTGAGTTTTATTCTTGTTTTCTTCCATCATCCTTCTATATACTTCACATTCAAAGTCCACTCCAACCCTCATTCTTGAGCATTCATGAGATAGGAAGCTACTTCCATGTCCAAATGTCAAAATCTATGAGTGAAACACCAAGCTATAAGTCCAAAATCACATTGATTATCATCTATTGATTGCTATTTACTTGCTTGTTTATTTATTGTTCATCTCTTCTTATCCCATTTCTTTTTGATTTTTTTTTATTTACTTACTAGTTCATCATCATCTAAGTGATGACATGAAGTTTGGGGTGAGTGAATCCTCATGGATAGTAGCTCTTGACCTCAAAAACATGTTTGATAGATGATGATCACAACCTCAATACTTCCAAGGTATTCTTGGAATGTATTGAAGTTATGTTCAAAAATAAAATAAATCTCTCCAACAATCTTGGAGGTTCTTAATGATGGGTTTGATGTTGGTATTCTAAGTGGCCATAATCCTTATTGAGTGTTGAAAATATATTTTTAAAACATCTATTTCAAAACCCCTCTCAATCCCTCTCATTTGGTTTCAAGAAACAAAACTTTGTTTTCCCCAAAATCTCCAAAACAATGATCCAAAACAGTGAGCTGTTCAGATTCAAAGATTTGTTTTGAATTAAATACTCGAGTTATGATGATGCAACCACTTGGAAAATCTTCCTAATACATCATAGTTTGTCCCCAATATTTCCCATCAATTATATAGATATGAAAGTATTTGTTTTGGATGTGAGAAGTTCATATTCATAATCTGCCTCTGTTCTCACAGAATGTTCACCCAACTTCTTGCACTTATTCTGGATATTTTCATCACTGTACATATATCTTTTCTATTTATTTTATAAAACTTGGGTGTCTTAGGAAACTGTTGGTATATAATGGATCATCATAAACCTTTTATTTGATTTATGAAAAATCATATAAAATCAGTCAACAGTGCAGCTTTTGTTTCTGAGTCATGTGTACATTCTGATTTATTTCTTTTAATCTGTGATAGCTATTGATGTTTGGCTTTTTGGGTTATTTTCTAGACACAATAAGTATGATCTCTGATTTTTCTTACATTTTTCTAGGCACGTTTGACCTCCCATTATAATGTTACAAAGTGATACATTCAGTCTGTCCACTATTCACAGCAAGCACATTTCAACTTTCATTCTTTGATTTGATGCTCATATGCATTCCAAATTAGCTCATATCTTAGGAAGTAATTCATACTACATTTGTATATATCCCATGTTGATTTAATCCATTCATTCATGCACATTTTAGACTTCTAAGTCATTTTAGAAATCCATGTACACAAAACACACTACAACCTTCGCACATTTTTAGGTACATACAATACATTCATGCAAGATTTGGGGTTTTTGTAACTCTTAATCTAAGAAGATTATAAGGAATGAACTTGATCACACGTTCATGCTTCCCCTCGATCTAATCATCCTTTCTCATCCGTCCCGGGGATTGAGAGATCTTCTTTTCTCAAAGATTAACATGCATCACACTAGCTGGCTAAGCATATTTTGATTTCTTTGTTTATTTGTTTCAAGAACAATTCATGTCCCCTTTAGATTAGGAAGTCTTGATTATTTGATATATGATTAGACGATTTTTCCTAGGTTTATTTGTGTGATCTTTCACTTTACATTGTATGATATTTGACTTAGATCTTATGAATGATATCTTATCTTTAGATCTTCCATTTTCAAGTTTCTTATGTGATGTAATATACTATCATAGTATTATTTGTCGAACCAAACATAGTATAAGATGATTATTTGGATGCTAATTGAGGCCCGTCGAGAGACGGGGCGAGTTGAGGGTGTTTTAGTCGTGACAAAGGCTCCTTCCTCTCTCGTACCAAAACCCCGAACCAAGTTCTTTGGTTATGAAGGGCCGGTGCCCTTATCCGCTTGGGTGAGTCAAAATTAGGTTTCTTGGTTCCTTAAAGACCAAGTGGCGACTCTGTATCTGTTTTCAACAGACCTTTCGTTTTCTTTCTTTGATTCAAATCAATTTCAAAATAATCTCAAACGAGAGAAGTGGTCCGATTCCGCGTGTCCACACAATGGAATAGTCTTGGTTCTCAGAACTTGAACTTTTGCATCAAGATTTCTGACTGGATGTTTATGTAAGTCAAATCTTCTCGAATTTCCAACGGTTTTGGCTTGATTATATGATGTCAATTTGACACACAACGTGAAACACATTATGATCATTCTCCATTTCCTGTGGTAGCTCTAGTCGGTAAGCCACTGGCCCAACTCTACCAATGATCTCAAACGGTCCAACGTACCTCGGATTCAGTTTTCCACGTTTTCCAAACCTCACAATTCCCTTAGTCGGTGACACCTTTAGAAACACGTAATCACTCACTTCAAACTCTATTAGTCTCCTTTTCAAATCTGCGTAACTCTTGTAACGACTTTGGGCCATTTGTAACCGTTGTTGTATCAACTTAACTTTCTCGTTGGTCTCCTGAACTATCTCAGGTCCTAACAATTTTTGTTCTCCTACCTCAGCCCAACAGATCGGCAAACACATCTATGCCCATATAAAGCTTCAAAGGGTGCAATCCCAATGCTGGATTGAAAGCTATTATTATATGTAAATTCTACCAACGACAAATGTTGTTCCCAATCACCTTTGAAATTAAGAACACAGTCTAAGCATATCTTCCTGTCATTCCCCGACGTAGCATAAATATGGAAAACGTTTAATTTCCTTTATGGACTTGTAGGTCGCGACAGTTTGAATGATCAATTCAGTCCCAAACGTCGAACAAAAATAAACATTAATCAGAGTAGAGCAATCAAAGCATATAAAATTTTCTAGCTTATTACATATTACAATATGGGGTCTACTTAGGCACAAGCTGTCTTAAAATAAAACAATATCTATCGTCTATTACAGTCATCCTTATTACAAACTAGTTCATAAATTAAAGCATGTAAAAGTAAATTCTCTTCATCAGATAGTTTTTCTCAGTTTGCATAGTCATAGGACCCAGCATAGTCATAACCTGAAAAGCCTTGACACGAATCTAGGACGCATCAACGTCGTCAGCTTCCAGATGCTGGTGAGTAGTAAAACCATAACTTTGAATGTAACACATACTCATTTACCATTTTCCAATTCTCATTTAATTCAAGAAGTTTATATTAAAAAAAAGAGTTCGTTTTAGAAAACAACCACAATATCATTTGAAAGCTATAATTCATATATGTGACCGTGTATGAAAACAATGCACCATCTTATCTTACCGACTCTTTTCTCTCGACAAACACAACAACCACTATCTCACACCAGTATCTTTAAAATACTCCGATAGCCACACTTAGCACAGGGGTGCCAGGGAATGTCCAGTTTGCCTCATACTTTGGTCCGGGATACCAGGGAGTGTCCAATGCCTCACACTTTAGTACCTAATCTGCCTTGAAAATACCAGAGAAAACCTCATGCAGTATCTAGACTCAGGTACCAGAGAGTGTCCGTAGGCCACACTTTAGCACTACCATGGGTGCCAGGGAATGTCCAACTTCGGTGTCACACACTTTAGCTCTACCATGGGCTCCAAGGAGTTTCCAATTTTTCCACCGTCGCATTACAAAGATACTCTAGTCGCAATCTCAATACGTCACACTTTGGTACACAATTACCATGGAGTGTCCACTATACACTCTTTTCCATACTGACTACCACACACCATGCATGTACAACTGACTCCACATGTATGTCATGAAGCCTTAAACATAAAGTAAGATGTTGAATTATAGGGACAACGTACGTGCGGGGATTGTTAAGTCGTAATACATCATTTCAATCGTCCAAACATAACCAAATGGGTTCCTATTTTAGTAAATTTCCCAAACAGAGCCTAAAAAGTCCATGAAACAACACCCAAACAGTTCCTTAGCATAAAATAAGTAAAAACCAGAAATTGTCCAAGGTCGCGCGCGCTGGCCGCTCGCGTAAGGGGTCGCTCGGGCGGGCCGCTCGCGCGATATGCCCAATTTTTGTTTTCTTTTAAAAACTTTTCTTTATGCCAGAAAACACACAGCTCGCGCGCGGGGGCCACACGCACGAGTTCAGGCAGTGTCTTCGTCTTCTTCACTGAACTTCCCCTGTTTTAGTTTTAAGGGGTCTTTTTGACCCAATTTGCAATTCGAATACTACGATGCCTTATTATATATGGATCTCTTCAGTTTTCGCAAGGGACATGAATCTACAATCGATTTAACACCAAACGATCCATAACTCTCGAATTTTACGAAAATCTGAGAGACGACAAAAATTTCATTTTAATCATACGTTGCCATACGGACGAATTAAGTTCTAATTTTACAACCGTATACTCTGCATACTATAATATTTCATATTTCATTCTAAAAACGGATCTTGGTTGAGTTTGGAAAATTCATGATTTTCAAGATATGAATTTCCTACATAAGAACATCAATGGAGATTTTTAAATTAAGCTATATAAACAGAAATCAAAGCATGAATTACATTAGAAGTGAGTTAATAATACTCACTGAGATAAGAGGTTGAAGTGATTGTTGAGAGAGAAATACAAGAACAAGAATTAAGAATCTCCAATTCAAGCTTTGGCTATAGAGGTGAGCTTTCTCTCTCTATAATTTCAGTAAACAACTCTCTGTACTCTCTCTTTGTATAAGTTTTGAAACAACAATGATAGGGATACACACCAAACGACACACCAAATGACACACTGTGCTTTAAATGCATGTATCCTGTGCTGTTTGAATTTTTCACACTTTTCTGTGCATCACTTACACAGCACAGGGTACATGCATTTAAAGCTGGTGTGTCATTTAGTGTGTCATTTAATGTGTATCCCTATCATTTTTGGTTTTGAAAACCCAGAAGTGTGTGATATGTGAGTGTGTATGAGAGTATCTATAGAATTTTCCAACTTGGAGCCCAAGTTGTTTAAGCTTCACTCAACAAAAGGATTTATTCTCAATTAACTAAATAACCTCTAATACACAGATACAAACATACGTATATATACAGTTGTTGTAACTCCATAGATTTTGAAAGGGTGGTATAGATCAATAGAGGTCAAGCTTAAGTTGTTTGGGAAATTAGCTTGTAGGCACAAAATTAACATACAACAAATAAGCAAAACCAAACAAAGCTCTATCAAATGATTACTTTCCATAAATGGAAAAGTATGTGTAAAATCTTAATTGGTGGAGTTTCCCAAACTGTAGGAGATCAACGCGACACGGACAGTTTTGCACATAAACTGATATTTTCGAGACGCGGTGATCCCCACAAAATACAGAAAATTGCTTTTAACGTAAGAAATGATTTTTCGGTTTTATAAAAGTACTGTTTGATTTAAATGAAAATATTTCCACCATTTTGAAATACTGATTTGAAATCCAACACAGGTATTACTAAACTTTGTAAAATTACAATTTGACCACAAAAGAATTTTGATAAGAAACAAAACAAGAAAAAAAATTCAGAACACGAGAAATGAAATTTAAAAAGATATAACAACACACCTTAAATATGAAATGCAAATTTAAATAATTAAATGAAAATGCAGGTTGTTATACTTCCAATATCTGAATTACCCGCTCTGACTGTCCGTCAGTCTGAGGATGGAAAGCAGTGCTAATTTGTGCCCATAGCTTCTTGTAAACCCTTCCAAAATCTTGATGTAAATCTAATATCCTTATCCGAGATAATAGACACTGGAACTCCATAAAGCCTTACAATTTCCTGAACATACAACTCTGCTAACTTCATCAGATCATTAGTCTTAATCGGTAGAAAATGCATAGACTTGATTAATCGGTCAACAATTACCCAAATACTATCATTTGATCTTCTAGATTTTGGTAAACTTGCTACAAAATCCATCGTGATGCTCTTTCATTTCCATTTTGGTACTAGCAATGGTTGTAGCAACCCCGCTGATCTTTGATGTTCTGTTTTACTTGTTGACACACCATACACTTTGTCATGTGTTCGGCTATTTCTCGCTTCATCCTAAACCACCAATAACTCTCCTGTAGATCACGATACATTTTGGTACTCCCTGGATGAATAGAATATTTGGTATTGTTCGCCTCCTCTAGAATCGTCTCTTTAATCCCATTAACATCTGGTACACAAATTTAATTTCTGTATTTCAATACACCATCCACATAAGTGAAATCCAATTGCTTACCCTCAGGTATTCCGTCACAAATCTTCCTCAAATTTGAATCTTGAAGCTATTTCATTCTAATTTCATCCACAAGCGTTGATTGTGCTATAATAGCCGCCATCAAAGCTCCCTCAGTTCTTGGAATTACCTTAAGTTTCAATAGCTCCATTTCACGAATCAGCTTCTCTTGAGAAGTCAAAACATAAGCTAAGTTTCCAGTTAACTTCCGGCTCAATACATTAGCCACCACGTTGGCCTTCCCTGGGTGATATTGAATCGACAAATTGTAATCTTTCATTAACTCTAACCACCGTCTCTGTCTCATGCTCAAATCTCTCTGAGTGAATATATACTTCAAGCTCTTGTGATCCGTGTAAATTTTACACCGTTTCCCATATAGATAATGCCTCCAAATCTTCAAGGCAAAGATTACTGCCGCTAATTCCAGGTCATGTGTCCGGTAGTTAGTTTCGTGTGGTCACAGTTGTCGTGAAGCATATACAATTGCTTTTCCATTCTAGATTAGGACACATCCTAAACCCCAATGCGCAGCATCGCTATAGATAACAAACCCCTCAGTCCCCGACGGAATCGTCAATACCGGTGCTGTCATAAGTCTAGTCTTCAATTCCTTAAAACTTTCTTCACACTTGGAACTCCAAACAAAAGGAAAATCTTTTATCATTAACTGAGTCATCTGCATCATAATTCTTGAGAAATTCTCTACAAACCTTCAGTAATACTCGGCCAAACCCAAGAAACTTCGAACCTCTAACACACTTTTCGGTGGATTCTAATTGGCTACTGCTTCAATTTTTTGTGAATCTACTACAACACCTTCTTTAGAAAATCACATGTCCCAAAAATGCTATTTCGGTTAGCCAAAACTCAAATTTCTTCAATTTATCGAATAACTTCTTCTCGCGAATGTTAGAATTTGATGGGGTATGCCCTCAAACAAATTAGCTATGAACTATTTTGGACATTAGTTTTAGTGTATGTTTATGGATATCATTGCTTACATTTCATTATGTATATCTTTTATGAGATGAATGGTGGTTTGGCATCCTTGAACTTCATTATATGTGATTCATTTGTGTGAAAGAGTTTTACATATGGGAGACTTGAATCATATGGTTCTTAGAAGTTCTAAACAATCACAGTGGATGATAAGACTGGGTACCTTATCAGGTTTACATTGTAGCATGATTAACTTCTATTTGATAGAGTGAAGAATCTCATTCACAAGAGTGAAGACTCTAAAGTTGATATGCTAGTGTATGGGATACATTGACGGACCTTGAGATTGATCCATTGACATGAACTATCAATAGTTAATGGACACTCAAACATGTATGAGACATATGTCCTTAATCCTAAGATAATAATGGACATAAGCTTTAGGCCTGGTTGTTTTGACTTACCAATCAGTGAGGTCTTTAAGATCAACACCTGGGTATCTTGAATGATCATGTCTAGAGTATTGGAAACATATATTATCAAGACGGAATGTACCCTCTATTACAGAGTAAGTATTCTATTGAGAATGTCACGGTGTTAGTCACTGAGTATTGCAATCTTGTACTAAGTATGTTACTACATGTTTGGTGAACTATGATAACTGAATGGGGACTCAAGGATATAAGTCGTAATTATCAACTGATAGACAGTACTGTTTAGTCTCGGTGATAATTATGAATACTGAAGGTGGAGGGGCATTAATGTCATTTTATATAGATCTAGGTATTACTCTGTGATTTGCCTCTTCTGATTGGAGTGGAGTTAATGTCATGTGGTGAAATTGATACTCACTAATTAATATAGATTGTTTAGGTATTGAGATTAACCGGGTACAATTTATATTAATTTAAGCCAATTAAGAAGAGTCTAGAGGTCCCACGTCTAACTTAATTGGAGTTTGAACCAAACTAGGGTTAGTGGATAGGAGGGTGTACAAATATATGTTGTGGGAGAGAAATTTATAGACTACATTTTCACTAAACTGGCTGAACCTCTCTCTCACACACATATATTTTTCTCGTGTTATAATCCTAGAGATCATCACCAAGTCTTGAAGATTCAAGTAATTCCAAGAGCATAGACGTGAAGGTTTCTGGACTGCAAAGAGGGAGAAGCATCTGGATCTTGCCTGAAGTGTTCTCATAAGGATCCAACTAATCATAAAAGGTATTAGATCTATTTTCGATGATCATACGCATCTTATTTTTTAGCCGGGTCTGTTTTGAAAAGAGTTTTCAATGATAATCGCTTCTGAAAACCCTAAATATTTAAAATCGGGACCAACAACTGGTCTCATAGCCTGCTCAAACTCTATACGTATGATTTATTGAAGAACACTATGATTTAATGGTTGGAAAACAGATCTAGAATAAAAGCACATATAACCCTAACTGAAACACAGCCACGCGTGGTCAATAGGGCTGTCGCACGCGGCTGCCAGCGCGCTGCAGTGTGAGCAAGGGCTATACTACCATGCGCGCTGTAGTTTACTGTAGACACCCCATTTTGTCGGCTATCAGATTTAGGAGACCCATAGCTTCGTGGTTCAAAATGATCAATCAAGACTCAAAAAGGACTCCTGAAAGTTAGTTCTATCTCTCAAAATGCTCAGAATGACCAAAATACCCCTAAAAGCCCAAAAACTCCCAAATTTGGACCGAAAGTTCTAGAAACATGCTACGTCATAAGAAAAGTGATAAAATGATATTTGAAGCAAAGTTTGATAAAATTGTCAGCTCCCAGAGGCAACCGGAAGTCCCAGAAGTTCCCGAAAAGTCCCCATTGACCGGCTTGACCCAAGTTTGACCGGTTTGACCCAAGTTTGACCATGTTTGACCGAAATCAACCAAATTCGTCTGAAAGTTCCAAGATCATTCTAAATCATTTGAAAAGTACTAAAATGAGTTTGAAAAGAAAATCGTACGAAAACGTCAGCTCCTGGAAGCTCCCAGAGGTTCCCAGAACTTCTGGAGATCCCAAGTTTGACCGATTTGACCCGAAAGTTGGCTTTGAAACAGGAGCGCCGTAACATTTTTCAAATATTTTTCATAGATACTAGAGGTCAATAGCTTTCCAACGGTATATTGGACATAATTTCTGGATTTAAAACAAATTTATTACGAATTTTCGAAGATGAAAAAGACGATCAAATCCCCTTTTATCGCGAATACTGCAAAACTTTTCAAAGTGCCCTGACTCTAAAACATTTTATATATAAAGTAGACTCCAATACCTTTACAACGGTATATCACAACCTCAATTTGGAGTTCATGTGCATTTTCAGTGAATTTCAGACGAAATAGGGCATTTTCACGAATACCGGAACCTCTGGGGGCCTAAACGTAATTGTTTGGGCATCTGAGGAGCAGTACTGTGGCGGCACTGAGCCTCTGCCACGGAGGCACATGGACAGTGCCGCGATAGCACTCAAACCTCGCAGAGTCCATTTTTGTAATTTATTTAGGGGTTCATTTTGATTAATTAGAAACCAAAACGATGTAGTTTTGGTTCCCAGCTTATTTTGGACCAATGGGAGACCTTTTTAAACTTTCTAAAACCCCATTTACCACCCCTCCTTTGCCTATAAAAGAAACCATTTACTTCTATTTAGATGATAGATATGGAAGCTTAGAGAGAGCTTAGGAAGAAACCCTAGAGAAATATAGAGAGAGAAAGAGAAGAAGTAGTCTTCGTCTTCCATTTTTCCAATCAAAGTGAGTTTCAATCTTGCTTTCTTCCATTACCTCTCTTATACTCCACATTCAAATCCTCTCCAACCACCATTATTGAGCATCCATAAGATAGGAAGCTACTTCCATGTCCAAACGTCACCATATATGAGTGAAACACCAAGCTACAAGTCCAATATCTCAATGATTATCAACTATTGATTGCTATTTGAATGCTTGTTTAATTTGATGTTTATCTCTCTCTTATCCTCATTTCTTTTTGACTTTTCTTTGATTATTTAGTTTTTCATCATCATCTAGATGACATGTTGTTTAAGGAGAGTGAATCCTTATGGACAGCAGCTCTTGACCTTAAAGACATGTTTGATGGATGATGATTCTACCTTGAATACATTCATGTGTATTCTTGAAGTCATATTCTCAAACAAAACTATGTTTGTGCAAGTAATATTGGGAGTTCTTTGATGATTTAAGGTTGGATGAGATTCTAAGTGGTCACATAGTCATATCAAGTGTTTAATTTCATGCTTTGAACATCTATTTCAAAACCCCTAATCAAGAACTCAAACTCTATTCCAAAACCCAAATCCATTTTCTTCAAGAATGATCCAAAATAGTGAGCTGTTCAGATTCAAAGATTTGTTTTGAATTAAAATCTTGAGTTATGATGATGAAACCACTTTCTTCCTAAGACATCATAGTTTGTCTCCAATTTTTCCCATTAATTATAGAGATGTGAAAGTATTATTTTCGGATTTGAGAAATTTATATTTATAATCTGCCTCTGTTCTCACAGAATATTTACCTGACTTCTTGCACTTTTTCTGGATGTTTTCGTCACTGCACATATATCTTTTCTATTTTTTTTATGAAACTTGCGTGTCTTAGGAAACGTTTGGTATATAATAGGTCATCATAAACCATTTCTTTAATTGATGAAAAATCATACAAAATCAGTCAGCAGTGCAGCTTTTATTTCTGAGTCATGTGTACATTCTGATTTGTTTCTTTTAATCCGTGATAGCGATTGAGATTTGGTCTTTTTCTGTGCATTTTAGACACACTATGGAGGCTTTCTGATTTTTCTCACATTTTCCTAGGCATGTTTGACCTCCCATTATGATGTTATAAAGTAACGCATACAGTCTGTCCACTATTCACAATATGTCACTTTTTGACTTTCACACTTTGATGCAACACTCTCTTGTATCTAGATGAACCCATATCCCATGAACATGTTCTTTACCACTTTTAGCATGCTATATCATATCATGTATCATCTATCCTCTCATGTATCATACTCCCATAGATTCTTGAGTTTGGTTTCCAAATAAAACCATGTTTTGCAAATACTTGGGAAGTTCTTGAAATGAGTTAGGAATTGATATTCCAAGTGATTAGAATATTCATCCAAGTTCTGGAAGTCTACTTTCAAACCCCCCATCTTATACCCCTCATTTTGATTTCAAGAAATAAACCTTGTTTTTCTCAAAAACCTCAAAACAGTGAGTCATTTAACTTCAAGGAATTATTTTGAGTTCAATACTCAATGTATGAATGTAAGACCACTTGGAAAGTTTACTAACTCATTAGAGAACACCCATGAATTTTGGTTTAACTTGGAGATGCATAGAAAGGCCCCATTTTGGTCCAAACATTCTCTCTAGATATTCTACCTTTGCTGTCACATCATCTAGGCTGACTTTCAAGAAATCTTTTTCAAAAGGAGTGGTCCTAACTTATTTTTCCCTTAAACTTCAATGTATTAAGGAACTTTCTGTTTAATGTGGGCCTCTAGATCATTTTTTTTTCATTTTCTAAGATTTTCTAACATTGCAGTCGACAGTACGGACTTTGTTTCGGAATAATCTCTATTGTTTATATGATTTCTCTCAATCTGTGATAGTTATTAAAGATTGGATTTTTGGGTTGTGTTCTAGACACAATAAGAAAGATATCTATAAAAACTCATGCATTGAAAACATTCCTAACCCCTCTTTTCAATTTCCAAAAGATCATGTTACTCTTCTATCCACTATTCACAGCAAGCATACTTTTACTTCCATCCTTTGATTTGATGCTTACATGTACCCCAAATTAGCTCATGTCTTAGGAAATAGTTCATACTACATTTGTACATATCCCATGATGATTTCATTCCTTTATTCATACACATTCTAGACTTCTAAGTCATTCTAGAAATCCATGAACACAAAGCACACTATAACCTTTACACATTCTAGGATCATACATTGCATCCATACAAGATTTGGGGCTTCTGTGGCTCCTAATCTAAGAAGATTATGAGGGATGAATTTGATCACATGTTTATGCTTTCCCTCAGTCAATTCTTCCTTTCTCATCCGTCCCGGGGATTGAGAGGTCTTTTTTCTCAAGATTAACATGCATCATTCATATTTTGATTTCTTTAATTATTTGTTTCAAGAACAATTCATGCCCCCTTTAGATTAGGAAAATTTGATTACTTGATATGTGATTAGACGATTTTTCCTAGGTTTGTTTGTGTGATCTTTCACTTTACATTGTGTGATATGTGATTTAGATCTTATGAATGATATCTTATCTTTTGATCTTCCATTTCAATATTCTTGTGGGATGTAACATACTATCATAGTATTATTTGTCGAACCAAACATAGTATAAGATGATTATTTGGATGCTAATTGAGGCTCGTCGAAAGACGGGGCAAGTTGAGGGTGTTTTAGTCGCGACAAAGGCTCCTTCCTCTCTCGTACCAAAACCCCGAGCCAAGTTCTTTGGTTATAAAGGGTTGGTGCCCTTTATCCGTTTGGGTGAGTCAAAATTAGGTTTCTTGGTTATTTAAAGACCAAGTGGCGACTCTGTATCTGTTTTCAACAGACCTTTTCTCTCTTTTTCAAAACTAAAAGGAAAATCAATTCTGAAACCCCGGGAAACGGAACGATGGTGGAAAATCGAGATTTCCTCGTGTCCACAATCTGGCGACTCCACTGGGGATAATTTATTTTCAAAACAAAATAATGCAGAGGTTTGACTCATAAGAAGCATCCTTAAAATCATCTTTTTACTGTGTCTGGTTCACCGCATTGCACTTCTGCATTTCCCCCTCCGATTGTGTCTGAAACGCGTTCAGGTCTTGCTGTGCCAGGGCACAAGTCACCATTGATATTGTACCTTCCAAGGTATATCAAAAAGAATAACAACTTCCGTACTATCTCTCTGACGGTATATTGGAACTCTCGTCAACGGACCCTCTTTGACTAAACCTAAGCCTTTGCATATAGATTTTTGTAGAACCTTTCATAGGGCTGTTGATTTATCTTTTCAGATAGGACAATATGATATAACTGCTGTATGCCCTGACAGGATTACCTGCAAGGTGTAGACGCTTATGTGGCATGAGGCAGAACCTCTTTCTTATGATTTCCAAGGCAATCACTCACATGTGATCACATTGAGTTGGCCTGCCTAGGCACCATGACAAGGATGTCTGTTCCACGTTCACAAAGATATACACCGTAAACCTTGTTTGTTGGTCCTGAGACATAGGAGTATGAAAACTTGCAAGACAGTATGATCACCACCATCACTTGTTCTCATTATATAAACTCTGCCTAACTCATCAGGATATCCCAGTTTCTCTCAGAAACTGTCTAAATTTCCCAGAAATTCCCAAATGTACCAGTTTCTCCCAAAAACTCCACTTAGATTTCCCAAAAATTCCCAAACCAATCAGAAATTCCCAAGTATACCAATTTCTCCCAGAAACCCTATCTAAATTTCTCAGAAGTTCCCAAAATACCAGTTTCTCCTAGAAACTCTGTCTAAAGTTCTTAGGAATACCCAAAATAATAGTTTCTCCTACAATCTCTGTCCAAATTTCTCAGAAATACCCAAAATGCCAGTTTTTCCCAGAAACTCCGATTTCCCAAAATACCAGTTTCTCCCAGAAACTCCGATTTCCCAATTTACCTTGTTTTTCCCAGAAACTCTGATTTTCCCGTTTCTCCCAGCAACTCTGTCCAACTCACCCAGAAATACCTGTTTCTTTTCAAAACTTTGTCCAAATCACCTAAATTTCTCAGAAATCCCTGTTTCCTAGAAACACTGCCAAAATTCACCCAGATTTCCCAAAAATCTCTACTTATAAAACTTCTCAGATTCTCATTCCTCAAAGACCGAACCTGTCTTCCTCACCCTCCCCATGACGGTGATCATCCTAGAAAGAAAAGTTAGCACACTCTATATGGTTAGGACCTTACTTGCTTAACTACTATATGTTAGAAGTAGGGGCATCATATAGAATAGGGCTTGCATCCGCATGCTTATCTCATATGCATACATAATTCATGTCGGTTCGCATACACATGCTGTCGCACCGCGACGGAAAAAAAAAGGTTTTTTAAATATATATATAAGAGTGTTTTTTTTTAAAAAAAAATGGAAAAAGAGGAATGTGGGAGAAGTATTTTTTTATTTTGAAAAATAGGCCAAGTAGATTTTTCAGAGTCGCCACCTAACTTTGTACGGGTGTTAGGATCCCGATAAAGATACGGAAATATATCTTTATTTTTAAAGTTTGGGAAAGTGGGCCTATGTTTTTGATAAGTAAACCAGAGATTTAGAAAGGGATTCGGGGACTCGGTTATGTCGAGGGAAGGTATTAAGCACCCTCGAACATCCATGACGGAGCATGGTTGCCAAATTGGCGATTTTCATGATAACGGGGCATAAAGATAAAAGAATGAAAAAAAGATAAAAAGATGAAAAGTTATGGCCGCACCCTTTTGGGGTTGCATACGTATCTCGGGTTGAGAATCAGGCCAAACGTAGCTCTAACTTGTTATTTATTTTTTTGAAATTTTTGGTCACGTTTGACCGTGCTCGTGTGTTATAGTGTTTTTGAAAAGTCGGTGTAGCCAGGACGTCGATCACCGTAATCGAGTCCTAGACTTTAACCTTGATTATGTGCCGGAAGTAAGGGTCGGTGCCCATTTGAGTCTCGAACTTTCAAGTCGTTAACGTTATTGAACAACGTAACTAATCGAAATGTTCGGTTTTGAAAAGGTTGCCGGAAGTAAAGGTCGGTGCCCGTTTGAGTCTCGAACATTCAAGTCGTTAACGTTATTGAACAACGTAACTAATCGAAATGTTCGGTTTTAGAAAGGATTTGAATACCGGAAGTAAGGGTCGGTGCCCGTTTTGAATTTGAACATTCATATTATCGGCGTTATTGAACAACGGGATAACTTGAAATGTTCATTTCGAAAGAAAGGTTTTTGAAAGTTACCGGAAGTAAGGGTCGGCGCCCGTTTTGTGAGAGAATGTACCGGAAGTATGGGTCGGTGCCCAGTGAGTGAGGTGTGTACCGGAAGTATGGGTCGGTGACCATTTGAGTGATGTTACCTGTGAAGAAGGGGGCTATTGAAGCCCAATCGATTATTGTTGAGAAAGAAAGCCGAGAAACGTAGCAAAAATAGCCCGATGATACCAAAGTCGTACTTCGACGCGAAATCGACTTGAATGGACGTCATAGTTGGATCCAGAAGGGCCGAAATAGTCAGAATAGTCATAAGGCGGGCCGAAAAGGGTCCGGGCTGAGTTGAGCGGGACCCGCGGGGGTTAGAACTGGCCGGGAGAGCCTGAAATGGACTTATAGAATGCCAAACAGCCCTTTAAATTTAGATTCAGCCAATTCTGAGGTGACCGGTACGTCCGGAACGGCCAAATTAGCTGGGAACAAGTGTCCGTTCGTTGAAATCTGGACCCGGAATGGAGAAAATTGGGAAAAACCAAAAGTGGGGCCCAAGTGCCACGTCAGCATGCCACGTGTCAGTCAAAGACACGTGGCGCCTTCTGATTGGCCGGTCAAAGCTGACTTGGCGCAGACTGGACGCGCTGACTGGATAGGCTGTGGACACGTGGCAGCCTCTGACTGGTTGGCTGTGTTGACGCGGCAGAGACGTGGTAGACACGTGGAATTGACATGTGGCAGGGTTTGCCACGTGGCAAGTTGTGATTGGCCAACGAACTCTGACGTGTCGGTGACGTGGCAGACACGTGGCAGCGCCACGTGGCAGGTGATGACACGTGTCAGGCTGTGATTGGTCCATCAATGCTGACTTGGCGATGACCTGGCATATGACGTGGCATGACACGTGGAATGGGATGCCACGTGTCGGTCTATGATTGGACCGATATGATGACGTGGCAGATGACGTGGCTTGCTGACTGGACAGATGACTCAGCAGCCTTGCCACATGGCGGCCTCTGATTTGCTGGTCAACTGCTGAGTCATCGATGACTCAGCGCTGACTGTGGCTGCGCGTGGGGAGGCGGAACGGCGTGCTGGTAGCGCGTGCGGCGGGTTCCGGTGGCCGTTGGAGGTCGGACCACCGCGATCTGGATCGTCTGGTCCAGAAGATGAGGATGGTGGTGGTGGTTTCCGGAAAAAGTGGCCGGAATGTTCGTCGGAGGAGAATCTGTACAGCGGCGGCGCGTGGTGCGTTTGGGCGGCGCGTGTGCCTTCTGTGGAGGTGGTTTGGTGGCGGGACCAGCGGCGTTGGCTTCGTCTTGGCCTGGCGGACCCACTGGATGGGGAGGTGAGATGCAGAGAGCTCTGTAAGGGCCTGTTTGGTTGAGTTTTCAGATTCTGCGAAGGTTCAAGGCCCTGTTTGGTTTGAGCAGCTTTTCTGGGCTTTCTGGGTGTGTTTAGAAGCTGGTTTTTTTAGGGGGACTGGGTAATGAGGTGTAGTTTATGGTTTTTGAGTGGTGGAGACAGTGGTGGTGTGGTGGTGGTGATGTGGTTGTGCTTGGTGAGGTTTGTTGATCGAACGAACCAAACAAACAAAGCCTTTGGAGGCAACACCAGCCAAACAGGGCCTTGGAGCACCTCTGCGCAGCCGCTTCTCTCCTTCCTCCCCCCCCAACGAAATGAAAGAATTGTTGGTTTTTATAAGGAAAACCTACATGGGCTCTGATCCCATGTAGGTGAGACACCGGTTGATCGGTACAATCTTGATCTTGATCGCCCGATCGTCCAGGAACTTCGATTGTTATTTATTTTTGAACCGACCGTCCGATCTTTCTGATTCAAGAAGTTACGGACTCGTAATGTCGTACTCTTTATATCCGTACGGTTGGATCAGAGATCTTGAGCCCGGATATTGACGTGTATGTCATTGTCGATGTTGATCGAGCCGTAAAAACTTGAATCGAACACTGTTTCTTCTCCGATTGTCCGATTGGACTGATTCAGGTCACAGAATCTCTGTTTTTCTCTGTATTTCAGTCAATCATGTCCAGTCGGACTTCTGGTGTCTCCGGATTGACGATCGTGTCCTTTTTTCTCGATTTCGGTGCGCCGAAGCTTCGATCGGAGACCGATTCTTCGTCGGTTATCAGAATTTGATGATTTTGAAGTTTCCGTGGCCCGGTGTTGATTCATGTTCAGCTTTGATGTAATCGAATTCAACTTTTGGTTGTCCCGGACTTGATTCCGGTCTTGAATTTGTACTGAACTTCGATTCTGGCTGAAAACGTCGTCGGACGATCCTGGGTTCTGGGACTCCTGATTGATGAGCTGTGGGCTCTGTATTGACTTTGATTTGACATCTGGGATCCCTGTTTGGATTCTGGAGCTCTTACCTCGATTAGAGTGCCTGGTGGGCCCCCTGTAACAGTTATATTCTCTCTTTTTTTTGGTGGGTCAAAATGGGGTGTCTACAGCTGCCCCTCTTTGTCATGTTTTGCGAAGCAAATCGTGACAAAGAAATAAGACGACCCATTTTGACCCTTTTCTTTTAGGTAATAAGAAAAAGTAAAAGGATGTGCCAAAGTAGGCAAGCGAGTATGAGATGCCATCGTAGGCAAGTGAATGCGGAATGCCATCGTAGGCAAGTGAGTATGAGGTGCCGATGTAGGCAAGTGGAATGTGAAATGCCATCGTAGGCGAGTGAGTATGAGGTGCCAACGTAGGCAAGTGAATGTGAAATGCCATCGTAGGCAAGTAAATATGAGGTGCCAATGTAGGCAAGTGAATATGAGGTGCCAACGTAGGCAAGTGAATGTGAAATGCCAAAGTAGGCAAGTGAGTATGAGGTGCCAATGTAGGCAAGTGCGTATGAGGTGCCATCGTAGGCAAGTGGGTGGGAAATGCCATCGTAGGCAAGTGAGTAGAAGTGCCAACGTAGGCAAGTGAGTATGAAATGCCATCGTAGGCAAGTGAATATGAGATGCCATCGTAGGCAAGTGAGTGTGAGATGCCATCGTAGGCAAGTGATTGGTATGCCAAAGTAGGCAGTTGGGGATTGGGAGTATTGCCAGAGTGGGCAAACAGCTCCGCTGGGGATTGAGAGTATTACTAGAATGGGTGAACGACTCTGTTGGGATTCGTGTGAGAATCGAGTAGAAGAGGGATGGTGTAGTCAAGAAGTGCGTAATCGCGTAATCTTGAACTTTAACCAAGAATGTAATAAGTGAGGGTATGGTCGAGCTCTTAAAGCTGCCTACGTATCTCCCGTCGGGAGAATCAGACCGAGCGTAGTTCGTAAGAACTTAGAATTTGAGTGTTTTGCCATTTTGAAGCAAAATGAGGGATGCCACGTTGGGCGAGAGAGGGGGAACACCACGTTCGGTGAACAAAAATTTGCCGTTTTGAAGCAAATGTGAGAGATGCCACGTTGGGCGAGATAGGGAACACCACGTTCGGTGAACAAAAATTTGCCGTTTTGAAGCAAATGTGAGAGATGCCACGTTGGGCGAGATAGGGAACACCACGTTCGGTGAACAAAAATTTGCCATTTTGAAGCAAATGTGAGAGATGCCACGTTGGGCGAGATAGGGAACACCACGTTCGGTGAACAAAAATTTGCCGTTTTGAAGCAAATGTGAGAGATGCCACGTTGGGCGAGATAGGGAACACCACGTTCGGTGAACAAAAATTTGCCGTTTTGAAGCAAATGTGAGAGATGCCACGTTGGGCGAGATAGGGAACACCACATTCGGTGAACAAAAATTTGCCGTTCTGAAGCAAAGGAGAAAGTTGGTGTAATCAAGAAGTGCGAAGCCGCGTAATCTTGAATTCTAACCGAAAATTGAGAAGTGTATTTTAAAAGTGTCGATTCGAAGGCATGCTAGTGGATGCCACGTCGAGCCGAGTTTTGAAAAGAGTTGGTTCGAAGGCATGCCAGTGGATGCCACGTCGAGCCGAGTTTTGAAAATTTGCCGATTCGAAGGCATGCTAGTGGATGCCACGTCGCGTCGGGTTTTTTGAAAAAGTGCCGATTCGAAGGCATACTAGTGGATGCCACGTCGAGCCGGGTTTTGAAAAGAGTTGGTTCGAAGGCATGCCAGTGGATGCCACGTCGAGCCGAGTTTTGAAAAGAGTGCCGATTCGAAGGCATGCTAGTGGATGCCACGTCGCGTCGGGTTTTTTGAAAAAGTGCCGATTCGAAGGCATACTAGTGGATGCCACGTCGCGTCGGTTTTTTTGAAAAAGTGCCGATTCGAAGGCATACTAGTGGATGCCACGTCGGGGCGTGATTGCTGTGTGTGAGATAGCGAAATGCCACGTGGGGCGTGATCGCTGTGAAATAAGAGAGCAAAATGCCGCGTCGGGGCGTGATTGCTGTGAAGTTGTAGAGTGGCGAAATGCGATTCGCGTGATTGCCTTGAATATAAGAGACGAGAATAGCAAAGTCCGATACGGGTAATTGCCGTGGAGATAAGGTCCAACAGAATGCGATATGCGTGACTGCTGGGAGTATGAGAGAGCAAAATGCCATGTGAGGCGTGATTGCTGCCACGTGGGGCGTGATTGCTGTGGGATAGGGGAGCAAAATGCCACGTGGGGCGTGATTGCTGTGGGATAGGGGAGCAAAATGCCACGTGGGGCGTGATTGCTGTGAATGTTTGAGGGTAAGAGAAATACCTGATGCTTGATGCCGATGTAAGTTGATTGTCGTTTAAGGGACTTATACCTAATGGTAGGTGATATGAACAGAATGCCCCTTGACGGACTCACTCCTGATTTTGATGATTGATAGTGTGAATAGGATACCACTTGACGGATTTACTCCTAATTCCGATGATAGATAATGTGAATAGGACGCCTCTTGACGGACTCATTCCTGATAGTGAGATTGTGAACAGGATGCCTCTTGACGGACTCACTCCCAATAGTAAGGTTATGAATAGGATGCCTCTTGACGGACTCTCTCCTGAGCTGAAGATATGAACGGGATGCCACTTGACGGACTCATTCCCAATAGTGAGATTTGTGAACAGGATGCCCCTTGACGGACTCACTCCTGTGCTGAAGATGTAAACGGGATGCCACTTGACGGACTCATTCCCAATTGTGAATAGGATCCCCCTTGACGGACTCACTCCTGAGCTTGAGATGTGATTGGGACGCCACTTGACGGACTCATTCCCAATAGTGAGATTTGTGAACAGGATGTCCCTTGACGGACTCACTCCTGTGCCGAAGATGTAAACGGGATGCCACTTGACGGACTCATTCCCAATAGTAAGATTTGTGAACAGGATGCCCCTTGACGGACTCACTCCTGTGCTGAAGCTGTAGACGGGATGCCACTTGACGGACTCATTCCCAATTCCGATGAGTAGTGAGTAGGATGCCGCTGGAGGGTCTTATACCTGGTGCTTGTGATGGAATAGGACGCCGTTCTGATGATGGATTCTGATGCCGAGTAGTGAATAGGATGCCGCTGGAGGGTCTCATACCTGATCCCTGATTTGAGCATGAACGGTTAGACCTGAGCGAGAGATAGATTTCTTGACAATCTACCGAGGAGAAGATCGATTTGATATGTGGATCCGAGCAGATGGATCAGTGTAAAGTTGGCGAGTCTGAGCAAGGGTTGATATCATGGCTCAGTTAGTGGTGATGCTTTTGAAAGTTGGGCCAGTGGCTGGGCTTTGGAAACATGTTGGGCCAGTGGTTAGGCCTTTCGAAGTTGGGCCAGTGGCTGGACTTTTTGGAGTTGGGCCAGTTATCCCTGCTATAGAAAGTATGCATTGTCTGCTATGCTGAAAGATATGAATGGATTTTGAAAGTCATGTCATGATAAGTATACGTATTTACAAGAGTATGATGCATGAATCTATCATCTATGAAAGAATGCTCATGAGTTAATGGATATTGACTGTCTTATCGCATGTTAAGCACTAGAAGACAAAGTATTTGACTGTGTAGGCTGAGTGCCCCAGTGATCGTCCTTCAGAAGGACTCAGTTTTTTAGTATTTGATTTCTCTCGAGCTTTCCTTCTCTCTGAAACCATTTTTACCTTCGGCGCCCTCACGGGTTTTCACCGAATCCGGTTATGTGATTGTTGCGCTTCAGTGTATCTTGTGATTTGAAAGTATGTGGCACCCCCGTCGTTTCGAATGATGCAAGTATGTGATTTAGTGAACCCAACAAGGCTTATGTCAATCAAAGTGGACTTTACTGGGTTGTAACGTAGGCCAGGGTCATGGGTTGAGAAATGAAAGGATCGCATGAAGGCTCAAAGTTTGTTTTGAAAAGTCGGTTGAGATTCCTGAGATCACCTTATGCCTTGCGTCTTTCCTTCTTTTGATTTTTCTTTTTTTTTTTTTTGTTTTTTTTTCATCCCAATCTAGTGTGGGGTATGTCATTGCTGAGTAAAGTATGTACTGGGGAGAATTGCCCCAGTTTGAAGTATATATCCAAGTCGGATCGTATCTTTTGTGGATTTGCTCCAGCTTTGCATTGAGTTCTCTTTTTGTTTGCTTTCTCTTTCTCTTTTTTTTTTCTTTTGGCATTGCCCCAGTTTAGGGGGTGATCCTCAGGGGTTTAAGTTTGGAAAGAGATCATTGTATGGCTCAAGTGGGCTAACGAGGGAAAGTAGTGTATAGATAGCTGAAATGATTGCCTCTAATCATTTTGACACAAGTCGAGTCGGGTTCAGAGATCACATATATGCATCATTGAAGTTAGAGATCCTGAGAATGAGTATTTATTTTCCTGACCAGGATTGAGGGGCCTCATGTGGGCCAGCAGTGATCGTGATGACCTCTTTTGCTGAGATGTGGGGACGAAGACTGCCCCAGTCGATGTATGTCATGATCATGGGAATGGACTGAGGTGTTCTTGTCCATGAATGGTCATCGGCAGTTTATTCTGTCCTTATGTACTTGGATGACATTAAGCGGTTGTGAATATGCACTGAGTGCACTTTTGTCATCTGATTCGGGTTGAGATAGTGAGCATTGTCAATGGATGAAATGGCCAATTTATGAACTTGAGTCTTTTCTCGGCATGACCTTGTGTTGATCGTACTTTCAGGTAGAATCGAACAAAGCTTTGTTACGTCCGAAAGTCTCGTACGATATCTACGTCTTATTCAACAAGCAGTAAGACAGTCATATCCAACATACTCATGAGATTTAAGGAATGAGAGCAGATGACATTTATTGAATGATGCAAAGAATGAGTTTTGTTTTTGTGTTTTTTTTTTATTTGAAAGTATGTACTTATGCAAAGCAGACAAAGCATAAATTCTATAGTATGGAGAAACTGCCCCTGTGTGGCATATGATGAGAAGTAATGTTTCGAGATAGTGGGTTGAGCGTTGGTCCTTCACGAGAATCGTTTTAGGCACGGCCAGAGCTTGTGGGTGTATATGGGTAAAAGTGTGCCTATTGGTTCAGCAGCTTGAGGGTTTGAACAATCACAAATGCACTGGTACTGCTCGGATTTGATCTCCTCGGTTTTGTCACCCGATCCTGCTCAGGTTTGACGCTTGAACATGTTTGGAGTCAGAATTCGGAGTTGTTTGGACTGGTTGTCCATTCAAAGTTTTTTTTTCGATCCGTGGAGAAGTTGGTGATGCAGGGAGTAGGCTGAGCGTGTAGAGGCTTCCCATGTTGACCTCTGTCAGAAGTGTACCTGCAGCGAAGGTTGGAAGAAGTATAGGTAGTAAGTCGCTTCAAAGGAAAGAAATGGGGATTCTTCTCCCAGTGACTCATTAGAGATGGGAGAGTAGTGCCCCAGTGTGATGTGTGTTCCCAAGGTATGAGGTGAATCTGGATAGCCTTTCGGCGTCACCAAATGTCTTTGAAAAGTGGATTTGTCCTTGGGAAGTTTTATTCTTGTTTTAAAAGGTGAGAACGAGTTGGGAAAAAGTCTGGCAGCCTTCCGGCGCCGTTTTTTAGTTTTTTTTTTGAAAAAGTGTATCCATCCTTGTTAAAATGTAAGGAGAGGATAAGTGAGAATGGGCATCCCTTCGGCGCCGTTTCGTATTTTGAAAGGTTTTGAATGCACGTGTAAAAATGTGACTATGTGGAGAGGTTGACGTCTAATGTAGACTTAAATCGGGTCCGGTCTCCAAACCTTCAAACCTCCAGCGCCGGAGCACCTTCTCAGGTTGGTGGTTCGAACGGGAGAATTTCAGTGCTGGTACCGACGGTAACACCGCAACGGCCACGCCACCTACTCAACTCCCTATCTAATCTTAAGGGTGGTTCCTCGGAACCGGGTTATGAACATGCTCAATGTGTAGTGTGCGTGATAATGCTTGAGCAAAATAAAGTTGGCATTGGCCTTGCAATTTACTTTTTGGCATTGGCCGCAAATCCTGTGCAAGCAAAATACTTACAAGACTAAAAAAAAAAGAAAAAAAAATTAAATTAGTAAAAGAAAATGCCCCGTTAGTATGAAGATTGCCAAAGTAATGGCTTGAGTCCTCTTAAGTTAGTCCCCAGCAGAGTCGCCAGCTGTCGCACCGCGACGGGAAAAAAAAAGGTTTTTTAAATATATATATAAGAGTGTTTTTTTTTTAAAAAAAAATGGAAAAAGAGGAATGTGGGAGAAGCATTTTTTTATTTTGAAAAATAGGCCAAGTAGATTTTTCAGAGTCGCCACCTAACTTTGTACGGGTGTTAGGATCCCGATAAAGATACGGAAATATATCTTTATTTTTAAAGTTTGGGAAAGTGGGCCTATGTTTTTGATAAGTAAACCAGAGATTTAGAAAGGGATTCGGGGACTCGGTTATGTCGAGGGAAGGTATTAAGCACCCTCGAACATCCATGACGGAGCATGGTTGCCAAATTGGCGATTTTCATGATAACGGGGCATAAAGATAAAAGAATGAAAAAAAGATAAAAAGATGAAAAGTTATGGCCGCACCCTTTTGGGGTTGCATACGTATCTCGGGTTGAGAATCAGGCCAAACGTAGCTCTAACTTGTTATTTATTTTTTTGAAATTTTTGGTCACGTTTGACCGTGCTCGTGTGCTATAGTGTTTTTGAAAAGTCGGTGTAGCCAGGACGTCGATCACCGTAATCGAGTCCTAGACTTTAACCTTGATTATGTGCCGGAAGTAAGGGTCGGTGCCCATTTGAGTCTCGAACTTTCAAGTCGTTAACGTTATTGAACAACGTAACTAATCGAAATGTTCGGTTTTGAAAAGGTTGCCGGAAGTAAAGGTCGGTGCCCGTTTGAGTCTCGAACATTCAAGTCGTTAACGTTATTGAACAACGTAACTAATCGAAATGTTCGGTTTTAGAAAGGATTTGAATACCGGAAGTAAGGGTCGGTGCCCGTTTTGAATTTGAACATTCATATTATCGGCGTTATTGAACAACGGGATAACTTGAAATGTTCATTTTGAAAGAAAGGTTTTTGAAAGTTACCGGAAGTAAGGGTCGGCGCCCGTTTTGTGAGAGAATGTACCGGAAGTATGGGTCGGTGCCCAGTGAGTGAGGTGTGTACCGGAAGTATGGGTCGGTGCCCATTTGAGTGATGTTACCTGTGAAGAAGGGGGCTATTGAAGCCCAATCGATTATTGTTGAGAAAGAAAGCCGAGAAACGTAGCAAAAATAGCCCGATGAGACCAAAGTCGTACTTCGACGCGAAATCGACTTGAATGGACGTCATAGTTGGATCCAGAAGGGCCGAAATAGTCAGAATAGTCATAAGGCGGGCCGAAAAGGGTCCGGGCTGAGTTGAGCGGGACCCGCGGGGGTTAGAACTGGCCGGGAGAGCCTGAAATGGACTTATAGAATGCCAAACAGCCCTTTAAATTTAGATTCAGCCAATTCTGAGGTGACCGGTGCGTCCGGAACGGCCAAATTAGCTGGGAACAAGTGTCCGTTCGTTGAAATCTGGACCCGGAATGGAGAAAATTGGGAAAAACCAAAAGTGGGGCCCAAGTGCCACGTCAGCATGCCACGTGTCAGTCAAAGACACGTGGCGCCTTCTGATTGGCCGGTCAAAGCTGACTTGGCGCAGACTGGACGCGCTGACTGGATAGGCTGTGGACACGTGGCAGCCTCTGACTGGTTGGCTGTGCTGACGCGACAGAGACGTGGTAGACACGTGGAATTGACACGTGACAGGGTTTGCCACGTGGCAAGTTGTGATTGGCCAACGAACTCTGACGTGTCGGTGACGTGGCAGACACGTGGCAGCGCCACGTGGCAGGTGATGACACGTGTCAGGCTGTGATTGGTCCATCAATGCTGACTTGGCGATGACCTGGCATATGACGTGGCATGACACGTGGAATGGGATGCCACGTGTCGGTCTATGATTGGACCGATATGATGACGTGGCAGATGACGTGGCTTGCTGACTGGACAGATGACTCAGCAGCCTTGCCACATGGCGGCCTCTGATTTGCTGGTCAACTGCTGAGTCATCGATGACTCAGCGCTGACTGTGGCTGCGCGTGGGGAGGCGGAACGGCGTGCTGGTAGCGCGTGCGGCGGTTTCCGGTGGCCGTTGGAGGTCGGACCACCGCGATCTGGATCGTCTGGTCCAGACGATGAGGATGGTGGTGGTGGTTTCCGGAAAAAGTGGCCGGAATGTTCGTCGGAGGAGAATCTGTACAGCGGTGGCGCGTGGTGCGTTTGGGCGGCGCGTGTGCCTTCTGTGGAGGTGGTTTGGTGGCGGGACCAGCGGCGTTGGCTTCGTCTTGGCCTGGCGGACCCACTGGATGGGGAGGTGAGATGCAGAGAGCTCTGTAAGGGCCTGTTTGGTTGAGTTTTCAGATTCTGCGAAGGTTCAAGGCCCTGTTTGGTTTGAGCAGCTTTTCTGGGCTTTCTGGGTGTGTTTAGAAGCTGGTTTTTTTAGGGGGACTGGGTAATGAGGTGTAGTTTATGGTTTTTGAGTGGTGGAGACAGTGGTGGTGTGGTGGTGGTGATGTGGTTGTGCTTGGTGAGGTTTGTTGATCGAACGAACCAAACAAACAAAGCCTTTGGAGGCAACACCAGCCAAACAGGGCCTTGGAGCACCTCTGCGCAGCCGCTTCTCTCCTTCCTCCCCCCCCCAACGAAATGAAAGAATTGTTGGTTTTTATAAGGAAAACCTACATGGGCTCTGATCCCATGTAGGTGAGACACCGGTTGATCGGTACAATCTTGATCTTGATCGCCCGATCGTCCAGGAACTTCGATTGTTATTTATTTTTGAACCGACCGTCCGATCTTTCTGATTCAAGAAGTTACGGACTCGTAATGTCGTCCTCTTTATATCCGTACGGTTGGATCAGAGATCTTGAGCCCGGATATTGACGTGTATGTCATTGTCGATGTTGATCGAGCCGTAAAAACTTGAATCGAACACTGTTTCTTCTCCGATTGTCCGATTGGACTGATTCAGGTCACAGAATCTCTGTTTTTCTCTGTATTTCAGTCAATCATGTCCAGTCGGACTTCTGGTGTCTCCGGATTGACGATCGTGTCCTTTTTTCTCGATTTCGGTGCGCCGAAGCTTCGATCGGAGACCGATTCTTCGTCGGTTATCAGAATTTGATGATTTTGAAGTTTCCGTGGCCCGGTGTTGATTCATGTTCAGCTTTGATGTAATCGAATTCAACTTTTGGTTGTCCCGGACTTGATTCCGGTCTTGAATTTGTACTGAACTTCGATTCTGGCTGAAAACGTCGTCGGACGATCCTGGGTTCTGGGACTCCTGATTGATGAGCTGTGGGCTCTGTATTGACTTTGATTTGACATCTGGGATCCCTGTTTGGATTCTGGAGCTCTTACCTCGATTAGAGTGCCTGGTGGGCCCCCTGTAACAGTTATTTTCTCTCTTTTTTTTGGTGGGTCAAAATGGGGTGTCTACACATGCTTTTCGTCAGTCTCACATATGTCAGTCCTACACGTCAAATGCACACATGTCATCATCCTTACTTATATCAATCATTGTATAAAAGTCGTATACATACTATAACCATCATCAGTTCACGTCGATAAATTCTTTGAGACTATGATCAGCTCTCCCTACTAGGAGTCCATAAGAAGCATTTCGTGCCTCTATTAATTTGGGCTGTTACTTCTATTTAAAAAAAATCGTAGTCCTGGGTAAGGACACTGTTGGACCTCCCCAGATTCATTATCTTGTTCGTGGGCTAGCCTAGATTGTCAAAAGCCCACCAATGGCCTACAAAGCCCTGGAAGAGAAAGTGAACAAGCTATAAACCACTGTTGAACAGCTAAGTTTAAGGATGAACCGATTTGAGAAGATGGTGCAGAGTATCGATAAAGGGAAGTATGGGTTGTTCGACGCCATCTATCCAAGCCCATTTCCACATCCAAATCCCTACTTGTATCCAAGCCCATACCCTAGCCTTAGGAATCCTAGTCCATATCCAAACCCAAGAGCCAATCCAAGGACCCACTTGAACTCAAAGTTTAACAAAGCCTGCAAGCCAAGAGCCTTTGCCAACCTGGGTATGCCATTGTCCGTTATCCTTGATAACCTCATCACAAAGGGGCACCTCTGACTCCTTTAGCCTCTTGCTAACATCCCACTGCCTAGTTGTGACCTGTCCAAAAGTTGTGACTACCACCAAGGCCCAGGCCACGACACCGACAGCTACATGCACCTTCGCCATGAAATCCATGACCTCATCGATCAGAAAATCATTGAGCCATCGCCCATCCAACCATATGTCAACCAAAGTGTCAGCTTCATCGAACCAAAAGCCCCTGGCTTATCTGTTCAAATGATCCCCTTTGCTGAGGCTAATGATTGTTGAAGCTACACGGTGAACTGATAGTGTTTGGAACTTCTGCTGAAAAATAATAATAATAAATGGGTCACAAAGACACTCCATTTGAGACCAAGATGAGTATGTCCTATGTTTTAAATCCATTTCAAGTTTAGTCTTGTGGTCGACTCTGTCTACCATCAAGTAGTTATGGGTCTGTGTCGATTAATGTATCCCTCTCTCTTGCTAATGGAATGAAATCTCATTTTGCTTAACCTGATGTGTCTAGTCTTAAATGTATGAATTGCTTAACTAAAGTGTCACTTTGCAAATTACCATGGATATTACTATGCTAAAAAAAATTTTTATTGCATAAAATAAAAAAAGAATCCTGAAAAGGTCAAAGTCAATTTTGCGCTGACACCGATGAAGAGCCGAGAATTGAATAGTCTTACTTTAAGAATTTAAAGATTCTCTTGCCTCAATCTTGAAAAGACATGCTTGGAACTGACTTGGGGCTTGCCCAACACCCTTTTTCCACCATTTCAAAACCTTGGGCCCAACCCAATTGAGAGCCATATGAACCTATGTAGACTTAGTCCTTGATGGTAGTCAAACATTTCAATGAGTTTCATCTCCACTTTCAAACAAAAAAAGAAAAGAAAAGAAAAGAAAAAAAAGAAAAGAAAAGCTCGCTAGGTTGAAAACCCGAAAGGGCACCTAGGCAAAAGTTAGAGCTGAAAAGGTATTGATTTCCAAGATCCGACCCTAGCCAGTCAAAATGATTTTACATATGAGAGAATTGTACGCTTCAAGGTATATCATAAAAACGTGCCTAGATCACATTACAAAAGGCTCAGAACGATCACAAATAAATCCCGAGAGCTGACGAGCACATTCTGGAAGTTCGAGATTATGATCAGAAGATCTCACATCAATCAACTATATGAAGAGGAAAATTGACTGGCTAGGTGAAAGTGGAAAGGATCAATCCTCAAAACAAAAGAAAAACAAAAACAAAAACAAAAACAAAAAAAGAAAATGAAAATGAAAATGAAAAGAAAAGAAAAGGAGATGGTAACTGAATCCTCATCTTCAAGGCTACCACAAATGACCCAAGTTTGAACTTTTTTGACGATTGGTTTGAAAAACCCTCATACCTCAACCCTTTTTCCTTCAAGCCTTGCCTTGAACTACGCTCGACCTGATTCCTACTCGGGGATACGTAGCCAACCGCATTGGTTCGGTCGACACCATCATAATCAGCCCTTCTTCTCTCGGAGACTTTGGCCTGAACTACGTTGGACCTGATCCCCACTCGGGGTACATATGCAGACTTTCACAAAAAAGAAAAGGACGGTTCGCTAGGTCGAAAATCCAAAATGACGCCTAGGCAAATATTAGAGCTAAATTCAAAGTGAGCAATAACAAAAGAGAGAAAATATCTCGCTAGGTCACTTCACTGGTGCCTAGGCAAAAGTTATGTGCATTTAAGAGATTAAAGTCACGGTCCTTGCCTCAAGCTAGAAATCACCTTCCACACTAGGGGCAAACTTTAGCTACCCGCCTCGTTTGCCTAAATTTTACTATCTGCCCTTCACACAAGGGGCAAACTTCGGTCACCACCTACCTCATTTTCCCAAAGCCTCTAAATAACCACTGCCCAAACTAGGGGCAAACTTTGGTCACCTACCTCGTTTGCCTTCCTACACTTCAAACTAGGGGAAAACTTTGTTTGCATAACAACCCCTTCATACCAAGGGCAAGTTTTCAAGTTACCAACTTGTTTTGGAAAATTTTGAAATAGAGCATCTTTTATTCTAAAAGCTAAGGCACTAATCCAAAGCACTTCCTGGGAGATGTAGAGAATTGATTAGATCAATAGGGAGGAATTTTCAAAAACCAGATTTATCAGCAAAGTGCTGTCATATTAAGATGAGGAGTGAACATAAAATATGAGCGGTACATCATTCATGATGAAGGCACATTGGATCGTGGCAATTTGAGAATTTCATGTCCAAGTCAATCCTTCTTTGTTTGAGTTAGTAGTAATCTGATCAAAAGTGTGTCAGAGATTGAGGTTTCATATAAACTAATCTAGCTTTCCTCGTCGTTCCTGTTAAGTCCATTTATCCTGATGGTCTCAAATGTGTGGGTTAAAAGTGATTCCCAATTATAAAAAAACTTTGGATACAAGCAGAAGTACCAAACATTATTACTACACCAGTTAAGGTCGCAACATGAGAAGTGTCCCAAGTACGAGTGGCATAAACTCATAAGTGGTTGCAAACTTCAAACCGATAGTTGTTTCTCAAGACAACTGATCGGAGGAAATATCGCCAACACCAATAAATTATTGCTGATCCAATCAGAGTACGAATGTGTTGATAAGGTGTGTCGATGAGATGTTTTGTTGAGGTGCTATAGGGCCCAGAGTCCAGATGTGTTAATGAGATGTGTTGTTGAGGTGCTATAGGGCCTAGAGTCCAGATGTATTGATAAGATGTGTTGTTGAGGTATTTTAGGGCTCAGAGTCCAGGTTAGCTGGTGAGATGTTTTATGAGGATGTTTTAGGGCCCAAAAATTAGAGGAGTATCATGGAACATCAGAAGAATTGAGAAGCATTGTTGGAGCATATAGGAGCATCAGATGTGTTAAGGAGCATTGTTGAAGAGGAGCATCAGATGTGTTGAGGAACATCGTTGAAGAGTTGAGGAGCATCAGATGTATTGAGGAGCATCGTTGTTGAGAAGCATCAGATGCATTGAGGAGCATCGTTGAGATTTGAAGAACACCATTGAGAATCAAGAAGCATTGAGCAGCACCGTCAAAGATTTGAGGAGCAACATAAGTCCATAAGTGGCTGTTGATGATCTTCCTTCATCCTTGCAACATAAGTCCATGAGTGGCTGTTGATGATCTTTCTTCATCCATGCAACATAAGTCCATGAGCAGCTGTTGATGATCTTCTTTCATCCTAGCAACATAAGTCCATGAATGGCTGTTGATAATCGTCCTCTATCAATGCAAAATCCTTAGCTGCCATAGATCAACTCTGTATCCTTCAAATAGAATGATACCTTTACTCCCATCAGTGGGCATAATTTCTTCCCTATTAGAGTACATTTAATCCTTTCCCTCCCCAGTAGAGTCAACTTTCATCCCCAACAGATTCAAATTTATCCCCAGCAGGCTTATTGATTCATACATAGTCAGTTCAATCCATAATAGTCACAGAAGTTAACTGTCGAGTCATCATCTCCATTCGTACATCGTTAGTTCTTCTGATCACGGTTAGTCCAACTGTTGGTCTAATCCATGACAGTCACAGTAGTTCACTATTGACTCGTCATCTCGATTAGTACATCATTATTCCAATCCATGATAGTCACAGTAGTTCACTGTCGACTCGTCATCTCGATTAGTACATTGTCAGTTCAATCCATGACAGTCACAACTATTCACTGTCGACTCATCATCAGCCCTCTAGATTGAGGCAAATCATTCATCGTCAGTTCTCTAGATTGAGGTAAATCCTTCATCATCAGCCCTCTAGATTGAGGCAAATCCTTCATCGCTAGCCCTCTAGATTGAGGCAAATCCTTCATTTCCAGCCTTTTAGATTGAGACAAGTCATTCATCAATAGCCCTCTAGATTGAGGCAAATCCTTCATTGTCAGCCCTCTAGATTTCGGCAAATCCTTCATCATCAGCCCTCTAGATTGCGGCAAATCCTTCATCTCCAACCCTTTAGATTGACGCAAATCCTTCATCGCCAGCCTCTAGATTGAGGCAAATCCTTCATCGCTAGCCCTCTAAATTGAGGCAAGTCATTCATCATTAGCCCTCTAGATTGAGGCAAATCCTTCATTGTCAGCCCTCTAGATTGAGGCAAATCCTTCATTATCAACCCTTTAGATTGAGGCAAATCCTTCATCGCCAGCCCTCTAGATTGAGGCAAACCCTTCATCGCCAGCCCTCTAGATTGAGGCAAGTCATTCATCATTAGCCCTCTAGATTGAGGTAAATCCTTCATTGTCAGCCCTCTAGATTGAGGCAAGTCATTCATCATTAGTCCTCTAGATTGAGGCAAATCCTTCATTGCTAGTCCTCTAGATTAAGGCAAATCCTTCATCATCAGCCCTCTAGATTGAGGCAAGTCATTCATCATTAGTCCTCTAGATTGAGACAAATCCTTCATTGCTAGCCCTCTAGATTGAGGCAAATCCTTCATCACCAGCCTTGTAGATTGAGGCAAATTCTTCATCGCCGACCCTCTAGATTGAGGCAAGTCATTCATCATTAGCCCTCTAGATTGAGACAAATCCTTCATTGTCAGTCCTCTAGATTAAGGCAAATCCTTCATTGTTAGCCCTCTAGATTAAGGCAAATCCTTCATCGCCAGCCCTCTAGATTGAGGCAAATCCTTCATTGCCAGCCCTCTAAATTGAGGCAAATCCTTCGTCGCCAAATCCTTCATCACTAGCCCTCCAGATTGAGGTAAATCTTTCATTTTAAACCCTTTAGGTTAGGGTAGAACTTCCACATCTATCAATCATTATAAAAAGATTCTCAGAGAGTCCATCAGCTCCCGAAGGCCCTAATCGGTTCTTTTGGATTGAGCATTACAAAATTTGATCAACCACGAGAGATTCAGAGATGGATCCTAGTTCTCGGTCATTTCGATCAACCGTGAGAGATTTGGAGACGAACCCTGGATCTACTGTAGAAGTTAAAAGAGATTCCTGAAGAATCCCCCACTATCCTAGCAGAAGATAATGACAATCAGAACCAACTCTCAAGATCAGCCAACAATTAAAAGAACCGCCCGTAGTCAAATCACCTCAATTCCTAGGGCAAGCACTATCAATTCACAATTCAAGGCTCCATGTCCATTGATTATCACAAGCTTCTTCACCTATTGTGAGCCTCCTCACTCATTTATCCAATTATCATGAGCTTCCTCACCAACTCAACTATTGTGAGCTTCCTCACTAATCTCGAGCTTCCTCACCAAACAAGTATCATGAGCTTCCTCACCAACTCAGCTATCGTGAGCTTCCTTACTCCTTTATCTAAAACCATGAGCTTCCTCACCAAACAATTATCATGAGCTTCCTCACCAACTCAGCTATCGAACTTCCTCACCAAACAATTATCATGAGTTTCCTCACCAACTCAACTATCAAACTTTCTCACCATACAATTATCATGAGATTCCTCTCCAACTCAACTTCGTGAGCTTCCTCACTCTTCTGTCCAAAATCATAAGCTTCCTCACTAACTCAGCTATCGTGAGCTTCCTCACTCCTCTGTCCAAGATCATAAGCTTCATCACCACTCAGTTACTGTGAGCTTCCTCACTCCCTTGTCCAAAATCGTGGGCTTCCTCCCCATTCAATTTTTGTGAGCTTTCTCACTTATTAGTTATCGTGAACCCCTTTACCTACCTATCAGATATCGTGAGCCCACTCACATGTCGATTATCGTGAGCTCCCTCACCTGTTTTCATCTTTAATTTCCATTCTCAAGGACCCCACATTCGGTTCCCTTCATTCATGAAGCACGCTTCTTGTAATTCAAGAAGTTTACCCTGAGAACCAGAGTCTTCAACCTTGGTATCCCTATCCGGGTCAATAACTGCATCACAGTAAAAAATACTAGCACAACATAAGTCCACTCGGAGTGGCACATGCCCCACAACACCAGCTCATACTAGGATCAGAACACTAGGCATGATAGGACTCATGACATAATTCATATCACAACCATGCATTGCATATCATTCTTAAAGCATAACATCCACCTGATTATTGTGTATTTGCATGTGTTTGTTTCTTTGTGCCCCGAACTACGTCCTGGTCTGATTCCCCTTGGGATACGTAGGCAGCTCACACAGAGCACGACCAGTACTAGCCTCGGCATCATCCTTGCATCTTTGCAATGCTTTATCCTAAATCTATAGCCTCCAAAAAGTCCTATCTTTTCAAAGCTTTGGCACTCGCTTGCATCATGCTTTGCCTCGCAAGTTCATGCCAAAGAGGGGTAAACTGTAGACACCCCATTTTGCTGGCTATCAGATTTAGGAGACCCATAGCGAGGTGGTTCACAATGATCGATAAAGACTCAAAAAGGACTCCTGGATGTTAGTTCTATCTCTCAAAATGCTCAGCATGACCAAAATACCCCTAAAAGCCCAAAAACTCCCAGATTTGGACTGAAAGTTCTAGAAACATGCTAGGTCATAAGAAAAGTGATAAAATGAGATTTAAAGCAAAGTTAGATAAAATTGTCAGCTCCCAGAGGTACCCGGAAGTCCCGGGAGTTCCCGAAAAGTCTCCGTTGACCAGTTTGACCCAAGATTGGCCACGTTTGACCAAAATTATCCAAATTCGCCTGAAAGTTCTGAGATCATTCTAAATCATGTGAAAAGTACTAAAATGAGTTTAAAAAGAAAATCCGACGAAAACGTCAGCTCTTGGGAGCTCCCAGTGTTTCCCAGAACTTCTGGAGATCCCAAGTTTGACCGATTTGACCCAAAAGTTGACTTTAAAATTGGATCGCCATAACATTTTTCATAGATACTAGAGGTCAATAGCTTTACAACGGTATATCGCACATAAATTCTGAATTTAAAACAAATTTATTACAAATTTTCGAAGATGAAAAAGACGATCAAATCACCTTTTTAACGCGAATACCGCAAAACTTTTCAAAGTGACCTGACTCCGAAACATTTTATATATAAATTAGACTCCAATACCTTTACAATGGTATATCACAACCTCAATTTAGAGTTCATATGCATTTTTTGTAAATTTCTGACGAAATAGGGCCTTTTCACGAATACCGGAACCTCTGGGGGCCTAAACGTAATTTTTTGAGCATATGAGGAACAGTACCGTGGCGGCACTAGGCCACTACCGCGGCAGCACATGGCCAGTGCCACGACGGCACTCAAGCCTCGCAGAGTCCATTTTTGTAATTTATTTGGGGGTTCATTTTGATTAATTAGAAATCAAAACGACATAGTTTTGGTTCCCAGTTTATTTTGGACCAATGGGAGACCTTTTTTAAACTTTCTAAAACCCCATTTACCTATCCTCCTTTGCCTATAAAATACCATTTACTTCCATTTAGAGGATAGATATGGAAGCTTAGAGAGAGCTTAGGAAGAAACCCTAGAGAAGTATAGAGAGAGAAAGAGAAGAAGTAGTCTTCGTCTTCCATTTTTCCAATCAAAGTGAGTTTCAATCTTGCTTTCTTCCATTACCTCTCTTATACTCCACATTCAAATCCTCTCCAACCACCATTCTTGAGCATCCATAAGATAGGAAGCTACTTCCATGTCCAAACGTCACCATATATGAGTGAAACACCAAGCTACAAGTCCAATATCTCAATGATTATCGACTATTGATTGCTATTCGAATGCTTGTTTAATTTGATGTTTATCTCTCTCTTATCCTCATTTCTTTTTGACTTTTCTTTGATTATTTAGTTGTTCATCATCATCTAGATGACATGTTGTTTGAGGAGAGTGAATCCTTATGGACAGCAGCTCTTGACCTTAAAGACATGTTTGATGGATGATGATTCTACCTTAAATACATTCATGTGTATTCTTGAAGTCATATTCTCAAACAAAACTATGTTTGTGCAAGTAATATTGGGAGTTCTTTGATGATTCAAGGTTGGATGAGATTCTAAGTGGTCACATAGTCATCTCAAGTGTTTAATTTCATGCTTTGAACATCTATTTCAAAACCCCTAATCAAGAACTCAAACTCTATTCCAAAACCCAAATCCATTTTCTTCAAGAATGATCCAAAATAGTGAGCTGTTCAGATTCAAAGATTTGTTTTGAATTAAATTCTTGAGTTATGATGATGAAACCACTTAGAAAATCTTCCTTAGACATCATAGTTTGTCTCCAATTTTTCCCATTAATTATAGAGATGTGAAAGTATTATTTTCGGATTTGAGAAATTTATATTCATAATCTGCCTCTGTTCTCACAGAATGTTTACCTGACTTCTTGCACTTATTCTGGATGTTTTCGTCACTGCACATATATCTTTTCTATTTTTTTATGAAACTTGCGTGTCTTAGGAAACGTTTGGTATATAATGGGTCATCATAAACCATTTCTTTAATTTATGAAAAATCATACAAAATCAGTCAGCAGTGCAGCTTTTATTTCTGAGTCATGTGTACATTCTGATTTGTTTCTTTTAATCCGTGATAGCGATTGAGATTTGGTCTTTTTCTGTGCATTTTAGACACACTATGGAGGCTTTTTGATTTTTCTCACATTTTCCTAGGCATGTTTGACCTCCCATTATGATGTTATAAAGTAACGCATACAGTCTGTCCACTATTCACAATATGTCACTTTTTGACTTTCACACTTTGATGCAACACTCTCTTGTATCTAGATGAACCCATATCCCATGAACATGTTCTTTACCACTTTTAGCATGCTATATCATATCATGTATCATCTATCCTATCATGTATCATACTCCCATAGATTCTTGAGTTTGGTTTCCAAATAAAACCATGTTTTGCAAATACTTGGGAAGTTCTTGAAATGAGTTAGGAATTGATATTCCAAGTGATTAGAATATTCATCCAAGTTCTGGAAGTCTACTTTCAAAACCCCCCATCTTATACCCCTCATTTTGATTTCAAGAAATAAACCTTGTTTTTCTCAAAAACCTCAAAACAATGAGTCATTTAACTTCAAGGAATTATTTTGAGTTCAATACTCAATGTATGAATGTAAGACCACTTGGAAAGTTTCCTAACTCATTAGAGAACACCCATGAATTTTGGTTTGACTTGGAGATTCATAGAAAGACCCCATTTTGGTCCAAACATTCTCTCTAGATATTCTACATTTGCTGTCACAGTATCTAGGATGACTTTCAAGAAATATTTTTCAAAAGGAGTGGTCCTAACTTATTTTCCCCTTAAACTTCAATATATTAAGGAACTTTCTGTATAATGTGGGCCTCAAGATCATATTTTTTTTTCATTTTCTAAGATTTTCTAACATTTCAGTCGACAGTACGGACTCTGTTTCGGAATAACCTCTATTCTTTATATGATTTCTCTCAATCTGTGATAGTTATTAAAGATTGGCTTTTTGGGTTGTGTTCTAGACAAAATAAGAAAGATCTCTATAAAAACTCATGCATTGAAAACATTCCTAACCCCTCTTTTCAATTTCCAAAAGATCATGTTACTCTTCTATCCACTATTCACAGCAAGCATACTCTTACTTCCATCCTTTGATTTGATGCTTACATGTACCCCAAATTAGCTCATGTCTTAGGAAATAGTTCATACTACATTTGTACATATCCCATGATGATTTCATTCATTTATTCATACACATTCTAGACTTCTAAGTCATTCTAGAAATCCATGAACACAAAGCACACTATAACCTTTACACATTCTAGGATCATACATTGCATCCTTGCAAGATTTGGGGCTTCTGTGGCTCCTAATCTAAGAATATTATGAGGGATGAATTTGATCACATGTTTATGCTTTCCCTCTGTCAATTCTTCCTTTCTCATCCGTCCTGGGGATTGAGAGGTCTTTTTTTCTCAAGATTAACATGCATCATTCATATTTTGGTTTCTTTAATTATTTGTTTCAAGAACAATTCATGCCCCCTTTAGATTAGGAAAATTTGATTACTTGATATGTGATTAGACGATTTTTCCTAGGTTTGTTAGTGTGATCTTTCACTTTACATTGTGTAATATGTGGTTTAGATCTTATGAATGATATCATATCTTTTGATCTTCCATTTCAATATTATTGTGGGATGTAACATACTATCATAGTATTATTTGTCGAACCAAACATAGTATAAGATGATTATTTGGATGCTAATTGAGGCCCGTCGAAAGACGGGGCGAGTTGAGGGTGTTTTAGACGCGATAAAGGCTCCTTCCTCTCTCGTACCAAAACCCCGAGCCAAGTTCTTTGGTTATGATGGGCCGGTGCCCTTTATTCGTTTGGGTGAGTCAAAATTAGGTTTCTTGGTTCCTTAAAGACCAAGTGGGGACTCTGTATCTGTTTTCAACAGACCTTTTCTTTCTTTTTCAAATCAATTTCAAAACTAAAAGGAAAATCAATTCTGAAACCCCGGGAAACGGAACGGGGGTGAAAGACCGGGATTTCTGCGTGTCCACATTTACGTGTGCTTTTTTTTTTTATACCAAAACTCATCAATTAATATTTAGAATTGAAACAGAGAAGAAAAGCACATGTAACTATCCTAGGGTTTCACGAGCAAGTACACTATTGTGTGCGTGCACGTGCTGTACGCGTGCTGTGCACATGTTATGCACGTGCTCTGCTGTGCGGCGCACCTGTTACATGTGCTATTTTTCTTTAGATACTCATCATTTAATATTTAGAATTGAAAGAGGGAAGAAAATCACATGTAACTAGCCCAGGGTTTCAGAGCACGTACTATAGTGTGGGTGTGCGTGCTGTGCGCGCGCTGTGCACGTGCTATGCGCGTGCTCTGTTGTGCGGCGCACCTGTTATGTATGCTATTTTTCTTCAGATACTCATCAATTAATATTTAGAATTGAAAGAGTGAATAAAAGCATATGTAACTGGCCCAGGGTTTCATGAGCACGTACTATGGTGTGCGTGCACGTGCTGTGTGCGTGTTGTGCACGTGCTATGTGCATGCTCTGCTGTACGGCGCACCTGTTACGTGTGCTATTTTTCTTCAGATACTCATCAATTAATATTTAGAATTGGAAGAGGGAAGAAAAGCACATGTAACTAGCCTAGGGTTTTACGAGCACGTACGATAGTATGCGTGCATGTGCTGCACACGTGCTATCCACATGTGGTACGCGTGCAAATCTTTTCAAAAACAATTACACTTGCTGTTTTTCAAGAATTTATTTTATTAAAAGCTGTTTTTGCAAAATTTAATTTTGAAAAGCATTTGTCTAAAATTGTTTTTGAAATAAGTGTTTTCTAAAAATGGTTTTGACACGTATTTTGTCGTTTTATTCTATGATGTTTTTCGGGAGCCTATTAATTCACAGTGTTAATACCTTATGCGATATTTGATATCTTTTATGTATAATATGATTTATAAATTGTGTGGTATGGACATATGCATTTATGGCAAGCATATATATACAACTGCGTGGGATTGGCATAGGCTAACCTTGTTTTGCAGATTCCTAATCTCTCATGGCCAAAACATTTGCATTCGTGTTTGATTTTCTATTTCGGTTTAATTGTGGCATTGTAAAGGGCATTGTGGTAATTTCACAATGGTTTTCCTCTGCAAAATTTTCTTTTAATTCCTAGATCATTATGTAAGCCTCCTTCAGGAAGGCATAGGACTTTGTAAATGTAACTTTTGGAAATGCACAAGACTGAACCATGGAGATGGAGCTCGGAGAACCGAAGCCTTTCGAAGACGGATCAATGGAAGTAGAGCCATGAGAGAGAAGGGCTTGTTTATGCATGATTGTTTATGTGTTATTTCATAAATTACACATGCATGAGTTCAAAGTGATTTCTTTTAAAAATGATGATATGGATAAAATTGTTTTCCAAAATAATCAATTTTTTTCAAAAGAAAGTCATTTTAGCACATTGAACAAATATGAGATATTTGCGGTTAATGTAACAAAACATATTTTTTTGAAAATAAATTCCTAACTTAAACAATCTAGTGGGAGAGAGTCTTATGCTAACGCATAACCTCATGGTCTTCCATCAATGATTCATTGTAAGGAGAATTGAATATTAAGCATCGCAGATTTATCTGTGATCACTCCCCTCTAACAATATTCTATTCTCTGGTTACTAGATATGAACTTCCTAAAGGATAGATTCAATGAGACGTGTTAGAGAGTGACCTTCCCTCAGAGGCATTACTTGAGGCTGTTGTCATTGGATTCTAATTGATGGTGTACACTAGACTAATAATTTTAATAAGAGATTTCCCTTGAAATTTTATTGAAAATTATTAGAGACCAAGGAATTAGGAGTCATGAATTATTTTGTAAGAGTTGCATGGGAATAGTCATGATGGTTTAGCCAATTAAGTTGTGAGGTCTCGATCTCCCCTCGGAGGCTTGATTTCATAGATTTAATATTCTGATAATATATATGTTAAAAGTTTTAAAGGAATTTTTCTCATGGTTTACATATTTATCGCTTTAAATGATGATCCATACTTATACTATAATTGCATGTGTAAATTTTTAAATTTCACTATGTCACATTTTAGCCCACTTGTAACCATTCTTAATCAAAACAAGTTAACTTGAACAAACTCTGTGGATTGGAAAAGAAATCTAGACATTCTATTGACTGAGGAAGGATACAAATATATACTCACCACTCCTTGTCCGCCAACACCCGATCCTAATACCCAAACTGAAGAGAAAGATAAATATGAACACTAGAAGAAGGCTGATGAGATGGCCCGTTGTTATATATTGGCCTCTATGTCCAATGTATTGCAGCACCAACATCAGTCGATGACTTTGGCTAGTAACATGATCTTGAATCTTAAGGAGATGTTTGGGGAACAGGGTCGGCATGCAAGGCTTAACGCCATGCAACAACTCATGAACACTAAGATGTCAGAAGGAACTTCGGTAAGAGAGCACGTTCTAAAAATGATTGGTTATATGAACATACTGGAGGTCCTTGGAGCTAAGATCGATGGGGAAACCCAAGTGGACATGATCCTTAACTTATTGTCTACTTCATTTAATCAAATTGAATTACAACATGAACAAACTGGGGTATTCATTGAGTGAACTGGTTAGCTCTCTACAACCAATGAAGGGGATAGTCACTAGTGGTCATGATGACATGAACCTAGAGAAGGCTTCATACTCGAAGCCCAGGCCCAAAGGCAAGGGTGGCAAGAGGAAGAAGGGTCCTAAGGTTCAGGTTGGTGGGCCTAACCCAACAATTGGGAAGAAGGCAAGAAAGGGAAAGAAGAAGGCTGAGGGGAAGCCGAAAGGAAAGTGTTTCAACTACGGCATCCCAGGACATTGGAAGAGAAACTGTCCGGACAACTTGGCCACTAAAAACCAAGGTATGATTAAGTCACTTGTAATTGAAGTAAGTTATTTAACGGATACTTCGAATACATGGTGCATTGATTCTGGAGGAACTAACCACATCTGCAATATGTTGCAGGGGTTCAGACCAACCAGGCAGTGCAGTGATGGAGAAATCAAGCTCACCTGGGATCTAGTACAACCGTTTCAGCAGTTGTAATTGGATTAGTAGTCTTAGTTTTTCCTAGTAATAAAACATTAGTATGAATATGTACTTTACGTCCCTTCCATAAGACGTAATCTCATTTCAGTTTCTAGTTTAGTGAATAATGGTTATTCGTTTCTTTTTAGAACTGAAGTATCAATAAAAAGAAATGGTTCTTTTATTTATTATGGTACATTGTCTAATGGCTTATATTTGATTAATCCTTGTACTCAAAAATCATCTAAAGTGGAATTGAATAACTCAATGGTAACATTACCATCTAAAAGGAAAGTACCTTCTTCAAATCCTACAAAATTTTGGCACTTGAGGTTAGGTTATATTAATCTGAATAGAATAGATAGGCTAGTTAAAGACAGTGTACTAAACTCTTTAGTTGTAGAACCGTTGCCTATCTGTGAGCCCTGTTTAGAGGGTGAAATGACCAAAAGACCCTTTTTCTCAAAGGGCAATAGGGCCAAAGATTTATTAGAGTTAATACATAGTGATGTATGTGGACCAATAAACGCCAAAGCACGTGGAGGTATTAGTATTTCATTATGTTTACTAATGACTACTCAAGATATGGATATCTTTACCTACTGCACCATAAATCTAAAGCCTTTGAAAAGTTCAAAGAATTTAGAGCTGAGGTGGAGAAACAATTAGTAAAGAATATCAAGGCTATTCAATCTGATCAAGGTGGTGAGTATCTATCTGATGCATTTATTGATCACTTGAGAGAGAATGGGATTCTATCTCATTTGACTACACCTGGTACACCTCAACAGAATGGTGTAGCTGAAAGAAGGAACAAGACCCTTTTAGACATGACTAGGTCGATGATGAGCTATTTCAAATTGCCACTGTTCCTATGGGGTTTTGCTTTGGAAATACCCTTTTAGACATACTAAATCATGTTCTAAGAAAATCTGTCGCTAAGACGCCCCGAGATTTGTGGAGTGGGCGTAAGCCTTCTTTGCAACATTTTCGGATATGGGGATGTCCATCACATGTGCTAAAGGGACAGACGAGCAAGTTGGAAACAAGATCAGAAGTATGTTATTTTGTTGGATATCCGAAGGAAACAAAAGGTCGGTATTTTTATCATCCAAGAGAACAAAAGGTGTTCATAAGTACACACGTTGTTTTCTTAGAAGATGATTATATCATGAACTATAAACCCAAAGGAAGGATAGTTTTAGAGGAGGTAAAAGAGCAATCCTCAATTCACTAAACAGTCAACGAGAATGTAGAACCAGAAATAACCGCAACGACTTCTATTCCTGCACCGAAACCTCATTGTGAGGGAGGATTGTCAGGCAACCAGACAAATTCATGTTCTTAAGAGAAGCTTTTGAAGCTATTCCTGAAGAGTCTGAATATGATCCATCCACCTATGAGGAGGCCATTGCCGATGTAGATTCGGACCAATTGAAACTTGCAATGAAAGCTGAAATGGAATCCATGTATTCTAATCAGGTTTGGGAGTTTGTAGACTCTAATGCCAATATTAAACCAATTGGCTATAAGTGGGTCTACAAATGGAAGAGAGGACCAGATGGGAAGGTAGAGACCTTCAAGGCTAGGCTAGTGGCAAAGGGCTATACTCAATGAGAGGGTGTTAACTATGATGAGACCTTTTTGCCTATAGCCATGCTTAAATCCATCAGGACACTCTTATCCATAGCAGCATATCTCGATTATGAGATATGGAAGATGGACATTAAGACAACATTCTTGAATGGAAATCTTGACGAGGACATCTTTATGCAGCAACCAGTTGATTTCATAGCAAGCGGTCAAGAGAATATGGTATGCAAATTGTAAAAGTCCATTTATGGACTCAAGCAAGCATCTAGGAGTTGGAATATCTGATTTGATCAAGCGGTCAAATCTTTTAGATTTATCCAAAATATGGATGAGCCTTGTGTTTACAAGAAACATGAGGAGAATGTAGTGGCATTTCTAATTCTTTATGTTGATGATATCCTTCTCATTAGGAATGACATAGGAGTATTATCAACAGTTAAGGTTTGGCTGGCTAGTACCTTTGACATGAAAGATCTTAGTGAGACAAGTTATATCCTGGGGATAAAGCTATTACGGGATCGGAAGAATAAGATAATAGCATTATCTCAAGCTTCCTATATTGATAAGGTACTTTCCAAGTTCTCTATGGAGAATTCCAAGAAAGGCTTTCTCCCTTTCAGGTATGGTCTAACACTCTCACAAGATCAGTATCCTAAGACACAGAGTGAAAGAGATCACATGGCAGGAGTGCCTTATGCTTCGGCTGTGGGAAGCCTCATGTATGTGATGTTGTGTACAAGACCAGATATCTGTTTTACCGTAGGTATGGTTAGCAGATATCAGTCCAATCCTGGTCCAGATTACTGGACAGCTATGAAGCATATCCTCAACTACTTGAGAAGAACTCGGGATTATATGCTGGTTTATGGCAGAGAGGAGTTGGTTCCAGTAGGCTACACTGATTCTGACTTCCTGTCAGATAAGGATTCAAGAAGGTTGACATCCGGACATGTGTTTACTCTTGGAGGTGGTGCTGCTAGTTAGAGAAGCATTAAGCAGAAATGCATTGCAGATTCTACTACAGAGGCAGAGTACGTGGCAGCCTGTGAAGCAGCTAAAGAGGCTATTTGGCTCAAGAAGTTCCTTATGGAACTAGGAGTGGTCCCTGAAGCATGGTTACCTAATACACTTAATTGTGACAATAGCGGGGCTGTGGCATAGTCAAAGGAACCACATAACCATGGAAGAGGAAAGCATGTCGAGAGAAAATATCATCTAATTAGGGAGATAGTGCAGAGAGGTGACGTATTGGTGACCATGATTGCGACAGTAGATAATCTTGAGGATCCATCTACGAAAGCCTTGTCTATTAAGGTTTTCGATCATCATATGGACAGTCTTGGTATTAGATGTATTCTTAATTGGTTATGACTACAAGTGGGAGTTTGTTAGAGTTTGATGGGGTATGCCCTCAAACAAATTAGCTATGAACTATTTTGGACATCAGTTTTAGTATATGTTTATGGATATCAATGCTTACATTTCATTATGCATGTCTTTCATGAGATGAATGGTGGTTTGGCATCCTTGAACTTCATTGTATGTGATTCATTAGTGTGAAAGAGTTTTACACATGGAAGATATGAATCATATGGTCTTAGAAGTTCTAAACAGTTACAGTGGATGATAAGACTGGGTACCTTATCAGGTTTACATTGTAGCATGATTAACTTCTATTTGATAGAGTGATGAATCTCATTCACAAGAGTGTAAGACTTTAAAGTTGATATGCTAGTGTATGGGATACATTGACGGACCTTGAGATTGATCCATTGACACGAACTGTCAATAGTTAATGGACACTCAAACATGTATGAGATATATGTCCTTAATCCCGAGATAATAATGGACATAAGCTTTAGGCCTGGTTGTTTTGACTTACCAATCAGTGAGGTCTTTAAGATCAACACCTGGGTATCTTGAATGATCATGTCTAGAGTATTGGGAACATATATTATCAAGATGGAATCTACCCTCTATTACAGAGTAAGTATTCTCTTGACAATGTCACTGTGTTAGTCACTGAGTATTGCAATCTTGTAGTAAGTATGTTACTACATGTTTGGTGAACTATGAGAAGTGAATGGGGACTCAAGGATATAAGTCATAATTATCAACTGATAGACAGTACTATTTAGTCTCGGTGATAATTATGAATACTGAAGGTGGAGGGGCAATAATGTCATTTCATATAGATCTAGGTATTACTTTGTGATTTGCCTCTTCTGATTTGGAGTGCAGTTAAAGTCATGTGGTGAAATTGATACTAACTAATTAATATAGATTGTTTAGGTATTGAGATTAATCGAGTACAGTTTATATTAATTTAAGCCAATTAGGAAGAGTCTAGAGGTCCCACGTCTAACTTAATTGGAGTTTGAACCAAACTTGGGTTAATGGATAGGAGGGTGTATAAATATATGTTGTGGGAGAGAAATTTATAGACTATATTTTTACTAAACTGGCCGAACCTCTCTCTCACACACATAAATTTTTCTCTTCTTCTAATCCTAGAGATCATCACCAAGTCTTGAAGGTTCAAGTAATTCCAAGAGCGTAGACGTGAAGGTTTCTGGACTGCAAAGAGGGAGAAGCATTTGGATCTTGCCTGAAGTGTTCTTGTAAGGATCCAACTGATCATAAAAGGTATTAAATCTATTTTAGATAATCATACGCATCTTAGTTTTGAGCCGGATCTGTTTTGAAAAGAGTTTTCAATGATAATCGCCTCTGCAAACTCTAAATATTTAAAATCGGGACCAACAGTGAAACCGTTACAATACCAGTCATAAATGCTTCTCGTGATCCTCCACACTTTTAGAGTAGACCAGAATATCGTCAATGAACACAATTACAAATTCATCTAAGTATTCCTTGAATACCCGATTCATAAAATCCATAAAAGGTGCAGGCGCGTTGGTAGCCCTGATGGCATGACCATGAACTCATAATGTCTGTATCGAGTCCTAAATTTTGTCTTCTCCACATCTTCCTCTTTAACTTTCAGTTGATGGTAGCCCGATCTCAAGTTGATCTTGGAGAAAACTTGAGCTCCTTGAAGCTGATCGAACAAATCACCAATCATCGATAGTGGGTACTTATTCTTAATGGTCAACTTGTATAGCTCCCTATAATCAATACACATACGCATGGTTTTGTCTTTCTTCTTGTCAAATAAAGCCGGTGCTCCTCACGGAGAAAGACTAGGTCGAATAAATCACTTGTCGAGCAACTCTTGCAACTAGTTCTTCAACTCTTTCAGTTCCACAGGTGCCATTCTGTACGGTGTCTTTGATACCGGTTGTGATCCAGGTGCTACCTCAATAGTAAACTCAATCTCTTGATCGATGAACACATTTGGTAGATCCTTGGAAATACATCTGGAAACTCCTGTATGATCGAAATATCCTCAACTCGAGTCCCCGTGACACGCATATCAATTACAGTACATAGGAACCCTTGACAGCCCTTTTTCAATTACAGTAATGTTGCACGTGCTGAGTAAATAACAAACTCTACCTTGAGTACTTGAACCTGACCTAGGCCTTCATGAAAATGGTTTCTTGAAGAAGCCTTGCCCCTTCGCTTTATCTTCACCTTGTCGCTTTCCTTGTTGGCCCTGCTTGTATTTGTTAATATCTCATTCGGCTATGAGAGGTGCATTCTGGACTTGAGCCACGGTTCCAAATTCTTGAGTATCCACCCTACATTGGATGTTATCCCTCAACCCTTCTTCAAACTTTTGAGCTTTGTCTTCCTCAGTAATTGCAAATCAAAGCAATTCACTATACTTGGAGATGTATTCATTCACCGTCATATCTCCTTGTTGAAGATTCATGAACTCTCGATGCTTCTGTGCTTCCGCTCGTGGAAAATAAAATTTATAAAACTCTTCCACGAACTTGTCCCAAGTAGTCGGCCTACCTTGCTCAAGCAAATTCACCCACCAATTCTGGGCACTTTCTTTCAAAGTATCAGTGGAAAATGTAATCTTTTGTTCTTCGGTACATTCTATAGCGCGGAATATTCACTCCATATCTGATACCCAGTGAATAGCTGTCATCGGATCCGAACCCCCATCAAACGTAGTCGGTTTTCTCTTAGAGAACTTCTCAATCGTAATATGATCCACCCTTGGTTCAGGATTCGGATTCGCATGCCTTACATCTACCGGTGGCACTCGATCACCAACGACACCAATGAAATTAGTTACCAAGTCCACCAAACGATCCATTCTCACATCGAGTTCTCGATTTTGGTCCATTTTTCTCCAAATTTTTGCATGCTAGTCAAATATACATAAATACTATGCATGATATGCCACATATCATATGATATAAATGATTAAACAATCATAACATAGCATCAATAACCATATGCATACATGTGGTGCATCTATATGCTCAATATCTACACGTTACTCTCAAGTCGTCATCTCTTATCCCAAAGTTTCTAAGCCTATTGCTCTGATACCACTAAATGTCACACCCCGGGATCCACACATGTGAGCTTAGGACACATGGCACACCACCACGCTTTCAAACATCAAGTTAGGAATGAAAAGGAATGAAAACACGCTCAAATCAACCTTTGGGTTAAACAAAACAAGCCCAAGGGAAAAATGGTCTTTAATAAAGTATAGAAATTTTTTTACCAAAAGATAGATTTTTGAGTCCCAGTTCCAACGCAAAAAAGGCGCGCGAAACCGAATTTTTTAGTGAGAGTTATGCCCGTTTCCGTAATAGTTGACGTGCTGTCAAATTGTGAGCGGATCGATCTGCTCTAAATTCCGGATCGATCCATCTTGGGATTTTTCAAGCTGAATGCCCCCGAAAAAGGCCGGATCGATCCCTTCTATAACCCGAATCGATCCGAGTTCTGCATAAGTGGATTTTTGCTGTAAAAACTCTGCTAAACATGTCCAAACATCACCAACATCAAACCAAACCTTTTGGGGACTTCCAAACTCTAAACCATCTCAAAACATACCCAAGAGATTCTAACATGATTATAAACATTGAACAAGTTGTGCAATGCTATCTCTCTCACAAACTCTCTCCTGAATATTCCAATTCTCTCCCGAATACTCCCAATTCTCACACAATCAACCAAAAAGATGCTTCTTAAACCAAATTTTCATTCACACATGCTCCAAACTACATTAGAAAAATATGAAAGGTACCAACAACATCCTAAGCTTCGGTTATAATATTTACACGCATCTTGGAGCGATTAAACAAGAAACTAACATAATTCATCAAGTTTAGTATAAACTCAAGTTAACTATTACAACCTTAGATTTTACACCAAAACCACAAGTTTTGCCCACAACAACTATAAGCATGAAACTACAATATACACAAGCTTCCTCGACTCCATGAACCTTCAAGTTCATCTCCCCAGATTATTACCGTTGTGCTCATCGTCCTACAATGGTTATTCAATAACCACTACAATATATAAGCTATATGCTTAGTGAGAGATATCAATCAAGCACACGGATGACACATCAATCTTTATATTCAACTCAACAAATAAAAATGATCTCCGGATAAGCAAGTATTTTCTCCACCACTACCCGCAAGTCCGCGACTCCCTCAATAGTCCACGTCACAAGCCAATTACCCATGCCACACACGTGAAGTCTAATGTCGTTGTTGGCAACAAGTGTCGTCACCACCAAACAATCTCATGGTGGATTCATACGAGCTTTCCTTTGACCCAAATAGGCAACTATGCATGCTCACACAAACATAACACCTTGCTTTTCACATAATTATAGCTAAACATGGGTAATTAAGCTAAATAGGCATGTAATTTACACCCAAATGAACATAAACACAAATCTCATCCAAAAACAAGATTGAAACCACTCACCTCTTCACAATTCGTTCCTAGTTGCGAAATTAAAGCCCAAATCTACTCCAATTTTAAATCCTACATGAATTCGACCAACTACGGATTACCGCTTCGAATTGGGTCTCAAAAATTATGATAATTAAACTCAATAAAATCAATACCAAAACGTAGAACTCACCTCTACGAGTCTAAATCCGGTCTTGGAATCAAAATTGGAAGTCGAACGGCGTGTCAATCGGCGTCGTAGAGCTCCGACGATGCTCGTCTCTTTTCTCTCTCTCTAACCGACTGAAATTGATGAAGAAGAGATATGATCTCTTCTTTGATTTCCAGCACACATATAGTTTTTACCACTTTATTATGAAACCTACCCATTCTCTGGTTATTTTTATTTACACCTGTGACTAGTTTATGAACAACTATTTAGTCCTCCAAACTTAAGTGGGTATTTGTCTATGTCTCGCGTGGATCCCATAGGTGGTCCCACATAATTTTATGAAGTAACTAATTAGCCTACTAATTAAGTAGTGTGTTCAATTCGTCCTCACTAAGGTAACCCAAATGATCACGCAAATGGTCTCTAACAATAAACAATATATTCTAAACAACATATAAATATTTTACATATGCCTTAATAAACATTTAAGCACATAAGAGTGATTCCAAAACCTTGTCCCATCACAATGGAACTTTCTCAACATATGTCCCAATTTGGGACTGCCACATTGGCCAACATTGTGTTCCCAAATTGGACACCCAAAATAAACTAGTGAGTTAATACTCGCTTAAACATGTGTTAATAAACACCAATTAATTAGGGTAATGCATGCTAAACCATGATTAATGATTAACTGCGAGTTGGGGTGTTATAGTATATGTACTACCCAATAGCCAAAGTATTCTGAGATCAACTCGAATTTGTTTTCAATGGCACATTCACTACTAGATTGAGCATCTAGTTATGAAGTTCGGGAAAGTAAAGGAAACGTTCCAAGTACACGATGACTAAACATCTAAGGTCGATGTCAGGTATGATTTGTGATTTCATATTATTGGAAACATCTTTATTGGCGAACCACAGTTTCAGGCTGAGATTAGTTCTTTGCCTGATTCGTGGTTCCACAGAAAATAAATCATGATCCATAATGGAAATGTTAAAATTTTTGGTTTTTGACATTTCCTGACATGTTCAGCTAAATATGGAGTACCAAAGGTAAGGCAAACCGTATAGCTAGACTCTTGACCACAACTTCCATAAGTGGAAGTAAGCACAAAGCCTGTGGGCCTTAGTGCAATGGTAAGAGTACACTCGCCAAGAGGCAGGGTGGGGCTAGTAAGTTTGCGCCTAAGGCTAACAAGGTGGAAGAACGCAGTCGAGGGCGTTTTTTTTAATTCGGTGGTAATAGGATGGATGTTTTTGGGTGGTAGTATTACTAGGACATGGTTATCTAGGGATAACTACTTAAGATTTGTTTTAATAAATTCTAGTTTCCTCTGTCATTCATTTATTTTGAGACATGGCATGCTGGACTTGAACACATAAGATGTGATAGGATGACTTGATTAGCTCGAGAAACCCTTTTGGGCCCACTCGCTGAAGTTGACCTACCTATGTGTGAGTATTTCGTAGTTGGCAAAGCATGCCGAAAGCCTTTAGAGAGGCTATTAGCACTACTCAAGCATTAGAGCTAGTTCACTCAGATATCTATGGACCTATAGTTGTAAAGGCTGTAGACACCCCGATTTTGACCAAACGTCAAATCCAGGAATTGGTTACCTCTTAAGACCGATGATGACGATGACTGGTGAAATTTGAAGATTTTCCAGAGAATTCAACTTCTTTAAAGATGCTTCAAGTAAAGTTTTAAAATAAAAAAAAATTAAAGAAAAAAAAATGAAAAAAAGGAAAAAATGGGTATTCGGGAGAAACCTGAACGTTGAAGAACGTGTGAGGAAATCAGTCTGAGAATACCTTCAAAAATATATATATATATATAGTAATAATAATAAGATATATAAAATAAAAAAGAAGAGAGAGAGAGAAGAAAAGAAAGAGTTCTAAAATATATATATATATATGTAAGGAGAAAGTGAAAAAGAATTTTGAAAAAAAAGTCTTGAAAAGAAAAAGAAAAAAAAAAGAAGAAAAAAATAAAAGAAATAAAAGGATTATATGGGAATGTATACCATGCATATGGGTACATTTTAATAAAGTACATTGCAAATATAAGTACATAAGTATATACTTTACTAGATAAATTAGGTTTATATTAATATATACATATGTTGAAAATTAAAAAGAGGGCAAAATTCTGTTAGCCCCGGCACGCGGGAAAGTCGCACCGGCACTCATTGAGTGCCGCCCGGCACTCAGTGGGTGCCGTAGGCAGCCATCGAGTGCCGCGAACTGTAACTGACTGCTTTTCTCACATATTCTAGAAGAAAACTTTGCACATGGGTTTCCACCTGAATTTACCCATTTAACCTTGCCATGTTGGTCTATCTAAATAGACCTTCATCTACTTTATTGAGACTTTTTACTTGATCTTTGAACTTTTCACTTAATCTTAGAGAGATATACAAGAGTGATAATATACATTAGAGAGAGAATTGAGAGAGGAAGAAGAAAGTTTTCTTGAAGAAATTGAAGAATTGAAGAAGAACTTGAAGATTTTTGGAAGAGCTTCCCAAGTTCCCAAGAAATAGAAGAAATTCTTGAGGTCATAGAGGTAACCTCTCATTTTTTGGTAGAATTAGGTAAATTTAATCACAAGTTCATAGTTCTAGGAACTTTACACATTTTCAAAACCTCTCTTCCTACCCCATTTCATCACACACCACTTAGAGCTTGTGATTTAATCTCATAACATTTCATTAATTTGGGTCTAAATAGAACTTTAGATTCAAGAATAAAAGAGTTTTGACTTAAAATTTTCAAAGAATCTTTGATTTCATTTCTTTTGATTATATTCTTCTCATAGGATCTATGAGATTTTCAATATCTCATTAGATCTCTTTGAGTTTGATCCTCTAGTTCCTTATGATCTTATTGATTTATATGGGGATTAAGATTGGTCAAGGTCATATTTACACATAGTTGTTTGGGTTCAAGTCTTAGATCATGACTTGGATCTCCTTACTAAGAATCATATGGAATCTATACTATATTCCATAAAGATTTGAGTAGATTTGAGTCTCACTTAGTCTCCAAGGACCATTAATTTGAGAGGAGAATAGCATATCATAATCCTATATTCCTCAAGGATCATGTGTTTGAGAGAGGAATTAGATGTAGATTTTCATAGTTTACATTCAAAATTCATAAGATTAAGTAAGACCTTAGGATTATCTTGTTATGAGATCTATGGTGAAAATCCATTAAGGCTAAATCTATGAATCTTTTCATGTTTCATTATCTATTCCAAAAATCATGGTCATACTTGATCCTAATTCTCTCTAGAATCAATGATCAAGTTTGATTCGAAATATGAATATCAATTTAACAAAGGTGAAGTGAATCCATAAACCAATCGTGATCAAAGATTTTTTATAGAGTCATAATTCATTGGAAATGGATGAGACCAATTGGAGGATGTTCATAACTCATTTAAGCATCTCTGTAATTTTTTGTTTTGATGAAATTCCATGTCTAAGATGGTTTGGTCTTATGATTCAAAACAATCAACTCTCTGTCCAAAATTTTAGAACAGTAAGTCCGTTTTAAAATTAATAAATAAGAACCTTAATAGAATTTCCAGGTTCTCTAATAATAGTTTCTAAGTACCTTAGTGTGTTAGTAAGATATCCTAAAAAGACCTAAGTGTTTGTCATTTTTTTACCATTTTTAGAAAATCGTACAAGATTTTTGGACAAAGAGTTGCAGATTCCTGAGTGATGTCTAGTGTTTTCCATATTCCCAGAGATCTAACCGTTCAAACCTTGATTTTCTTTTTGGGTTAGAAACTAGACTCCCAGAGGCATGTCATATCCAAAAATAATTAAGATCCAACGATTGGAAGTATGGTTTTTCTACCTTTTAAAATCTGGTCTGCTCTTTGTAATTTAGGAAAAACAGTCACTGTTTTTGTGTAGTCTCATTGATTTTAACTTAAATGGTTTCCTAATGTCTTGGGACCCAAATCATGTTTTGAATAATGATAATTTAGCTTAAATCCAGAGGCTAAGTGATCACTACAAGGAAAAATGCTTTTTATGTCACTTTAAAACTTGTATTTATGTCACTTTTATTTTGAGTGACATAATTGTTTCTTGTAGGGTCTTTTTATGTCACTTTCTAAGTATTTATGTCGGTTTTTAAAAAAGTGACATAAAAACTTGATTATTTATGTCATTTGTTTAAAAAAGTGACATAAATAATAACGTATTTATGTCACTTTTTAAAAAAGTGACATAAATAATAATGTTTTTATGTCACTTTTTAAAAAGTGACATAAATAAAAACACGGTGGCAATTTTGTAAATAAAACATTTTTTTATGTCAGTTTTTGTAAAAAGTGACTAAAATAATACACATTACTTATAAACGTCCTAACTTTTTATGTCACTTTTTTTTTTTGAAATTGACAAACATTTTTAAAAAAAAGTGACATAAAAGAATATTGCGCGCGCGGGAAAGGGCTGGGGGAATAACCCTCTCTTCACTCTCTTCATTCCCTTCATTCCCAAACCCAAACCCTTTCTACTCTCTCCGTCGCAACCACCACGTCGCCGCCGCCGTTTCCTTTTCTCAGCGCCACTGCGTCCTCTCCACCGAAGGGTCTCTCTATCTACCCTCTCTCACATCAGTTGACGTCGCCATCACCATCTCTTCCGTGTGTCGCTGTTGCTGTTTGCCGCCGCCGTTGCTCTTTGAGGTACGCTCCCCCCATCTCTCCCTCTCTCCTTCTCTCTCTCTCTCTGTTGTGTGTTCATGCGTGTGTGTCTGTGTGTGTGTGTGTGTGTGTTTTTGTATCGTGTATTCATGTGTGTTACAATCTAGGGTTGTAGAATTGATTTTAGGGATTTTATTTCAATTTGATTTTAGGGTTTTTTTAATCCCATTATCAACCAGGAATGGAATCTATGGAATCTATTAGGGATTTTAGTTTCAGAAATGGACAAGATGGACCTGGAAGTATGGAAATGAGTCTATTAGTGTCTCTGTCACTCATTCTATATAGGGTCTACTCTATACAGCGATAATTTTGTGATTTCCTTCTGCTTTTGCTGTTAAACAGGTAAAAGAAGGATCTAGATATTGCCTTTGTGGCGACATGTAGTCTCCACCATCTTCTACGTGCTTCTTTATTGTCAGAAAGTGGCCCTCCCTTGCTGAAATTCAAGGTAACGCTGTAACGCACCGTTCAATCTGTCATTTGCTACATTATCTATAGTTGCATTTATTATTTGTTGAAAAGTTCTACTTTCACCACTATTTGCTGCTTGGGCTTGGTAATTCATTGTAGTAAATTACGCAATATTCCCTAAGCATACTCGGAAGAAACTTCCTTCTGCATTTATTGTTCATTAAATAGTAAGTTACCCTTTACGTTTTGTCTTAATAGTTAACTTCTTTGGGTTAGCAAGTGTAGCCGTGTGATTACAGGGGACTCAAAAAAGGGCAAAGTGATAAACCTATGCTGTTGAAATAGCAATTTATAGTATTTTGCATTTTCTTTCGTACTAGTCCTAAACCCGTGCAATGCACGAAGTTTCTTACAGCGAAAAAAATTTAGAACAGGTTCAAAGTCATTGCACAACCAAATAGGAAAAAGAAAAGTACCAAAAAAACAATAGTTGTTCAATTCTAAAAGCCAAAGTAGATGAAAAGGAGAGAAGATATAATGTACTGTTAATTGTTGATTCATACACTTCGAAAAGAAGATGAAAATGAGTGGAATGTAAAAGGTACAATTGATTATGTTATTTACGCATTTGAATAATAATGTTTTAACTTTTTAATAATACCTTTGGTTTTAGGGAACAAAATTATTTATTTTTATAGGAACTTCACATTCCTTGGAATTACACTGTCTAAAGATTTTGCTTTTGTTTCAATGAGATCACTTGCTTTGGGCATTTCCTTCTTGCCTCTTTAAATTTCTCTAAATGAATATTTTGAAATAAGAGATTGAAGTTCATCTTATTAGTGATAATCAAGCACTCCACACCACTTCGTGTGCTTTTGCACGTCGAAGAATATATGTGGTAATCTACTTGTTACAACTATAATTTTTTCATCACCAAATTTTGCTAATTCATTCCCTTTTGTGTGTATTTATAGTTATTATAAAAGTTGATTACTGGGTGCAATAGATTATTTCTTGTGATAGCTGTCCTATGCTGTATGTTGTAGGACCTCACAGTTGTTCTATCAACACTTCTTCCTGTGGTTTGCATCAATAACGACAGCAAAGAGCGTGCAGCTTTCTAGGTGGGACTGAAGGTACCATGATATGATAGATGTCAACAATCTATTACTATGAAAAGTGAAAACTTTGTGTTTTGTTTGCATATAACGAAGTTGACCATGTGCTCGTTGTTGAATTGAATACATTTTTCTAGCCTTCGGTTCTATCTTTTTGTTGTTGATTTCTCTAGAACATTGATATGGAGTCTCTTTTTCCATTTTTTCCACTTCTTGTAGCCTATAGTTTCGTTATATTCTCTCTCTCTTTCTCTCTCTCTCTCTCTCTCTCTCTCTCTCTCTCTCTCTCGTGCTGTTATACATCCTCTTATTTATCAGCCAAATACCAAAGTATATGATAAGGGCCTTAAAAATGAAAAATTGAAATGATGTGGTAGATTTCTTCTCTCTCTCTCTCTCTCTCTATATATATATATATATCTCTGAGTTTTAACCAAAATTTGTTAGACATTCTGTTTCCTTCCCTTCGATCTGTGGAGTTAATACCCTATTTTTTTCCTCCCCTTTTTGCGTAGTGGATTTTGTTTCTTTGCTTCCATCAATAAAATTATATATTCTTATTTTTGTTGGTTAAAAAATACGTGTTTGTGGCAGGCCTGTAATGAAGTACCAAATCCTCTCTCCCTCTCTCTCTCTCTCTCTCTCTCTCTCTCTTATACATATCAAACAGCCTTTCCACCCATCGAGAGACCTCTCCTCTCTATCTTAGACTCTTAAGTCTATATATATACACATACATGTAGGTGTAAAGACGCATATATATATATATCTGATGTTGTCAATATCAAGATATAAAAGTATACTTTACTTTTCTAAAGATTTGCAGTGTGGAAGTAAAGGTCGAACCCTCAGAGATTGATTAGCTACCGTGATTTAATTTTAAAACCTAAATCTAATTAATTATAAAAACGGATTTTGATTTGAATTTAATTAAACTAATAACATAAAAATAAATCTAAACTATGAAAGCAATTTAAATAGTTGTTTTAATTAATGTTTAAGGGAACCTAGGATTGCAAATCCGCCACTAGCTTCATAATAGGAATATTTATGAATTACTTTAGCTTATTACATTGGATGAATATGGGAAATTGTAGCTACAAGCCCAATTCCTCCTACAAGAAGATAATCATGGTTCAAGCACCAACATAATCCATCTTCGGTTAGCACAAATTATCCCACACTAAACTAGGGTTGTGATCTAATCCATCTAACCTAGGCATGGACTATTCGGATACTTGATAGCACGAATCAATAAAGCACCATCACATGTAAACAATCTAAACAAGCACAGCAAGAATAGATCATTGAGCACATCACAATCAAAATAGATCTAAGACAAGAATAAACTTTGAAAGCAATGATTTAATCAATAGAAGTACGATTTATTTATAAAAATCCTCTAAACATGTGACTGTCATCCATACATAATAAATCTAAAATAAAAACATAAATAAAATCCTATTACTCATCTAGGGCTTCATTGAAACCCTAGATCTATGATCTAGCCGTCCATGGAAGTGGTAGATGGCAAGAGGTTGATGGAGGAGGCCATGGAAACCCTTGGTCTTCTTCTTCTTCTCCTTGCTTCCCTCCCTTCAATGGCTAGAAGTATGTATGTATATTGTGTATCTAATAATGTGTAATGATGTGTAACCTCTAATTTGAAGTAAAATAAGGTATATATAGATTACAACAAGTTTTTGGAAGCTTTCCCAACTCGAAACGGACTGAAACTGATGTAATTTACAATCTGGACGCAGTTAGGACATCTCGTTCGCACAGGAGTCTTCAGTATACTGAAATACGCAACTTTGCTTTTTACACATATCGCGCGAGCGGGTCGCGCGAGCGCGACATTTGGACCTTCGCGCGCGCGGATCGCGCGAGCGATTATGGGAATCTCGCGTGAGCGATTCTCGGATTTCGCGGGCGCGGGTCGCGCGCGCGACTTGGCTTTTTCAGCTTCTTTCTTTGTGCTTTTTCACCCTGTTTAGCCTGGTTTAGTTGATTTCTTCCAAAACCTGTCAGAAATTAGAAAACGAAGTAAAAATATACAAAAACAGGATAAAAAGGTACTAACAAATGCTCGTTAAGGCGTATAAATAGGATTTGTTCTCTCCCGATCACACCCCCAAACCTACATTTTGCTAGTCCTCGAGCAAAACTAAAATAAAAACTACTAATAATAAAGTACTACTCCATTTTCGTATGGATCACGATTGCATTTAGCATATGCAACAAGCCTTTTAAACCCCTAGGTGTCCCTAGTCGGACGAGTGAAGTCTCGTGAGGGTTCTCATCAACAAGTTACCCACAACCATCTTTATTAACTTAAAATTTAAAAAGTTTTATTCAAATAAAAAAAACAAAACAATCAATACTTCTTATTGTAGAACAATGATTCGAAATAGAATAATGAACAAGAAGAAACATACTGAAACATCCACTTAAATCATGAAAAACAATCCCAAGTACATGAATCGTATAAATCAATAGAGTTTCTCATAAAATTGCACGTGTGTGATATGGTAGTCAAATGAACACGCGCATGTCATAAACTTGGAATATAACTCGGATAACCATCTAACTATGTCTCGACTACGAATCTCACAATGAATTACACTCTAAAATGAAACACTCAGAAACAGGTGTAATTTCTCTAAAATATGTGAGTAATGGAAATATATTTTCAAAACTATAAATGCTCACATATGACTCGAAAAAGACGCATGACACGACAAAACAGTAGTCTCATGGATAAGATGCCATTAATCAAGAAAAATTAACTATTACCATGTTTTAATCCCCCTCCCATCATTTACATATCCAAACCATGTTTCCTAGGATCAATTAGAACTTTTCAAAGGTTGTAATGTGGCTCAGACAATGGAAAAGGATAGAAAGGATTCATTAGGTAGTTTTAGAATGGCTTTGTAAGGCATGTTCAATTTCTTTCATTCTTCTCTTCCACCAACTTTCATCTTTTCTTTCTCTTCATTCCTTTTCATTTTTTTTTTATTTTTTTTCATTTTTTTTTATCAACCTTCTTCTTCTTTATTTTTTTCAATCTTTTCCTTTCCTTTCTTGCTTCTCAAATGATTATTCATCGAATACCAAGTAACTACCCCAATAACATCATATTTTCTTCTTCTCAATCAACACATCGCCTTAATACTACTAAAAGTTGATCACTCTTCCAGTGGTATACTCCAAGTTGATCAGGTTGGAGCTTTTAAAGAGGATAATGGTAATCAAAGAAAAAGAGGCATTATAACGGCTCAAAGGGCGAACTAAGGAAATTTTTTTTCATTAATCGGTCAGTAATAAACAAAGAAGGCCTAAAATCATGTCCTATGGTCATATGGTTCTTCAATATTTACGACGGAAGATTATTTAGCATGGTAACAAATATTTTAACTTGACTATCAACCAAAACAAGAATAATGAGACTATAACAACAAATAAATGCGCTATTTCAAATGAAATTCGACAAACACAATGTATTTATAACCCTCTAAAAAGAAAAGATAGGCTCAAAAGCTCACTGGGTTTAGTCTCCACCATGTGTCATCTAGAAATCCGAATCATATTATAGTTCACATCAAACATGTATTCAAATGACTACGTGCAGTGCATAATTTTGTGTGCAAATCTATGATATAAAACTACGATTCAAACAATACATAACCTAAAACGTTTCATCATAATTTCAACAAATGTTTAATCACATCTTCCCTTGTTTATCATTCTATAACAATCCAAATTTTCTAACAAAGAGTATCAAATTGATATTTAGATTGCAAAAACATAGGTAAAATCGTTTATTTAAACACACGTATTGAAAAATTTTAAAATTTTGCTTAAAATAACTAACAAAAGAATATGATAAAAATAGCTAAAAGAAAGATAAATAGATTAACCTAAACTAAAAGAACTATACTAGATAACAAAATGATGAAAACAAAACAAAAGTAAAATAAAACATAATTAGAACTACGAAACCAACAAAGGACTCGATCTAAAAGTACCTAAGAAACAAAAACAGAAAAGTTAAAACTACTAGAACAGGTGTGGGGGAATGGTATAGAAAACAAAAGAAGAAAATGCAAAAAAGGGGGAATCGCGCGAGCGGCCGTCGCGCGCGCGAATCCCAATTTTTTTTTTATTTTTTTTTAATTTTTCGCGCGAGCGAGGTGCCTCGCGCCCGCGATTCCAGGCGCGAGGAGAACCTGAGGGCTCATACAAAGAAAACAAAAGAAAAAACACTAAGGCACAATCTCGCGCCAGCGGGCCGCGCGAGCGACGTCTCGCGCGAGCGGGCCGCGCGCACGAGAATGGTGTTTTCTCTTGGCTCACTTATTTTATGTATATAAATTAAAAATAATTGTACTCCAACCCCCAAACCTGTCCAGAACCTCAAAAACAGACTGAAATCACCCAAAAACAAAGAAAAACGAACGAAATAAAGCTTGGGTTGCCTTCCAAGAAGCGCTAACTTTTACGTCTTTAGCTAGACCGTCCTAGATCACGATTCAAGGAGGTCGTAAATCAGAGTTTATACCTTTTAGGGCGTTAGGGAGATTCTGGTGAAACGTCGAAACAAGGTTATTATGTGGTAATTTATTTGACAATTCACCATTATCGTCAAATCGATTTTTCACCTTTCGGGTAAATTCATTGTTAGGGGCCGAAGGATTAGGATTCATCCACTCGTCATCCTCTATATTATTCCCCTCTCTCCTATTTATTACTTTGTAAGGCTCAATATTCCCTCTTACCTCACCTTCTGCCTCACATAGGTAATCGTCGTCTTTAGGAGGTTGATCCATAGCATTAAAAACGTTTAATTTTAAGTTCATGTTCCCAAATGACACTTTCATTACCCCCGTCCGACAGTTAACACGTGCGTTAGCGGTTGCTAAGAATGGACGGCCTAAGATGACAGGAGTATGTTTCCTAACATCTAGCACGGGTTCAGTGTCAAGGACCATGAAGTCGACAGGATAATAGCATTTATCAACTTTAACCAAGACGTCCTCGACGATTCCTCTAGGTATTTTAATAGAACGATCCGCTAATTGTATTGTAGCGGCCGTAGGTTTCAGTTCACCTAAACCTAATTGTTTATAGACGTGATAAGGTAGGAGATTAACACTAGCTCCTAAGTCAAGGAGAGCCCTATGAATAATAGTGTCACCTATGACACATGAAATCGTAGGCGTACCAGGATCCTTATACTTCGGAGGAGCGTGTTGAAATATAGAGCTTACTTTTTTCGTTAGGAAGACCTTTTTAGGAGTATGACTCCGTATTTTACGTTTTTGCGTACAAAGGTCTTTTAAACATTTAGCATACGCGGGAATTTGTTTTATAGCATCGAGGAAAGGAATATTTATTTTGACTTGTTTAAATACCTCGAGTATATCTTCCATTTTTGACCCTTTCTTGGGCAAATGTGACGGTCCCTCAACGTTTGGTGGATATGGCATTCTCGGAATATAGTTCGTTGAGACCGGTTCTTTATCTTTTTTATTTGTATCCACATCCTCGCCCATCTTATTCGAGTTAGTATTCCTATCTTTCACATTCTCATTCGGAATTTCTATTACCTCTTCTTCTCGTGTAGTCAACCTAGTCGAGACGGCGTTTACTTGTTCACTCAACCCCTTAACCTCATATTGTCCCTTAGGATTTTGAATTATTTGACTAGGCAACGTCCCCTCGTTTCTACGACTCACTACAGTAGCTAGTTGTCCCACTTGGGATTCGAGCTTCGCAATGGATTGTGTGTGAGAGTGCACTATTTGTGCTTGTGCTTGGACTTGCGTTTCAATAGTCTTAAGGGACGCCAACACCTTTTCCTCAAAAGCATTACCTCTTGAAGGATTCGAATTAGGAGGCGGTTGTTGGTATTGACCTTGTTGAGGTCTATAGGCGTTAGGGAAATTAGTCGCCTCATTAGGATTATTATTATTATTTTTCCACGAGAAGTTGGGATGGTTTCTCCAAGGCGCATCCGGATTATTAGTAGTCAAATTATAGTTATTTCGTGGGTATTGTTGAATAGAATTAATGTGTTGCTCCACGAATTCCGGAAATTGACTCGCCGATGGACATGAAAGTATCGAATGTGACGGATCGGAACATAATGCACAGATTTCATGAGCGGGTGAGGTTGTCATTTGATTCATTGTCATAAGTCGGTCAAGTTTTTTAGATAATTCTTGAAATTCAATTGAATGACTCGACTCAAACTTCACCTCTCTCTTAAGTTGAGGAAGATATCCTTCCGAACGTACCGACACAGCCTGATGCATCGAGTTCTCGCTTAACGTTTCAAATATTTTCCAGGCCTCATCGGCGCTTTTGTGTAGGAAAGTTCCCGCACAAACGGCATCGACGGTATTACGGACAGAGGGAATAAGTCCCTCGTAGAAGACCTGGACCAACTGCCACTTAGGTACCTGATGATGTGGACACGAACGTAATAATTCTTTAAATTTTTCCCACGTGTCGTAAAGTGATTCCCCATCTTGCATAACAAAATTTGTTATGGATTTCCTTATTTGATTCGTACGCATAATAGGAAAAAACTTCTGTAAGAATGCGGTGTGTAAGGCTTCCCATGTCTTAATTGTGTTTGGCTCCAAAGATTGGAGCCAATACTTAGCTTTATCTTTTAACGAGAATGGAAAGAGTCGCAATTTTAATTCATCATCAGTAAGATTTTGAATTTTCAAAGTAGAACATATATCCTGAAAATCTCCTAAGTGTTTGTATGGATCTTCATTTAGACGGCCATGGAAGGATGGAAGTAGCGAGATGGTAGACGACTTTATCTCAAAGTGAGATGTCGTCGCCTCCGGTAATTCGATACCTGCTTGAGGCGTGTAAGTCGTAGGAATAAAATAATCTTTAAGCGGAGGAGGTGGAGGTATATTAGGATTATTTAAATTATTTCCGTTATTTTCATCAGCCATTTTAATCGGTTCAATTTGAAAAGTTCGAGTTTTCCTTAACCGTTTAAGGGTACTCTGAATTTCTGCCTCAAACAACGACGACGGAATCGGAGTTGATTCGTCGTCTTGCAACCTAGCTCTAGAAGCTTGGGTTGTGGACTTACTAGTTCTTAAGGTACGTTCAAGTTCAAGATCGAAAGATTTTAAATCTGGGTTATTTGAACGTGTACCCAACATAAACTAAAATAAAGAAAAAGAAAGTAAAAACAAAGACTGACTAAACAAAAGAAAAACAAACAAATAGCAATCACACAACTCAGATAACAAGCACTCAACTACTGTGATGCATGCAAATTATCCTGTAATGCAATGACCGCGTCAAGCCCAGCGCCCCGGGTTTCCTAGCTAATGCAGTGCAATTAACCCTAAACTAATGCAAATAGTGCGTCTCAGCGCCCTGACTTACAGTGGTTTAGAGCGAAGTTTACAAGAAGCAATTTATTTAATTTTTATTTTTGTTTTTTTTTATTTGCGTAAGCTCCTTTGATGTAATTAGCTGCTCCACTCGGAAACGTTGGAATTTGACGACTGGAAAACCAAAAAAAAATAAAAGAAAAGTTAGTAACTAAAAATCAAAAAACGAAAAAATAAGAACAATAAAAACTAATCTAATATTTACAAATTAACTAAACCAAGATTATAAAACTAAAGGTAGTAATGCAATCCCCGGCAACGGCGCCAAAAATTGATGTTGTCAATATCAAGATATAAAAGTATACTTTACTTTTCTAAAGATTTGCAGTGTGGAAGTAAAGGTCGAACCCTCAGAGATTGATTAACTACCGTGATTTAATTTTAAAACCTAAATCTAATTAATTATAAAAACGGATTTTGATTTGAATTTAATTAAACTAATAACATAAAAATAAATCTAAACTATGAAAGCAATTTAAATAGTTGTTTTAATTAATGTTTAAGGGAACCTAGGATTGCAAATCCGCCACTAGCTTCATAATAGGAATATTTATGAATTACTTTAGCTTATTACATTGGATGAATATGGGAAATTGTAGCTACAAGCCCAATTCCTCCTACAAGAAGATAATCATGGTTCAAGCACCAACATAATCCATCTTCGGTTAGCACGAATTATCCCACACTAAACTAGGGTTGTGATCTAATCCATCTAACCTAGGCATGGACTATTCGGATACTTGATAGCACGAATCAATAAAGCACCATCACATGTAAACAATCTAAACAAGCACAGCAAGAATAGATCATTGAGCACATCACAATCAAAATAGATCTAAGACAAGAATAAACTTTGAAAGCAATGATTTAATCAATAGAAGTACGATTTATTTATAAAAATCCTCTAAACATGTGACTGTCATCCATACATAATAAATCTAAAATAAAAACATAAATAAAATCCTATTACTCATCTAGGGCTTCATTGAAACCCTAGATCTATGATCTAGCCGTCCATGGAAGTGGTAGATGGCAAGAGGTTGATGGAGGAGGCCATGGAAACCCTTGGTCTTCTTCTTCTTCTCCTTGCTTCCCTCCCTTCAATGGCTGGAAGTATGTATGTATATTGTGTATCTAATAATGTGTAATGATGTGTAACCTCTAATTTGAAGTAAAATAAGGTATATATAGATTACAACAAGTTTTTGGAAGCTTTCCCAACTCGAAACGGACTGAAACTGATGTAATTTACAATCTGGACGCAGTTAGGACATCTCGTTCGCACAGGAGTCTTCAGTATACTGAAATACGCAACTTTTCTTTTTACACATATCATGCGAGCGGGTCGCGCGAGCGCGACATTTGGACCTTCGCGCGCGCGGATCGCGCGAGCGATTATGGGAATCTCGCGCGAGCGGATCGCGCGAGCGATTCTCAGATTTCGCGGGCGCGTGTCGCGCGCGTGACTTGGCTTTTTCAGCTTCTTTCTTTGTGCTTTTTCACCCTGTTTAGCCTGGTTTAGTTGATTTCTTCCAAAACCTGTCAGAAATTAGAAAACGAAGTAAAAATATACAAAAACAGGATAAAAAGGTACTAACAAATGCTCGTTAAGGCGTATAAATAGGATTTGTTCTCTCCCGATCAATATCCACCCCCTTTAACTTCTCTATTTCCTATTTTAAGTGCATATTAGAGATACAACAAACATAGTATATAACTAGTTAAAGGAACTCTGGAAGAGTAACAAATTAAACAGTTTTAGAGAGAGAGAGAGAGAAAGAGAGAGAGTAGAGAGAGATGGCATCAGAGAAAGTGGTGGAGACTGTGCTAGCAGGGAGCAATGTGGAGATGGAGAGTGAAGGGAAGCCTAAGGATATCATGAAATCAAGAATTTCAAACTTCTTCTGGCATGGTGGCTCTGTTTATGATGCTTGGTTTAGATGTGCCTCAAATCAGGTACTCATCACTTTCCTGCCTCTTTAATTTCTTTCACATTATATATATATGCTCCGTTTGGTAATAATATAGCTTTTGGAGCCGCAAAGTGACTGTACATGGACTCTAAAAATTAGAATGAAACTGTTTGGCAACTAGCTTCTTGTGCGTTTCAATCGCACGCAGAAGTTTGCAGCTGGCTAATTAAAATGTACTACTATGTGCAACTTCTGCATGAACATCATTTTTTTTTAGATTGAGTCGCATAAAAAAATATTTTTTTTTGCCTATGAATGAATAATTTAAGTAGTTTGTTCTAATTAATTTGTGGTTATTTTGGGTTTCAGCTAGCCCAAGTTCTTCTAACTTTGCCATACTCATTCTCACAATTGGGAATGATATCTGGAATTCTATTCCAGCTATTTTATGGCTTGATGGGTAGTTGGACAGCCTATCTCATTAGTATACTCTATGTAGAGTACAGAACCAAAAAAGAAAGAGAAAAAGCTTATTTCAGGAACCATGTCATTCAGGCTAATTAATCAATCTCCCGAAATTGCATTATATTAATTGTCATATATAAAACATTTGATTCTGTCTCACATGGGGTTTGTGTCTTCTTTTTTTTTTTGCATCAAGTGGTTTGAAGTTCTTGATGGGCTCCTTGGAAAACACAGGAGGAACTTGGGTTTGGCATTTAATTGTACCTTTCTACTTTTTGGATCTGTGATTCAACTCATAGCTTGTGCAAGGTATGTCCTACCAATCTTTGTAGGTAAATAACACGGTTCGTCAAAATTTTGTTACATATTCTAATTAATATTTTAAAAAATAGGCTTAGTGTGCAAACATTATACTGACTTTCAAGAGAGATCATTGTATTTTATTTTATTTTTGAACTAATGGAGCTATTCATACTAGCCGCGTGAGTTGGCCAGAGCCCCTAGCTTCCCTGAGGGAGCTCAGGGTCAAATCCCTCGGGGCCGAACTAAGATAGTTGGAGAGAGAGGAACTTCAAGGTGGACATAAAAAAAGTTTCAACTTGGTGTGATCGAGTTCGGATCCTACCTGACTTAATTGGTGCATGTGATGTGGGGTCAGTGCATGCATCTGGAGTTTGCCCCTATTCTACTCTGGTAACATAGCAATAGGTAAACCGTCTGAAGTATTACTGGTGGGGATCCTGAAGCTGCGAAGGACAGATTGGGGGATTTGTCCTCGATTCAGGATTAAAAAAATATTATGTCAAATCTCAAGGAGGTGATTATTAATGAGAGTAAATTAAGAAGAGTAGTGAATATACATGGATAAATTATTCCATGTTACTGTCAGACTGTGTTAGAACACGGCCACTGCGAAAATTTCATTTCTTTAGAACTCACACAAGACCCACATACAGAATCCTTAAATCACAATGAAAATTACACGAGAGTGACGGTCATAAGAAATACCATATCTGAAAATGGAAATTTTTTTAGTATTGCAGCAACATATATTACAAAAATGACAATCTGGACAAGAGAACATGGACATACATATTCGGAGCTTGTTGTGCCACAACAGTCTTCATTCCTTCATTTCACAACTACAGAATTTGGTCCTTTCTTGGCTTGGTTATGACCACCTATACTGCTTGGTACCTCACCAGTGCTTCACTCCTCCATGGACAGGTATTAATTAACTACTTCAATTACCAACTTGCCATTAATTACAAGTATCAATGTGTATACCGACCTAGCAAATTTGGTGACACGTGAAACTATATTATATATTGGCCACAAAAGCCAATTAATGCTTTTTAATGCTATTACTTGTTTCATGCTAAAGATAAGGTCTTTATATAGTTTCACAGTTATAACACCTAGCACTTTAGCAGGTCCACTATTGTGCATTGCTAATTTTTAAAAAGATAGGTGACTTTTAAAATATTTAATTGGCTCATATGTGCAATTAATGTTATCTACTAGCCATGCATCTCCAGTACTAATTTGGCTCGCTAAAACTAAACTAGTTATTTTATTTTAGTATTGTTTTGAATAGCCAATTTAGAGAACAGGTATATTGTATCTAAAATAGCTAACTAGTTTGTTGGGTAAAACATTCAGGTCTAGCCCATCTGGTGCTATACTTCACAGGGGCTACCAAGATTCTCTATACATTCGGCGGACATGCTGTTATTGTGTAAGACAATCTCAGATATTATATTACATATGTAAATTTTTATGATGTTTGCACAATTGCCCACTTTTCTTCAATTATATAAAGAAGAACCTTTGACCTTTGGTGCACTTTGTGTCCTGAAGCATCTACTGCCGAGGTTTCTTCCTTTCTATATCTAACATAATGAGAGCCCGTTTGGGACAACTTCTGTGATCGTATTTGGGACATTCTTTAAGGGCTTGTTTGGTTGACCCTTGAATTGAACACTCAATTTCATGAATTACATAGCATTCCCGTATAGAAATTCATAGTCTAGACTAAATATGCTAAAAAGAATAGCAACTATCCCAAAAAAAAAATTAATTCTTAAGATCAAGAAAACCTATGAAGAAATATCTAGCTAGAAAGAAACATGATAAAGATATTCATAGCGAAATCTAAAAGATGTCACAATTCATGATCAAAAGCAACCAAAATGGTTAGCTTAGGTAAAACAAAAGAGACTGCTTGAATAAAATGGTGTAACAACGATCAAACACTAAACGATGGAGCTCTAGAGACCTGTAAAGAAATGAAAATAAGCGACTAATTAAGAATTAAGTACAATAAAAAAATACTAGACGCAGTTAGCTACTTATTTAAATGATATCCACCCTACATATAAACCTCCAATGATTTACAAGAAAGGAAAAACACACAAACACTTTGTCCAAAAAAAGGAGACTAATGTAGTTAATAACAAGTCCTCTAAGTGTAACTGTGTTCCTTATTAGCTAGCAACAAAACCCCCCATCTCCTTCCCCAAATAACTGAATCGAGAACCATTCATATGTGTGAGTACCTATCTATATGTATTATCTATACCATGCATGAAGTAGTAAATAAAAAAGGATGGTTGACAAGTTTAGTTGAAATACAAAAAATGTCAGTAAGCCATATATAGCTTCACGTTCCAACTCTTACATATAGACCACTCAAGGATAAAAAGAAAAAAAAATGTCATAACAAATGGAAAACTAGAAGTATGGGTTATACTATTTCGCATGAAGTGGATCTTAATCAGGAAATGAAGTAAAAGAAATAAAAAACTAATATTACAAAAATTCCTTTGTTAATTCCTTGCAAATTTCTTGCTTAAGTGAAAGACCCCAACCCGGAATCTTCATCGGTTTTCTCAAAATGATTATCAAGTTTTACACTTTATAGGTAAATCCCATCTTCCAGTACTAAAAGGAGGGGAAAACTAGAATTTTTAAACGTCTAGATTAAGGATTGCGGTGTTAAAACCTGATATTCATGTTTGTTTTCCGTAGGGAGAAAAAACAAATTATGTAACCAGGACTTACAAGTGATTGAGGGTTTAAAAAGCAAAATATGTAACTACAAATCAATAAAATCCCATGGTTAAAAATAACGCATATATGTGTAAGTCCGGCTTGGGTTACTCGGGTTGATAATCTCTCTTTCCAAGCCCAAGCACAATCCAAATTCAATTCAGGCTTGAATTTTCTAGCCCAAGCCCTAGTAAATTACGGGTTGGGCTCCGGTTGGCCCGCCCAAGTTGCAGCCCTAGTTTTCCTCTATGTTTTCTTTTCTTATCCCTCCCTAAACCAAGAACCAAACAAAGCCTAAATGTTGCCATTGATAATGAAGGACCCAAAATCAAATTTCACTCTTTGATATTATCACAAGTTGCATAAAAAAAAGCTAATATTTAACCACCAAAAGAATGCAAAACATGCTGCACACCTTTCCAAAGGAATGAACAATTAAAAAAATAAATAAACTTATATTACAAAAAAAAAAAAGAAAAAAAAGAAACTTAAGTTCCAGTGTGTGTGAAGATTTATGAACCCAACATCGGTTTGGGCGTACACAATGACTGATTCCCACGGTCGAAAATAACCTCCTGACACTTATCTCTTCAATCAACATTAATGTATGTGTCTATTTCTTAGTCAGCAATAGGTAGATGGATTTTCACATATACTAATGATGATAAGAGGAGAGATGAGAGGAGAGACATTGGAGGAGATTTCAGAATCTCTAATATGGGCTCTGCATCGATATTGGCAAAATGATAAAAAAATTTTCCCCCAATTTCTTGCCAATACTGCATATATAGTTTCAATAACATTACTTATTTAGCTGCCCTTCAAGTCGTGACAAAATATCTGATCCCATATATACTTTAGTCACAAACACCTTTAGTGTAACTAAACCAGAACTTTTACTTACAACTTTGCTCATTGTAGTGACTATTACGTTCCCTCAAAAAAGCGACAAACTAAATTTTTTCCCGCCAAACAATTTATCAGAATAATTTAGTCACGACTTGGTGTTTGTGACAAAAAATGGTACTTTTGAGATTTGTGCGACAACCTCTTGCGTTGTCATTAAAAGCTGCATTTTAGTCTGGTTTTTATTCAAGCTTTTGTGGGACATATCAACTACAGAGTTCTGGAAACATACTTCTGACTATAGATTGCTTATGGGTTTTGAATAATCTAATTATATACTTATGTAGATAAAAAGATGATGTACTTTCTAATTTGTTACTTTCTTAGCGGTGGGTACAATTAATTTTCCACTATGCTTTTTCTTTGGAAAAAGCTGTCAAGAGGATCATATCATGAGATTACCATGAGCCTCCGGTATCGACCGAGCATGGATTTTGAGATATGTGCCCAGCTACTTGATAGTTTACACTTTAGATTACCATGAGCCTCCCAACTTTTGCTTGATAAATAGGGTGTCTTGCTCTATGGCCCAACTGGTACGGGTAAAATGCTGTTGGCAAGGCCAGTGGCTTATCATACTGATTGTACCTTTATAAGGGCTCTGAGTTAGTTTAGAAGTATATGGTGAAGGCTCTCGCATGGTTAGAGATTAGAGAACTTTTTGTTATGGCCAAGTTTGTCTGGTTCCTTTTATTGATGACATGATTAGTTTGGAGGATGATATGCCTAAGATCACATGTATTTGGTTAGTAAATCATGTTCGTATTTTTTTGTGATATATTGGTTTCTTCTTTGTTGGTGTTTTACGGAGAGCATGCTTTATCAATTATTTTTATGGATGAAATTGATAGTATGGATCTGCTCGTATGGAATCTGGAAGTGGAAATGGTGATAGTGAAGTGCAGCGGACCATGTTGGAGCTTCTCAATTAGCTGGATGGTTTTGAAGCATCTAACAAGAACAAAGTACCAATTTAGAGTTTCTTGTGTTGGTTGGTTATATTCAAAGTACCACTTTTTTGTTGGGCTAATTTTTTTTGTTACTTTCGTAGTTTTGTTAGTACTTTTTGATGAATATAACATGTACATGTTATTAGTTTAGCACTCGTATGTGGATTGATTCTATATATTTTATGTTCATTCCAAATTGGTTGATATTAAGATGAATTGATGAAATTTTGTGGTTGAAATAGATTATTGAGTTGGATTTAATTTTGTACAGGGTGGTATTATATGTATAGTGTGATATTGTTTTTACAGGGTGGTATTGAATCAGTATTATTTAAAACATTTGTCGTTTTTAAAAATTGACATAACTAATTACACATTTATGTCACTTTTATCAAGTATTTATGTCACTTTTAAAGTATTTATGTCACTCTTAAGACTTTGATGTAATAATTTTGTTTGGTATTTATGTCACTTTTTTACTTTTATGTCACTTTAGGTTAAAAGTGACATAAATAAAATGGTATTTATGTCACTTTTAAGTATTTATGTCACTTTTTATTAACAAACGTGTTGGTATTATGAAACATTTATGTCACTTTTATAAAACATTTATGTCACTTTTAAAACATTTATGTCGCCTCCATTTATGTCACTTTTTACTGAAAAAAAAAAGTGACATAAATACCTATTTATGTCACTTTTTTAAGTGACATAAAAAGCCTTTTTCCTTGTAGTGGATCCAAACTAGTGAATAAATTCATATCTCATTGTTGTTCATAATCATTCATTCATTCATGTATGATGATGCTTATGATTAGAACTAATTATTGGATAAGGTTGGATTTAGTTGAACCTATTAGAGTATAACCATGGATTCTTTATGAACGTGTTGGGATTATAGAACCCCTATATGGACATTACATTGGCTCTTAGTTGAGGCTTGTATATCTATAGAGGTGCTATGGCCCCAACTAATCAATATGAATTCATAGTTTTGTCAATTCTTTCCATGCTTAATAGATCTAAGCTAGAGATTTAGGATTGATTATTTGAGGTCATATTATTATGTGAAGCATGTGGACTAACCCTTGTTTTGTAGCGCTTTGGAGGTATGACCTCTCATCTCTTCTCTAGTTTATTTCATTTGTTGATTTTATTAATTTTTGACTCCATGCGCGACACCTTAGCTTAGGTCTTGCCTTATGTGTATATGTGATTAGAGACATTTTTTCTAAAATTTCTATTATTTTATGCATTGCACGTTTCCCATTTCGCGGCTGGATCCCGGGTAAGTTCTCTAGTTCCCTACTTGCACATCATTTTGCTTGCTACTTTAATTATGTGGTTTATGAATGATATTTTATCATTAGCAATTTTGCACCCTTTTGACATGCTTGTGATATGTATACTTATATCTATGTATTAGTTGAGGGCATGCTTAGATTATTAATTCGATTAAATAGGATGATGAGTAGAGGCCTATCACGAGATAAGATGAAAGGGGGGTGTTTTAGTCCGGCGGGCTCCTTCCCCTTTCATTCCATAATCCCCAGACCCAGATTATCTTTGGTTTCGCATAAGATCGGTTGCCTTTAAAAATGGTTTCTTAATTTTCCTAAAAAAATTAAGTGGAGACTCGTATTTGAATTTGAAATTTGACTAAGAAATTATTTTAAAATTAAAAGTGGGCCCAAATGCCGGTATCCACAATCTGGCGACTCTGCTGGGGATCGAACCCAGAATCTCTGATTTCGCAGACCAGAATTTTTGATTTTGGGTTCACTGAAGGATTAGACTTGAAGGCATCCTTTTAATCAAATTAATTAATTTTTGGGTGCCCGTTGCATTACACTTGCATGTTTCGCCAGTCGATTGCATAAAACTATGACCTTGGAAACTCGGGGCAACTCGGTCGGTCAAGTCATCACGGAATCGTGTGATCACCCTTGATCTCATACCATGTGTTGGTATATGAAGCATCCTATCGGGGGTGTGTCTAGGGTCCCTTATTTGACCAAAATCCAGCCTTTGCATAATAGCTTCTATAGAACCCTTCGATCTTAGGAAATCAACTCTCAATTAGGACTATGTGTTAGGGAGATTTGTATGCCCGAAAGGGATTATTTGAGATGATGACGATGCTTGCTTAATAAAAGATGTTTAACCCTTTAATCACCTTTTAGCAATTCCTTCTCATGTCTCATGACATTTGGGAACATGCTGAATCTCGATTATATGATTACATCTCTTATATCTTGTTAGCTAGGACTCATTAACCTTGTATGCATCTGAATTCATGAAGAGTACGATAACAATCTGATCATGTGATCCTTGTTCCCAAAGAATTTTAAATATGTCTTTGGAAGCAAATAGATTTTTGCTATCTTTATTCTAAGGTATTCAATCGCTCTTTCAAAAATTTTTGGAGTTCACTTTTTGATTAAAATTTCAAGTCAATCATCTTTGAAGGAAGAACCCAAAATTCTTTAAAACCAAAATTCTTGAAAAATTTTGAAAAGTTTTACCAACTAAAGAAATGCTTTTTCAAAGCAAAAATTTTACCCAATCACCTTTTGGTTAAGGAATATAATCCAAAATGTTGAAAATTGTATTTGAGACATCTCCGCAATTAAAGAAATCATTTTCAAATGAATTTCAAAGCAAAGTTTCAACCCAATCATCTTTTGTTGAGAAATGTTGTTGCCTTCAAAGGAAAGCTTCCTAAGCATTTGAAAGATCCCATCATCTAGGGAAATGCTTGTTAAATAAATTTCACAAGTTCTAAAATTTTGAAACTTTGAAGGGGTGAAGAGGATCACAATGAAAGGAGAAATTAGCGCACTCGATATGGGTGAGGATTTTATGTGCTTATGTGTTTATGTGTTAGGATTAGAATTTTCTTTCTTTGACATATAGAATAGGCACACACGCACACATGCATTGCATCCTCATGACATATGGGCCATTCATAAAAAATTTCTTTTGCAAACAAAATGACAAAATAAAGAAAATTTCTTTGATTTTAAAAGAATAAAATGTGGTTGTAGGTAAAAGATAGAATCATCTACGAGCACGATATGGTATAGAGATTCTACTGCAAGGTTAGTAAGAAAAGAGATGGCACAAGAAGCAAATGCAAGAGAGATAGAAGAACTGAGGGCCATAGTGGAACAGCAGGCAGGTCAAATGGCTAGGATGATGACCATGGTGGAAGCACTAGCCCGACAACCACCAATTGTTGATCCTCCCCCACATGGTAGGGAGGATGATTGGTTCGATGATCAAGAAAGGGCTGAAGCGCCGAGGGTAGAAAAGGAAAAGATGGAGAAAGAAAAGGCTGAGAGAGAGAAGTTAATGACCGAGAAAGTAGAGAAACTGGAAAAGGTAGTCTGAAAGGCCCAAGGAGTAGACACCTACTTGCTGGAACTAGAGGGATTATATGAAGGGTTTGTGAAGTATTATCTGCGGGATTCAAAATGCCTGTGTTTTATAAGTTTGATGGCACGGGGAACCCCCGTAGCCATATTCGGATGTGTATAGGGGCTTTTCAGCCAAGCGGCTTGAGTACGACTATGATGGTTGTTCTGTTTCAACAGACATTAACCAGAGCTACCTTGTTTTGGTACCTTACATTGGAGCCTGGTAAGACCAGAATTTGGGAGGAGGTTGTCAAGTTATTCATAGCCCAGTACGAGTATAATCAGGATTTGGATGTTACCGTCAGATATTTAGAGACTCCCCGGTAGGGAAATAAAGAATATTTTGCTGAATATCTGAGCCGTTGGAGGGGAAAAGCAGCCAAGATGGTACAGAGGCCAAGCGAGAAGGAATAAATCTGGATGCTAACAAAAAACCTCCAGCCCGTCTACCAAGAGAAAATGAGGTTTCAATCCATCAACACCTTTGCTGAAGTATTCGATGTGGGAACCAGGATCGAAGATGCGATACAAGAAGGATTGATTAAGAGAGGAGAGGAGAGTCGGTGAACAAGTATAGGCGTCCAAATTATGGGACAGGAGGAGGGCATTCAGGGAGTCATTCCAGTCCTACAGATGTGAATGCGCTAAGCGAACCAGAGAAGAAGTTTGATATAGTCAGGAGTTACCTAAAGATAGAAGGAGATAAGCCTTTGAGGAGGTTCTCAGACTTAGGAGTGTCCTTGTCCACCGCTCTGGATAGGCTACTAGAAAAGGGGCACCTTCACCTATTGGAGCCACGACCAAGACCAAATCCACAACCCCCAAATTTTAAAGCTGATCTATACTGCAATTTCCATCAAGAGTAGGGACTCTCAACCGATCGATGCTTAAGGTTGAGACATGAAATCCAGGATCTGATAGATAAGAAGGTAATATTTGAACCAACCACCAACCCACCGAACATCACCAAGAATCCACTACCAAATCATCATGCGGTACCGCCACCCGGAGTTTATTATTTGGAGAGTGATGGAAGCTCTTTTGATCCATCAACATTGATCACTAAGTTGGGGTCTCCGAGGATGTTTTATCAGATACATAGGGATTCAAACATCTGCACTTTGGACGTGCTAACGAATGGAAACAAGGGAAAAGTGATAGAAAAGGCTCCCTCAATGGATTGGTGGGCACCTGAAGATGACAGCTCTATTTGGTACAAAGGGGATGACAGTCAGGGCATCAATAAAGTTAAGGAGGATCTTTGGTACAAAAGTGAGAAAGAAGAAAAAAATCCAGAAGTCACTAAAGCACAGGATGATCTTTGATTTAAAGAAGAGGTCAGTCATTTAACACAGTCAGGAAGGCACTTCAAACCACACGACCTTGAGGAAGATTACTCAGGCCAAGAGTTGGATAAGGGAAAGGGGAAACTGAATGAGGAAGAAGAGGAAGATAGGGTCTTGAGATAGATGAAGAAGACACAAGCATATATCACTATTTGGGGATTATTAATCACTTCTAAGCATCATAGACAAGCGGTCCTCGATGCTCTTAATCAATCTGATGTCTCCATCAACATTACCCCAGAAGATCTCGTCGGCATGATCAACAAGAGCTCGACTCTCGCTATTTCTTTTACTGAAGCTGACTTACCCCCTAGGGGACCCGCTCACAACAAGCCGTTGCACATTACCGTCAAGTGTCTAGGAAATTCTTTGCTCGCTTGTCTCATTGACAACGGGTCTGCATTAAATGTATGCCCTTTTTCCGAATAGCTTAAAGGATGGGGCTTGATGAATCTACATTTATACCATCAGAGTAAAAGGTAAGGGCCTATGACAATACTCAGCGAGCAGTTATAGGGATCATTTTTCTGAATCTCTCTATTGGGACTGGGGAAAAGGAGGTAGAGTTCCAGATTATCGATATTCCTGCATCTTTCAATCTATTTCTGGGAAGGCCATGGCTGGACAGTTTAGGTGCCATCCCATCAACCATCCATCAGAAAGTCAAGTACATCTGGAAGGGTAAAGTTTGTGATGTTCTAGGGGATAGTTGGATACATGCGTCTAGAGCTTCATCTAGTGCTCTGGTTTTTGAAGTACAAATGCAAGAGAAAGAGACAGGCTTGGGCGGATTCGAGTTCATCAATGTGATAGAAGACAGCAAGCCAAAAGAGTTTTTACCACTTTACTTTGATCAGTATGCAAGTCCATGGGTGGCCAGAATTATGCGAAAGATGGGATTCTTCCCGGGGATGGGTTTAGGTAAGAAGCATCAAGGATTGTCCGAGTTTCCCAATATTGTCACGCAAACGTATACCCATGGTTTGGGATATCAGCTGACAAGGGAAGAAATGAAGAAAAAGAAGAAATCAGCTGATGCGCCAATACAACCATACTCAAAGACTCTCAATGGATACTTCATCAAAAAAGGAGAGGAGTTTCCATTTTGCGGGTTCCCGGAGCCATGGTTGGATAAAGTGGAAAAATGTATGAAGCCAGGGTTTGAGATTTTCTTTACACACGACTTCTCTGACTATAAGGACCCTTACCTGGAAGTACCCATGAAATCCACCACTACTCAGGATTGGGTGTGCACTTTAGATGGCTTGGCAATGAGGGACCTGCTGGAAGAGGAGCACAGAGGGATTAGAAACGGTAGTACCGGGAAAAGTGTGATTGAAGATGGGCAAAGCAAAGGAGAAGAAGAAAGCAAGGAAAAGGCAGAAAAGGATAAATCAGAACTTGGAAAAGAACCAGAGGAAGAAGAAATGGGGGAAATTACTCAGCCAGAGGACCTGGAAGAATGCTTCATCACTGACCTTGGAGGAGAAAAGAAGAGGGAATGGGTTTTTGAGTCTAGTGATAGGTATCCCCCTCACCCAGAGTTTGTATTAGCCCAAATGAGGCGTCTTTCAATTTCTATGTCTGTTATAATTACTTCCAAGAATGTTAATGAGAATATAACTAATTCTGCTTACTCGACTACGCATAATAATTGTGATGCATGTGATGAATGTTGTGAAATACCATATGAATTGCAAAAATTAATTGAAAAGGAAAATGAATCTGTATGTAAAATCATTGAAGGCACTTTAACGATCAATTTGGGAAATGAAGTTAATCCACAAAATTTTTCTATTGGCTCTACACTTAGTAATGAGGAAAGCAAAGAGTTAATCAATTTATTAAATGAATTCAAATATGTCTTTGCATGGTCCTATGATGATATGCCAGGGATTGATCCAGAAATAGTCCAACATTATGTTCCCCTTTTTCCCAAACTCAAAACCTGTAAAACAAAAATTGAGGCGATTGAGGCCTGAATGGGCGCTAAAAGTGAAAGAGGAAGTCGAAAAGCAGTTAGGAGCTGGATTCTTGATTATCACTGAGTATCCAGAATGGGTTGCCAATATTGTACCAGTCCCAAAAAAAGATGTGCGCGTTAGGGTTTGTGTGGATTTCCGGGATTTGAATAGAGCCAGCCCTAAGGATGATTTTCCTTTACCTCACATTGATGGGTTAGTAGACAATACAGCAGAGCATGAACTCTTATCTTTCATGGATGGGTTCTCAGGGTACAACCAGATATTAATGGCACCTAAGGATAAGGAAAAGACAACCTTTATCACACCCTGGGGGACTTATTGTTATAGGGTTATGCCATTTGGGCTTAAGAATGCTGGGGCAACTTATCAAAGAACTGCCACCACCCTACTACATGACATGATGCATAAAGAAGTAGAGGTGTACGTGGATGACATGATAGTAAAGTCCAAAGAGAGGGAAGGGCACTTAAAGGCTTTAAGAAAATTCTTTGAGAGGTTAAGAAATTCAGAATGAGATTAAACCCGCAGAAATGTACTTTTGGGGTTACCACGGGGAAATTGTTAGGATTCCTGATTACCCAAAGGGGGATTGAGGTGGATCCTACCAAAATTCAAGCCATAACCAAAATGCCGTCACCCCAAAATGAGAAGGACTAGAGGGGATTCTTAGGAAGAATACAGTTTATCAGCCGTTTCATATCCAAACTCACCATGACCTGTGACCCGCTATTCAAGTTGTTGAGGAAGGGGGAAAAGTTTGAATGGGATGACCAATGCCAGAAAGCCTTCGAGAAGATCAAAACCTACCTTCAAAATCCACCTGTCCTATCACCTCCCAAACCTGGGAAGCCTTTATTGCTATATCTATCTGTTATCAAGAATTCCATGGGGTGCATGTTGGCCCAAGAAGAGGAAGAGGGGCATGTAGAGAAAGCAATATATTACCTAAGCAAGAGAATGGCCGGGTATGAATTGAACTATTCGTCATTGGAGAAAGCATGTTGGGCTTTGGTATGGTGTACACGTCGCCCTAGACATTACATGTTAGCCTTCCCTGTCACCCTAATATCCCAAATGGACCCACTCAAATACCTCTTTGAAAAACCTGCCTTAACCAGTAGGATCTCACGCTGGACCATGATGCTGGCTGAATTTGATATTAGATATGTCGCTTCTAAATCTGTTAAAGGGAGAGCAGTCGCCGAATACATAGCTGACCTTGCCATAGAATCCAAAGAAAGGGGAGAATTTAAGTTTCATGATGAGGGGGTGATGAAAGTAGAGGAAGACCGGTGGAGAATGTAATTTGATGGGGCAGCGAATCAGGTAGGATACGGAGTTGGAATCATCCTCATATCACCTAAAGGAGCCCCTACCTCGTTGGCCGTTAAACTTAAGTATAACTCAACCAGCAACACGGTAGATTACGAAGCATACATAATTGGGATGGAAGCAGCCTTGGCCTTCAAAATTGATGAAATTGATGTTTTTGGGGATTCGAATCTGATAATATCGTAAGTGAGGGGTGATTGGAGAATGAAGCATGAGAAATTAAGACCTTACCATGAATACCTGGAGAGCCTACAAGTACAGCTTAGAAAAATGTCATTCTATTACCTTCCTCGTGAGGAAAACCAACTAGCTGATTCTTTAGCAACCTTGGCCTCGATGATCCAAATCCCTATAGGAGTTACCATGATTCCCCTATCCATAGAAGAGAGAACCCGACCCTCATTCGAGACAATTGCAACCATTGAGGGAGGAGAAGAGGTAGAAGTACCATGGTACACAGATGTTTGCAGTTTTATTAGGAAAGAAAAGTACCCTGAGGGGGCGTCAGAAAAAGATAAGAAGGCGATTCAGAGGTTTTCAACTCAGTTTGTGATTTATGTCAGAAAGTTGTGGAAAAAGTCCTATACTGGTTATAACCTGGAATGTCTATATGGAAGGGAAGCAAGAGAAATGATGGAAGAAATACATGAAGGAGTCTGTGGGCCCCACATGAATGGACACATGTTGGCCAAAAAGATAATTCGACAGGGATACTATCGGACGACTCTGGATAAAGATTGTTGTCAGTATGTTAGGAAATGCCATAAATGTCAGATCCATGCGAATCTTATGCATACCCCACCTTTCCAACTTTACAACATGACCAACCCCTGGCCATTCTCTGTATGGGGTATTTGATATCATCGGGGAAGTAGTCCCGAAAGCTTCAAATGGACACCGATACATAATCATGGCAGTAGATTATTTCACCAAATGGGTAGAGGCGGCATCATATGCAACTCTGAAAGCCAAGGATGTGGCAAATTTTATTGAGAAGAACATAGTCTGCAGATATGGGGTGCCAAATGAGCTTATTTCTGATCATGGGAGCCAATTTCAGGGAGACGTTATCCCACTCTTAGAGAAGTATAGGATTACCCACCACCAATCCTCACCATACAGACCCCAGACGAATGGAGTAGTAGAAGTCACAAACAAGAATGTAAAGGCGATCCTGGGAAAGATGACAAATACATACAAAGATTGGCATAAGAAGTTGCCATTTGCTTGATGGGGATACCGAACTTTCGTAAGAACTTCAATAGGGGCTACGCCGTATTCATTTGTCTATGGGATGGAAGCTGTTCTACCAGTTGAGGTCGAAATGCCATCTTTGAGAGTTTTGGCAGAGTACGAGGTAACTGAACTTGAGTGGCTGCGGGGGAGATATGAGGAATTGATGCTATTAGATGAGAAAAGATTGGCTACTATAAATCACACTGGAGGATATCAGAAAAGGATAGCTCGTGCTTTCAACAAAAAGGTTCGCCCAAGGAAGCTTGTTGAGGGTGACCTGGTCCTCAAAGAACTTAAAACGCCCATTTATGACCCCCGAGGAAAATTCAAACCCAACTGGGTCAGACTATATATAATTAAGACGCTCCTCTCTAGAGGAGCTACTTATCTCATGAACCTAGACGGAGTTGAGTTTAAATAACCAATCAACCTCGATCGCCTCAAGAAATATTTTGCTTGAGACCTTGTCATTTCAAAATCTCCAGAGTTGATGAACTACGCTTGACCTGATTCCCGCTAGGGGATACGTAGGCAACCTGCTTGGTTTGGTTGTAAAAGTAAACTTGCCTAAAAAGGCACTTCTTTTCTGGCTTTAGCTGAACTACTACGGACCTGATACCTGCTCGGGGATAAGTAGGCGGGCTCACAAGGCCCTCGGTCCAAATAAAACCCAACTCTTGATGTAACTCAATATCCTAAGTTTCCTTGTACCAAACTAGGGGCAAACTTGCATTTGACTAGAACTAGAATCAAAGCCCCTATACTAGGGGCAAACTTCGTTTGCTAAACCAAAGAACTCAGAAAATACCTAAACCCATTTATGGATCTACTAGCTATCAAAATAGGTATTGTGTAAAAGCAAATGAGGATTCATAGTATAGAATGATTAAAACTCTAAAGCAAAACCCAAACCAAAGTAATAAGAGTTAAGAGAGACATTAAAAGGAAGATTTTCATAACCTGAAAAGATGGGAGAAGTGCAAACTATGATTTGACGTGATTAAAACATTTTCCTGATACAAAGAAAGTCTTTTTGAAAATTGAAATACATCACAAAAGCGCAGTAAGAGTCAAGCAGGATTTGTCAGAAGTTTTTAGAATCTTCTTTTTTCCTTTTTGTTTATCTAGAAGCTATTTCCCGACCAAAGTCTGAATCTCAAGAAGGTACTCGGCAGTGGGAACAATTGAAGAAGGGACCCTCCGGAACGGAGCCGACACTTTGTCATGCCAAACCTCGGCAAATAATCTCATGGTAGAAGGGCGTAGAGCGCAGCTCCTCAAAAAATCAACCATAATAGTGTCCGGGACATCCTGAAGCAATCCAAACTAGCGAACCACTCGTCCGGGGATGTAAAACGTGGTGGCATACAGACCAGGTAACCAAACCCTCGGGCGTCCGGGAAGCTACACAGTGACAGAGCAATAAGTCCATCGAGGGCACATCTAGCAGATGTCCCCAAGATATAGGTTCTAAAGCTAAGTAAGCCAGCCCTCAACCGTGCAATAGAGGAAATGAACATCCAGGCAATCATAGGGAGGCAGTCTCCCAGCAGGAGGGTGAGCAAAGAGGCCTAAACGCTCGAGAAGTCAGATCTGCAAAACATAAGGTGACCCTGAAAGCAACATCGATCTTGTGCTTTGTGCATGACCCAAACCCAGTAAGGTTTCTCCTAGAACAAGCATGATAGCACTCTGTATCTCTCGAAGACCACAGACGATTGGGATAAGGATGTCGGAGGAAGACTGGAATAGGAAATGGGAGAACATAGCCAAAGAAAGGGCATTGCGTCTGATAATATGATATCCTCCGTCATCAGGATAACCAACGGGAGCATAGATAGAAGAAAGTCGATCAAAGTCAATACGCCGATCGCGAATAAAAGAGCCGGTGGCACCTCGGGAAATACAAAGAAGAGCCGCTAGATCTTGGATGTACCCTACCTGTATCTCGGGGATGATCAAATCAGCATAAGGGTCGGTATGGAGAATGGCGCTAAATTCCTGTAGACACCCAATTTTGACCACACTGATAGGATTTAGGGTGGACAACGTCTTGGAGGATTCGATGATGAAAAGTACCCCGTGGAAGGTACTGGATTCCACACAATCAGAAGATCGGACTTCGGAAAGTGACTTCAAGCTCAGAAAAGCCCTTTTCCATGGATAAATCCCGGTTTTGTCAAAATCATCTCTCAGAATTCATATTCTCTCAGGGTTATATGAACATTAAGTGTTCTAAACGCAGTATTCTAGGTATCCAGAGATTCAATTTTAAAGAAAAGTTCGAAATCGACGCACATTTGAAAGCAATTTTGGAAAAGACGTCATTTGATTTCAAAAAGACGACGAAAGTTCCGGAGGACTTCCGGACTTCAATTGGACTTCAATTCTCATTATAAAACCTCTGGAAATATTTTTATACTGAAATTCAACCTGACAGCTTTCCAACGGTACGTAAACGGACGATTTCGGACACCAAAAAGCATTTTTACAAAAATCTGGAAAAGCAGTGCACGTGATTTTTGAAACAGAGCTTGTGGGTGACCAGAGGGACCCAAATAGTAAGTGGCGGTTTTGGGTATGGGGGTGGCGGGTCCCACCATAACCGCCACTTCCATTTGTGTCCTCCACGGAGCTTTTTGAGTTCCAGACCCTTCTAGAAGCTTCCCACTGCGAGGAAATTGCCTGGAAATTGCGTTTAAGCTCCGAAATGGCCATTTTAACCCTCTTTTAAGCTCTAAAAATCCTGTTTTAACCCTGAAACTTAAGAGCTAAGTCTTCAAAACTCTATATAAGATCTCATACATCTCATATGAGATCACATCTTAACACACACACACACACACACACACACACACACACACACACACATCTTAACACACTAGACACTTGGAAGAGATACACTTGAATATACTTGGAGATACAAACACACATAGAAGCACATACAAGAGAGATAAGTATACTTTGAATATACTTTCAATTTAGGTGAATTCTAGAGAGAGAAAATTATGAATTGAATTTAGATTAACTTAGGCTAATTAGACCACAATTTGAACATCAATTGCCTCCCTCAACTTCCATGGATGAGTGCTTGAAGAACACTTGAATAACACTTGAAGAAGAAGATCTTCAAATCAATTTTGGTCTTGTAATTGAGAATCCTCCAAGAGGTAAACACTATAGTTCATCTCTAATTCCTACTTTGTATATATAGATCTATAAGATTTGGATCTAACTTAGTTCTATTTCTACTTATTAGAACACTCATCTTCTTCCTCTCATGTTCTTCACACACTCACATAGTTAGATCCAAATCTCTTTGATTTTTATTGATAATTTACAATTAGAGATTGTTTTTCACTTTGATTTTCAATTTTGGTTTCATTCTTCAATTTTAGTTTAGATTCATGCATACATGATTATATATATATACATATATCTATTTTGAATTCCATGATGGTTTGGAAATATGATCTATGAGAAGGATGATTTCTATGTTCATACCTATCTCTTGATTATTCCTATTACCTAGAATTCCTATTGAATTTCATCTCCAACATGATATTTATAAGTCCCTTTGATCCTTGATCTAAAAGATCTTCATAGAACTTGAGGGCTAAATTGATTGGGAATCATGATAATTAAGTTGATCTATGAGTTTGATCTCTCTAATAAGCTTCAACTATCACTAAAATGTTTTCCTCACACTTTAAAATGAACTAGATAAAAATTCAGCAAAGCAGATTGGTTTTGTCCATTAGATTTGGTCCATCAAAACCCATAGTTTGATGGATTTCAAATTTTCTGGGTAAACTTTGATGAATTAGCTTTCATCCGGTCCGTTTTGAGAGCTTTTAGGATTCATATACTATTTTTAGAAATTGTTGAGAAATCGGTTGACAGATTTGAACATCGTCTCTTTGTGCTTGAATTTCAGAAAATCTATAATAGTTATCGACGTTCCGCTTTTTGGGGATGATTCCTAACTCATATATCTATATGCCGATGTAAAATCGTGAGCATACGATCGAGTTAGGATCGTTTTCTAAGCGTTTAAAGTTGATACAACTATTCTGGAATTTTCTAAGTTTAATTACAAATATGATTATGTATACAAAATGGTCATACCTTGATCACTCAACAACAATTGATGAATAAAACTTGGTTTAGAAATCACCTAGGATAAATGGATGAGAGATCAAAAGCTTAAATCAACTTGGTTAACATGATTCATGAACTTCTATTATACTTCTATTATGTTTTGCATTCATTTGTCAAATGATACCAAATTTCCAGAATAACAGAGTCTGTTTAAAACACTTTTTCAGAAACCTTGTGATTACAGAATGTCCATGGGTTTATTTTTATCATATACTACAATGAAATAGCTTTCTTTTGACACCAAATAGAGCTTCATATGATTTTTGTAGATTTAATTATGATTTTTACAAGAACAATGGACAGTCCTGATCCACTGTTCCCAAAACATTTATTTCTCAAACAATAAAATTGATATTGAGGTCCCACTTTTTGGAGAAGTTCCCTAAGACATGTATCTAACTTTCTGTAAAAGGGTTTTTATCCAGCTCATGTTTAAAACCACTTTTGATAGGATTCATTAGAGGTTGCTGAATCTGGAAATTTGATTGATGACATGTTTTCTTTGTTTATCATGCATATCATTTGTTTGCTTGTATTTTTGCAATGCTTGGGTATTCTTTGGTGTATTAGTGCAGAGAATTAAGTGCCTTGGACCCGGACGTCGATTTGTGGTTTGCCTCGTCTACATGTGGCTTAGTGCCCATGTATCATGTACTATCTCTATCCTTTCTTTTAGAATTTTTCTAGGTTTACAACTTTGATTTCAACGACACATTTCCTTTAGGGTAGTCTCCGTTTATATGATTATTTGTTAGAGACATCTTATCTAGGATTGTTGCATGATTGCATTGCACGTTTCCATTCTTTTTGCTTTCGCGACTCCGCTTGAGTCAACCAATGTAAGTCTTCTCGTTCCCTTTGCATATCATGACATGTTTACTTTATTTGCATCGGTCCCGGGCGGGACTAGCCACTGTGAGTATACTTCTCCCTTGTATTGCATGAGCATCCGCTTTCTACTTGATTTAGTCTCTTGAAATGATTTTCATTAGATGTTTCTTTTTGCCATGTATATATCTATCTAGTATGTTTGAGGAAACAACATCTATTATGAATTAATAACAAGGATATTTGAATCAAGGCCTACCATTCGGTAGGGCGAGGAGGGGGTGCTTTAGTCCTGCTTGGGCTCCTTCCCCTCTCGTACCAAGACCCCCGAACCTTGTTTCTGGTAATGAAGGGCGAGTAACCTTATTCAATTTTGGGCGAGTCAAACTTGGGTTTCCTAATTCCCGATAAAAATTAGGTGGCGACTCTTTGTCTCTAGGATCGCGTGAGGAAGTCCTAGTTTTCCCTGAAGTGTGCTCCTTGGGATCCGTCCCGGGACACTATCGAGGGAGAGCGTCAGGACCCGCTCCTCATTCGCAGTGGTCCACAATCTGGCGACTCTGCTGGGGATTTGAACATGAAACCGATGGTTTCTTGTTCTTCGAGGGTTTGACTTGAACCAATGAATATCCTTGTTATTAATTCAATAATCATGTTGTTTCTGCCTGCATTTGCACTTGCATTGTTCTTTCACCGCGACTGCTTGAGATCATTGCCTTGAAGATAGAGGGTCCTCTTTCCTCTATTTGTCAAGAGTTTTGGTAGCATGTAGTCACCGTTAGCCTTGTACCGCGTGCGGTATATAGAGCCTATGTGTGAACGGCACGCCCTCGGGGAGGCGGTCAACCACACCGCTGAGCTTGCTAATGGACCCTTTATGAGACTAAAACCCGGCCTTTGCATATAGTTTCTATAGAACCCTTCAATTAGCATCTTGATTATCATCTTTGATTAGGACAATGTGATGAATTACTTGCGCTTGCCCGTAAGGGATTATGTGGATGATGAGGACGTGTATGCGAAGGCATCATCAAACCTTGTATGGTGGATTCCTCTAGGATAGTATGGTCTTTATCCGAACATCCAATCATTATTTGAGGACAGTTTTGAAAATTTTTGAAACTATAAGCACTTCTTTGAAAAACCCCAAGTCTTTTGAAAATTCCAAGAATATCCCTTTTGAAAATTTGCTTTGAGATTCACTTTCACAAAATCTTTCCAAAATTCTCCTTAGATTTTAGAGAATTTCAAAATTCCTATTTCCAGAAATCATGATCACACTTTGATGATTCAATTTCAAATTCTCCTAGATTTTAGAGAATTTCAAAAAAAAAAATTTACTTTGGTCTTCAAGAAATCATGATGATTCAATTTCAAAATCTTCCTCTCAGATCTTAGAATTTCAAAATTCCCACCTCAATTTTTAAGAATCATGATTTCTCACCACAAGCATTGATGGTTCAAAAATTCTTTTGAAAATTACAAATCTCCCCATCTCTTTCAAAGATTTCATGAAAAATTTCAATTTTCAAACCTGAACCATCAAGAATTTCAAAACTCAAAATCCTTGGATAATGATTGGATTAGTAGGGTGATTAGCATACTCAAGGAATCTTATGTGCTTATGTGCTGATGTGCTAGGTCTAAGCTAGATTAAGGTGCATTGCATTTAGATTAGATTGCATTTCATCTGCATTTGCATGCACTACACGAGCATTGCATATACGACTCACGAGTGCGACGCCTCTAATATACTTTCAAAAGAAAAGATTTGTTTTCCTCAGAATTTTGAAAGCTTGAAAAGATTTCTTTGATTTTAAGAAAAATGTTTTTGAAAAAGGAAATGATTTTCCATTTATGATTTCCATCTTTGTAAATCCACCTTCTTATATCATTCTTTGAAAAATTCTTTTGCAATAAAGATACCTGATTATTTGAAAATCCCTAAATAAACCAGATAAGAAAAGATAGGACCGAAAAGTTGTACTCCTTTCTGGGTCAGAGCTCCGAACAGCCGTTTGATCAGATCAGGGTTAGAAGAAGGAACAGCCGAGTCGACTAGGGTTGAAGATATGACATACGAAGCGGATATGGAAGCCAGATTGGCCGCAATGCAAGCTGCCTTGGATCAGAGCAGGGAGCAGAATCGAGAACAACTTGCCACTATGATGAGAATGATTGAGCAGCTAACTAATCCACCACCACCACCTCCAGAGCATCATGAAGAAGAAGATTTTGGGGAGACAGTTCAACCAAAGGTTCAGCTAGATCAGGAAATTCAGGACAAGTTGGCCAAGATCGACAAACTAGAGAGTGTGATCAGAAAGAGCAAAGGGGTGGATGAGTATTTGTTCGATGTTGAAGGGTTGTGTGATGCTCCAAAAGCCAAACTCCCAGAGAAGTTTAAGATGCCGCATATTGAATTTTTCAATGGAACCGGAAATCCAAAGAGCTATCTGAGGCTTTATGTAGGAACTTTGCAGCCCATGGGCATTGGATCTGACCTCTTCGCTCTATTGTTTCCAAGAGTTTTGAGTGGAGCAGCACTTTCATGGTACTTGACGTTGGAACCAGCCATAACCAGAGATTGGGAGGCATTGGCCAAAGCTTTCGTGGCTCAATATTCATATAACCAGTTGTTTGATGTAACTGCAAGAGATCTAGAAACCACCCGACAAGAGTACAGGGAATCCTTCGCAGGTTTCCTTACTCGTTGGAGAGCTAAAGCTGCTCAAATGACTAGCAGGCCAGCGGAAAAAGATCAGGTCCGAATGATCATCAAGAATCTACAGCCCGAATACTTGGAAAGGCTAGAATTTCAGTCCATTGTGAGTTTCGAACAGCTGTTTGATGTGGGAACTTTGATAGAAGATGCCATTAGAGATGGAAAGATCAAGAAAGAAAGCACGAGCAATCGATACAGAAAGACAGAAAGGCCAGTCTATCATCAGTCTGCTGACGTCAACACACTATCTCCTCAGCCTTTTCAGAAAGAGCGTCGAAGTATGGCTAATGCAAGAGGAAGTCAAAATCAGAAACAGTCGAGAGAGAAAAGAGAATTTTCCGACTTGGGAATGCCACTAAGCACCGCACTTGAAAGAATGATAGAAAAAGGGTACTTGCAGAAATTGGAACCTAAACCAGAGCCAAATCCACTTCCACCGGGTTTCAAAACAGAGTTCTTTTGTGACTTTCATCAAGGCCGTGGACATAGCACAGATAGATGCTGGAGACTTCGCCATGAAATTGAAGACTTGATTGAAAAAGGGGTCATCTCCCCTCCTCCCTCTCAGCCAAATGTTCAGAAGAATCCTCTCCCTAATCATAAGGGGAACATGCCAAATGTTAACTTTGTAGAAGAAGGATCTCAGATTTATAACCCAAAGATCTACATCACATCCTCGAATCAACCAGCTATGGATGTTCAACTTCCGGAAGACGCTGCAATTTGCATCTTGAGGAATATGGAAGAGGAAGAATGGGTCGAAGAAGCACTGGCTTTTGAAGAAGAAATAGCCAACGGAAATCTTACAATTGAATGGTGGGATCCCAATGCCATCACCGACGACTCGATCTGGTATGAGGAAGAAAAGCCCATAGAAGCAGTCACCGAGAAACAAAGCACTGAGCCGATAGAAGAATTGCTAAAGCCTGTCGAGAACCTTGAAATCAAAGATGACGATCTTATTGCAATGATGGAAGAAGAAGAAGATTGGTGGTATGATGATGAGGATGATTCCGTTAATAATACCATAATCCCCGATGATTCTGTTTGGAAAATCACTGTTGGCACCGAAAAGTTAGCCAAAGAACTTGAGTCTATCTGGATCACCAATGAAGCAAACCACTTGACCCGTTCCGGACGTCATTTCAAGCCTCATGAGTTAGAAAATCGTGGAAAAGAAACATGGAATGAGAAAGAAGTCGTCAAAGCAAAAGAGGCTGGTAAAGGAGCCGTGAGCGAAGAAGAAGATGAAATCCTAAAGCAATTGAAGAAAACACAAGCTTGGATCTCAGTATGGGGATTACTTATGACCTCTCACAAACACAGGCAGGCCATGCTCGATACTCTCAATCGTTTGGATGTTTCTGTCAATACTACTCCCGAAGATCTAGTAAACATGATCTCTTCAAAGCCTTGTAAGCCTGTAATCACATTCACAGATGAAGATTTACCGCCGGAAGGGGCACACCACAACAGAGCTCTCTACATCACTGTACATTGCCTGGGGAATAGAGTACCGGTCTGCTTGGTAGATAATGGGTCAGCCTTGAATGTATGTCCTCTCCAAACAGCTCTCAGAATGGGGTTGTCTATTTCAGAACTCTTGCCATCAACACAAACTGTGAGGGCCTATGATAACACCAAAAGGGCCATTGTGGGAATGATTAAGTTGAAAATTGAAGTCGGGCCATTAAACAAAGAAGCTGATTTCCAAGTGATTGATATTCCGGCTAGCTTTAATCTGCTATTGGGACGTCCGTGGTTACATGTGAATGATGCAGTCGCCTCCACTCTCCACCAGAAAGTCAAGTTCATCTGGAAAGAGGATGTGGTAACAATCTTTGGGGATAGCTGGATCAAAGAAGAAGGGACAAGCCATGGTCCTGTGCTAGAAGTCCAAACACCGGAAGAAGAAAATGAATTAGGAGGATTCAACTTTGTGGGAATGATAAATGAAGGAGCTAAGAAAAAGAAATCCGTTTGGGATCGACTCAGCTATGAGAAGAAACTTCCTGATGCATCTGTCTGGGGCGAAGAAATCACTCCGATCAAGAAAAAGAAGCCGTTCATCACCGGACGCGAATATAGAAAGATGTTCGAGAAGGGAAACCCGGTTGCCAAAGATCTACAAGAAGAAGTGGGACAGAATTGGATCCCTGAAGTCATGCCATTGTACTTTGACCAGTATGCCAATCCTAAAGTGGCTCATATGGTGCGGAAGATGAACTATTTTCCTGGAATGGGACTAGGTCGTCGTCAACAAGGAATAACTGAACCACCGAACTTCCACGAACAGAAAGATAAATCTGGGCTTGGGTATCAATTGACTGAAGAAGATAAGAAGAAGATGACAAAAGGAAAAGGGCCGATGGTTGTTTCTGGGCCAAGAATCCTGAATGGATACTTCGTGAAAGAAGGCGATGACTTTCCCTTCTGTGGGTTCCCTGAACCATGGTATGATCCGGCTACCAAGAACATTAAGCCTGGATTTGAGATTTTCTTCAAACATGAGTTCTCCGACTATGAGGATCCGTTCTTGTATACTCCGCCTATCAAGAAAGAAAGGAAGGACTGGGCTGAGCTGATGACAAGTGATGATTTGAACATACTAATGGATGAAGAGCTGAACATGCTGATGGATGCCGAAGAAGCACTGGGAAATGTGAAAGAAATCAAGCCAATAGAGGGAGCTCTGAACAATTGGGTGATAGAATCGGAAGTCAACAAATCCCCTCCCCCATTTCCCCGGAAGTCTGTAAAGGCCAATATGAGCCATGATGTTGAGTCTGCTTTTGCTTTTGATGTACCCAAAAATGTTAATGAAATGAACGAGGGTTTTGCTTACTCTTCTGTGTCTGATGATTTTGATTTTGAAATTTCTGAGGATTTGCAAAGATTAATTGAAAATGAAAATGAATCTGCATGCAAGATTATTGAAGAAACTTTGCTAATAAACTTGGATAATGAAGATAATCCACAAAATGTTCATATTGGCACCACACTCACTTCACAAGAAAGCAATGAACTAATCAACTTATTAAAAGAATTTAAAGATGTTTTCGCTTGGTCCTACCAAGATATGCCAGGCATCGATCCAGAGATTGTCCAACACCACATCCCTCTCTTTCCAAATTCAAAACCTGTTAAGCAAAAGTTGAGACGCATGAGACCCGAATGGACTTTGAAGATCAAAGAAGAAGTTGAGAAACAATTGAAAGCTGGATTCCTGATGGTAACCCAATATCCGGAATGGATAGCCAATATAGTTCCTGTGCCAAAGAAGGATGGAAGGATCCGTGTATGTGTTGACTTCAGAGATCTAAACAAGGCTAGTCCTAAGGATGATTTTCCGCTTCCACACATAGATGTTCTGGTAGATAGCACCGCGGGGCATGAGTTGTTATCATTCATGGATGGTTTCTCAGGGTACAATCAGATTTTAATGGCACCCGAAGACAGAGAAAAGACTACATTCACAACTCACTGGGGGACGTATTGCTACCGAGTGATGCCATTTGGGTTAAAGAATGCTGGCGCAACCTATCAGAGAGCTGCTACTACTTTGTTACATGACATGATCCATAAAGAGGTAGAAGTTTATGTGGATGATATGATTGTTAAGTCCAAAGAAAGAAGTGGGCATTTAACAGCACTCGCCAAGTTCTTTGAAAGATTAAGGAAATACAGAATGAGATTGAATCCACAGAAGTGTACTTTTGGAGTTACCACCGGAAAGCTGCTAGGATTTCTCATCACACAGAGAGGAATTGAGGTTGACCCCACAAAGATCAAGGCTATTATGGATATGCCGCCTCCGACAAATGAAAAGGAAGTAAGAGGATTTCTGGGAAGAATCCAATTCATCAGTCGCTTCATATCTAAGCTCACTGCTACTTGCGATCCGCTTTTCAGCTTGTTGAGAAAAGGGAAGAAATTCGAATGGGACAATCAATGTCAAGAAGCTTTTGACAAGATCAAGGCTTATTTATCAAACCCACCGGTTCTTTCACCCCCGAAGTCAGGGAAGCCTTTGCTGTTGTACTTATCCGTGTCAGAGAATGCTATGGGATGCATGTTAGCCCAAGAAGGAGATGAAGGGCGTACAGAGAAAGCCATTTACTACTTAAGTAAAAGGATGACTGGATACGAATTGAAGTATTCTCCGTTAGAAAAGACATGTTGGGCTTTGGTTTGGGCCACTCGTCGTCTGAGGCATTATATGTTGGCCTTCCCTGTTGTTTTAATCTCCCGAATGGATCCTTTGAAGTACCTATTTGAAAAACCAGCATTGACCGGAAGAATCTCCCGATGGACATTGATGCTATCTGAGTTTGACTTGATACATGCTACGAGTAAATCTGTTAAAGGAAGGGCTGTCGCAGAACATTTAGCAGAACATCCGATAAATCTGGAAAACGAAGGAGAGTTCATGTTCCCTGACGAAGGATTGATGGAATTAAAAGAAGATGTGTGGAAAATGTATTTTGATGGAGCTGCAAACCAGAAAGGATATGGAGTGGGGATCATCCTTGTATCCCCTGAAGGAGCACATACCCCGTTCTCTATTAAGCTGAAGTACACTTCCACCAACAACACTGCTGAGTATGAAGCTTGTATTTTGGGGCTAGAAGCCGCATTGACTTTGGAGGTAAGGAAACTTGATGTATTCGGGGATTCCAATTTGATCATATCCCAAGTTCGAGGAGATTGGAAAGTCAAGGAAGAGAAGTTAAAACCCTATCATGAGTATCTTGATTCTTTACGAACTCGTTTCTTGCATATCACGTTCTTCTACCTGCCTCGAGAAGAAAATCAGCTAGCAGACTCTTTGGCTACTTTAGCGTCAATGATTGAGATTCCTGTGGGGATAAAGCTAACTCCTTTGATGATTGAACAAAGGGAAAAGCCGTCTTATGAGATGATTGGGGAAATAGAAGAAGCAGAAGAACTTCCGTGGTACACCGACGTGTGGAACTTCATTGAAAATGGGGAATATCCGGAAGGCGCCTCCGAGAAAGACAAGAGAGCCATAAGAAGATTCTCGGCTCAATTCATGATTTGTGGCGGAAATCTATTGAAGAGATCTCACAATGGATTCAACTGGACATGTCTGTATGGAAACAGTGCGAGAAAGATGATGGAGCAAATTCACGAAGGGGTGTGTGGTCCTCATATGAGTGGACACATGTTAGCTAAGAAGATCATCCGACAAGGATATTATTGGACTACTATGGACAAGGACTGCTATGAATATGTCAGAAAATGTCACAAATGTCAGATCCATGCCAATATGAAGCATGTGCCGCCGTCACTGCTATACAACATGACTACCCCTTGGCCATTCTCAGTTTGGGGAATAGATGTTATTGGAGAAGTAACCCCGAAGGCGTCTAATGGCCATCAATACATCCTGGTAGCAATTGATTATTTCACAAAATGGGTGGAAGCAGAGTCTTATGCGACATTGAAGGCTAAAGATGTGGCCAGATTTATCAGAAGAAATATAATCTGCCGATACGGGGTCCCTCATGAGTTGATATCCGATCATGGCAGTCACTTCCAGAAAGAGGTTTTGGATCTACTAGAAGAATACAAGATCATGCACCACATGTCAGCGCCGTATAGGCCACAAACAAATGGGGCAGTTGAAGCAGCTAATAAGAATTTGAAGACGATCCTAAGAAAGATGACTGATACATACCGAGATTGGCATGAGAAGTTACCGTATGCACTGTGGGGATACAGAACATCTATCCGAACATCTACAGGAGCCACTCCTTATTCATTGGCTTACGGAATGGAAGCAATACTCCCAGTTGAAATAGAACTACCATCTTTGAGAGTTGTGGCAGAATCCGAGATTCCAGAATTTGATTGGCTAAGAGATAGATATGAGGAGCTAATGTTACTTGATGAGAAAAGGTTGGCCTCAATTGATCATGTGCATGTGTATCAGAGAAGAATAGCTCGAGCATTCAACAAGAAGGTCCGTCCAAGAAAACTTGAGGAAGGCGACCTTGTGCTTAAAGCCTTAAAAGCACCCGTTTTCGATCCTAGAGGGAAATTCAAGCCAAATTGGGTTGGCCCATACGTCATCAAGAAGCTTCTCTCTGGAGGAGCGGCATACCTGATGGATCTAGATGGAGTTGAGTTCAATCAGCCAATCAACATTGACCGTCTCAAGAGATACTATGCTTAAAAGCCTTTTTCTTTCAAAACCTGTTCTTTCAAAACCTCCAGCATTCGAGGAACTACACTTGACCTGATTCCCACTTGGGGATATGTAGGCAACCTGCTCGGTTCGGTCACTGCTCCTGAAACCTTCAACCATACTTTCTTTCAAGACCTGGCCGAACTACTTTGGATCTGATTCCCACTTGGGGATAAGTAGGCGAGCTTTCCTGGCTCTCGATCCCTGAACCTTGCAAACTAGAGGCAAACTTTCAAGTTTGCCCAAAGCCTCAAGATATCACTGCCACACTAGGGGCAAACTGCGTTTGCCCAAACTTCCATTTATCTCTATCAACTAGGGGCAAACTGTCGTTTGCCCATACCTCGCTACCTGTCCTCTCTGGATCACTTGGCTATCAGAATTAAAGCACCTAAGTGAAAAATCTGGTAATTCTTGATATTAAGTTGAAAAGTTTTTTAGCAATCTAAAGATGTGAATCTAATGTCAAGACTGAAACATTATGTGGAAAATTTTCAAAAGCTTCAAGATTACATGCAAAGCCAACACAATATCCTGCTACAAGATAAAATCTCATTTTCAAAACATGCAAATCCTTAGAAAATTCAAATATCCAAGTCAAAAGACATTGTCGAGAAAGAGGAATCGTCAGAAATTTCCTTTCCCTGTAAAAATCGAGTCCTGTGTGTCAGTGTGCAAAGTGTCAATCAAATCGGTCTCGTGACAAGGGATGCAAAGCGAAACAGAAGGACAGCATAAAGCAGCATCAAGCAAAGTCAAGAGTACAAGCCCATCAAGTCTCAGACAGAATACATCAACATCAGTCTCAGCACAGAAAGCAAGAAAAACAGAAAGATAGTCATGGGTGCATATGATCATCATCAGCGACGACGAGTAGCCCGTGGGTACCAAGCAGGCATATCTGAGGCCGTAGAGCTATCATCATCTTCAATTTGGCGCCTTCGCCTAGACCCACCAGCCCCACCAGAAGGGCCTGCATTCATCCGCTCCAACTGTGATTGAAGCTGCCTAACTTGAGCCACCTGTGGAAGAAAAGAATCAGTATAGGGGTTTGAAAAAGCAATGAGATAAGAAGAAAAGGTCAAGAAATTTACCAGGGCCGCATCACGGTCTATGTAAGTCTGGCACATGCCATCCCACTGCAAAGAGAAGAAAGATATGGTCAGAAAGATCAGAAGAATCAAAGGCACCGCAGCCTGAAAGTGGCCGAGAAACGGCAAACTCCCGTCGTTTTGGGATTGATTATGAGTTGTCTTAGAAAATGGACATTTGAGTCTACTGTCGCTTGAGAATTACATCCAGAAAGGACTTTCAGAAGATGGGTCAGAATGCGAGATGTTCAGAAAGGGTTAGAGTAAGCCTGACGTGTTGCAAGAATGATTGCGTTGGTCGAAGCACCAATATGAGTCTCAGAAAGAATCAGCAGGGCCTCCAGAATATGTGCTCGCGTCCCAGAAACCTCAGATATCTCCTCAAGCAGAGAGTTTCCAGATATTGTCAAGGTATACAGAATTCGTGCATCTCTCAGAATCATAGGATCTCCCCAGTAGAGAACTTTCAGAATTAAGTTTCTCGCAAGCATCATGTATCCACGGGTTGCCTCCAGATAAAGGGTATCTCTCAGAATTTGAGCATCAAAATCGCCTCCAGAATACAAGGTTTATGCCAAGCATCATGTATCCAGGGTTGCCTCCAGAATGTAGGGTTTCTCTCAGAATCGTGGGTTGCCTCCAGAATGTAGGGTTTCTCTCAGAATCAGAATCGTGGGTCGCCTCCAGAATACAAGGTTTATGCCAAGAATCGTGTATCCGTGGGTTGCTCTCAGAATGTAGGGTTTCTCTCAGAATCGTGGGTTGCCTCCAGAATGTAGGGTTTCTCTCAGAATCAGAATCGTGTATCCAGGGTTGCCTCCAGAATGTAGGGTTTCTCTCAGAATCATGTATTTCTCAGCATCGCATATCAGGGTTGCCTCCAGAATGTAGGGTTTCTCTCAAAATCAGAATCGTGTATCCGTGGGTTGCTCTCAGAAGAAGGGTCATCTCTCAGAATTTGTGTATCTCTCAGAATCCGTGCATCAGAACAGAAGATTTGTCCTCAGAAGAAGGGCCTGTTTCAGAAGAACAGAGGATTTGTCTCCGGCAGAGAGACCTGTTTCAGAAGATTTGTTTCTAGACCTGCCACAGAAGATTTGTCCCCAGAAGAAGGGCCTGTTTCAGAAGAACAGAGGATTTGTCTCCGGCAGAGAGACCTGTTTCAGAAGATTTGTTTCTAGACCTGCCACAGAAGATTTGTCCTCAGAAGAAGGGCCTGTTTCAGAAGAACAGAGGATTTGTCTCCGGCAGAGAGACCTGTTTCAGAAGATTTGTTTCTAGACCTGCCACAGAAGATTTGTCCCCAGAAGAAGGGCCTGTTTCAGAAGAACAGAGGATTTGTCTCCGGTAGAGAGACCTGTTTCAGAAGATTTGTTTCTAGACCTGCCACAGAAGATTTGTCCCCAGAAGAAGGGCCTGTTTCAGAAGAACAGAGGATTTGTCTCCGGCAGAGAGACCTGTTTCAGAAGATTTGTTTCTAGACCTGCCACAGAAGATTTGTCCTCGGAAAAAGGGCCTGTTTCAGAAGAACAGAAGATTTGTCTCCGGCAGAGAGACCTGTTTCAGAAGACTTGTTTCCAGACCTGTTACAGAAGATTTGTCTAGAAGAAGGACCTGTTTCAGAAGAGCAGAAGATTTGTCTCCGGCAGAGAGACCTGTTTCAGAAGATTTGTCCCCAGCAAAAGGACTCTACATCAGCAATCGTCCCCAGCAAAAGGACTCTACATCAGCAATCGTCCCCAGCAGAAGGACTCTACATCAGCAATCGTCCCCAGCAAAAGGACTCTACATCAGCAATCGTCCACAGAAGAAGGACCTGTTTCAGCAATCGTCCCCAGCAGAAGGACTCTACATCAGCAATCGTCCCCAGCAGAAGGACTCTACACCAGCAATCGTCCCCAGCAAAAGGACTCTACATCAGCAAATCGTCCCCAGCAAAAGGACTCTACATCAGCAATCGTCCACAGAAGAAGGACCTGTTTCAGCAATCGTCCCCAGCAGAAGGACTCTACATCAGCAATCGTCCCCAGCAGAAGGACTCTACACCAGCAATCGTCCCCAGCAAAAGGACTCTACATCAGCAAATCGTCCCCAGCAGAAGGACTCTACATCAGCAATCGTCCACAGAAGAAGGACCTATTTCAGCAATCGTCCCCAGCAGAAGGACTCTACATCAGCAATCGTCCCCAGCAAAAGGACTCTACATCAGCAATCGTCCACAGAAGAAGGACCTGTTTCAGCAATCGTCCCCAGCAGAAGGACTCTACACCAGCAATCGTCCAGTTGTTTGACATGACTCAGAATTCATCCAAGATACTTCGCTATTTCAAGAGTCGTCCAGGATACAGATGACGCCTACGAGCCTTAAGATCAGAAGAATAACTTTGACAAAAACCTCGAGAATCATCCAAGATACCTTTAGCATATTCGACTGTGAGAGAGAGTCGTTGCATCCTTTGCATTAGATTTTGCATCTAGGGAACCCTTGAGGATGATTCCTCCAGCACTTTCACATTTCATGTTTTCATACTGCACCAGCATCCTAGGATAGGAGCATTTCATCCGCATTGTTGTTGTTTGTTTTCCGTTTTCCCGCGCGCTTGAACTACGCCCTGGTCTGATTCCTGGAAAGGATACGTAGGCAGCTCCAGCGGAGCACGACCAGCATCAGCTTCAACTTAGCCGCCTCTACCCAGCATTGCATTGCATTCTTGCATTCGTAATTTCTTGATTTTCTCTGATTTTGAATTTCTTGATTTTGCGAATTTTTTGTTTTTCCTAAAACCTCTCAGTATGGTTATTTGGGTGCCTTCAAGGCTTTGGCACTCACTTGCAGTTCACGTTGTTCACAACAAGCTCTGCCAAAGAGGGGCAAACTGTAGACACCCAATTTTGACCACACTGATAGGATTTAGGGTGGACAACGTCTTGGAGGATTCGATGATGAAAAGTACCCCGTGGAAGGTACTGGATTCCACACAATCAGAAGATCGGACTTCGGAAAGTGACTTCAAGCTCAGAAAAGCCCTTTTCCATGGATAAATCCCGGTTTTGTCAAAATCATCTCTCAGAATTCATATTCTCTCAGGGTTATATGAACATTAAGTGTTCTAAACGCAGTATTCTAGGTATCCAGAGATTCAATTTTAAAGAAAAGTTCGAAATCGACGCACATTTGAAAGCAATTTTGGAAAAGACGTCATTTGATTTCAAAAAGACGACGAAAGTTCCGGAGGACTTCCGGACTTCAATTGGACTTCAATTCTCATTATAAAACCTCTGGAAATATTTTTATACTGAAATTCAACCTGACAGCTTTCCAACGGTACGTAAACGGACGATTTCGGACACCAAAAAGCATTTTTACAAAAATCTGGAAAAGCAGTGCACGTGATTTTTGAAACAGAGCTTGTGGGTGACCAGAGGGACCCAAATAGTAAGTGGCGGTTTTGGGTATGGGGGTGGCGGGTCCCACCATAACCGCCACTTCCATTTGTGTCCTCCACGGAGCTTTTTGAGTTCCAGACCCTTCTAGAAGCTTCCCACTGCGAGGAAATTGCCTGGAAATTGCGTTTAAGCTCCGAAATGGCCATTTTAACCCTCTTTTAAGCTCTAAAAATCCTGTTTTAACCCTGAAACTTAAGAGCTAAGTCTTCAAAACTCTATATAAGATCTCATACATCTCATATGAGATCACATCTTAACACACACACACACACACACACACACACACACACACACACACACATCTTAACACACTAGACACTTGGAAGAGATACACTTGAATATACTTGGAGATACAAACACACATAGAAGCACATACAAGAGAGATAAGTATACTTTGAATATACTTTCAATTTAGGTGAATTCTAGAGAGAGAAAATTATGAATTGAATTTAGATTAACTTAGGCTAATTAGACCACAATTTGAACATCAATTGCCTCCCTCAACTTCCATGGATGAGTGCTTGAAGAACACTTGAATAACACTTGAAGAAGAAGATCTTCAAATCAATTTTGGTCTTGTAATTGAGAATCCTCCAAGAGGTAAACACTATAGTTCATCTCTAATTCCTACTTTGTATATATAGATCTATAAGATTTGGATCTAACTTAGTTCTATTTCTACTTATTAGAACACTCATCTTCTTCCTCTCATGTTCTTCACACACTCACATAGTTAGATCCAAATCTCTTTGATTTTTATTGATAATTTACAATTAGAGATTGTTTTTCACTTTGATTTTCAATTTTGGTTTCATTCTTCAATTTTAGTTTAGATTCATGCATACATGATTATATATATATACATATATCTATTTTGAATTCCATGATGGTTTGGAAATATGATCTATGAGAAGGATGATTTCTATGTTCATACCTATCTCTTGATTATTCCTATTACCTAGAATTCCTATTGAATTTCATCTCCAACATGATATTTATAAGTCCCTTTGATCCTTGATCTAAAAGATCTTCATAGAACTTGAGGGCTAAATTGATTGGGAATCATGATAATTAAGTTGATCTATGAGTTTGATCTCTCTAATAAGCTTCAACTATCACTAAAATGTTTTCCTCACACTTTAAAATGAACTAGATAAAAATTCAGCAAAGCAGATTGGTTTTGTCCATTAGATTTGGTCCATCAAAACCCATAGTTTGATGGATTTCAAATTTTCTGGGTAAACTTTGATGAATTAGCTTTCATCCGGTCCGTTTTGAGAGCTTTTAGGATTCATATACTATTTTTAGAAATTGTTGAGAAATCGGTTGACAGATTTGAACATCGTCTCTTTGTGCTTGAATTTCAGAAAATCTATAATAGTTATCGACGTTCCGCTTTTTGGGGATGATTCCTAACTCATATATCTATATGCCGATGTAAAATCGTGAGCATACGATCGAGTTAGGATCGTTTTCTAAGCGTTTAAAGTTGATACAACTATTCTGGAATTTTCTAAGTTTAATTACAAATATGATTATGTATACAAAATGGTCATACCTTGATCACTCAACAACAATTGATGAATAAAACTTGGTTTAGAAATCACCTAGGATAAATGGATGAGAGATCAAAAGCTTAAATCAACTTGGTTAACATGATTCATGAACTTCTATTATACTTCTATTATGTTTTGCATTCATTTGTCAAATGATACCAAATTTCCAGAATAACAGAGTCTGTTTAAAACACTTTTTCAGAAACCTTGTGATTACAGAATGTCCATGGGTTTATTTTTATCATATACTACAATGAAATAGCTTTCTTTTGACACCAAATAGAGCTTCATATGATTTTTGTAGATTTAATTATGATTTTTACAAGAACAATGGACAGTCCTGATCCACTGTTCCCAAAACATTTATTTCTCAAACAATAAAATTGATATTGAGGTCCCACTTTTTGGAGAAGTTCCCTAAGACATGTATCTAACTTTCTGTAAAAGGGTTTTTATCCAGCTCATGTTTAAAACCACTTTTGATAGGATTCATTAGAGGTTGCTGAATCTGGAAATTTGATTGATGACATGTTTTCTTTGTTTATCATGCATATCATTTGTTTGCTTGTATTTTTGCAATGCTTGGGTATTCTTTGGTGTATTAGTGCAGAGAATTAAGTGCCTTGGACCCGGACGTCGATTTGTGGTTTGCCTCGTCTACATGTGGCTTAGTGCCCATGTATCATGTACTATCTCTATCCTTTCTTTTAGAATTTTTCTAGGTTTACAACTTTGATTTCAACGACACATTTCCTTTAGGGTAGTCTCCGTTTATATGATTATTTGTTAGAGACATCTTATCTAGGATTGTTGCATGATTGCATTGCACGTTTCCATTCTTTTTGCTTTCGCGACTCCGCTTGAGTCAACCAATGTAAGTCTTCTCGTTCCCTTTGCATATCATGACATGTTTACTTTATTTGCATCGGTCCCGGGCGGGACTAGCCACTGTGAGTATACTTCTCCCTTGTATTGCATGAGCATCCGCTTTCTACTTGATTTAGTCTCTTGAAATGATTTTCATTAGATGTTTCTTTTTGCCATGTATATATCTATCTAGTATGTTTGAGGAAACAACATCTATTATGAATTAATAACAAGGATATTTGAATCAAGGCCTACCATTCGGTAGGGCGAGGAGGGGGTGCTTTAGTCCTGCTTGGGCTCCTTCCCCTCTCGTACCAAGACCCCCGAACCTTGTTTCTGGTAATGAAGGGCGAGTAACCTTATTCAATTTTGGGCGAGTCAAACTTGGGTTTCCTAATTCCCGATAAAAATTAGGTGGCGACTCTTTGTCTCTAGGATCGCGTGAGGAAGTCCTAGTTTTCCCTGAAGTGTGCTCCTTGGGATCCGTCCCGGGACACTATCGAGGGAGAGCGTCAGGACCCGCTCCTCATTCGCAGTGGTCCACAATTCCTCGAAGAGCAGGCAAACCTCCTCATGACCAAATCGAAAGACATGCAAAGAGGGGTCCCAACATCTAATAGCAGCTCGGAGTAAGCTGTCGTCTAGAGCCATATGGCAGAATGCGGAGAGGTCAGTCAATCTATGACATTCGAAGTTGAGTCGGTCAATACTGGAAAGAGAATCCATCCCTGGGTAAAGGATGTCAGAACTTATGGGAGCCATGAAGAAGGAGAGGGAAAATAGAAGAAGATTATGAATAAGGAAGGGGAAAAAGGGTCTTAGGAATTTTCAAATGGGTGTTGAAATGAGCAAATGACACTTTTTATAAGAAAAAGGCACGAACAGGCACTTGATGAAAAGCAGCGGCACTCACTGAGTGCCGGCCGGCAGTTACCGAGTGCCGTGCTGTAGTCAGTGAGTGCCAGTCAGCCTCTCTGAGTGCCGGCCAGAGTTTAAAATGTTCATGGGTTGATTTATAATTTGAATCAGCCCAAACCTGCATAAAAATTTGAACAAAAGTATCACCATTCCATCATTCAAGCACCATTCATCAATGAGTAAATAAAGTAATTCATGTTTTGAGTAAATAAGGGGAATAAAGTCTAAAGCTAAAAAAGGGGGTAATCAAGCATGAGCATAAACAGAATTCAAAATTGGCACACAGGCCACCATGCATGAATACTATCAAGCCACCTAAATAAATCCGCTAAAGAAAGAAAAGTTTGGAGTCCACATCCTCACAAGGACATAATATAAAAGAAAGGGAGATTGGCTATCCTCGTCGGCGACGAGGATTTCTTCTAGGTGCCTGCGGGGCTGTCTGATTTCCCCTCGCCCCGCCATCTCCGCCATCTCCACCGTCACTTCCGTCACCATCTTGGCCGCAGCGGCCAGCACCACCTTGATAGCCGCCGCCTTGACCTAGTTGAAACTCTTGAATTTTCTCCTCAAGGCAGCAAGCTCGACCTCCTGAAAAGACAAACAAAATAAAGAATAAGCGAAATAAAGAGAGTGAAAAAAAAAGAAGAGAGGAAGAAAAGAGATAAGAATAAGAAGAAAGTGAATAAAAATGGTGATACCATAGCTTTGGCCTGAAGATCAGCAGTGGCCCTTGCTCCATCAGCCGGAAAAGAGTTTGGACATAGTCGTCAGTATAAGGATAAAAATTGGAATTGTAAAGAAAAAAAAGAAGGAGAAAGCAATAAAAGGTTGTTTCCAGTTAGAGATTTACCCTCCATTCGCGTCCATGAACCCAATGCTGGACAGTATGTGTATATGATAGACCCTCATCTGCATAATCTCTGGGGACTGTATTATATTGCAGAGGGATGGATGGAACATTCTGGGTATAAGGGGCCAGCTGATACATGGTCTCCTGGCCCATGTGCACCATAGGAACATTCCAGTTCCACTATGGGAGAGCTGGAGGGTCGGAAACTCTAGGGACAGGTTGTAAAAAGGAATTCAAGTCTATGTGAGTATTATTAAAAAAAAAAGGAAAGTTTTAAAAAAAATGAAAAGGATAAAATATCTGTTACCCGGGTAACATCCATAAGAGGAAAGTTGTGCATGAGGGAGTTCAATCTAAAAATCGGGTAGCCATCTGGATCACCCAAATAATTCGCAATGTTCTCCCCACCTAGAGCAGCGATGATGTCCTCATGATTCAAGGTCTCAGTGCTCCTCATAGTGACAGGAGGAGCCCTAGGCACATAAAAGGCAGGGGCAGCAAGTGACTGCCTAGTTACCCTCTCGCCAAGGTGCCACTCCCGACACGCCTCTCCCACCATCAGGATCCTCATCCTAGAGAAACCCACAGCAGCTTGGATTTCTTCACTAGCTTCTGGAAGGGCCACCTCCCAAGGGTTCCACACCACATGAACCTCACGTAGGTTGATGAGCAGATTTCTGTAGCCTACAAAGTCGTGGGCCCCAACCTTCTGGCCTGTCGCTCTTTTCCTCCATTTCAAACCTTGAGGCATGATCGTAGCCTCACCTTCCTAGGTATTGGAAGTCCCCATGCGAAGGTATTCATGAGACCATATCTGCAAAGCAAAACAAAAAAAAAAGGAAAAAAAAAAGAAGAGAAAAAAAAAAGAGAAAATGGATTCAGTCGGCAAAATAAAATCAAAAGAAATGAATGAAAAGAGTAAAGGGTATATGATTGGAATATAATAATAAAGTTTTACCTCCCAAGCTCTCCAGTACCCGCCAGTGGAGGGCGAATTTCCCCTAAAGACCTCACTTATGTGGTTGTAAAGAGTGGCCAACCCCGCCCCTCCCCAGTTGTACTGGAAAATACGGTCACTGTCTACAAGAGAAGCCAAATACCCGAGGTTGATAGTATCCCCCTTCGTGCTCATCAGCGAGCAACCCAGCACGTACATGATGAAGGCCCTAGCCATCTGGTCGTTAGTAAAGACCTGACCTTTGAAAGTATCCAGGAACCACTTTGCGGGTACTATGAAATATCCTCGATGAGCCCCGAGTAAGTCGATAATCTCTTCATGACGAGTCTGGAGATCGTCATAGCGAGCAATGGGAAGGCCGCCGAACTGAATGCATGTGATCATAGCAAAGTCCAAGGGAGTCATTGTCATCTCCCCAAAGGGCAGGTGGAAGGTATTTGTTGTATCCCACCATCTCTCCGCTAAGGCCTGGATATGAGTCCTATCGTTTGAACTCTTCTCTAAAAGTAATGCAAAGAGCCCAAATCCAGCATTGTTGACCAGGGTTCTAACCTCATCAGAAAGTTCATCGTACCACTTCCGGCCGTGAGCCATGCTCCCATGGCCTTTGAGGAAAAATTCTGGGGTCTGCAAAAAAAAAGGAGAATGAAAGAAAATAAGTAATCAGATTCTTTGTAAAAGGAAAAAATAAGTGGTGATCTCCGAGTCTAAGCAACTCAAATAAAGTTCTGATTTTTGGGTTTAAGTAACTTGTTGATTTAAAAATAAAAATCTCTTTCGAGTCTAAGCGACTCATTGTTAAGAATATAAGAAAATTCTTTCGAGTCTAAGCGACTCTTTGTTTTGAAAATAAGAAAATTCTTCCGAGTAACTCGTTGTTTTGAAAATAAGAAAAAAAAATTCTTTTTTTTTTCGAGTCTAAGCGACTCATTGAAAATAAGAAAATTCTTTCGAGTCTAAGCGACTCGTTTGTTTTCAAGAAAAAATAAAGAAAATTCTTGAGTCTAAGCGACTCGTTGTTTTAAAAAAAAATAAATAAGAAAATCCTTGAGTCTAGGAGACTCGTTGTTTTCAAGAAAAAAATAAAAAACGTTTTTCTTTAGTCTAAGCGACTCGTTAATTCAAGAAAAGAAGACAATTCTTTCGAGTCTAAATGACTCGTTGTTTGAAAATAAGAAAATTCTTTCGAGTCCAAGCTACTCTTTGTTTTGAAAATAAGAAAATTCTTTCAAGTGACTCGTTGTTTTGAAAATAAGAAAAAAGAATTCTTCCAAATCTAAGCGACTCACTGTTTGAAAATAAGAAAATTCTTCCGTGTCTAAGCGACTCGTTGACAATATGTTTTCAGTTCAGTAAAGGCATGGGGTCGGTACAACCCTCATTAGCAGTGGACAAATGGAATAATGGGAATTATGAGCATAGAAAATTAATGAATCCAAATAAGGGCAAGCAAAAGCGCAACACCAAGCATTCAACCCCAAATCAAGACAAGAAAATCAATGCAAGAGGAGAGGGATGCCGTAAATAAGTTTTAATACATTCGAATACACAAAGTCATGGGGGTGCTCATACATGCATTGTTCATCATGGGTTATATTGCATTGCATTACTTTATCATAAGCATAAAAAAGAGGGGTTTTGAGAGTATACCAATCTGTTGAATGCTCGTTCTGAGATATGCGCCCCGGGGTCGGCAAGTAAAACCGTTGAGTTATGGCCAGGGTGGGGCTTATACTTCTTCTTGAGAGGACCATAGGACCCTGAGCCACTAGCCATTGTAGGATCTACAAGCAAAAGTGGAAGAAAGCTAAAGTTTCATATGGAATTTATGGGGGAAACATGAAGATGATCATGATTTCAAGTGAAAAATCAAGAAAAGTGGTGACCTTGATGATTAATGGAGTAGACATACCTTGTTTACTTGATGAATCTTGAGCAAAGAATCAAAAGGAAGAGAGTTTTGGAGAGGAAACCCGAAATCGAGAGAAGAAGATAATGAAAAGAAAGAAAGAAAATCCAATTTTAAACAAACTGCTATACAGGCCGGCACTCGATGAAAAGGCGCTGACACTCAGTGAGTGCCGCTCCTCTTCACCAAGTGCCACCGCGTGTGCCAGATGGCCCTTATCCTCCTAAATTTCATATTTATAATAAGTACCACCGAATTTTACTCCCATGTCCTCAAAGTTTTTCCCTCGTTTCGAAAGGACCCCCAGAGTTTGAAAAGTGAGTTCTTAAGCCCTTTCGCAAATCAAAATGAGCCCTTATTGTGAGGAATTTTTGTCAAAAACACCATGTTTCAGCAAATAAACTAAATTGAGTCAAATCGACTCCGGATACATAAATTTTGATGTGATTGGAGTCTGAATGACTCCAAAATTCTGGAAATTTTAATTTTGATTGGAATCTAATCGGGGCTCCGGATTTCTTTTGAAAATGAATTTGATTAGGAGTCTAACCAACCCCAATTTTCAGAAATTGAACAAATTGGAGTCTAATTGGCACCTGATCTTTGGCAATTTAATTTGATTGGAGACTAATTGACTCAAGGTTTTGAAAGATTTGGTTTAATTAGAGTCTGCCTGACTCCAGATTTTCGAAGATTGATTTAATTGGAGTCTGAATAACTCCAAATTTTGTAAATTGAATAATTTGGGGTTTAACTGACTCCAGATTTTGGAAATTTTGACTTAAGTGTATAGGACTTCGAATTTTTGGAATATTGATTAAATTGGAATTTGATTGATTCTCGATTTTTTAAAAATTTGATTTGATTTGAGCATGATTGGCTCCAATCATTTGAAAATTAATTTGATTTGAGCTCAGTTGTCTCCTGATTTCGCAAATTAAAAAGAAACCGGATCGATTCCGGATTTTGAGAATTAGATTGAATTGGGGGATTGATTTGATCTTGAAAGTGGAAAGGATTGAAATATGATTGACTTCAGATTTTGAAAATAGATTTGGTTTGACTCCAGATTATGAGAAAATTAAGCCGATTTTGAATATGATTGACCTTTGATTCCAGAAATTGAAAGCGGATTTGAATCTGAGTAGTTCGAGATTTAGGAAAGTTAATTCGAAGTTAAAACCCGAAAAAGTAACCCCTAAAAAGGGAGAGGGGGAAAAATTGGGAATTATAAGTCAAATCAAATCAGCATTCACTTCGCCCCGTGAAAAATTTGTATCCTCGATTTTCGTAATGAATTTGTGCTAATTTCAGCGTACTGCCTGATTCGACTATGGAGTGTAAGGCGGGAAGTGGCTCAGTCAATCAGATGATTTTGAAGGATTATGGAGTGTAAGGCGTGAAGCGACTTTCACCGTGCTACCTGATTCGACTATGGAGTGTAAGGCGGGAAGCGGCTCAGTCGATCAGATGATTTTGGAGGATTATGGAGTGTAAGGCATGAAGTGACTCAGTCTTTCAGCGTGCTACCTGATTCGACTATGGAGTGTAAGAAGGGAAGCGGTTCAGTCGATCAGATGATTTTGGAGGAGTATGGAGTGTAAGGCGTGAAGCGACTTAATCTTTTAGCGAGCTACCTAATTCGACTATGGAGTGTAAGGCGGGAAGCGGCTCAGTCGATCAGATGATTTTAGAGGATTATGGAGTGTAAGGCGTGAAGCGACTCAATCGTTCAGCGTGCTACCTGATTCGACTATAGAGTGTAAGGCTGGAAGTGGCTCAGTCGATCAGATGATTTTGGAGGATTATGAAGTGTAAGGCGTGAAACGACTCAATCTTTTAGCGTGCTACCTGATTCGACTATGGAGTGTAAGGCGCAAAGCAGCTCAGTCGATAAGATGATTTTGAAGGATTATGGAGTGTAAGGCGTGAAGAGACTCAATCTTTCAGCGTGCTACCTGATTCGGCTATGGAGTGTAAGGCGGGAAGCGGCTCAGTCGATCAGATGATTTTGGAGGATTATGGAGTGTAAGGCGTGAAGCGACTCAATCTTTCAACGTGCTACCTGATTCGACTATGGAGTGTAAGGTGGGAAGCGCTTAGTCGATCAGATGATTTTGGAGGATTGTGGAGTGTAAGGCGTGAAGCGACTTAATCTTCCAACGTGCTACCTGATTTGACTATGGAGCATAAGGCGGGAAGCGGCTCAGTAGATCAGATGATTTGGAGGATTATAGAGTGTAAGGCGTGAAGCGACTCAATCTTTCAGCGTGCTACTCGATTCGACTATGGAGTGTAAGGCGTGAAGCAGCTCAATCGATCAGATTATTCTGATCTTGTCAAAATCAAGATATAAAAGTATGCTTTTACTTTCAAAAGATTTGCAGTGTAGATGTAAAGGTCGAACCCACAGAGATTGTTAATTTCTATCCTTTAATTAATAAAATCTAATCGATTTTGTTATAAGAAAATCGGAAGTTTGATTGATTTATTATTTGATTATTACTACTAATTAAACTATGAATTAAACTATGAAATTATGGAAATGAAGTCTAGAATTAAATCTAAGTAAACTTGTATACTAAATTTAAAATTGGTTTAAATATGAGTAGATAAGATCTAGGATTACAAATCCACCACTAACTATGCATCGGGGGTCTAAACTTCTATTCTAAGTTCTCTGTTTGGATAGTTATGATCTATCGTAGCTACAAGCACAATAGTATCGTCAAGAGAATATTGTTAGTTCAATCTAAGCATAATCCATCTATGGTTCACATGAATTATCTACCTATAACTAGGGTGTAGCATAACTCATCTTTCCTAAGCATGAATTATAAAAGATGTAAACATCACAATCACATAAGCACTATTGTATGTAATACTCCTATCAATCACAGAAATTAAGGACTATTGAGTTCAATGAGCATAAGGAAAAATCTAAAACAAGAATAGATCCAAAATAGTCTTGATTATTAAAATTAAAACTGATTATAAATAATCCACCAACATACAATCACTATCCAATACATAAACCCTAAAATAGAAAAGCATAGAATCCCCCTTTGACATAGCTAGGGTTTCATTGAAACCCTAAATTAGGAGTTTAGTTGCACATGGTGGGTGAAAGCATGAAGATTGAGTTGATGGTAGCCATTAGAGACCTTCAAGCTTGTTCTTCTCCTTCCTCTTGCCTTCCAAAGCCTTCAATGAATGAATGTGTCACTTGATCTCTAGGTGTGTAACCCTTAAAATTATAAAAACTAGGTATATATAGAGTTTACAGGAGCTTTGGAAGCTTTCCTATCCCGAAACGAACTAAAACAGCTGTTATTTACAATCTGGACGTCATTAAGCAGTTTCGTTTGCACAGGACTCTTCAGTATAGCAAAATACGCAACTTTAATTTTTGTACGGATCGCGCGACTCGCGCAAGCGCGTAATTGGGAGGGTCGCGCGCGCGGATAGCTTGAGCGATTTTTGGGGTCTCGCGCGAGCGGATCGCGCACGCGAAGGGCTTTTTTCAGCTTCTTTCTTCTTGCTTTTTCTCCTTATTTAACTTGAAATCCTTGTTTTCTCCTAAAACCTGACAGAAAATAGAAAATAAAGTAAAACTACACAAAAACAGGATAAAAACGGCTAACAAATGTGAATTAAGGCGTACAATTAGGATTTGTTCTCTCCCGATCACACCCCCAAACCTACATTTTGCTAGTTCTCGAGCAAAAAGAAAATAAAACTACTAGCACTAAAAATTCCTAATCCATTTTCGTATGGATAACGATTGCACTTAGCTTGTGCAACAAGCCTTTTAAACCTCTAGGTGTCCCTAGCCGAACGAGTGAAGTCTCGTGAGGGTTCTCATCAACAAGTCACCCACAACCATCTTTATTAACTTGTGAAAATAAAAATTTTATTCAAACTTTAAAATATTTCAATGCCAACATCCTTCTTTGATAAAATCAACTTCAAATGAAACTTTTTAAATTATCAAGAGTAAAACAATCGTATGCCTTCCTATATTATGAACAATAATCCAAAAACATATATCTCCAGAATCAATAGAATATATCGAAGACTCGTATGTGTGTGAAATAGTAATCAAGTGGATACACGGCAACTAAGAACTTGGATTATAAATCGGATAACTATCTAGCGATGCCTCGACTACAAATCTCACATTGTAATTACACTCTAAAATAAAATCACTTCGAAATAGGTGTCATATATATGCAAGAAAGAATTATTGTGCAAAACAGATAAACTTGCATATGACTCAGAACAACGTATGACACGACTGAAAAATGGTCTCACGAATAGATATCGATCATCAAGTGAATACCATTACTACCATGCTTATACTCCCTTTTCCTATCGGTTTCATATTCAAATCATGTTTCCATATAATCAACTGGAACTTTATAAGGGTTATAATGTTGGTCAAGGGTTAAAGCTCAGAAAGAAAGGTAAAAGGAATTCAAAAAGTCCTTAAGTACATAGGAATAGCCTTAATGTGTAATGCAAGGGCTTTACTACAACGACTAGTTATTTCACTTTTTTTATTTTCTTTATCTCTTTCAAGAGATTCATCTCCCTTTTATTTTTTTTAAATTCTTTTTCAATAACTATTTTCTCTTTCTTTTTTTTACATACCTTATACTCCTTTTCTTTTACTACTCAATACATCACTTTTTCCTTAGTCGTTTATTAGCCCGATTTCTTTATGAAAAACTATTCCCTAACTACTCTTGGACATGGGTTAGGTAACATTTAATAGTGGCGAACTCCATATCGGAGTGGGTAGGATAATAGGTGAACAATGAAATGGCTTAATTAAAGGCCCAAAGGGTTAACAAGGGATAAAAATATTTGTATTGGGTAGGCCAAAGGTCAAAAAGGTTTATTAAAACAAATGGCCTAGTGTCATTTTCTAGAGTCACATGATTCTTCAATGCTATGATACCAAAGGAAATAGAATTTTTTCTATTTTTATTAATTTTTTTTAAACATGGCAATTATAATACTAACTCGACTTTCAATCAAGATAAAGAATAGTGAGACTAATCAACGAAATAATGCGATATGTCAAAGAGATTCGATAATAAAAAAATTTAAAACCCTCAAAAGGATGAAAGGCTCTATAGCTCACCAGGTTCTAGTCTCCACAATTTTACTATTTAGAAATCCAAGTTATATTATAGTTCAAATGTTAATATGTATCCATATGACTACGTGTCGTGCAAAAAGATATGCAAGTATAAGATATCAAACAATGATTCTAAGGATATATAATTCTCAAGACATACCTTCATAGATTCGGTAGACATCGGATTAATACTCTCTTAATTTCAAATTTTCAACGAAATCTAATTGCAATAAGAAGTAACACAACATTGAACAATATTAAGAAACTGTTTTCCTTTATTTATAGAACTAATAAAATGTTTGGTTTTCTTTTATTACTATTTCTATATATGTTTTTTTTTTACAATGAATAAAAGAAATAACGAATGAACGAAATAACGAAATAACGAACTAACAAAAGAAAACTAACAAAAAGAAAAAAAATATTCTGAATTACTAAAAATAAAACGACTATACTAAAATGAACGACTATCCATATACTCCCCCAAACCAAAACACCACATATCCCTATGAAGGTGGGAACATGACAATGACATGGATGTAGTCCTCATAGAAGATAACCAGGACGTCCACACCACAAAACACGTCTGAAGGAGGTAGCACGCCAGAACGGAAGTACCAATCGACTAGCTCCCACTCCGGATGCATAGCAGGATCAAAAGGTGGTCTCATCTCATCAAAATCGTCCTCAGCAGTCATCTCTGGAACCACATCTATCTCAGTCTCCTCACTAGTACCCTGACCCAAATAAATTGCATCATCCTCAGGATCGAAATAAGGCACAAAGATCGAGGCAATATCCTCGGGGGACCAATCAGGGTGACCCGGACGTTGTCGAACAACGTCCGGTACATAATCAGGGAGGTCCCTATAGGGATAGGTAACCTCAGGCGTAGGTCTATCAATCGAAATCAGATCAGACAATGAAATGGCGGCTAAACCTGAAAGAATTTCCTCATCGTCATCATCGGTCGAGGAATCAACCGAATCAGATGAAGAAGAGTCAGAAGACGTCGGTGGAGCGCCATAAGGGCCATCTATAATGGTAGGGTCATCACCGAAAAGGTCATCCTCGTCTGAAGAATCGGAATGGATATGAATGGGTGAGCGAGGACGACGACGATTCCAGCCGGGACGACCGGTTGGAATGTAGGACTTGGCTATCCTAGGACTCGGTATGGTATCAGAACTGAAAGAACTAGAGTCAGAATAATGATTCGACACACTCGAAGACCTATCAGGTGAAGTAGGAGGGGAGATAGGATGGTCCATAATATGAGGATAAAAATCAAATATGAGGGTCGAGGTAACTATACGGATATCGAAAAACTAAAAACCTGAAACCATACAAATTAAACCACAATTTATCTTTATTAGGCAGAGTTATTAGAAGTAATAAAATCAACGTTACTAGTTGCTTGATTGTGCAGCATTAATGAATAACAAATTGTAAACTTAGGCAATATAATTTCGAATTAAATAGAAATTCCTACAGAGTTATCCCCAAACCGGAACCTAAGATATTCCTGTTATAGTGCAATGGGAGTTGGAAATTGCCTGTTTGATTACTAATTGGCATGAAATATGAATACATAATCAATAATGAATAAGCAGCACAGTGCAACTGATAGAACATTCCAGGAATATATAACCAAACCATAAAAGAAAAAGTGCAACACCCAATTAATTACAGACCCAAAATATAGAATGAATAATAATTAAAAAAAACATAAAATAAACTAAGTCAGGCGAAGCCGGATACAGTAAAATCCTAAGAATACCCAAAATATGGAACGAAAAGTAAAAGTATATAAATAATAAAATAATATACAGGCCCAAATGTTTGAAAATGTCCAACACTACCCATCCAAATACAAGAAAATGAAAAAAAAAATGTCCAATCACCCCCCCCAAACCCAACCTAGTCCTCCTCGCCCTCCAGCAATACCAACTCCAAACCCATACTCCCCTGTCCCGTTTCCCATCACCATCACCATCCCCATCCCCGTCACTCCCATATCCTCCATCATCTTCATCACCGTCTCCAGCCTCCTCCTCCTCACCCTACACCTCTCCCTGCTCCTCGACTCGCTCCTCTACCACCTACTGTGCCTGTCGCGGGAACGCCGATTGGTAAGCCACCTCTCCCTGAGCCAGAATGTTATCCAACTGATCCGGATGGGCCAGCTGGAAATAAGAACACATATAGGACTATGAATGGAGAGTCTCACCTCGGAAAGCACAAACATCCCCGTAAGTCCAAACGTAAGGGGTGTCTTCCAGGGGAGGTGGACGCTGTGCTGCCTGCTCACGACGGGCCTGGGCCTGCTCTCAGGCCCTCCTAACCTCCAAATCTAGGCAATCCAAGCTCAGCTTCCAATCAGCGAAAGCGAACTCTGGGATATGTGCATCGATAGGCTCATCGGTTGGGATAGGAAAGGCCTTAGCCTGGAGAATAGCAGTGATAGTGCGAGGGTAGGGCAAAAGGAGCTTATAGTCGACAGAGTGGTCAATGGCCTGGGTGGCAAGACACATACCATCCATAATAACTAGGCCAGGATGGAACCAGTCGCTACGGTAAACAACATGGAGGGCATGGTGGACTTCCTTGGTCTGCTCTTGTTCATGACCAAGGGGGTACATGTTGCGTTTAAAGATATGGTTGACAAACCACATCTGGCGGGGCATATGAGATCATCGAATAGACTGCCTTGATCCAAAGTGGCCGCCACACATGGCCTGGATAATATGTATAAAGGAGTGGGCTTTGTTGAGGACGTTTAGTTTAAGGACTTGATAGGAATGGGAGGGGAGTTGGAGGATGTCAGAAATGTTGACTGGGTTTAAGGTGATGTGATGGTTATCTATGGTGGTGGAGATGCATGCGTGTTGGCTTAGGGAGGCTTTGTGGTATTGGAGGTTTTGGTAAAAGAGGCAGACGAGGCGGGGGTAGCTGATAAGGTCGGGGTTTCTGAAATAGAGCTGTGGGACCAGCTTACAGGCAGCTAGGTTGTTGTGGCCTCACTTTATGTCTTTATCAGACGCGAAGTACTCAGCGTCTATAGTGGCCTCGTGATTTAGGCCACAGTACGTACTTAGGGCCGAGCTCATTTCGGTTTGGATCATCTAGAGGAAGTGGTGGAGGTGGGCTTGTTTGTTTTTCTTTTCCTTTGGATTTCTTTTGGGGTGATTGGGAGGAGGAGGCAGATTTCGCAGGTCTTTTGGTCATTTTTTTATTAAGTAGGTGGAGATGAAATTTTTAGAAAAAAATTGAAAATATCGGCTTTAGTTTTGGTCTATGCCCAGATAAAGAAAATGAAAAGGGAGTAGGGGGATGGGTCACCTGCAAAGAAAAATCATCCCGGCAAGGGACACAATCAATATAATTCAACATTTTCAAAGAAATTGGGGTTCACGGGGGAACAGCCAGCAATTGTGAGAAGAGTCGGTCCCTTCCCACCCACTGTCCCAACAAGGGCACACACATTGTGGCAAGTCACGGGGTACTTGCCGCGTGTTTTGAATGATCATGTAAATAAATAAATAAATAAACGATAGTAGCAAAGTTGCCGACATAGTTAGTTGAGATGCCCATGTGATATTTACGAGTTTCTTTCACGTCATTGCTACTTTGAACTTTACAAAGGTAAAGTTACAGTCGTATTAAAGAATTTCAAAGGTTAAATTCCATTTGGGAATTTGAAATTTGGAAACGCTCGAATTCAATTTTAATTCTAACAACTCAGGATCTCCTTACATAAGAGATTAAAATATCGAGCACACACATTCAATGAATGTAAAATCAAAATTGTACCATAGTGTAAGATGGTCTTAGAGTATTAGGTTTAAACATAACGTAATTGTATTATGTTTGTTGACTAGATAATTGAAGTGCCGTTTTCAAATTCACAAGTTCGTTTTAAAGAATTTGAATAATCGAATTCGATGTCAATGTATACAACTTTTAAAAGGGTGAATTGATATGAACTAAATTCTAGCGAATATGGGTTAACTTCAAGGTTTGCAGCAAAATCACTATGCAATATGCAAGTAAAGATAACAATTAGGTTAGGGCCTCATGTCTCTTTTCACTTCGATCTTGATATACTTATGAACGATGATACGGGGCCTGGAATTATAATCCTCATGTGAGAGATTTAGACTCTGAGGTTTATATATATGAAAAGCGAGCCTTGTGTAAACGAGAATCGTAGTGGAGATTGATAAACCCCCTACTTAAAGCTAGGGTTTTGTAGTACTAGGGTTAAAATGTTCGTGACCGGATAGAGCCACTAATTTTAAACAGATAAATACAAGTCTATCAAGAAACATTCGTAAACCCTAAAGCTTAATTAGTGTAACCCAAAACTGGGGTTGGGTTGTGTTCAAAATAATTTGGGTGTGTATAGCAGTATATATGGTACATATATATATATATATATATCTATATATAAATATGTATGTGAATTTAAAGAAATTGCCTCCTAAAATCACAAAAAGTTGATCAATCCAATATTTGCATAAATATGAGTTATAGAAATAAACCAGTGAGTGTGTGTCAATATATACATATATTGAAATCTGTATATGTATATGTAGAGCTTAATCAATAGATCTTAATCAATTTTGTCTACTCAAGCCCTAAAAATCGATCTGAGGCGCGAGCGAAAGCTGAGGCTTGCTTTTTTGTAGTTTTGAAAATTTTTTCTAAGTTAGAAATCCGCTCGAGCGGACCGCTCTAGCGAGATCTTCGCTCGCGCGATTTAAGTCGCAAACAAATACTGAGGCTTCTTTGTTGAAAGTTTAAAAATTTTGACTAAGGGACATTCTCGCGTGAGCGGACCGCGCGAGCGACTTGTCGCACGAGCGAGCCGCGCGCGCGAGATGCCAATTTTTTCTTTGTTCTCTTCTGTTTTCTTGTATAAGTGTTGTAAAAGTTAAAATTTGCATCTTTTGGGCATTCAAATGCTCAGACATTGGCCAAAAACTCCTAAAAGAGAACAAAACTAAAGAAAATTTTAATAAAAGCTTGGGTTGCCTCCCAAGAAGTGCTAAGTTTTACGTCGTTAGCTCGACCGCTGCAATGCTCAGTCTAAATAGATCGAATCTACTAGATCTACAGATTCGATTTCTCTTTCGTTTGTTTCCTTGGTTCGATACGGCTTAATCCGTTGGCCATTTACCTTAAAAGGTGTTCCACCGTTTGTATCTTGGATTTCAATTGCTCTATACGGGAACACTTGTGTTATAATGAACGGACCGTCCCATCGGGACCGTAGCTTACCCGGGAATAATCTTAGTTTCAAATAAAATAACCACACGCATTGTCCAACTTCAAAATTCTTTCTTATGATCATTTTATTATGGAAAGCTTTAGATCTTTCTTTGTAGATTCTCAAATTTCATACGTTTCATTTCTCAATTCTTCAAGTTCCTGTAGTTGAAGTTTACAGTGGCATCCTGCCGCTTTTATATCTTGGTTAAGCGTTTTTACGGCCTAATAGGATCGATGTTCAAGTTCCACCGGTAGGTGGCACGCTTTTTCAAATACTAGTCGGTAAGGAGACATTCCAATAGGAGTTTTAAAAGCTGTACGATATGCCCAAAGCGCATTGGTCAGTCGTTGTGACCAATCTTTACGATCTAGACGTACCATTTTTTTTAGTATACTTTTTACTTTTCGATTCGAAACTTTAACTTGGCCTTGGGTTTGCGGATGGTACGCGGTTCCAACCTTATGGGTGACGGAATATTTTCGGACAAGGGCTTCAAAGTAACGATTACAGAAGTGCTTTCCCCCATCGCTTATAATTGCCCGTGGCGTACCGAATCGACAAAATATATGATCTTTAATAAAAGAAACCACAACTTTATGGTCGTTGGTTCTCGTCACCACTGCCTCCACACACTTAGAAACATAGTCGACCGCGACTAAAATATATTCGAAACCACAAGACGAGGGAAACGGACCCATAAAGTCGAGGCCCCACACATCAAATATTTCTATAATAAGGATTGGGGTCATGGACATCGCATCACAACGTGACATGTTACCTGTTTGTTGACGACGTACGCAGTTCTGACAAAATTCATGTGCGTCTTTAAACAGTGTTGGCCAATATAACCCACTTTGGAGGACTTTAGCGGCCGTACGACGGCCACCAAAGTGTCCTCCGCATTCCAGAGAGTGACAAAAGTTTAATATAGAATTGAACTCACTTTCCGGAACACAACGTCATATAATTTGATCAGAACAGTGTTTAAAAAACAGTGGGTCATCCCAGTAATAATGTTTAATTTGATAAAAGAACCGATCTTTGTCTAAACGAGACCACGTATGCGGGATATATCCCGTAGCTAAGAAATTGACGATGTCACTGAACCATGGACGATTTACGGTAGATAACGCAAATAATTGCTCGTCCGAAAACGAATCTTTTAGAGGGGTAATATTGTTAGATTCTACAAGAATTCGTGACAAGTGGTCAGCTACAACATTTTCAGAACTCTTTGTATCACGTATTTCATAATTAAACTCCTAAAGGAGTAAAATCCATCGGATTAATCTCGATTTCGTTTCTTTCTTAATCAATAAATGACGTAATTGTAGACACCCCATTTGGACGGCTATCAGATTTAGGTGACCCATAGCTTGGTGGTTCACAATGATCAAAAAAGATTCAAAAAGGACTCCTGGAAGTTAGTTCCATCTCTCAAAATGCTCAGAATGACCAAAATGCCCCTGAAAGCCCGAAAACTCCCAGAATTGGACCGAAACGTTTGGGAAACATGCTATGTCATAAGAAAATAAGAAAATGATTTTTTAAGTAAAGTCAGATAAAATCGTCAACTCCCAGAGACCCCTGGAAGTCCCAGAAGTTCCCGGAAAGCCTCCGTTGAACGGTTTGACCAAGGTTTGACCAAGTTTGACCAGTTTGACCAAAATTTAACTTTGAAACTAGAGCACTGTAACAATTTTCAAATATTTTTCATAGATACTAGAGGTCAATAGCTTTCCAACGGTATATCACACATAATTTTTGGATTTAAAACTAGTTTATTATGAATTTTCGAAGGCGAAAAAGGCGATCAAATCGGCTTTCATCGTGAATACCGCAAAACTTTTCAAAGGGACCTATCTCCGAACTATTTTTTATATGAAATAAGCTCCATTACCTTCCTAACGGTATATCACAACCTCAATTTGGAGTTCGTATGTAGTTTCTGTGAATTTCGGACGAAATAGGGCCTTTTCGCGAATACCGGAACCTCTGGGGGCCTAAACAGGATTATCCATACGATTGAGGAGCAGTGCCGCCGCAGCACTGGCCCACTGCCGCCGCGGCACAGGCCAAGTGCCGCCGTGGCACTCTCCTCCAGAACAGTATATTTTTGCAATTATTTTTGAGGTTCTATTTTGATTAATTAAAAACCAAAACGACGTAGTTCTATGTTTTCAGATGTTTGGAGCCAATGGGAACACTTCGGGGGTGTCAAATGTAAACTTTAAAAAGTTTTGGGAGAGAAAGCTGTAGAGATAAGGTTAGGATAGGGAGAAAAGAAGCTTTCTTCTTTGATTTCAAAACAAGAAGTGAGTTCTAAACTTTGTTTTTACTTCATTATTCTTATTTACTTCATATTCAATATACCCAACCACCATTTAAGTGAGCATTTAAGAGAGAGAAAGCTACTTCCATCTCCAATGTCACCATATATGAGTGAAACATCAAACTACAAGTCCAATATCACATTGATTATCATCTATTGATTGTTATTTACTTGCTTGTTAATACAATGTTTATCTCTTCTTACCTCATTTCTTTTTTATTTTCTTTATTTACTTACTAGTTCATCATTATCTAGATGATGACATGAAGTTTGAGGTGAGTGAATCCTTATGGATAGTAGCTCTTAACCTCAAAAACATGTTTGATAGATGATGATCATAACTTCAATACCTCCAAGGTATCCTTGAAGTTATGTTCAAATGAAAATAGTACTTTCCAACAATCTTGGAAGTTCTTGATGATGAGTTTGATGTTGACATTTGAAGTGGCTATAACCTTCATTGAGTACTGAAAATATGTTTTCAAAACCTCTATTTCAAAACCCCTTCTTAAAACCCTCACTTTGATTTCCAAAGAAAAACTCTAGTTCTTTTCCAAAATCATCAAAACAGTGAGTCAAAACAGTGAGTGACCTGAGTTCAAAGATTTCTCTAGAACTCAATACTCAATGTATGGATGCAAGACCACTTGAAAAGTCTTCCTAACTCATCAAAGAACACCCATGATTTTTGGTTTGACTTGGAAATACTTGAAAATGGTCCATTTGGACCCAAACATTCCTTCCAAACAATCTGCCTCTGCTGTCACAGCAGTTGGGTTAACTTGCAACTTGTTTTACAGAAATCTTTTCCAAAACTGGGGTGGGGGGGGGGGGGGGGGTCATATCTTATTTTTTTCCTTAAACATCAATGTCATATGGAACTTTCTGTATAATGTGGGCCTCTAGATCATTTGTTTTCATTTTCTAACATTTTCTAACATTTCAGTCAACAGTACGGACTCTGTTTCTGAATAACCTCTGTTGTTTATATGATTTCTCTCAATCTGTGATAGTTATTAAAGATTGGCTTATTGGGTTGTGTTATACACACGATAAGGAAGATCGCCATAAAAAATCATGCACTGAAAACATTTGTAACCCCCCTTTTCCATTTTCATAAGATCATGTTACTGTTCTTTTCACAATTCACAGCAAGCACACTGACACGATTATTTTTCTGTGTGCGCTTGTGTGCTATATCCAAGTGTAGGTAGACGTGCAAGTAGTAACTGGTAAGACCAGGTCGATCCCACAGGGAAGGATGAGAATTAAATTACTTAGATTAGACTCTAAAAGAAAAAGAAAATTCAATATTTTAAAAGAAGTGTAGAACACAAAGTTCTACAATTAACAACTACTAAACTTAAAAAAAACAACTAAATTAAATTAACTAATGATTAACTATTTAGCTAAAGCGAGATTTGAAAACGGTTTTTCTTGATAAAAGAAAGTGTTGGGATCACGCAAATCCACTATAACTCAGCCATCTACCATGCAAATGCAATTAAGCTCAACGGAGGGCAACTTCTACAGTATCCCGTACTTCTCTAAGGATATAGAATCAATAGTCCTTTTATGACCGGGACTATATCATCACAATTAAGTTCGAAATACACAAAGGTGGTTTAATTCAATAGTTAAGACTCGCACCTACAATGGTGTTAGCATTGAGGGTGGTTTGCAAAATATATTGAAAGAAAATGCCTTAAGGCTTAACGTTTAAAGACTGTATTGACAAACTGAGCATTTGGGGACAGTTTGATAACGAATCAGTAAAGCAGAAAGCCTTGGAATACTGTATTAGATGTCCTCAAGAATCAGAGGTCTCGATCGATCGATGCGCTTTCGATCGATCGAACTTCTTCATCTCTCGATCGATCAAAATATCTTCGATCGATCGAACACAGGAATAAAAATACTGCATGGCAGAAGCCTGAAATCACGGTTTCATCGCGATTTCCCAACCCCGGACTACTCAGACATGGTCTGGGAAGTCTCAGATTTATTCTTAACGTAAAGGTTCATTAAAGTCATGCTTGTTTGCGAGTTTTTCATGAAAACTATGAAAATTAATGATTTTACCTTATCTAGCATGCAATACTACGATATTGAAGATTATACTACGAATAAATAAGTGCAGAATGTAAACAAAATAAAACGAAGTAACCTGGAGAAGAACAACTAAGATTAAACCTTACGAAATCCAAGCTACAATGAAATCCTTGATAAAACCTACAAAATAAGATAAAACTCTCTACTCTCTATGGAAAACTGATGAAACAAAATGTGTGCCTCTCTTGGACGTAAACAAAACGATTATATATAGTAGAAACCTAATGCTAGGGTAAAAACCCGTTTCTGCTGCGTGCGCGTATAATCTGAGAAAAGGCATGTTCGATCGATCGAGCAAATCTCGACCGATTGAACTTCCAGAAACTGCGAGCGCTTGAACCCACTCGATCGATCGAAACGTCGATCGCTCGAACCCTATATTTCAGCTTTGAGTTGTCTTCATCTGGACTAAGCACTTCCTTTTATCAACATTCTTCAATCTTGTACACAGCAGCAATAATCTGCACAAATAATCACTAAAACAACACCACTTATCATAGTTTAATCAATTTGTGTAGAAACTGGTATTGTAATTCAAACTGCAAATAAACAGGGGAATTGTAGACTTTTCTAGTATATTTTCCTCTTTTAGCGCGGTTGTATTTTACAAATACCCCCGCTTGTCACAACCCCCAACTAGCGATTTGCTAGTCCCTAGCAATAAAGCGAAAATAAAACAAGCTTACTAATACTACAATGACTAAAATAACAAAAATAGAACTAAAGCAATTAATCTAGTAAAAAATGAAAGAAACTTCCTAACTCACTTTCGCAGGAATCGCAGTTGCATTTAGCAAATGCAACAAGCCGTTAAACCCCTAGGTTCCCCCTAGTGGACGAGTGTTGTCTCGTGAGGGTTTTCAGTGAATAAACCCACAAAGTTCTAAATTTTAAGCTCAAAAAGATATAGAAAAACTTATAAATATTCTTTCCCATTCGACTATCAATTTAGCTCCACATAACATATCAACCTCATACAAACCATGAAGAAATCCACATGTTCCTCATGTCACCAAGATAAATATACATATGCGTTACATTCATGTATCCGTGTGTGTGAGGTCAACAACTATGCATCCAACTTTATTTAGAATTGTTTAGACTATCATACTCTTGGAACGCGTAGTTTCAACTCGATTCTCACATGGGTTTGCACTCAAAAATGAACATCTCACAGAAACTTGTTTAGAAATGATCACTCATGGTGTGAAAACTTTAATAAGAGTGATGTTCTGGCTACTAGTGTTTCACACCGAACTCGATAAAGGACGAACAATTAGAGTAATATAGTCTCATGAAATGAATACTACTTACTAGAGGAGCGAAATACCGTGGATACTCAAATTACACTTTCATATTCAAACTACGTCGTCAAGAATCCTTAAGGCTTAGACAATTCGGCTTTTATTTAGTGAGATAAAGATAAGAGGGGTAAGAAATTGCACATCCTTGGCATTTGATCGCGTTTATTTCTTATTTATTCCAACCATCCTCTATTCTCGTATATATAAATTAATTTTTTTTTTTTCATACTCCTTCTTTCCCCTTTAATTTTTTATTTATTTTTTTATTATTTTTTTTTATAACATCCTTCCCACAACTACTCCCTTAATACTTCAACAATTTTAATCACATCAGCCGTGCAATCGAGTTTATAGAGGTTAAAGTATCAGACGAAAGGTTAGGCTTTCATATTGGCGATATTTAATCAGTGTGGGGTCAAGAGATTCTTGGATGTTGATACAGGTATATAAAAAAGGTAAGGAATGAATAACGAAGGCTTAAATCATTTTCTTAACTTCTTAGTTTTAGCACTTCAGTGTTCCCTGAGTTTTAATTGGTAAATCCTGAACGTTCTCCTCTAATGACCAGCCTAAATGAAGAATTTTGAGACTATCCAACGAATTTAAAGTATATTCAAGAAAAACAATTCGAATTAATGTGACAATTCCCTCAGAATTGAAGATTGGGTTCAAAAGCTCACTAAGGGTTGTTAGTTTCCACTAGTTATTCCTTGAAGCATAAAAGTCAAATTAACTCTATTTTCAGTTTTCTACATAGCTCTTAACATGTGCAAATGATTTGGATACTAGAATGGTTAACAAATGCATTCCTCTTAGTGAAGCTAGAAAAACCCGTGAACTTAAGTCATAATGGGATGAGATGAATATGAATATGTCATTGCTTGATAACAGCTAAATAGGAGAGAAAATTCAAAATTTTTCTACCAAAAACATGGTTAATTATTTGAAAATTTGCAATAGATGAAGTGATACAGATTGCTAAGTATAGATATGCACAGGTGATGGTCTATCTACATCCTACCCCCCACTAAAAATTGCGATGACCTCAGAAGTTGACTTTTAAATAGATAGATAGAGTGATATCACCTGATAAAGCAACGTAAAAACTACGCGCATAACAATCTGTAAAGAAGTAGACAATCTCCAAGCAGACAGGATCAAAAGAAAAATACACAGAAATATAAAGCACAAGATCCATATATATTAACATAACCAATCACTGTAAAGATAAAACAAAGAAACTAAAAGAGCAGTGACAAGAAAGTACAGCCAAACCACACCAACCAACAAAAAACAACTATCCACAATATCCAAATGGCCAACTGAAACAGAACGAATCAACAATATCCGAACCCACCCAAAACAACCAAAATCAACAAAATACATAACGTTACTACCCATCATCGGGAACATCAGACAGAATCTCTATCAATAAATCAGGAGCAATCATAACTCCACCCTCGACTCCCGTAGTAGCGGTAGCCGGAACGCTCGTCGTGGAAACTATAGTAGTGACTGATGTGTCGGCCATGACAGGAGTTGGTGTAAGTGATGTCTCCAAAGCAGTGGGTGCGGCTGATGTCGTTGGGGTGGTAGATGGTGCAGCTGATGTCGATGGTGCCGAAAGATCAACCGGGGGATCGGAGGTAGAGGGACCAGTAGGTGCAGAGAAAGATGGGCCAGTAGTGGGTGGTGGAGGTGCAGATGGTGTGGAAGATGGGGGTATGATAGGGTCGAACCCAAGCTGGACCAACAGGGTGGTCAGCATGGCGGATATATGATCAACCTTGCCCTCGAGTCTCATCCGGGCTGTCCTCTCCTCCAAAAGTAAATCGTGAATAGTCGGGGGAGGTGCGGATGAAGACTCTCCCTGGGCTGGAGCCTGAGATCTCTATCTCAGCTCAAAACGCGCTACCTCCTGAACTGGATCGTCCTCCTCCTTAGACTCATGCTCCTCAGCCTCAGTGGGCGTCCCAGAAGCAGCTCCCTTGGTGTCCGTCCCGCCTCCACGTCTCCTCTTCTCCCCCACCTTGGCCTTGCCTTTTGCTTTTCTCTTTTTCTGAGCATCAGAACGGCGGGCCGCTGTCTCACCAAATCAACTAGAGGCCTGAATAATGGAATCTGTGGCCAACGGGACTAGTCCGGCCCGCTCAATAACCCTATGTATAGACCAAGCGCCCTTCAGATGGTGCTTGGCGGCTATGTACCGCGTAGGCTGAACGAAAAAAATCGATATACAGGCGAGACAAACATACACGCTGTCCTGTCCCAATGGAGTATAGAGCACGGGCATACCACGGTGCAAATTTCTTGTGGTAGGACGTCATCAGAATACAGTTGACCAATGCAAGATGGAGGAGGTGGTAATTCTCAGTCAGAAACTTATCCTCGATATTTCATTCGCCGTTCCAGAATTGAACGGCACCTCCTGTGAGCTCACGGATAATGTGGTGGACGAGATCGCTGGGGCTCCTGGTAATGAGGGATAGAAACAGTCAGGGACCTCAGGAACCTCCAAAGCTGCAGAGACTATGGCAGGACTGAAAACGATCTCGCGCCCGCGAAAGAATGATCGGTAGGTGAACGGGGCTGCGAGATCCTTGATCATGGAAGAGCAAGCTTCACGAACCCAGTGGATATTGATTTTCTTGGTCTGGATTAACATGTCGTACCACAATGGCATGTCTCTGATCCGTGCTAGGAACCATGGAGCGGTAAGCCATACGGATTCCAATGGCCGCTCGAGCATTACCTTACGCGTCTAAAAAGAGCGGCTAAACCAAACACGCTCTTCGGTACTCCGAAACCCATGATCGGGTATGGGGTCTGGTATAGCGAGATCCAGAGGTTTGGATTTGTGATACCCCGTGATAGGGTTCATTGTGGGTCCCTGAAAATAGAAGAAATACAGAATAGAAATCAAAACAAGAAAGAAAAGAGAAGAAACTGAAACTGCTTGTGTTCGACCGATCGAACAATGTTCGATCGATTGAGAAAGGACAGAGTTCGATCGCTCGAGACTCTGTCGATCGATTGAGCAAGGGCTGGGTTCGAGCGATCGAACACATCTCGATCGATCGAGCACAGCGAATGTGCGGTGACTACTTTCAAGAACAGAAAGAGTCCTCACACACACAAAACAAGATAGAAACTAAATGAACAGGTATAAATAACCACTGGGGGGCACCCCCAACTAGAATTGAAATGAAAAGGAATCGAGGGAGGTCTCGGCTAACCTTGGGTTATGCGCTGAGTAGAAGGCGAGAGTGACCGTGATGATGATGAAGGTGATGAGAGGAGGGCTCAGGGGTTCCCAAAATGCATGGATGATGAGGGAGAGCCAAGAATCGCCCCGAGTGCTCCTCTGTGATCAATCGCTCAAAGATATGAAAGGGTGAGAGAGACTGAGAAGGTGTACTGGAGACGCCTCATTTAAATACAAGTTTCGATCGATCGAGCAAGTTCGATCGATCTCCACTTCAATCGATTGAGGTATCTTCAAGCGCTCGAAGATCTGATACCGTCGATCGATCGATCGAACACCCAAATTTTGTAATAACCCTGAATTAAGAAATTTAGCACCCCCAACAAGCCAACAATATTCTGGACAAACAGAATAGAATAAAAGCAGTTCAAAACCAGGGCATGTAAACCAAAACTCATCCTCATAATAGGAAATTGCAATTTGATATGAATAAATCATTTTAATAGCATCCGTAGTGCAACAAAATTCCCCCAAATGGTATTAACAACCTTGTTTAACTAAAGAAAACCGAAAATAAAACTAAAACCAATAAAATTCTGTCAAGGATTACACTCCAATTGATAAACGAAAGATGAAATAAATGGAAACAACTGAAATGCGGCACTATTCTTCGAGCATGAAGATTTTCTCGTCCACAATCGCTTCATGATCCGCCGAATTTTCAAAAGTGGAGTCCAAACTTGATGATTCCCTTTCCCAGAACAGTCGGAAAGCAGCAAGGATATCATCGAGCGAGTCTGGCGTCTCTAAAGAATTGAAAGCCCATGCAAGAGGTGATCCGGATGGAGACAAGGATAAAAGAGTGTAATTGCGCAACAGACTGTCTTCTTGCGGCGGAGTGTGTGGGGGCCTTATGTAGGGCCCAAAACCATGAACCAGTTGATGTGGAAGGTAAATCGGCGGGAACGGTGGATTCATAGTGACAATCCTGACAAAGGAAAAAAAGAACAAACAAACCGATATTAAGATAACGGAACACAAGAAACAAAGATTAAACACGAAAAGAAAAACAAGGGACAGAAACAAAATACAAAGAAATGTGATGAAGTTCCAACCTCACTATTGGCATAGATTCCCAGAATGCACTAGCTGGTAAGGGGCATTGGAGCCTGAATAGCAGAAAGCTCAGGTGCACATAGCGGTATGGGACCAACTCGGGAACGAGGAAGTCGTCAACAAAAACAAAAACTGCATTGTGACGTTCTGGGACGACATCCTGGAGGTCATGATCTTCCCATGGCTCCCACATATCATCATTTTCCCATTGTGCCATGAGGACATCATCCACCATTCTCCCCATGTACAGGTCTTCTTCCCCATCCACATCATCATCATCCTGAAATCTCATATTTTCATATGGATTGATGTCAAGGAGGGCCGGTGGGTATGGAATGTACCCTTGAGCAGTATCAATGAGAGAGTGAGCTTAAGGGTCTTGATGAAGCAAGGGGCAGGGTGTGAGTTCACCCTCAGTCCAGGTACCACAACGACATTCTAAATCAGCCCATGAACCGATAGAATGAACATCATCACCTCGCATCTATGCACCTGCAATTGAGTGGTTCAAGGTATAGCGGATTAGAACAAGATCACAAACACTAAAAGAACGAACAAAGAATAAAAAAACAAAAGAGAGAAACTAAAATGCAGGAAAAAAATAAGGAATACAACAACAACAAGGAACTCCACTTTGGATTTTAAGTGGGAGAATAGTTGGGCTCATCCAGCTGGATGTGCTCAACTTCTGTTTGAAAGTTCTCCAAGAACAGTTTCAACCTTTGGCCATTGACCTTGAAACAATCATCGTTCTTTGGATTGACGAGTTCAACCGCCCCGTGTGGAAAGACAGTTTTTATAATGAACGGGCCTGTCCAACGGGAACGGAGCTTTCCTGGGAAAAGGTGGAGGCGAGAGTCATACAGCAAAACTTTCTGCCCCAGCTTTCGGAGTTCCAAAACGAGACAAGATATGCTCTCTTAGAAAGGACAAGACCGTTCTGTGGTCATTGCGTCTCGTTGGTATCGCTTCAACCCATTTTGACACATACTCTACAGCAAGGAGTATGTATTCACAGTTATTAGACTTGGGAAATGGGCCCATAAAATCTATGCCCCAACAATCAAATATCTCAATTGTGATGATAGGGGTTAAAGGCATAGAATTTCTTTTAGAAATAGTTCCAAGCTTTTGACAGCGTTGGCATGTCTTGCAAAAGGAATATGCATCTTTGAAAATTGTGGGCCAGTAAAAACTGCTTTGTAGAACTTTTTGTGCGGTCTTCTGTGACGCGAAGTGGCCACCGCATGCCTCAGAATGGCATGATGCTAAAATTACGGTTACATCCTCATTGGGGACGCAGCGCCTGATAACCTGATTAGCACAGTACTTGAAAAGATATGGGTCATCAAAAAAGAAATGACGCGCGAACGAGAGGAACCGTTTTCTGTCTTGGTTTGACCAATATTGATTCGGTGTTTCTCCCGTGACAAGGTAGTTCACGATATCAGCATACCAAGGCAGACTACTTACTGCCTGTACCTGTTCGTCCGGGAACTCATCCTTAATGGATTGGGATTCAGTATTGTCGACAAAAGTCAACCGTGACAAATGGTCCACAACCACATTCTCTACTCCTTTCTTATCTTTGATTGTGAGATCAAACTCTTGGAGTAAGAGTATCCAGCGAATGAGCCGTTGTTTAGCGTCTTTCTTAGAAAATAGATACTTGAGGGCCGAATGATCTGTAAAACAGACTATTGGTGACCCTATCAAATAAGACCTAAACTTATCCAAGGCGAATACTATAGCCAGCAGCTCCTTTTCAGTAGTTGTATAATTCATTTGAGCTTCATTCAAAGTTCGGCTAGCATAGTATATCACATATGGCTTCTTGTCCTTTCTCTGGCCTAGGACCGTGCCAATGGCGTAATCACTAGCATCGCACATTAATTCGAAAGGCAAACTCCAATCGGGTGCCTGTATTATAGGTGCGGAGGTGAGGAGCTTTTTTAGATCCTCGAAGGACTTTTGACAACTCTCTGGCCACTCGAATGGTGCATCTTTGACAAGAAGTTGACAAAGAGGTCGAGAGATTGCACTGAAGTTCTGGATAAACCAACTATAAAATCCCGCATGCCCCAAGAATGAACGGATGTCTCTCACTGTACGGGGGACAGGTAGATTTGAGATTATGTCGATTTTGGCCTTATCCACTTGGATTCCTTCATCGGAGATTATATGGCCGAGGACTATTCCCTTGGTCACCATAAAGTGACACTTTTCCCAATTCAAAACTAGGTGTTTATCCTCACATCGCATTAATACCTGCTCGAGATTGTTGAGGCAATCTTCAAAGCTATGGCCAAACACTGAAAAATCATCCATAAAGACTTCAAGGATGTTTTCGACCATGTCACTGAATATGCTTAGCATGCACCGCTGAAAGGTAGCCGGTGCATTACATAAGCCAAACGGCATTCGACGGTAGGCAAATGTACCAAATGGACAAGTGAATGTGGTTTTCTCCTGATCTTCACGAGCAATTTCAATTTGATTATATCCACTATATCCATCCAAAAAGCAGTAATACTTGTGACCTGCCACACATTCTAGCATTTGATCCATGAATGGCAAAGGAAAATGGTCTTTTTGGGTCACAGTATTTAACTTTCTGTAGTCAATACACATCCTCCATCCAGTGGGAACACGTGTTGGTACCAATTCACCATCTTTGTTCGGGATGACTGTTATGCCTGCTTTCTTTGGAACCACTTGGGTTGGACTAACCCAAGGACTATCACATATCGGATAAATCATCCCAACATCAAGTAGTTTGAGCACTTCCTTTTTAACTACTTCTTGCATGTTGGGATTCAGACGCCTTTGCATTTGCCTTGAGGGTCTAGCGTCTTCCTCCAGATATATCGTATGAGTGCATATGGATGGGCTTATGCCTTTGAGGTCAGCAATCGTCCATCCCATAGCATCCTTATGCTTGGTCAGCATTTGCACTAGCTTACCTTCCTGTTCATGAGTTAAAGCAGATGAAATGATCACAGGATAAGTTTTCCCAATCCCTAGGAATGCATATTTTAGCTCTTTGGGTAGCTCCTTTAACTCTAACTCCGGAAACTAAAAACTAGAAGGCATTGCCAACTTAGTTTTAGGAGGCAATTGTTCATATGGCATTACCCACATGCATTCTGCTCTATCCTCCTCTATCGTATCCATCATAAGACACGTCTGGTTCAGGTCAGCATCCAATGGAGTTGACTCTGCAGGCTGATAGATATCGCCAAATTGAGCCATCACAACTTCCAAAGGATCTTTGTAGTCGACCAAGTCAACTTCATCTTCAATGACCGTGTCAATGTAATGAATTTCTTCCTCATCATCGTATTCTTCAGGTCGGGGATTAGAAAAAATTTTGACATTCAATGTCATGTTCTCGAATACGATAGTCATGATACCACTTTTAATCTTGATTATGGCATCAATAGTGTTGAGGAATGGACGTCCAAAGATAACCGGGATGTGTGCACCAGGATTAGACACAGGTTCTGTGTCCAATATCACAAAATCAACCAGAAATACAAAAGAGTCTATTTGAACAAGGACGTCCTCTAACACCCCTCTAGGGTACTTCACAGATCTGTCTGCCAATTGCAAAGCGACTCGGGTGGGTTTAAGTTCACCCAACCCTGGCTGTTTATAGACTGAATATGGCAGCAGGTTCACGCTTGCTCCTAGATCGAGGAGTGCGTTATCTATCCTTTGACTCCCAATTCTACATGAGACCGTAGGTGTACCGGGGTCTTTAAGTTTTGGAGGCAACTCATTTTGAATGATCGTACTTGCTTGGCACGCGACATAAGCATGTTTCTTCACACTTTGCCTCCTCTTGACCGTGCATAGATCTTTGAGATACTTAGCATAGGCCGGTACTTGCTTAATAGCATCTAGGAGTGGAAGGTTAATTTTGACTTGTTTAAACAATTCCAGAAACACCTGATTCTTCGTCTCATTCTTGGGTTTCTTCAACCATTGAGGATAAGGTGCAGGAAAAGGGCATTTTGGTGGTTCATCCTCAACAGACTCCTTTCCAGGCCTTTGCTCAACTTCTTCCTCTACTCTAGGAGCTTCAATGTTTGCCTTTATTGCCTCGTCATTAGTAGACGGCTCCTCCTCTTGAGTAGATGGTTGCTCAAGTTCATTATCCACCACTTCCTCCTCTTTGTACACTTCGGGTGTCGACAGAGGCATGCTTTTCTCTATGATTTTTCCGCTTCTCAGTGTAGTCACGACTTTAGCATGTTCTTGATTGTTAGGACCATTGTTATGTCCCTTGGGGTTCGGAAGTGGTTGGGCAGGGAATGTTCCTCCTGAACCCTCTTGCCGCGCATCTATCCTTTCTAACGTGGCAGACATTCTGCTCATCATCTGTATGAGTTGCTGCATTAGATTGGCATTAGCAAGTGGCTCTTCTTCTTGTACCTTCTTGTGTGGTGGCACATAGGTATTGGTCTGTGGTGCATTGGAGGGTTGAGCTTGGTTGTAGTTATTGGTTTTGTTTTGATTGTATTGATGGGACGACCTATTGTTTTGCCCTTGAAATTGATTGTTATTGTAGGGCTGCTGTTTATATTGATTTTGGGTCCCAGCATTATTTCTCCAATCAAAACTGGGGTGTTTCCATCTATTGTTACTTTGAAAGTTATTGTTGGAATTCCCCGCCCCTCGGAAACCGTGCATGGCATTCATCTCCATAGGGGCTTGCTCTTGAAAATACGGCACATTAGGACAATACTGAGTTGTATGTCCCAACATGTTGCATGTGCCGCATGGTTCCTCAGGCATACCCTGCCTAGAACTCTCTCCTTTCATGCTTAACTCCTCTACCTTCTTTTCCAGTTCTGCATATTTAGTCATGAGGTGATCTTCACTAGTTAGTTGGTAGAGGCTTTTCTCTTCTACACAGGATATCTGTGAGCATGAGACATTGTCAGAATTTGACCATTCATGAGCGTACTTGGCTAACCATTCGAAATGGGCTTCAGCCTCTTCGATGTTCTTACGCAGAAATGGTCCGGAACTCATAGTTTCTACCAACTTCTTCGTTTCACCATTCAATCCTTGATAAAAGAAGCTGATAGTTCGCCATTTCTCAAACCCATGGTATGGGCACGAGAGAAGCAAATCTTTGAAATGCTCCCACATTTGTGTGAAGGTTTCATTGCTCTTTTGTTTATAGGAATTGATTTGACGTTGCAGGTCTGTGGTCATGCGAGTAGGATAGAATTTCTTTAGAAACGCGGCGCTCATCGCATGCCAGGTGAAAATTGAATGAGGTTTGAGGGAGTGGAGCCACGCCTTTGCTTTATCCTTCAAAGTGAAGGGGAATAACATTAGATGCGTCACCTCCCTAGGACAATTTTGCGAGAATGTTTTGCAAACATCCTCGAAATCAGTGACATGTAAGTACGCCTTCTCACTTTCCATCCCATGAAAGGTGGGAAACAGTTGGATCATCCCATTGCGAAACTGAAATTCGCCATTATGCGGTGGGATTTGAATGCAAGAGGGCGTAGGTGCGTGTTTTGGTTGCATGAGATCGCAAAGAGGACGTAGCGCCTCATCAATTGGTACCACAACATTGTCACCATTTTCACTCTGATTATCATCCATTGATTCAGTTGGAGTGGCTATCGGGTTAATGGAACTATCAGAGTCAGAGCGGTAGAAAGGATTTCCAAAAATTCCTTCAATAGAAGTGTTGGACATGAACTAGGAGAGTTCCTAAGGTGAGTGTTTACCAATAGAACTGAAAAGAGGAGAAAATAAAAACAGAAAGAGATGAAGAGAGACTGAGGTAACCTAAATATTAACTCGTCGCCTTCCCCGGCAACGGCGCCAAAAACTTGACACGATTATTTTTCTGTGTGCGCTTGTGTGCTATACCCAAGTGTAGGTAGACGTGCAAGTAGTAACTGGTAAGACCAGGTCGATCCCACAGGGAAGGATGAGAATTAAATTACTTAGATTAGACTCTAAAAGAAAAAGAAAATTCAATATTTTAAGAGAAGTGTAGAACACAAAGTTCTACAATTAACAACTACTAAACTTAAAAAAAACAACTAAATTAAATTAACTAATGATTAACTATTTAGCTAAAGCGAGATTTGAAAACGGTTTTTCTTGATAAAAGAAAGTGTTGGGATCACGCAAATGCAATTAAGCTCAACGGAGGGCAACTTCTACAGTATCCCGTACTTCTCTAAGGATATAGAATCAATAGTCCTTTCATGACCGGGACTATATCATCACAATTAAGTTCGAAATACACAAAGGTGGTTTAATTCAATAGTTAAGACTCGCACCTACAATGGTGTTAGCATTGAGGGTGGTTTGCAAAATATATTGAAAGAAAATGCCTTAAGGCTTAACGTTTAAAGACTGTTTTGACAAACTGAGCATTTGGGGACAGTTTGATAACGAATCAGTAAAGCAGAAAGTCTTGGAATACTGTATTAGATGTCCTGAAGAATCAGAGGTCTCGATCGATCGACGCGCTTTCGATCGATCGAACTTCTTCATCTCTCGATCGATCGAAATATCTTCGATCGATCGAACACAGGAATAAAAATACTGCATGGCAGAAGCCTGAAATCACGGTTTCATCGCGATTTCCCAACCCCGGACTACTCAGACATGGTCTGGGAAGTCTCAGATTTATTCTTAACGTAAAGGTTCATTAAAGTCATGTTTGTTTGCGAGTTTTTCATGAAAACTATAAAAATCAATGATTTTACCTTATCTAGCATGCAATACTATGATATTGAAGATTATACTACGAATAAATAAGTGCAGAATGTAAACAAAATAAAACGAAGTAACCTGGAGAAGAACAACTAAGATTAAACCTTACGAAATCCAAGCTACAATGAAATCCTTGATAAAAAAACCTACAAAATAAGATAAAACTCTCTACTCTCTATGGAAAACTGATGAAACAAAATGTGTGCCTCTCTTGGACGTAAACAAAACGATTATATATAGTAGAAACCTAATGCTAGGGTAAAAACCCGTTTCTGCTGCGTGCGCGTAAAGTATGAGAAAAGGCATGTTCGATCGATCGAGCAAATCTCGACCAATTGAACTTCCAGAAACTGCGAGCACTTGAACCCACTCGATCGATCGAAACGTCGATCGCTCGAACCTTGTTCGATCGCTCGAACCCTATATTTCAGCTTTGAGTTGTCTTCATCTGGACTAAGCACTTCCTTTTATCAACATTCTTCAATCTTGTACACAGCAGCAGTAATCTGCACAAATAATCACTAAAACAACACCACTTGTCATAGTTTAATCAATTTGTGTAGAACTGGTATTGTAATTCAAACTGCAGATAAACAGGGGAATTGTAGACTTTTCTAGTGTATTTTCCTCTTTTAGCGCGGTTGTATTTTACAAATACCCCCGCTTGTCACACACTTTTACTTTCCCCCTTTTGATTTAATGCTTATATGCACTTCAAATTAGCTCATGTCTTAGGAAGTAGTTCATACTACATTTGTACATATCCCATGTTGATTTCATTCATTCATTCATACACATTCTAGACTTCTAAGTCATTCCAAGAATCCATGAACACCAAGCACACTACAACCTTGGCACATTCTAGATACATACATTGCATCCATGCAAAGATTTGGGGCTTTTGTGAGTCCTAATCTAAGAAGATTATAAGGAACAAATTTGATCACAAGTTCATGCTTCCCCTCGATCTAATCATCCTTTCCCATATGTCCCGGGGATTGAGAGATCTTCTTTTCTCAAAGATTAACATGCATCATTCTAGCTTGCTAAGCATCTTTTGATTTCTTTATTTATTTGTTTCAAGAACAATTCGTGTCCCCTTAGATTAGGGAAACTTAATTACTTAATACACGATTAGACGATTTTTCCTAGGTTTATTTGTGTGATCTTTCACTTTACATTATATGATATTTGACTTAGATCTTATGAATGATATCTTATCTTTAGATCTTTCATTTCAAATTTTCTTATGTGATGTAATATATGATCATAGTATTAATTGTAATCATACATTGTATAAGATGATTATTTGGATGCTAATTGAGGCCTGTCGAAAGACGGGGCGAGTTGAGGGTGTTTTAATCGTGACAAAGGCTCCTTCCTCTCTTGTACCAAAACCCCGAACCAAGTTCTTTGGTTATGAAGGGCCGGTGCCCTTTATCCATTTAGGTGAGTCAAATTAGGTTTCTTGATTCCGTAAAGACCAAGTGGCGACTCTGTATCTGTTTTTAACAGACCCGTTTCTTTTCCTTTTCAAAACAATCTCACAATAAACAAAAGAGGTGGATTCCCGCGTGTCCACAATCTGGCGACTCTGCTAGGGAATTTTTATTTTAAAACAAAATAATACAGAGGTTTGACTCATAAGAAGCATCCTTAAAATCATCTTTTTACTGTGTCTGGTTCACCACATTGCACTCTTGCATTTTTCCCCCTCCGACTGTGTCTGAAATGCGGCGCTAACATTGTTTAGGTCTTGCTGTGCTAGGGCACAAGTCACCGTTGATACTGTACCTTCCAAGGTATATCAAAAAGAGTAAAAACCTCCGTACTGTCTCTCTGACGGTATATTGGAACTCTCGTCAACGGACCCTCTTTGACTAAACCCAGCCTTTGCATATAGATTCCTGCAGAACCTTTCATAGGACTGCTCATTTATCTTTTCAGATAGGATAATGTGACATAACTGCTGTATGCCCTGATGGGATTACCTGAGCAGTGTAGACGCTTATGTGGCATAGAACAGTACCTCTTTCTTATGATCCCTAAGGCAATCACTCACATGTGATCACATTGAGTTGACCTGCCTAGGCACCATGACAAAGGATGTCTGCTCCATGCTCACAAAGATATACACCGCAAACCTTGTTTTTCGGTCCTAAGACATAGGAGTATGAAAACCTGCTAGACTGTATGATCACTATCACCACACATTAACCAGTTTCTCCCAGAAACCCTGTCCAGATATCCCAGATATAACTCTTTTCTCCCAGAAACTCTGTCCAGATATCCCAGATATGACCATATTAACCAGTTTCTTCCAGAAACTCTGTCCAGATATCCCATATTAACCCATTTCTCCCAGAAACCCTGTCCAGATATCCCAGATATAACCCGTTTCTCCCAGAAACCCTGTCCAGATATCCCAGATATAACCCGTTTCTTCTAGAAACTCTGTCCAGATATCCCATATTAACCCAGTTTCTCCCAGAAACTCTGTCCAGATATCCTAGATATAACCCGTTTCTCCCAGAAACTCTGTCCAGATATCCCAGATATGACCATATTAACCAGTTTTTCCAAAAATTCTGCTCAAATTTCCCAAAAATGACAAGAACTATGTCCGAATATCCCAGCTTCTCTTAGAAACTCTGTCCAAATCAATCAAAAATGCCCAGTCCTTCTTAGAAGCCTCCATAAACCCTGGGAATCCCTGTTATCCCTTGGTGATCGTACTGGAAAGTAAGGTTCACACTCCACATGGTTAGGACCTGATTTGTTTAACTGCTATCTGTTAGAAATAGGAGCATCATATAGATTAGGGCTTGCATTCGTGTGCCTGTCTCATTTGCATCACTCTGCACGCACTGTCTCGATCATTCTTACACAAGTCAGTCCACGTTTGTTAACATCGCTGTCTTTGTCTGTCTAAAATCATCACTGTTAAAATCTGATCTAGTCCTCTTGAAATCTGTCAGGTCAGTATAGATCCCTGAAGTCAGCAACTGGGATCCACGTCGTGGGTCAGAAGTTCAAAAATCGTTAGGTCAGAATCGGTCCGACGGCTTATTTCAGCATGAATCGAGAAGAGTTAGAAAACAAGATTACCGAGTTGGGAGCAACCATAAACCAGCAGTCCGACAGCCTAGTCCATGTTCTGAAGTTCATGGAAGAATTAAAGCAGCAGCGGCCGCAACCACCACCCGAGTTTCCACCACCAGGGTTTGAACCGCCCCCACATGAGAATAATGGGGAGGAAGACTGGCTTCAAGGGGTCCCGCCGTTTGCATATGAGAAGAAGCTCCAAGAGAAAATGGATAAGGTTGACAAGTTGGAAAGTGTACTGAGGAAAAGCAAAGGGGTTGACGATTACATGCTAGACCTGGAAGACCACTTTGAGCCTGTTAAGCTGAAACTGCCAGAGAACTTCAAGATGCCTGCCATCGACCGTTTTGACAGAACTGGGAATCCGAAAAATCATGTGAAGCTATGTATGAGCATCTTCCAGTCCATGGGTTGTACCCACGAGCACATTGCAATGTTGTTCCCACAAACTCTTGCAAAGTCTGCGCTATCATGGTTCCTAAACTTGGAAGCCTCCAAAACCCGGGCGTGGGAGGACATCGTTCGAGTCTTTGTCGATCACTACTCTTATAATCAAGAGTTGGATGTTACAATCAGGGACATGGAAACTACTCGGCAGAACAGCAATGAATCCTTCGCTGTGTTTCTGAGCAGATGGAGGACTAAAGTGGCCCAAATGACCCACCGACCGATTGAAAAGGAACAGGTGAGGATGCTAATCCGGAATCTATAACCGCTCTACCAAGAAAATTTGTTTTATTAGTCCGTCTCCACTTTCGAAGACTTGTTTGAAGTTGGGACTCGAATTGAAGACGCCATAAGGGAAGGAAAGATCAAGAAGGAAGAGCCTCTGAGTCAATCAAAAAGGCCCTACTACTCCCGCAATCCTTCGGATGTCAATGCCCTTAGCAGTCAACCTATGGCTTACCCTCCTAGGCCATACCAACCTTCCAACCAAGCTAATTCCTCCAATCGCTCTTTCCCTAGGAAGCCTCCTCGCAACTTCGCCAAATTAGAAATCCCCTTCTCCTCAGCCTTAGATCGCCTCCTTAAAAAGGGCCACCTCCAATTACTCCAGCCTCGAAGTACCCCGCTCCCGCCAAACTATGACATGTCCAAAAGATGCACCTACCACCAAGCCCTTGGCCACAACACCGATGATTACATGCGCCTCTGCCATGATATCCAAGACCTCATTGACCAAAATATCATCGAGCCACCTCCAAAGCAGCCCCATGTCACTCAAGATCCTCTACCAAACCACCAAAATATCAACCTCATTGAGTCCAACCATGTATCTTTTGACCCTGCTACCTATATCGCCCCTTTAGGTCAACCTCTACCCCTCATTGACATCTTGGAATCTGTGGGAATTCATCTGATTAACAGAGGGGATGATGAGTGGAAGCAACAGCTGGCTGACGAATAAGACCTATTCTTCTTAGAAGAACATGATCTAGGGGTAGTGGACCTCAAATGGTATGATCCTGACAATGAAAGTGATGCTTCTATCTGGAATGAGCCAGAAAAACCATTTGTGGGAACAGATTGCGACTGGTTCAAAGAAGATGGGACTGTAGAAGGGCCTACCCCTGCCGAGATTGATCATCTGACTAGGTCAGACCGTCATTATTAGCCTTCGACGCCTACCACTGAAGCAACCGAAAAAGGTCCGGTCAAAGATAAGGGAAAGGGAAAAATGGATGAGATCATCAAAGAAGACAATGAGTTAATAAAGCAGTTGAAGAAAACCCAAGCACATCTCTCGATGTGGGACATCATGGTAACATCCTACAAGCATAGGCAAGCTGTGTTGAATGCCTTGGCTAGAATAGAGGTCCCCATCGACACCGTACCGGAGGACATGGTGGCTTTCTTGGGAGCACTTACCCCTGATCCGATCATTACATTTTCTGATAAAGACCTGCCACCAGAAGGATCTGCACATAACAAAGCATTGTACATCACTATTAAGTGTAAGGGACAGCAAGTGCCATTTTGTCTGGTCGATACAGGCTCTGCCTTAAATGTTTATGCTCTAAGAACCGCCACCACCTTGGGGGTCAATGTCCTTGACATCACACCATCCGTGCAATCCGTGAGGGCCTACGATAATACCAAGAGAAACGTGATGTGGACTGTTTCTCTCCAAATTCAGGTAGGATCTTTGGTGAGCACTAAAGTCTTTCAAGTCATGGACATACCTGCCTCGTTTAATTTGTTGATCGGAAGGCCCTGGCTACATGTCAACAAAGTTGTATCATCCACCGTGCATCAAATGATCAAGTACATTCATGAGAAGGAGGTTAAAATCATCCTCGGCAATAGTTGGGGTAATGAAGCTTTCCCAAACTACGCTCCCATGTTCGAAATCCAAATACCTGTGCTAGAAGAAGAAGAAATTGGGGGATTCTTCATGGAAGAAATCCACGTGATCAATGATGAAGACAGGTTCCCCGAGATCCACTCCGCAATTGTCAACATTGTCCGCAAAATGAACTACTTCCCCGGAATGGGATTGGACCGACGCCAGCAAGGGATTCGTGAGTTCCCTCAGATCAAAGGGCAACAAGGCACTTTTGGGTTAGGGCACAAGCCCATTGAAGAAGACGTCGAGCTACAGAGGCCATAGAAGAAAAGAGTGAAGAGTCTCCCACCATACCGCAAAACCTTGAATGGACAATTCATCAAAGAAGGGGACGATTTCCCATACTTTGGATTCCCAGAACCCTAGATCCATCAAACCACTGCAAAAAAGGCACCCCGGGCTTGAAATCTTCGCTGACTGCGAAAGGCCCCCCTATCAAGATCCGTTCTATCCCGAAAAAATTATGAAGACCCTGGGGGAAGACTGGTTGAAGTACCTAGACACTGAAGCCACCAAGAAAATGTGGTGGAAACTCGCTGAAGAGAAGGAAAAAAAGAGGGCCAAGAGCCAAGATGATCATATCAAGCCAACTGAGGAGGGTCTGAGCAACCAGGCTGTAGAGTCATCTGTCTGTGTTTCCCTGTCCCCTGTTCACCCAGAGTCTATACTGCCAATTATCGAGTCTGCACCAGAGTCGGCTGCTGTAGGCCCATCACTGTCTAATGTAATCACTCCACCTGTCATGAATGAAATGAAAGACGATTCTGCTTACTCCTCTATGTCTAATACTTATGAATGCACAGATCCCTCCGAGGATCTCCCAATCGAACTTAAGCAACTAATTGAAAAATCACCTGCTTACGAAATAATCGAAGATACTTTATCAGTTAACCTAGGTGAAACGGATAGTCCACAAATTGTGCAAATTGGCTCCGACATCAAATCATCGAAATCGGACCACAAATGAATAAATGATCGCATTTTGAAGTTTCAACAATATGTGATTTTCAAAAGAGGGTCAAATTTACTTTTTCAGCTTCCTGAAGGTTAGAGCAGACATTTTTCATGCCAAAATTGAAGTACATGCTAAAATCGACAAGGCCCTGAAATTTCATCGTAATCCGACAACGGATTCAGAAAAGTTACTTTATCATGCGTTGATTTCAAACAGGAAAAATTCCTTTTCGTCACAAGACAGCTCTCGGAGGTTCAAAATTGATGCCAAAAATTCACATTTGTCAAGATGAAGGCCTGCCAGAAATTTCATCGCCATCCGACGACGAAAGTTGAAAAATCGCGGTAAGGACACTCACAATTGCATCAATTTGCACTGTTAATTCGTCCAAAAGCTCTTTTCTTTGAGTTTGGAGCGGATGTGCTATTTTCAGACTACACCAAAATACTTTTCACATCGAGACAGAGGGATCCCTAAAATCTCATCTCATTCTGACTCTGGATTTTGAAAAAGCACTTTAGCGGGCATTTTCAGCGCAAACTAATGCTGAATGCACGCTAAACGGCATTTGAAAAATCTCATTTTTACATCAATATCTCATGTTTGTCGAGGTGACCAGGTGGTCCAAATCTCACTCGCGCTATTTTTTGAAAGTTCAAACAGTACAGGCGCGTATAAAATATCTAGATATTTTTAATTATTTTATATTATTTTAATACATACAAAAAGGAAAAAAGGGGAAGCCCCCCTTCCAGCAGGCCACCACCACCGGCCACCGGAGCCACCACCACCATCTACCACTTGTAATACACTGTATTTTCAATATTTATTTATGCACATAGATTCTATATACTTCCTTTGGTCAATTCATGAAATTTCACCTTTGAGCGATCGAAGTCTTTTCGAGCGATCGAACAATTCTGAAGTTCAAGTGATCGAACCTTTCTCGAGCGATCGAAATCCTACCGACCTGAATTTAATACGTGGTCCCTGCTTCAATCGATCAAATCCTTTTTTAATCGATCTAAACTGGCCGATCTGAGTTCGAGCGATCGAAGGATGTTCGATCGATCGAAACTGTAATGATGAAAATTCCCAGGTTTTACGCAGAAGCAGCCACCTATACCCCATCCCTCTCCATATATACTTTGGATTCGTGTGTGTGTGTGAAGTTCAGAACATTAGAGAGTTTGAGAAAGAGATTTTGTGGTTCTACTTTGATATATATATACATACACATATAGATATACATACACAGTCAGAGAAAGAGAGAGACAAACAAAGAAGAAGAAGAAGAAGAAGAAGAAGAAGAGGAAAAGAGAAGAGACAGAGAGAGACAGAGGCAAGGCAGAGGAGGAGAGAAAGGCCTCCATTAAAGCTTTGAAGCTCGAATGAGCCAAACGCACCCTTATAAACTTTTGGTGAGTTCTAAACTCACTCAGTAGCTTAGTTGTGATGTTTTACTAATTTTGGACGTTTAATTGTAACCCAAACACTCCCTAATGTATTCTGGGCATTCACTGCCAGAAGCTGTAGAAGACGAAGTTTGACCGATCGAACTGCGTTCAATCGATCGAACAACACTGAGTCTCAATCGATCGAAATGACTTTAATCGACCGAGACCACCTTCACTTCAATCGATTGAGAATTCTTCAATCGATCAAACACGACTTTCCTCAAGCGATTGAGATGAATTCAATCGATCGAACCCAGTAGAACATGGATATGTTCCTTAAGTTTATAATTCATAATGCGTAGCTATTTAATTAGTGTTTCATGTTTCTATTATGTGATATTATGGGTTTCGAAGGTAATGGGACACGACAATGAGATTGAGATAACCTAATGAGTAACGTAGTCAAGTTCAGAAAGTTAGTAATAGTACGACGCGATAACGAGATAAGGTTTGAGGTATAACATTGGGTAACATGTGTTAATCCCTGTACTAAGATTAGGAAGGTATTGGTGACAGTAGATACAAGTATGTCAGTATCATGAGTTGGTTGTTAACACATCTACATGGGATGTGGGTGTTGTGTATTGTGATAGCTAGAAGCATTGATGCATATAGATTATGAACGGACAATACTCGTAAGCGTTCTTAAAAGCGGTAAACAGTAAGAGTTCTTAAAAGAGGTGAATAAGAGTATTGGTATGTCCATAGACTAGTCGTTATATGAGATCGATGTATGGTGCTCATAAGAGTTCTTAAAAGCAGTGAACAGTAAGAGTTCTTAAAAGCGGTGGACAGGAGCACTAGTATGTCATGATGATATAATCAGTTCGAGACAGTTAGTCGGAATTTTGTACAATCAGTCTTAGAGTGGAAGATGATGAGAATTGGTTGATGATGTGTCTGAATAAAAGAGGAAGAGATATAATCAGTATCACTGCTTTATATCGTTCATGATTGGTAATTATGTTATTTCTATGAGACTGTGTTAGTTAGTTCTCACTCAACTTTCAGTAAGCTGACGGCCTTTATTGCCTAGACATTCTCCATCCAGATTACCCTATTCCTATCAATGCAGGTGACGGAACCTACGGTGATGGCTACTACCCAGAGTTAGATTATGTAGAAGGTAACCTTACTAATGACGGTTGTGCCGAAGATCATCATGCTGACGACTAACCTTATGCCAACTGAGATCTGAAGATAGTTATATCTAGTTTATATCCCTATTGAACTCTATTTTTTTTAGTTAATGGGTACTTGGGCATATGTTGTCTCCAGACATGTTGTGATCCTAAGGACCACACTCTGATATTCTAATTAATCAAATCGCTATTATAATTCTGCTGTTACTATTTAGATTGTTTTTGGACTAGTACTGTGTGGTGTGGATAATTAGTGACTTTCACTTATCATTCCGTATGGACCCAAAAAGGTGTGTTTGATAAAACTGAAAATTAAGTACTGAAAATTAAGTGCTGAATTTTAAGTACTGAAAATTTTAAACACTTGAAGTTTTATTCCTTAAAATAGTGTTTCAACTATTGAAGAAGAATGCATTCAGTGATTATTTTCAGTAGAAATTTATCACTTAAAGTTTTCAGTGGTTTTGGAGCTACTTTTTCAATTAAGTGGTGTGTTATCAAACGCACTGAAAAAGAATAAGTGCTGAATCTTTTCATTTTCAGCACTTAATGAGGTTATCAAACACACCCGAAATTTATTTTTCTCTATTTTTGTTGCTCTGGGGCATGATAGGATTTTTGGTATCAGAGCCCTACGTTATGATACTATCGTTCACTAACGGTCCCATACCATCTGGTTCTAGTGTTGAGATTTTCTGAGATGAGATATGAGTTTCAGATAAGTTTGTCTTCCCGATGATAGCTAGTTTCCTTTGCCGGTTAGCATGGATCCAAATTTCCACCTGTTCGAAGATGACTCTTTTGGAGGACATGCTATTCATGGCGATACAATGGAGCCAGCCATACCCGAGATTTACCAGAACCACATTCGCCAGACAGATAGTAGATACTTGGAGGAAAGGATATGGACTTCTCTCTATGTGGTAGGTACAATACACCCGATCGAGATACGTATGGATGCGTATCATTATGCCATGACCTGAGCAGCCATATATCAAGAGATGGCTAGGCTGATCCAAAATAAGCCAGTGGTAGACGAGATTGAGTTGCGAGCTATTTTAGCCGGGCCTATTCCACTAGAGCCTACAGCTGCACCAGTACCTATAGCCCCGCCATCACCGGTTCCTATTGTACCAGTTCCAGAGCCTGAGCCAATTCAGGGTTAGGAGGACCCAGAGCCAGAGGATGAGTATCCTGATGAGGATATTGACGGGGGTGGAGAGGAAGAGACTATGGACGATGAAGACCCAATAGAGGAGGAGCCTGTAGATGATGACGATGGTGAGAGCCAAAGGATGACCCAGAGGAGCCAAAGTATATTCCTGATGAGAATTTTGAACCTGAGGACCTAGTAGAGGACCCCGATGCCATTGAGGTAGATATCATGTTTGGAAAGGATGATGCAGAGGTAGAGGAGGATGAGCCTAATGAGGAGATAGTTGTACCAGAGGCACCCGTTATGCTTCAGTTACCAGTAGGACCTATTATGTATACGGCAGCCATGGCCGATATGGCAGTAGGATGGATAGTTGAGATGATAGCTCAGCCAGTTGGTTTTGTTATGGGAGAGGCTGCGATAGCAGGAGCTCATGACATAGCTGATGGATTCTCCACAGTAGCAATCGACGTCGCCAACCAGGCAATAGCAGATGTGATGGAGGACGCAGAGGCAGAGGATGTAGTTAAGGATTGGGATATAGGAGCAGTAGTCGATGACCTTATTGCACCAGCTGAGGGTTATCCGCTCAAGGAGATGGATATCGAATCAGTGGATGAGGCACCACCAGTAGGATCGGATGCAGATGATATTTGAGTCAGGATCTGCAGGGTGTAGTTTTTGTTAGTTTTATATCAGGACATGTTGTCCACATATTTTGGGATCTTGAGAGATAGCTATTTGACCATAACTTTGTACAGATGTTATCCTTAGTAATAACTGACCTAAGCACTGTAATTGTTTATGTCCTACATGGTACATGGTTACTTCATGGTACAGCTTTTGATATATATATATAAGAGTGGTACTTCTGATATTGATTGTATGTTTGAGTTGATGTACTGTTTAGTAGAATTTTTAATTTTTGTTACTTCTCGTTCTATCTTGATTTCGCTTCTACTAAAAAACTTTCAGCTAATCATGGGTCTCTTGTAGACCATACTCGTTATCATTATGGTAGGGCCCTTGAGAAATCAAGCACAATTAGGAGCCCCTATTCCAGAGGGAATGGATCCAACGGAGTTTTCGAAGCATTCATGCAAAGAATGGAGCATGCGGGAGATACCTATAACCACTCGACCCACCAGAGACCTGTTGCACCACCGCTCCGAGACAGACAGGTGATAAGTTACTAGAAAATTTTCATGGATTACGTCCTGAGAAATTCAATAGACTAACAGAACCGTGGAAGGCCGAATAATGGGTACGAGAGATGGAGTTAATCTTTGAAGCATTAGAGTGTAGCAAACAAGAGAAGCGTCGTCTTGCTATGTTTCAGCTTACCTATGCCTTCGCAGATTGGTGGGAAGCTGAACGAGCCATTGTAGGAATGAACGCTACAAGAGTAATGCCTTGGGAAACATTCAAAGGCAGATTTTTGGAGAAATACTTTCCCAAAGATGAGAGAAATCAACAAGAGAAGAATTTTCTCAATCTAGTTCAAGGAGAATGGACTGTGCAAGAATATACAACACAGTTCAAGCGTCTATCTAGTTTTGCTCAGCATATGATAGATACAGAAGAAGGTGAAGAGATTTCACCAAGGATTGAATCCTCACCTCAGACATATGATGGTTGGCCATCTGAATCAGTCATTTGAAGGGATTGTTAGGTTTGCTGCAGGGTTAGAAAAGGATGCCTATCTTGCACAGCAACCACAGATGAGTCGACCTCAGTCATCGAAAGGATTTCAACAGAGGAATTTCCAGAACCAACCACCAAGCAATACCCAAGGATAGAGGCCTCAGGGGAATTTTTAAGGGAACAAGAGAACCTGGGATGGAATCAGGAAGCCTCAGTCAAGCTATCCTCGACCCTAGCAATATCGCTAGCAAGGATCACAGCCTCAGGCACTGCTAATAGCCTCTCTAAGCAATAGCAGAGGATGTTTTAATTGCAGAAAGCTATGGCATATTGCCAAGTTCTGCACAGCCCCTAGAGTGAATCGCCGAATGGATGCTATTTATCGGAATTACAATAAGCTGGGACATTTGAGCAAGGATTGTCGTGCACCCTGTGGAGGATATTATAGAGCACCAATTTAGGGAATACTAAGACCCCCAAATCAGACAATGATGAACGCTATTATCCTAGCAGGAACAGGTTTTAATGCTGATGAGCAGCAACATTTAGAAGGTATGCTTGCTGTTAAAGTTTTATTTGATACTGGAGCTGCACGTTCATTTATTGCTATTAAAATTGTGCATCAGTTGGGTTTAGAGCCCTAGACACTCGAGCCAGTACTGAATGTTGTGTCACCTTTGGGAGTGACTGTTAATCTGGGAAAAGATTGCCCATTGACTTTGGGAGATAGGAATCTTCTAGCAGACTTAGTAGTTTTGTCAAGATGGATCAGATTCCTACTGTATAAGACTTTCATTCCAGGATATTAAAGGACTTCCACTGAAAAGAGAAATAGACTTCTGTGTGGAAATAGTACCTGGAACATTGCTGATATCTAAGACTCCATATAGGATGGCACCAACTGAGATGTTGGAATTGAAAAAGCAAGTTTAGGAACTTGAAGATTTAGGATTCGTTTGCCCGAGTACATCACCTTGGGGAGCACTAGTCCTATTCGTGAAAAAGAAATAAGGGACACTCGGACTCTGTATGGATTATAGGGAGTTGAACAAGGTAACAATCAAGAATAGATATCCACTACCTCGGATAGATGATCTATTCGACCAGTTACAAGGATCTAGGATCTTTTCAAAGATCGATCAACGTTCGAGATATCATCAACTTTTAGTTCGACCAGAGGATGTATCGAAGACTACATTCAGGACAAGATACGGGCATTATGAGTTTCTAGTTATGCCTTTTGGATTGATGAATGCGCCAACAGTATTCATGGACTTAATGAATTGAGTATTCAGACCATATCTGGATAAATTCATCATAGTGTTCATCGATAATATACTGATCTACTCAAAGACAGAGGAGGATCACAAGGAACACTTATAGATTGCTTCGTAGACACTTTGAGATAGTAAGTTATATGTGAAGTTTAGCAAGTATGAATTTTGGTTACAAGAGGTCAAATTCTTGGGACATGTTATAACTCAGGATGGTATTTCAGTGGACTCATCTAAGATTGATGCAGTCTTAAGCTGGAATAAATTGACTAATGCAACGGAAGTCAGAAGTTTCCTTGGCCTAGCAGGATATTATAGGAGATTTGTTGAAGGATTTTTTAAGATAGCAGGACCTTTGACAAATTTGACAAGAAAGGAGATGAAGTACGAGTGGACAAACAAGCATGAGGATGTATTTTAGGAGTTAAAGAAAATATTGACTTCTGCACCAGTACTCGCAATACCGAAGAGTGGAGAAAGGTATGTGATCTATAGTGATGTCACACCAAGGACTTGGGTGTATACTGATGCAGGACGGGAATGTCACTGCATATAGATCCAGACAGTTAAAGATACATGAGAAGAACTATCCTACGCATAATTTGGAATTAGCAGCAATAGTGTTTGCATTAAAGATTTGGAGACACTATCTCTACAGAGAAAAGTTTGATCTGTTTACCGATCATAAGAGCTTGAGATATTTGTTCTCTCAGAAGGAGTTAAACATGCGACAACGAAGATGGATAGAGTTACTCAAGGACTATGACTTTTCATTGCAATACCATCTAGGTAAACAAATGTCGTGGCCGATGCTTTGAGTCATAAACCTCGATTAGTGATCGCTAAATTATTAATTCAAGAATAGAAAGCATTGGAAGTTGTAACTGAATTCGACCTTCAGCCAGTGGAACCAAGGGAAGGACGACAGTTTAGATGTATGATGGTTCAGCCAACATTGATTAACCGTATCCTAGAAGCCCAGCAAATAACAAAAGATTTGAGGTTATGGTTCGCTAAGATGTCAGCAAAGGAACCAGAAGTCTGGAGTATTAGTACAGACGGAGCCTTACGAAGAAAGGTAGGCTCTGTGTACCTGATGAAGATAATCTCCAGAAAGAAATATTAGATGAAGCGCATAAGTCACTGATGATTATTCATCCTGGAGGTACGAAGATGTACAAGGACTTGAAGAGAAATTTCTGGTGGGAAGGTATGAAGCGAGAGGTAGCTGAGTATGTATCTCAATGTCTTACTTGTAAACAAGTAAAGATAGAACATCAGAAACGACCTGGACTTCTGCAACCGTTACCGATCCCTCAATGGAAATAGGAACACATAACTATGGATTTCGTGGTAGGATTGTCGAAGTCACAGCAGAACCATGATGCTATTTGGGTAATCGTGGATCGACTTACAAAGACGGCACATTTATCGCCTACAGTATGACAAACCTAGTAGAACGTTTGAGCTGGATGTATCTACAGCACATAGTACGGTTACACGGAGTACCTGTATCTATCATGTCAGAAGAGATTCGCGCTTTACTGCAGAGTTTTGGAAGAGTCTTCAGACAGCGATGGTAACAACATTAAACTTGAGTTTAGCTTTTCATCCACAGACCGATGGACAGACTGAACGAGTTAATCAAGTAATGGAAGACATGTTATGCGTTTACGTTATCGATTTTGAGAGTTCATGGGAGACACACCTGCCATTGATCGAGTTCGCCTACAACAATAGTTATCATTCGAGTATAGGAATGGCGTCGTTCGAAGCTTTGTACGGAAGACCTTGCCGATCTCCGTTATGTTGGGCCGAAGTCGGAGATACCTTCTTGGGCCAGAAATGATATGATAAACCAGCGATAAGATTTAAGTTGTACGTGAGAAGATGAAGAGAGCTCAGACCCGATACAAGAGTTATGCTGACAAGTGACGCAAAGACTTATAGTTTGCAGTTGGAGATCATGTGCTACTCAAACTTTTACCTGTTCGAGAGATCGTTCATTTTGGCCAGAAGAGAGGCAAGCTATCGCCTCGATTCATCGGACCATTTGAAATTCTAGAGCGGGTTGGGAAGGTTGCTTATCGACTTGCATTTTTGCCAAAGATATCAGGAGTGCACAACGTTTTCCACATCAGTATGCTGAGGAAGTGTGCCCACAACCCAGCGCACGAGATCTACTTCGAAGATATTGAAGTCAACGACAACGTTACGTTCAATGAAGGACCAGTTCACATTTTAGATCGACGGATCAAGAAGCCCAAAAGCAAAGAGATTTAGGTGGTGAAGATTCAGTGGAAGCATCATGATGAAGGAGAAGCTTTGTGGGAGCTAGAGTCAGAGATGCGCGAGAAGTTTCCATTTTTGTTTTAACTTTATATGCTTCTGATATCGAGGACGAAATCTTTTGTTGAGTGGTGGATGGTATAATACCCTGTATTTCAACAAGTATTTATGCACAGAGATTCTATATACTTCCTTTGGTCAATTCATGAAATTTTACCTTCGACCGATCGAAGTCTTTTTGAGTGATCAAACCTTTCTGAAGTTCAAGCGACCGAACCTTTCTCGAGCGATCGAAACCATACCGACCTGAATTTAATACATGGTCCCTACTTCAATCGATCAAAGCCTTTCTCAATCGATCTAAACTAGCTGATCTGAGTTTGAATGATCGAAGGATGTTCGATTGATTGAACCTGTAATGATGAAAATTCCCAGGTTTTACGTAGAAATAGCCACCTATACCCCATCTCTCTATATATACTTTGAATTCGTGTATGTGTAAAGTTTAGAAAACTAGAGAGTTTGAGAGAGAGATTTTGTGGTTATACTTTGATATATATACATACACATAGAGATATACATACACAGTCAGAGAAAGAGAGAGACAAGCAAAGAAGAAGAAGAGGAAATGAGAAGGAGATAGAGAGAGACAGAGATAAGGAAGAGGAGGAGAGAAAGGCCGCCATTAAAGCTTCGAAGCTCGAACGAGCCAAACACACCGTTATCAACTTTTGGTGAGTTCCAAACTTACTCAGTAGCTTAGTTGTGATGTTTTACTAATTCTGGACATTTAATTGTAACCCAAACACCCTGTAGACACCCCATTTTGTCGGCTATTAGATTTAGGAGACCCATAGCTTGGTGGTTCACAATGATCGAAAAAAACTCAAAAAAAGACTCCTGAAAGTTAGTTCTATCTCTCAAAATGCCCAGAATGACTAAATACCCCTGAAAGCCCAAAAACTCCCAGATTTGGACCAAATGTTCTGGAAACATAATACGTCGTAAGAAAAGTGATAAAAAGAGTTTCGATGCAAAATCAGATGAAATCGTCAGCTCCTAGAGACCCCCGGAAGTTCCCAAAATTCCCCGTTGACCGGTTTGGCCCAGGTTTGATCGAGTTTGACCAAAGTTTGACCGAAATCATCCGAATTCGCCGAAAAATTTCAAGATCATTCTAGATCAGGTGAAAAGTACTAAATAGGGCCTTTTCGCGAATATCCAAACCTCTGGGGGCCTAAATACAATTTTCTGGGCGTCTGAGGAGCAATGCTACGGCGGCACTCAACCCTCGCAGAGTCCATTTTTGTAATTTATTTGGAGGTCTAATTTGATTAATTAAAAATCAAAATGATGTAGTTTGATGTTCACAGATGTTTGGGACCAATGGGAGTACTTTCTAAATCCCAAAACCACCTAAATTGGCCTATATAAACCCCCCATTGCTCTTCATTTTGGGGGGGCCAAGTGCAAAGTTCATAGAAGTTGTAGAGAGAAAGAGAGATAGAGATAGGTTTAGAAGAAGGAAAGGGAGCTTCTTCCACTAATTTTCTATAAGAAAGTGAGTTTCAATCTTGTTTTCTTCCATTACCCCTCTTATATTTCACATTCAAGTCTTTTCCAACCACCATTTTCGAGCAATCTTGAGTTAGGAAGCTACTTCCATGTCCAAATGTCAATATCTATGAGTGAAACACCAAGCTACAAGTCCAAAATTACATTGATTATCATCTATTGATTGCTATTACTTGCTTGTTTACATTAATGTTCATCTCTTCTTACCTCATTTCTTTTTTATTTTTCTTTGATTACTTACATGCTTATCATCATGTAGATGACATGTTGTTTGAGGAGAGTGAATCCTTATGGATAGTAGCCCTTGACCTCAATGACATGTTTAATGGATGATGATTCTAACTTCAATACATTCATATGTATTCTTGAAGTCATATTCTCAAACAAAACCATGTTTGTGCAAGTAATGTTGGGAGTTCTTGATATGAGTTTGATGATGATGTTCCAAGTGGTTTTAATCCTCTTTGAGTATTAAAAATACACTTTCAGAACTCCTATTTCAAAACCACTCTAAAACCCCCAATATTTGGATTCCAAGAAATAAACCTAGTTTTCACAAAAAATCTTCAAAACAGTGAGTTATTTGAGTTCAAAGATTTCTCTAGAACTCAATACTCAAGGAATTAACACAAGACCACTTGGAAAGTCTTCCTAACTCATTAGCGAACACCCATGATTTTTGGTTTGACTTGGAAACACTTGAAAGGGGTCCATTTGGGTCCAAACATTCTCTCCAGATATTCTGCCTTTACTGTCACTGCAGCTTGGTCGACTTTCAACTTGTTTTACAGAAACCTTTTCCAAAGGGAGTGGGCCCAAACTAGTTTTCCCTTAAACCTCAATGTCTTAGGGAACTTTCTGTATAATATGGGCCTCTAGATGTTTTGTTTTCATTTTCTAAGAATTTTTGACATTTCAGTTGACAGTACTGTTTCTGAGTAATCTCTATTGTTCATATGATTTCTCTTAATCTATAATAGTTATTAAAGATTGGCTTTTTGGGTTGTTTTCTAGACACACTAAGGAAGATCTCCATAAAATATCATGCATTGAAAACATTCCTAAACCCTCTTTTCAATTTCCAAAATATCATGTTACTGTTCTGTCCACTATTCACAGCAAGCATACTTTTACTTCCATCCTTTGATTTGATGCTTACATACACTCCAAATTAGCTCATGTCTTAGGAAGTAGTTCATACTACATTTGTTTATATACTATGATGATTTCCTTCATTCATTCATACACATTCTGGACTTCTAAGTCATTCTAGAAATCCATGAACACAAAACACACTACAACCTTGGCACATTCTAGATACATACATTGCATCCATGCAAAGATTTGGGGCTTTTTTGACTCCTAATCTAAGAAGATTATAAGAAATGAACTTGATCATACGTTCATGTTTCCCCTCGATCTAATCTTCCTTTCTCATCCGTCCCAGGGATTGAGAGGTCTTCTTTTCTCAAAGATTAACATGCATCATTCTAGCTTGCTAAGCATAATTTGATCCTTTTTTTTTTTTTATTTATTTGTTTCAAGAACAATTCATGTCCCCTTTAGATTAGGGAAACTTAATTACTTGATATGTGATTAGACAATTTTTCCTAGGTTTATTTGTGTAATCTTTCACTTTTTGCATTGTGTGATATTTGGCTTAGATATTATGAATGATATCTTATCTTTTGATCTTCCATTTCAAGATTCTTATGTGATATAATATACCTATCATAGTATTAATTGTCGAACCAAACATAGTAAAAGATGATTTTTTGGATGCTAATTGAGGCCCGTCGAGAGACGGGCCGAGTTGAGGGTGTTTTAGTCGTGACAAAGGCTCCTTCCTCTCTCGTACCAAAATCACGAACCAAGTTGTTTGGTTATGAAGGGCCGGTGCCCTTATCCGTTTGGGTGAGTCAAAATTAGGTTTCTTGGTTCCTTAAAAGACCAAGTGGTAACTCTGTATCTATTTTCAACAGACCATCTTCTTTTCCTTTCTCAAAACAATTTCAAACCTAAAAGCGGGCCCCCTGAGCACCAGTGTCCATACACCCCCTAATGTATTATGGACATTCACTGCCAGAACCTATAGAAGACAAATTTCGACTGATCGAACTGAGTTCAATCGATCGAACAACACTGAGTCTCAATTGATCGATATGACTTCATCGATCGAGACCACCTTCACTTCAATCAATCGAGAATTCTTCAATCGATCGAACACGACTTTCCTCAAGCGATTGAGATGAATTCAATCGATCAAACCCAGCAGAACATGGATATGTCCCTTAAGTTTATAATTCATAATGCGTAGCTGTTTAATTAGTGTTTCATGTTTCTATTATGCGATATTATGGGTTTCGGAGGTAATGGGACACGACAATGAGCTTGAGATAACCTGGTGAGTAACAGTAGACGGGTTCGGAATGTTAGTAATAGTACGACGCGATAACGAGATAAGGTTTGAGGTATAACATTGGGTAACATGGGTTAATCCCTGTACTAAGATTATGAAGGTATTGGTGACAGTAGACACAAGTATGTCAGTATCATGAGTTGGTCGTGAACACATCTGCGTGGGATGTGAGCGTTGTGTATTATGCTAGCAAGAAGCACTGATGCATATGGATTATGAACGAACGATACTCGCAAGCGTTCTTAAATGCGGTGAACAAGAGTATTGGTGCGTCCATAGACTAGTCGTTATATGAGATCGATGTATGATGCTCATAAGAGTTCTTAAAAGCGGTGAACAGGAGCACTAGTATGTCATGATGATATAATCAGTTTGAGACAGTTAGTCGGGATTTGGTACAATCAGTCTAAGAGTGGGAAGATGATGAGAATTGGTTAATGATGTGTCTGAATAAAAGAGGAAGAGATATAACCAGTATCACTGCTTTATATCGTTCATAATTGGTAATTATGTTATTTCTATGAGACTATGTTAGTTAGTTCTCACTCAGCTTTCAGTAAGCTGACGGCCTTTATTGCCTGGACATTCCCCGTCCAGATTACCCTGTTCCTATCAATGCAGGTAACAGAACCTACGGCGATGGCTATTACCCGAGGTTAGATTATGCAGAAGGTGACCTTACTTATGATGGTTGTGCCGAAGATGTTCATCATGATGACGACTACCCTTATGCCAGCTGAAGATCTGAAGATAGTTATATCTAGTTTATATCCCTATTGAACTCTGTTTGTTTAGTTAACGGGTACTTGGGCATATGTTGTCTCCAGACCTGTTGTGATCTTGAGGACCACACTCTGATATTGCAATTAATCGAATCGTTATTATAATTCCGTTGTTACTATTCAGATTGTTTTTGGACTAGCACTGTGTGGTGTGGATAATTAGTGACTTTCACTTGTCATTCCCTATGGACCCAAAAAGGAAATTTATTTTTCTCTATTTTTGTTGCTCCAGAGCATGACACCACTGCTGCCCCACCTCCAACCACAACCACCATGGGCCACCACCAACCACTTCATACCCCTCCAACCACCACCACAATCCCCCAAACCCCAAACCCCAAACTACCCCCTTCCCCCATAGCCACCATACACCACCACCACCTCACACTCCACTCCTCCCACCACCTCCAGCCACACCACTCCTCCGGCCACTCCACCTCCGGCCACCACCTCCGACCACTCCACTCCTCCGGCCACACCACTCCTCCAGCCACCACCTTCGGCCACTCCACCTCTGGCCAAGCACACACATACATACACACACACTGATACACCTTTTTTTTTCTTTCTTTCTCTCTTGCTTTTCCCTTCTTTCTCTTTAATTCTTTGTTTTTATTTTATTTTCTTTTTTAGTTCCTAGGATTTTTTTTAGTTAAGTTTTATTTTCAGTTTTTTTTTTTTTCTCTTCTTTCTATTACCTAAGATTTGTTTTTGTTTTCATTTTCTTTTCTTTTATTCTTCAAGACTAGTTTTTCTAGGTGGTTTTATTTTCATTTTCTTTTCTTTTCATTTTCTTTATTCCTAAGACTAAGTGCAAAAACAAAAAGAGGAGGTTTTAGGTTTTTTTTTTTCATTCTTTTAATCTTTCTCTCTTCTCTCTTTTTTCCATTTTTCTTGTACTTCTTTTTTTTTTCTTTAAAAACAAAAGGGTTTTGCTCAATCTTTCTTCTCTAAAAAAATAAAAGTGAAAACAATAAAAAGATTTTAATTTTTAACTTATTTGTTACTTTTCCTCCTTTTTTTTTTCAAAAAAGAAGAGTTATTATTATTATTATTATTTCTTTTACTTCTTTTCCAAGAAAAAGACAATAGCTTTTTTTATTTTTTATTTTTACTTTCTTATTCATTTCTTTAAAAAGTAATCAAAGGATTTTTTTCTTTCTTTCTCTCATTCTTTTAATTTACTTCTTTTCCTACCAAAAAAAATGATGAAATGAGAAGAGTTTTCTTTTTTTACACATCTCACACACCCGCACATCAGCTTCGAGTGTCGCGCCTTGCTTAGACCACGGCTTCGCCAGTGTCCCTTGGGATACAAAGGCAAAGACCGTTTTAATTCAGGTCGAAATGCGACGACATTCATATATCTATGTATTATACTATTTTATGTTGTTATAGAACTGTATTCCCCAGTTAGTGGGTTGACACTCTATTTATGTATTATACATATTTTCTGCTGTTATAGAACTATATTCCTCGATTAACGGGTTGACACTATATCTATGTATTATACTATTTTCTGCTCTTATACAACTATTGCATCTTCACTTTTGCATTCCCTGGTAACCTTACTTTCTTTCAACAACGGGTCATCCAGCGTTGAGATTAGGTAGGGAGAAAAGGACAAACTAAATGCATCCCCCGATATCCTAACCTTTTTGGAAGGGAGAAAGGTTAATTAAATTTTTCCGTGGTATCCTAACCTCTTCTCGACAACGGGTCATCCAGCGTTGGGATTAGAAAGGGAGAAAAGGACAAACTAAATTGGATCCACCTAATTTTACGGCGTCGTAATGCCGAACTTTAGTGAAAATTAAAATAACTTTAAATCTTTTTTTTTCAAATCAATGATACTTCTAAAATCAATCGGGATCAAATCCCGCACTTCCCACTTTCCCATCTCACGCTGTTATAATGTCGAATTTTCCTAGAATATAAAACTACTCCAAAATCCAATTTTTTTTTTCTTTCTGAACCACTACTTCTTCTAAAATGAATTGGGATCAAATCCCGCACTTTCCACTTTCTTATATCACGTCGTTATAGTGTTGCAATTTTAATAAATTCAAAATTACTTCAAAAATCTAATTTTTCAAATTCCTACTTCTTTTTAAATTCTAAAATAAATCGGGATCAAATCCCGCACTTCCCCATGTTCTCATTTTTAGTTGTAATAATGTAGAAATTTTAAAAACACACAAATCACTCATGAGATTAAAATTCATACTTTTAAAACCTACACTTTTAATTCACTTGGGACTCTGTCCCACACTTTCAAATCACTTTTCAAAAAAAAATAAATTTTGGGATTAAATCCCACACTTTCAAATCATTTTTCAAAATAAATATTGGGATTAAATCCCGCACTATCAAATCACTTTTTAAAATCAATCTTGAAATTAAATCTCATACTTTCAAACTACTTTTTCAAAATCAATCTTGGGATTAAATCCCACATCTCTCAAATCACTTTTCAAAATCAATTCTACACATTTAAATTCCCTCGCTTTTAAATCCTTTGAAAACACTTTCCCATACTCGAAAAATACTTTCCATCACTTTTAAATCACTTGGGATCATTTCCCACACTTTTAAAATACTTGGGATCATTTCCCACACTTTTAAAATACTTTTCACACTGTCAAAATACTTGGGAACATTTCCCACACTTTGCATGATCTTTGGACTAAGTCCTGCACTTTCAAAACAAACACTTTTGGTTAAAGTTCGGGACTATGCCGCCCTAGGATAAAGTTCCCAGCTACACCACACTTCGCTTCTGGTTTTGTCAACATAGACAGGAGAACCACACTTCACTTCTGGTTTTTTCAATTTAGACAGGAAAATCGTACCTTACTTCTGGTTTTGTTTCCTCACTTCGAGGAAAACAAGAAAACCAAACCTACTTCACTTTTTTAAACTCCTCTCTTAATTGGGAGAACTACGCACGACCTAATTCTCAATTAAACTCGAGATACGTAGGCAGCCCACAAGGGGTTTAATCGCACCAAATAAAAATCCACCTCCCACTTTTCTGATACAATTTTACTTTCACTTAAACTTAAAAGCCGATATGACATCAAAGTAGCGTGGTAACCCTTTCGAGGGATGGTTAGGGGTGCCTAACACCTTCCCCTTACATAACCGAGCCTTCGAACCTTTTCTTTGGTAAATCAGATCATTTCTATAGAGTCACACATTTTAAAATGGGTCTTTTACTTTACTTTAAAATCTTTTAGACAGCCTACACTTCTTTAAACCAGTTAGGCGGCGACTCTATAAAATTGAATAAAGGCCCCTCCAATTTTTAAAGAAAAACATCACTTTCAAAACCCACATCTAACATTCTGTCCCACCCAGGCCAATTTTTAGGCCGCGACAACTTACAAGTTCCATCTGTCATTACTTACTATAGAAAACATGGTGTTACTAAAATCAGCAAGCTCGAGCACTCGGCAGAGCTCGAGCACTCGCTTTTGAAATATCCAGAATTCCTTCTTCTTTACTTTACAGATTCCAGTAAGCACATGCAAGCATGAATAGCAAGTGCATCTCAAGGTACAACTACCATAGCTCATAGTATACACCACTTTACTTAGATCATCATATATACAACATGAAACTAGGCAAATCTTCTAAACACTGCTAAACTCGAGCACTCAGGCCTCTCGAGCGCTCATTCCTGGCCTATTCATTCGGCTCGAGCCCTTGGGTTTGATAGTTTTCCAGCAGTTTGTTAGTGTAACTCCATAACTTCGTTTATAACTACTTGCATGTGACATGCATGGCTATGGATCATCGATTTACTTAATAAGACATGAATTTAGAGTGAGTATGAGTACTCACAAAGTTTAGATGATCAAGATGATGCTAATATAAAGGAAATGTGCATGTGTTGTGATGATCAAGCTCCGAATGCAACTTCAATGGTGATAGATCCTGCAAATTCCCTCTTTTTCACTTTAATCCTTCAAGTCTCACTTCCAGAACTTCATGGTAGTTGCAACAGATGTGTGTGTGTATGTGTATGTATGTATATGTGTGTGTGTATCATGAAATTGAAGCCATGCAAGTGATGTTTATGTATGAAAATGTGTATGGAAGTTTAAGAACTCTCAAGTCTCTCTCTCAAAGACACTCTCTGTCAAATAGAGTTTCAATGCGAAATAAATGTGTGAAATGCACTAGTATTTATAGACTTTTCAAGCCCAGAGCCAAAATTGTCTTCTTTACTCTTTTAATGGCTTGAGCACTCGCATTTGGCTTGAGCGCTCGGGCCTCCTGTTTCAGCAATTCCTTTTAAGGGTTTAAGAGTTCAAAGGTTCAAGTACATAAACAATCATCAGAGGTAAAATCAAAGTTCAATACATACGTTCGTATCTAACACATATGGATACAGAAATATGAAAATACATTCATAATCGGATAAATACAAATAAATGGGCTGGTGTTACATCTCTCCAGCATCCAACAAAAGATTTCGTCCTTGAAATCTGAGCTAAGTCTCACTAAACAATTCTGGGTACTTCTCTTGTATAATGGATTCCATCTCCCACGAAGCTTCGCACTTGTCGTGATATTTTCATTGAACTTTTACCAGTGGGATCTCCTTGTTCCTCAGCTTTGTGATTTCTCTTCCCAAAATTTGCACGGGTCTCTCGATGTATGACATTTTGCTATCCACTTTAATATCTTTGAAATCAATCTTGTGCTTAGATGCGTGCACGTACTGTTAGGAAAACTGCGTTCCCAGAATCCGTTGACAGCGAGTATACTTTGGTACTGCAAAATATTTCATGAAATCTATAATAACCCTATAAGGGCAGAACTAGGGTTACCATGAACTGCAAAAATGGATTGCTGTAGTAGATGAATCGAGAACACAGGCTCGATAATAGCTCACGATCTTCTACTGTATTCCTCTGCTGCTAGAATATCGAACTGAGTGTGGGCTCTTTCAAAATAATTTATGTTTTTTGCTCTTCCCTCTTTACGTTTTGTTTTTTATTCCCAGTTATAATACTCTCTTTGATTGCTGTGATGATTCAATCCCGATCACATTGATCCAACAAAGATGTGTTAGTCACGAGGACTAAACGATCTCCGATTGACTTGAATTTTTTACAACAGCTCCATCTTGACGTCAGGAACGTCGTGTAAAAAATTCAACAACTTTCAATTAGTATCGCGTAGTCCGACGGTCTTTAAGTAAGTGTTGTCCGACGCTAGCGATCTTCACTCCTATGTCTCTTGAATACTCATGGAGACTAGGGTTTGGTGGAAACCCTTCTAGGAGAAAGCTAAGAGGTCAAGGGAAGCTTAGAATGTGAAACACGCAACCTGAGAGAAGAGCCAAGACAGCATATATATAGGCTACGATAGGGACCATAAGAAGTTAATAAGGAATAGGTTTCCTTATGGAATTAGGAACCCTTAATTCGAACTGAATCAGGTTCCTATTTCCATAAATTATAATTCATACCACTAAAGAATTATAATTGCACTCCTACCCTTATCTCAAAAATCTATTTCGAGCTCCATGTTATTAAATGCTTATTATCTCCCCACGTTAAGATTACAGATATCCATTAATTAAATATAATTACTGACAATCATATTTAATTAATCTCTTAAAATTCCTTGAGATCCTATGCTTAACTTATTTGATATGTCGAATACAAAATCCACTTGTAGGGTTTGACATAATCAAAACTTATAAGCTTTCTCAAGGGGATATCATCAATCCCAAAAATTGAGACATGGAATCCATCATTAATTTATATCCACCACACAATCAATATTGTTACCCAATCCAATGAGATATTGACCCATTTAAGGATCTCACCCTTTTAGGGATCAAAGTGTAAATATCAAATGTACGTGTCTATAAATTAACTTAGGATTTAGAGCATAAGAACTCATAATAGCCGTGAGGTATTAATTATCTTATAAGTTAGTATAAAGATAATTACCCCAAGTCGGTCCCATTTAATACACAAAGTGTACCAGCATAGTGAGTTGAAACTATACTATTTTCTGCAGTCAAGACAATCCTACTACAACACCATGATGTAGTCCTACTGATGGTGTGTCCAATTCCATCTAAGACTGTAAACCAAAATCTTACATTCTACAAGATCTGATGGTCTGATCTTCCATGTAAACTCTACACACCAAACCACCTACTATGTATAATAAGAGACACACATGCACAATATTAAATTAACAATATAATGCAAACATTACCCACACAGATTCTCATAAAAATGGAATAACTGATTTTATTAAAATAATAAATTAACTACATAAAGCATGGCATTTAGTATACATCCCTAACACGTACTTTTGCAACATGCTATGTGAAACACATTGTGCACTCTGAACATCTTTGATGGAAGCGCTAATCTGTAGGCGACCTTTTCCACGTGTTCCAAAATCTTGAAAGGTCCACTGTAGCGGGGTATAAGCTTACCTCTTTTATGTCCGAACCTTACCACTCCTCTTACTGGAGAGACTTTTAGCAAAACGTGGTTCCGATACAGAAATCCAAGTCCTTCTGGCGCTCGTCTGCATAGATTTTCTGTCAACTCTGGGACGCCTTCATCCTCTCCTTGACAATGTTGATTTTCTCATTAGTCTCTCGAACTATATCAGGTCCTAAAAGTTTGTCTTCTCCAAGTTCTAACAAATCGGCGAACAACACGGTCTCCCATAGAGTGCTTCGTATGGTGCCATCCCGATGCTTGAATGATAGCTGTTGTTGCAGGCAAACTCGATGAGCGGTAGATGCATCTCCCATGTGCTTTCAAAGTTAATTACGCATGCACTTAGCATATCTTCCAATACTTGATTAGTTCATTCCATTCGTCCATCATTCTGGGGATGAAATGCAGAGATCAACTTTAGCGGAGTCCCCATAGCAACTTGCAGACTCTCTTAAAATTCGATTATAAAATTTGAATCATGGTCTGAAACTATCAAAACGGGCACACCATCCAGTCGAACAATCTGTTGTAGGTACAGTCGGCTCATCTTTTTAACCGGGTATGTCATATTGTATGCGATGAAATGTGCTGACTTGGGGAGTCGGTCCACGACTACCCAAATTGTATCATGGTTCTGATGTGATCTTGGCAATCCCACTACAAAGTCTGTAGAAATGTGCTCCCACTTCTATCCAGGTATCGGCAGTGGTTGCAAGAGTCCTGACAGCTTCTGATGCTTAGCTTTAACTGGTTGACAAGTAAAGCATTTCCAAACATGCTCTACAACGTCTCTCTTCATACCTTCCTACCCAAAAACTTCTTTTCAGGTCCTTGTACATATTTGTGCTCCCTAGATGAACCGTCAATCTTGTCATGTGCGCTTCATTCATCACTTCTTCTCTTAATCCATCATCCTTTGGCACGCAAAGTCTATCTCGGCATCGGAAGCTCCTGTCTTGTCCAATCCTCCATTCCTCTAAATCTTTGGCCGTTGCTTTCTTAAACCATTATCTCAGTCCTTCGTTCTTCTTTTGAGCTTCAATGATGTGATTGATAAGGGTTAGTTCTATAACAAGGCATTCAAAATGCTTCCCTTCTTCTGAATCTACAACTTGGATATCAAACTTTGCTAGGGTCCTAATGCTTGCCACTCCATAATCATCAAGGAAGTGAGCTTGTTATGGGGTCTCCTACTCAAAGCGTCTGCGACTGCATTTGCTTTATTGGGGTGGTATTGTAAGGTAAAGTCGTAGTCCTTGAGCAACTCTATCCAATGTCGATGCCTCATAATCAGCTCCTATTGAGAGAACATGTATTTGAGGCTTTTATAATCTAAGAATAGATCAAACTTCTCTTTGAACATGTAATGCCTCCAAATCTTGAGAGCAAAAAATAATGGTTATGAGCTCCAATGCATTGGGTAGTTTACCTTGTGCAGTTTCAATTATCGTAATCCATATGCGATTACCTTTCCTTCTAGCATAAGCATGCATCCTAGTCCTTGATAATAGGCATCACTATAGATAGTAAATCTTCCTCCACTTATTAGTATGGTAAGCACTGGCACTGAGGTTAGCCTTTCCTTCAGCTCTTGAAAGGTGCGTTCATGCTTATCTAACCATTTGAACTTGGAATCCTTCTTAGTCAAACTAGTTAACAGTGTGGCTATCTTCAAGAATCCTTCTACTAATCTCCGATAATAGCCTGCCAGTCTAAGGAAACTCCTCACCTCTCAGGCATTAGATGGCCTACTCCATTTCAGGACGGCGTCAGTCTTAGCTGAGTCTACTGTTATTCCTTTAGAAGAGACGACATGTCCCAGGGATTTAATTTCCTCCATCCAAAATTCACACTTATTAAACTTAGCATATAACTAATGTTCCTTTAGTGTTTGCAACATAATCCGAATATGCCTCTTGTGCTCCTCCTTCATCTTTGAGCAAATCAATATGTCGTCGATGAACACAATCTCAAATTGACCCAAGTATGGTCAAAACACCCTATTCATCTGTAATACCCTGTATTTTCAATGTTTATTTATGCACAGTGACTCTATATACTTTCCTTGATCAATACCTAGAATTCAACTTTCAATCAATCAAAGCCCTCTGGAGTGATCAAGCATTTCTAAGTTCGAGCGATCGAACCCTATTCGAGCAATTGAAAGCCTACCGACCTAAATTTATGACGTGGTCCCCACTTCAATCGATCAAACCTAATCGATCTGAGCTCAAGCGATCGAACTACCTTCGATCAATCGAAATTGTAATCATCAAAATTCTAGTTTCTATGCAAACATTGCCACTTGCACTCCTCGCCCTCTATATATATGATTGTGTTCATGTGTGTGAAGAGTTTGCTGAACTTGAGAGAGTTAGAGAGAGAGTGTATGTGCTTGTGTTATATATGTTATACACATACATCTATATGAATATGTATACACACACTCACATATCTATATATACATATACACAGCTTGGGATTAAGAGAAGTAGAGAAGAAGAAGAAGAAAAAGAAGAAGAAGAGAAAAAGAAGGAGAGACAGAGGCGAAGAAAGGAGCAGAGAGAGAAAGAGGAGGCCATTAGAGGTCACCAAGCTAAAGCTTTGCCAAACGCACCTAAGCGACTTTCGGTGAGTTCTAAACTCACTCGGTAGCTTAGTAATGATGTGTTACATATTCTAGACATGTTTATAAGGACCCTAACACACCCTACCAAATTCTAGACGTTCACTACAGAATCTGTAGAAGAAGAAGTTCGACCGATCGAACTGAGTTCAATCGATCGAACAACCCTGAGTCTCAATAGATTGAGGTGCTTTCAATCGATTGAGACCACCTTCAATTTAATCAATCATTTCAATCGATCAAACGTCACTTTCCTCAATTAATCAAGATCACTTCAATCGATTGAACCCTAGTAGAACAAGGATATTCCTTTAGTTTATTAATTTATAATGCGTAATTGTTTAAATTAATATCATGTGTTTCTATAATGCGATATTATGGGTTATGGTGGTAAGGGGACACGATAATGAGATCGAGATAATTATAGTGAGTAAGGCAGTCAGGTTCGGGACGTTGATGTTAGTACGATGCAATAATGAGATAAGTGTTAAGGTATAACAATGGGTAATATTGGATAATTGGGGTTTAAGTTAGTAGGTGGTTAGATTACTTTCGAGGTTGTGTTGGTCGAGCTGATGATTCGCTCAGATTGAATCTGATAAGCGTGTAATAAGGATATAATCAGGATCGTGAGAATTATGGGTGTACAGTACTCGCAAGCTTTCTTAAAAGTGGTGAACAGTAAGAGTTCTTAAAAGCGGTGAACAAGAGTAGTTATGGCATGCCCATGGTTTGTATATACTAAAGCTATGTATGTACAGTACTCGCAAGCGTTCTTAAAAATAGTATAATGGTGAACAAGAGTATCGGCAAGTCCATAGACTAGTCGTTATATGAGAATGACGTATGTGTGCTTAAAAGAGTTCTTAAAAGCGGTATAACAGTGAACAAGAGCACTAGTATGTTGTGATGATATAATCAGTTCAAGATAGTCAGTCGAGATTTGGTATAATCAGTCTTAGAGTTGGGAGATAACGAGAATCAGTTAATGATTCTGAAGGAAAGAGCAAGAAATTATTAGTATCACTGTTTTATATTGTTCATGACCGATAATTGCATATTTCCATAGGACTGTGTTAGTTAGTTCTCACTCGACTTTCAGTAAGCTGACGGCCTTTATTGCCTGGACATTCCCCATCTAGACTACCATATCCTTAACAATGCAGGTGATGGAACCTATGATGACGGCTACTACCCAGAGTTTGATTATGCAGAGGGTGGCCTTACTAACATTGGTTATGCTGGAAAAAGCTATTATGCTGATGTCGATCCTTACGCCAATTGAAGACTTGAAGATAGTTATATCTAGTTTATATTTCTGTTATTCCTGTTAAAATCTGTTTAGTTTTAGTTTGACGAGTACATAGGCATATGTTGTCTCCAGACCTGTTGTGATCCTATTGACCACACTCTGATGTTTGTAATAGATATGCTGTTATTATATTTCAGTTGTTACTATTTCTAGTTTCTTGTGGACTAGTACTGTGTGCTATGGAGTAATTAGTGACTTTCACTTATCATTCCCTTTAAACCCAAAAAGAAAAAAAAAATTTCTCTATTTTTGTTGCTTCGAGGCATGACAGGATTTTTTTGGTATCAGAGCTTTAGGTTGTTATTCTTTGGTTCACTAGAAGATTCCATACCATATGGTCCTAGTATTTAAGATCCCTGAGATGAGATATGAGTTTGAGATTAGTTCGTCCTTCTGACGATAGTTAGTTTTCCTTTGCAGGTTAGCATTATGGATCCAGAGTTCCATATATTTGTGAAGGATGCATATGGAGGACATGTGATTTACAGGGATACCGTAGAGCCAGCTGATCCGGAGCTTTACCATGATCGCATACACCAGACTGCTAGTTGATATCTAGAGGGGGATATATGGAAGGCCCTCTATGTGACCGGAAAGACTCACCCTACGGAGATGCATATGGATGCTTATCCTTTAGTGAGGATTGGTAGGGATATTTACCAGGAAATTCTATGTTTGATCCAAAGTAAGCTGGAGATGGACGCTATTGAGATTCGAGCTATTCTTGGAGGTCCATTAAGGTAGCACCTGTAGTAGCATCGCCATCACCGGTACTTGAGGTACTCACTCCAGAGCCACAGGAGTAGCCTGATGAGCTAAAGTCACCAGAGGCCGAGCCAATAGTTGATGCTGATCCAGAGAAGGATCTCGCCAAGAACATCGAGCCTATCGAGGACAACGAGGAGTCAGAAGAGGACCCAGAGGAGGACCTAGAGTTAGTCGATGAGGATATTATGGCCAGAGAGGATGCATAGTTAGAGACGAGGGTATAGAGGATGTTGCAGTCGAGCCAAAGGAGATTATCGTACCAGAGATACCCGTCGTGTTTGATTTACCAGCAGGACCTGTACTATATATGGCAGCTATTGCTAATATGGCAGCTGAGTGGGTAGCAGTAATGGTTTACAGCCAACTGGACTTCCGATAGGACATGCTGCATTAACAGAGGCCATGGCCATAGTTGGAGATTTTGCTGAGTTAATCGTCAATGTCGCCGAACTAGTTTTTGGTGAAGAGGATATGGAGGGTGATGACATGATTGTCGAGGACTGGGATATTGGGGTGGTAGTAAGAGGAACAGCAGCACCAGCTGAGGACGATCCACCTGTGGAGTTGGACATTGCAACAGAGGATGAGGCACCAGTAGCAGGATCCGATGCTGACAATTTTTGAGTCAGGATCTACAGGGTTTAGCTTTTGTTAGATTTATCAGGACATGTTGTCCACCAGATTTTGGGAGCTTGAGAGATAGCTATTGACCATAGCTTGTATAGATGTTATCCATAGTAGTAGTATTGTAAATAGTGAACCGTAGTGCTGTTTTAGCCTTGTCCCATGTGGTATATGGTACGGTTACTGTGTACTCCATGGTACATCTTCGATATATATATATATATATATGTACGAGTAGTACTTGTGATATGTTGTTGGTATGTTTAGATTATTGTATGCCGTTTAGTAGAACTGTTAGTTCTTATTGCTTTTAGCTCCATCTTGATTTCGCTTCTCTGAGAAGACTTTCAGTTAATCAATAGGTCTTCTGTAGGTATACTTCACACAATATCATCATGGTTAGAACGAGGAATCAAGTGCGATTAGGATCCCCTATTCCAGAAGGCATGGATCCAACGAGAGTTTTTGAAGCCTTTATGCACAGGTTGGAGCATGTGGGAGATACCTACAACCATTCTACTCACCAGAGACCTGTTATACCACCGCAACCAAGACAGACGGGTGATAAGTTACTAGCAAACTTCTGTGGTTTATGTCTCGAAAAGTTTGACGGGTTAACAAAACCATGGCAAGCCAAACAGTCGATAAGGGAGATGGAATTAATCTTTAAAGCGCTAGAGTGCAACGAATAGACATCGCCTTGCTACGTTTTAGATCACTTACGCGGTCGTAGACTGGTTGGAAGCTGAAAGAGCTACGATTGGAGTTGAAGCTACACGAAGAATGTCTTGGGAAATATTTCGGGAAAGATTTCTGGAAGTACTTCCCAGAGGAGGAAAGAGATCAACAGGAAAGAAACTTTCTTAATCTGATCCAAGGAGGATGGACTGTGAGGGAATATACAACATAGTTCGAGCGTCTATCCCAATTTTCTCAACATATGATAGACACTCCACAGAAGAAGGTGAAGAGATTTCACCAAGGATTGAATCCTCACCTCCGACATATGATGGTTGGTCATCTGAATCAGCCGTTTGAAGGGATTGTTAGATTTGCTACATGGTTAGAAAAGGATGCTTATCTAGCACAGCAACTATAGATAAACTGACCTTAGTCGGCAAAAGGTTTTCAGTTGCGAAATTTCCAAAACCAACCACCAAGGAATATCTAGAGTTGGAGACCTCAGGGAAATTTTCAAGGGAACAAGAAAAACTGGGAGGGAACCAGAAAGCCTCAGCAAGGTTATTCTCGACCCCAGCAATATCACCAGTAGGGATCACAGCCTCAGGCACTGCTAATAGCCCCGCTAAGCAATAGCGAAGGATGTTTTAATTGTAGAAAGTCAGGGCACATTGCCAAGTTCTGCACGACTCTCAAGGTGAACCGTCGAATGGATCTCATTTGCCAGAATTGCAACAAGCCGGGACATTTGAGCAAGGATTGCCATGCACCATGCGAAGGGTATTATGGGGCACCAGTTTAGGGAATACAAGGACCCCCAGATTAGACAGGGATGAATTCTATTATCCCAGCAGAAGCAGGCTTTAATGATAATGAGCAGTAATACTTGGAAGCTACGTGACACGACTAAAAAGTTGTGCGCTCTTGTGCAACACCCAAGTGTAGGTGATCGTGCAAGTAATATAGTACTGGAAGTCCAGGTCGATCCCACAGGGAAGGAATAGGAAGAATATCTACTAAGTTATAACCTAAAGAAAAGAAAATAAAAATAAGAATATAGAAGTGGAGGTTCTACGAATCCTAATTAATTAAAGTAAACTAAATGATAAACTAAAGTATAAAGAAACATAATAATTAAACAACTAAATTAAAGGTGTTGGAAACACGTGAATCCACATTAATCCTAACCATCTACCATGCACATTCATTAACGCTCTATGGAGTTCATTCCTTTTCAGTATTCCGTATTTTTCTAAAGATATAGAATCAATAGCCCTTTCATGCCCGGGACTATATCATCACAAGTGAGTTAAAATACATGAAAGACGGTTTAAAACAATGGTAATTACTTGCACTCTAAATGGTGTTAGCATTCAAAGTGGTTTTCAAAAGTCATTGAAGAAAATAGCCTTAAGGCTTTAAGTTCTAAAAACTGTTGTGACAAACTGAGCTTATTGGGACAATTTGATGACAGATTTCTAAAACAGAAAGTCATGGAATACTTTAAAGAATCATCTCAGGAATTAACATGTTCGATCGATCGAAGCGCTCTCGATCGATCGGACAACATCATCCTTCAATCGATCGAAATGTCTTCGATCGCTTGACTATCTCTGGTTCGATCGATCGAACTACCTTCGATCGATCGAGCCCAAGTTTTCTAAAGGTTGCATGGCAGAGGTTAAGAATCAATATTTCATCACATATCTCCAACGTCTAAACTACAGAAACATGATTAAACTAATACAGGAATAACAAACTAGAGTAATCATAGCATATAAACTAATAGCAATCAAATAACAAGGATTGGAAAGAAAAACCTGGATATAATCTGAAATAAACTTGAAATAAACATGAAAGAAACTTGAATCTTCAATAATCTTCAGTAAATCAATGAAAAGGATGAAGAATAATATGAATCTAACCTAATCTACACCTAATCTAACCCTAAAACTACCTAAAACTGCTGTTTTTCGCGTTCTGGAGCGTCCCCCCTTCGTCTGGCCTCAAAACGACGTATATATAGGGTTCCCACAGAGTTTACGCAACTTTTGGGTGATTAAAAAGTTCTATCGATCGAGCTCAGTTCGATCGATCGAAGGTTCGATCGATTGAACTCTCTTCAATCGCTTGAACTCCTCTGATTTTGACAGCTCTGCACCCCGATGGGAGAATGGCCATAACTTTTTACTCGGACCTCGGATTGACCTCCCGTTTGCGGCCACGCGACCGTAACTCAAAGATCTACATTTCTTGTCTCTGGGAAAATCTTCCAAATCTGAAGTCTTAATTGTCAAAATTGGCGTTTTCTCAGCTGCTTCTGTTGTTCCATCCACCAGAATCACTTTCTATGCAATGTTTGCTTTCCATGACCTGTAAAATAGTGTAAAAACACATGTTTGAGTCTTAACATCATAGAAAACACTTAATCATTGATATGCATCTAAATCTAGGGACTTGGGGATAAAAGTATGCATAAAAGACTATGAAATACGCTATGAATGTGCATTTTTCACCTCGAATCACACCCCCCAACTAGCTCGTTGCTAGTCCCTAGCAATGAAGCGAACTACAGCAATGTTTATTTAACTCTAAAAATTAAAAATCAAATAAAGTAAAAATCCTAAATCACTTTCGCAGGACTCGCGATTGCATTTAGCGTATGCAACAAGCCTTTAAACCCCTAGGTTCCCCCTAGTGGACGAGTGTTGTCTCGTGAGGGTTTGCAGTGAATCTACCCACAAAATTCATGTTTATGGTAATGGTTCTAGTTAAATGTTTTCAAGAAATTTTTCCTCTCATTTAGCAATATAGTTAAACTCAACAATCTTATGAAACTCTCTAGTAAGCCATAGCAATGCAACACACAAACAGTTAATCTACTATCAAAGTCATTAGAATGTTCCATACCTATTAATCTTCAAGTGTGTGTGTGAATGGACAACCAAAATACCAAACTTCAATTTCAAAGCTCGCATAACCTAAGACACTATCAAGACATTCATTTTGACTCAACTCTCACCGGGATTACACTCTCAAGATGAAATCACTTCGAATTGGGTGTAATAATTATCACTCATGATATGGAAGCTATAAAGAGTAAATGTAAATGGAATCTAATGCTTCTCATATCTAAATAGAAAAACGAAAATTTTATAGTGCACAAAGTCTCATGAAAGGATACTTTTCACTAGAAGAGCGAAATACCGTGGAGAACTCTCTAATTACCTTAACTTCAAATCCATTTTACTTAAAATCATTAGGACTTTGAAAAAGAGGTATTAAGTGAAAGAAGAAAAAGGCTCGTGATATTCAATTGGGTCAAAGGATGTGATTGGAATGTCTACTATAACTTTTCAAACTTCCCACATCTCCAATCTCTCTCTTCTTCTTATCTTTTATTTATTTTTTTCACACTCTTCTTTTTAATATATATTTTTTTCTCTTTTGTAACAACCATTGACACTTTTTTTCTTTTTTTTTTTTCTTTTTTTCTTTTTATGCTTTTCTTTTTCTTTTTTCTTTTTTTCTTTCTTTTTTTTTTTCTTTTATTTTTTCCATTTTTTTTCTCTGCCAACTTTTCCTTATTCACACAACCAAACTTCTTGTCAATGTAACACATCCCAATCACACCTAAATAAAGAACTGAGGCTTGAACTCCTAATTTGGAGTTAGGTATAGACTTTAGGATTATGAAGACAAGGCGATTATGATAAGCTCAAGAGGTGAAGTAAAGGAATAGCATAGAGGTAGGCCAAGGCTGTATTATCCATGTATGGTCAAAAGATGGCCTAAATCATCTTCTAAGTTCATTTCATAGGATTATTCATTTCAGTAAATTCAAGAGCTCTAAATTTGGTAAATCCTGAACGTTCTCTTCTAGTAATCAGTCAAAATGAAGAAGAAAAATGAGACTTACAACGAGTGAATACGCTTTTCAAAAAGTAAGAGTAATTTTATAAAACCCTCAAAAACAAAGAATGGCACAAAAGCTCACTTGGGTTATTAGTCTCCACTACAGTCTTTCAAGACACTTAAACTATGCTTACTAATCCATTTTAGCTAAGTACAAGGTTGTCACAACGTGCTCAAAGTTGTTTGAAGATTAAAAAGCATAAAATATACTATAACTAAGATAGTAAACAAACTACCATAGTGTATCACATACTAATAACATATAGAAAATAACACTAATGCATCATAACTGACTACATTAACTATGAGAGAAATACAAGAACCATTAAAAATTTCAAAATTTTTGCAATTTTGATTTACTGAGTCATGTTGCTAAGCAGGTATATTGACACGAAACCATAAAAAGAAATAAACGAGGCATGCAATGACTCACTCCCCCCAACTAAAACTAAACATTGTCCCCAATGTTCTAAACTATGCACATGGACATGTAAAGTAAAGCGAGAGAAGGAAGGATGTTACCTCGAGGCATTAATATCCAAATTTTTTTTCAAGTTACCTGCAAAATCATTAGTAGCAACAAGGAAAAATAGAGAACATAATATAACAACTCAGTTAATAAATTCGGTTAATCAAGATACTTATCATAAAGTAACAACCGAAATTTTTGAGGATCTTCCCAGTGAAATAATTTAACAATGACAAGACTTTTGAGATCCTCATAAAAATGCAACTCCCCCCAACTAATGTCAGGCTCAAGGTCAGAGGAGATGATGCAAAACCAATGGCTTCCAAATTTGTTGGGCATAGTTATAAGAGGAATACCACACTTTTTAGGAATTATATGCAAGAAACGATCTTTGGTGTTGGTATTTCCTATAACAGCCTCTATTTTAATACTAAAAACAGGGGGAGGCCATGGTTCAATAAAAGGGGCAGGGTCAAAGTGATGTTCTAATAAAGCTTCACCACCCTCCGCTTGCTCTAGAACAGAATCCATAGAAATATGATCATAAGAATTTAAATTCTGTTCTATGCACATTGATTTGGACTGGACTTGGATGAAACTATTTATTTGGGCCTCAATGTCATAATCACTCAAGAAGGTCAAGCAGTCTAGAAGATTGCTAGCTTCTTGTTGAATTTTAAGATCATCTAAAGTGGGCCCAATATTTTCCAAGTCTTCTCTCAAAGAATTTTGAAAATTTTGTGAAGAACATGTGCTAGTATCCTTACCATCCTCTTCCACAACACATTCTGTTTGTTCACTAATGGGGTACACATAACATTCAAGCTCAGGATGAGAGTTTTGATTAATAGAAAGGATAGATGATGGGCAACTTGGTGACACCACCTCTTCGGCCGAAAGAGGCGAGGGTTCATGAATATCAGATGAATCTAAATCGAATTTAGAAATTTCAATAACGTCCTCCCTAGGGTCACTATCAAAGGTAGGGGTAGAGTCAACAGGGGACTCATCCTTTCCTAATTGCGTGCAATCACCTAAACTCTCATCATCTTTTAAGACCTCATTCTCATCCTCGTAACTCCCCTCACTATATATGTCATCTATTGAGGTGCTCTGGACAAAAAGATTGTGCAGTTTTATCCAGGCAGTGAAGGAGTTGATGTCTGGGATTGTATGTTGAGGAGAAGATGGTTCTACAACTTCATGCTCAATGGTTTGGTTTCGGAGTTCTTGTTGGGTTATCACTTTCTCAAATGAGTTGTTAACCTCACTCGGTATGAACCCATCATTGTGCTCTAATTCCATTCCATTGTTAGTGTCTTGAAATTCAGGTTGTAGCGTTGAAGGACTGGTATAGTCTTCTAAAGGTTGGCTATCAAATGCTTGTTGATATCTAGCTCCTAATTTATCAATTGCACTCTCTAGCCTTTTCATTTCACTAAGCAGTAATTCTAACATACCATTATCCTCAACTTGGTTATTCTCCTCATTATAACTATATGAAGTTTCACCCCATTGTTGTTGGTAATAGTCCCCTTCCCATTGTGTTTGTGTGCAAGACTCCCCAGAAGGAAAGTCTTGGTGCATTTGGTAATCGTGGGAACTACTACTATATCCTACACTATCATTTTGGTTATATCCCCATTGCGATTGATAGAACTCTCCAGGTGGAGGTTCTTGATACGTTTGATAACATGGGGGACTAACACGATGGTTTTCCCATTGTAGTGATTGGTAGCACTCAGGTTGATAATGTGCATCATATGTGGGTGCTTGCCAACTCGGGGTATAGTTCTCATTACCTAATGTGTACCCATTCGTGGTATTTGTGTTGTATGGAGGGTAATATGGATAAGACATGTTTACCCAAAATATTTAAACAAAAGAAATTTTTTTTTTTTCTTGTGAGAGAAAAAGTCCAATGATTTTTTTTTTAAGTAAAAGAAGAAAAATGGAAAAACTTAGTAAAATCCTAACCTAGTTGCCTTCCCCGGCAACGGCGCCAAAAACTTGACACGACTAAAAAGTTGTGCGCTCTTGTGCAACACCCAAGTGTAGGTGATCGTGCAAGTAATATAGTACTGGAAGTCCAGGTCGATCCCACAGGGAAGGAATAGGAAGAATATCTACTAAGTTATAACCTAAAGAAAAGAAAATAAAAATAAGAATATAGAAGTGGAGGTTCTACGAATCCTAATTAATTAAAGTAAACTAAATGATAAACTAAAGTATAAAGAAACATAATAATTAAACAACTAAATTAAAGGTGTTGGAAACACGTGAATCCACATTAATCCTAACCATCTACCATGCACATTCATTAACGCTCTATGGAGTTCATTCCTTTTCAGTATTCCGTATTTTTCTAAAGATATAGAATCAATAGCCCTTTCATGCCCGGGACTATATCATCACAAGTGAGTTAAAATACATGAAAGACGGTTTAAAACAATGGTAATTACTTGCACTCTAAATGGTGTTAGCATTCAAAGTGGTTTTCAAAAGTCATTGAAGAAAATAGCCTTAAGGCTTTAAGTTCTAAAAACTGTTGTGACAAACTGAGCTTATTGGGACAATTTGATGACAGATTTCTAAAACAGAAAGTCATGGAATACTTTAAAGAATCATCTCAGGAATTAACATGTTCGATCGATCGAAGCGCTCTCGATCGATCGGACAACATCATCCTTCAATCGATCGAAATGTCTTCGATCGCTTGACTATCTCTGGTTCGATCGATCGAACTACCTTCGATCGATCGAGCCCAAGTTTTCTAAAGGTTGCATGGCAGAGGTTAAGAATCAATATTTCATCACATATCTCCAACGTCTAAACTACAGAAACATGATTAAACTAATACAGGAATAACAAACTAGAGTAATCATAGCATATAAACTAATAGCAATCAAATAACAAGGATTGGAAAGAAAAACCTGGATATAATCTGAAATAAACTTGAAATAAACATGAAAGAAACTTGAATCTTCAATAATCTTCAGTAAATCAATGAAAAGGATGAAGAATAATATGAATCTAACCTAATCTACACCTAATCTAACCCTAAAACTACCTAAAACTGCTGTTTTTCGCGTTCTGGAGCGTCCCCCCTTCGTCTGGCCTCAAAACGACGTATATATAGGGTTCCCACAGAGTTTACGCAACTTTTGGGTGATTAAAAAGTTCGATCGATCGAGCTCAGTTCGATCGATCGAAGGTTCGATCGATTGAACTCTCTTCAATCGCTTGAACTCCTCTGATTTTGACAGCTCTGCACCCCGATGGGAGAATGGCCATAACTTTTTACTCGGACCTCGGATTGACCTCCCGTTTGCGGCCACGCGACCGTAACTCAAAGATCTACATTTCTTGTCTCTGGGAAAATCTTCCAAATCTGAAGTCTTAATTGTCAAAATTGGCGTTTTCTCAGCTGCTTCTGTTGTTCCATCCACCAGAATCACTTTCTATGCAATGTTTGCTTTCCATGACCTGTAAAATAGTGTAAAAACACATGTTTGAGTCTTAACATCATAGAAAACACTTAATCATTGATATGCATCTAAATCTAGGGACTTGGGGATAAAAGTATGCATAAAAGACTATGAAATACGCTATGAATGTGCATTTTTCACCTCGAATCACTACGCTTGTATTTTTTCATAGTCCAGTTAAAGCTTTATTTGATACTAGAGCTGCACATTCATTTATTGCTATTAAGATTGTGTGTCAATTGGGTTTAGAACCTCAGACACATGAGCCAACACTTAATGTCATGTCACCATTGGGAGTGACCGTTAAGTTGGGTAAAGTGTGCAAAGAGTGCCCATTGACCTTGGGAGATAGAAATCTTCCAGCCGACTTGGTAGTTTTGTCGATGTTAGAATTCGACATTATCCTAGGAATTGATTGGTTAACTAAGTATGGTGCCAACTTAGATTGCCCTACCAGGACGAATGTATTTCTAATACCTGGATGTTTGACGATTAGATTTCACTGTCAGTCAATGAGCGACATGTTTCTCACGAGTGGTTTAGTTGCAATTGGGAGTACGAGTACGGAACCAATGATGGATCAGATTCCTACTATATAAGACTTTCAGGATGTATTCCAGGATATTAAAGGACTTCCACCAAAGAGAGAAATATACTTTTGTGTGGAATTAGTATCTGGTACACCAATTTCTAAGACTCCATACAGAATGGCGCCAACTGAGATATTGGAACTGAAGAAGCAAGTTCAGGAACTTGATTTGGGATTCGTTCGCCCGAGTACGTCATCTTGGGAGCACCAGTTATATTCGTGAAAAAGAAGGACGAAACACTTCGACTCTGTATAGACTACAGGGAGTTGAACAAGATTACGATCAAGAATAGATATCCACTACCTCGGATAGACGATCTATTCAACTAGTCATAATGAGCGAGGATCTTTTCAAAGATTGATTTGCATTTGGGATATCATCAACTATTAGTTCGACCAGAGAATGTATCGAAGACTGCATTCAGGACGAGATATGGGCATTATGAGTTTTTAGTTATGCCTTTTGGTTTAGAGAATGGGCCAGTAGTATTCATGGACTTGATGAATATAGTATTCAGACCATTTTTGGATCAATTGACATACTAATCTACTCAAAGACGGAGGAGGATCACAAGGAATACTTACAGATTGCTTTGCAAACACTCAGAGATAGTAAGTTGTATGCAAAGTTTAGCAAGTGTGAATTTTGGCTACAAGAGGTCAAATTCTTGGGACATGTTATATCTCAGGATGGTATCTCTATGGACTTATCTAAGATCGATGCAGTCTTAAGCTAGAACTGACCGACCAATGCGACAGAGGTCAGAAGTTTTCTTAGCCTAGCGGGATATTATCGACGATTTGTAAAAAGATTTTCCAAGATAGCAGGTGTGGATATCGCAATTTTCTTACCCACAGCTTTTCTTTTAAAATTTCAAATTCAAAACAAATGAGTCGCCACTTAATTTTTCAAAGGAAAACTAAGAAACCATTTCAAAAGGAAACTGATCTTTTGCGAAACCAAAGATTAACTAGGTCCGGGGATTATGGAATGAGAAGAGAAGGAGCCCATCGGACTAAAACACCCCTTCTCATCCTATCTCGCGATAGGCCTCTACTTAATATCCTTTTAATTGAATTAATTATCTAAGCATATCCTCAACTAATACATATATATAGATATACGTCACAAAAGCATGTCTAAAAGGGTGCAAGATTGCTAACGATAAAATATCATTCAAAATCAAGTAGTTCAAGTAGCAAGCAATATGATATGCAAATAGGGAACTAGAGAACTTACCCGGGATCCAGTCGCGATATTAAACGTACAATGCATACAAATGAAAGAAAATCCTAGAAAAGTGTCTCTAATCACACGTATTCACATAAGGCAAGATCCTAATTCTAATGTGTCGCGCATGAGGTTGAAAATTTGATAAAATCAAGAAATTAAAATAAACTAAAGAGGAGTTCAAGAAATCACACCTTAATAGCGCTACAAAACAAAGTGTTAGTCCACATGATATACAAGATATGAAGTTGGATCTTAAATAACAATCCTAGACTTCTAGCTTAAATCTATTAAGTGTAATTAAATCTAAAGTGAACAAGTCCTAATTACAAACATCAAGCCACATGGATGAATGTATACATGATCAAGAGTGAATTATGAAATTTTCATTGATTTGGATCACTTAGACTTTGAATTCAAGCTTAACTAATCATTATTGAAACATGGTTTAAACCTTAACTCATGAAAATATCATCTAAGCTATTATTTATGAGATTGATCAAAATTGTCACAGAATTATGGAAATTGCTAAGAACAGATTAGAACTTCAAAGAAATAAAAAGCATGGTTCCCGTGGTTTGATCTTGATGAATTTTGGACAAAAGATGCCTCTATGTGTCTCGTTTTTAACCCAAAAACGAAATCAAAGTTTCAACGGTTGGATCTCCAGGAATTGGACAAAAACCAGACATCACTCAGCATTCTACAACCTTCTGTCTAGAGTTCTTGCACGATTTTCTAAAAATAGCAAAAAGATAAAAAAAATTCTTTGTTCTTTTTAGGGTGACTTCCTAACACATTAATCTACTTAGAAAAAATTATTTTGGGTCACAAATACTTTATTAATGTTCTGGTTTACTTATTTCAAAAGAGTGTTACTGTTCTGAAACTTTGGACAGATTGTAGTGACTTTACAAAACTCATGACCAAACCACTTTAAACATGAAATCTCCTTAAAACAAAAATTGCAGTGGTAGAACTTTGAGTTATAGACACTTTCCCGTTGGTTTCACTTAATTCCAACGGTTAGATTGTCAACTAAAAATCTATGATCAAAACTGGTTGTGAACTCACTACTTTTATTGTCAAGTTCAACTTTTATTTGTTAACTCCAACTATTAAACCATGAAGTTGGACTTAAACTAAACCATTTTCTCCTACCATTTGATGGTCATTGGAGACTAAAGACCCTTATACTTGTAGATTTCAAATGAAGTACAAATAAACTTCTCAAAATCTCAAGATGATGAATCTAAACCATGGAGATAGGCTTAGACTCAAACTACCTTCTCCTACCATTTGATGATCATTGGAGATCAACACATAACTAATACTCATGAGTCTCAAGGGAATATAGAAAGGATTCCATGAAACATTAAGCTAGAGGACCCAAGTCATAAGTATGGACTTGGGTCCATCCATTTACTTATAAAATGAAGTGATGATCAAACCTTGACTCTCATGTGAAGCATGAGCTTACATGAGATTCAAAATATCAAACTCAAGAGCTTTCAAGAAAGATATTAAAGACCTCCAAGAATCTCAAGAGGGAAGTATAAACAATAAGAAGTAATGAAACAAAGAAAACTAGGTAATTTGAAGATTAGAGGCTTAAAAGAAAGAATGAAAAGAAACAACTTATGGTTAGAGGATCACCTCCAAACTATCCTCAAAGCTTCTCTACTTTGAAGATCTTCCAAACTCTTCTTCAAGCTCTCCAAACTCTCTATCTCTCCCAAATATGTGTTGTTATAGTGGTATATTATGGTATATCTTGCCTTCTTCCTCTTCTTCTTATCCCAAGGAAGATTCCTCTTCTTTTATAGACAAAATAACCCAGGTATTTTCAGTGAATTCAGAGTAAAAGATAGGTGTAGATATCTCATTTGGTGATACAATGTGTACTTTCTGAAAAAAGCAGACTGTTGGAGTTAACAGCAGTCAGGAAGTCTTCCGCGACACTCTGGGAATGCCAGAACGGCACTCCGTGAAAGTCGCGGCGGCATTCCATGACTGCCGCGCGGCACTTACTGAGAGCCGCGCCAAATTATTGATTGCCGCATTTATGTCAGCCTTATTTTATCAGTTTTTTGTTTTTATCCGCACATATATACGTATTATACCACAAAATACGGACTTTAAAAGCAAACGGCAGTCAGAAAATGTCGGCGACATTCAGTGAGAGCCGTTCTGGCATTCTGTGAGTGCCGCAAACAACTGCTGTGTGCCGATTTCTGTTGAACTTCCCCTTTTTAGGTCTTTTCTTTTCTCCTTTTTCTTCAAAAAAACTTTTTTTTGAAGATCTTTGCCAAATGTGATGTTTTCACTCCTGAATTCTCCTGAATACCCGGTATTTCTTTTCCTGTGAAAATTTTATCACGTTTGGAGAACTTTCTGAAGAGCTTGGAACACTTCGAATCTTTCGATCCTTGTCATCATCGGATATGGAGGTGACACTCTCCTTAATTTGACGTTTGGTCAAAATCAGGGTGTCTACAGTTTGCCCCTCTTCGACGGAGCTTGTGGGGCAACGTGAACCACAAGCGAACGTTGAAGCCTGTGTGAAGACAGGCCTTTGACCAAACTGTCAAATTAAAAGGAAAAACAAAATGCGTTGCAAAAGGAAGCGAGCGCGCAGAAGAATTATACTTGGTCGTGCTCCATGATGAGCTGCCTACGTATCCCATCAGGAATCAGACCAAAGCGTAGTTCGGGCATGGGGTCAAACACACATAAAAGCAAGTAGTCACACGGATGGATGCACCTATCCTATCGTGATGCGCATGCTATGTAATGGTAATTCCTGAATAGACCTGGTTATGCAAGCGTCATGCTTATCATGTCTTCTCTCCGTATGACGCACATTATGTGACGCGTTAGTCAGAGAAGATTACCTAGTTCTTGACTGATGCAGAATCTGTTAAGGGGGGCCAAGAAGGTGCTTTTGATTTGATTTCGAGGGTTGACGCAAATTTGTTACGAGAACCAAGAATGTAAATCTGTTACACTCTCACAACAAAGGATCAACATAAATCTGTTACGCGGATCGAGAATATAAATCTGTTATACTCCTAAAACGAGGGTTAACGCAAATCTGTTGCGAAAACCGAGATTGTAAATTTGTTACGCTCTCAAAGTAAGGATCAATGTAAATTTGTTACGAGGATCGAGAATATAAATCTGTTATACTCCCAGAATGATTGTTAACGTAAATCTGTTGCGGAAATCGAGAATGTAAATCTGTTACGCTCTCACAACAAAGATCAACGTAAATTTGTTACGAGGATCGAGAATATAAATCTGTTATACTCCCAGAATGAGGGTTAACACAAATCTGTTGCAAAAATCAAGAATTTAAATCTGTTACGCTCTTACAAGGAAGATCAACATAAATCTATTACACGGATCGAGAATATAAATCAGTTATATTCTCAGAATGAGGGTTAACGCAAATCTATTGCAGAAACCGAGAATGCAAATCCGTTACGCTCTCAAAGCACGGATCAACGTAAATCTGTTACGAGGATCGAGAATATGAATCTTTTATATTCTCAAAACGAGGGTTAACATAAATCTGTTCCGGAAACCGAGAATGTAAATCTGTTACACTCTCAAAATAAGGATCAACGTAAATCTGTTACGAGGATCGAGAATATAAATCTGTTATACTCCCAGAACGAGGGTTAACGCAAATCTACTGTAGAAACCGAGAATGTAAATCTGTTACGCTCTCAAAATAAGGATCAACGTAAATCTGTTACGAGGATCGAGAAAATAAATCTATTATATTCCAAAACGAGGTAATCAAAACTTCGGAGCTCAAAATTTAGGGCCCGCGGGCTTAATTTTATCTTTATTTTCAAAATCTAGAGCCCACAGGTTCAAATCTACCTTAATTTTCAAAAGCCGGGGCCCACGGGCACAATTTTATTTTAACTTTTTGAAATTTGGGGCCCACGAGCTCGAATTTTATTTTAACTTTTTGAAATTCGAGGCACAGGCTCGATTTTTATTTCAACTTTTTGAAATTTGGGGCCCACGAGCTCGAATTTTATTTCAACTTTTTGAAATTTATGGCCCACAGGCTCGAATTTTATTTCAACTTTTTGAAATTTGGGGCCCACAGGCTCGAATTTATCTTATTTTTCAAAATTTGGAGCCCGCGGGCTCAAATTTATTCTAAATTTTTGAAATTTGTAGCCAATTTAAGCCTAACAATGACCCTAGGGGCTAAAAGTGCAATGAGGGCAAATTTTGGGGGGCTCAAGTTTAATTTTCGGGACATGATTCGAATTCTTGGGGGAAAATGAAGGGTCTTTGAACCGACTTAACCGCGGCACACGGGCTTTTCGCAACAGTCCGTGACTGCTGTGTGGCACTCACGGAGTGTCGTTGCGGCACTCAGAGAGTGTCGCGCAGCAGTACACTGAATGCCGCGCACGAAAATCGAGTGCCGCATTTGAACGACAGTGGCTAAAATCCAGCGGTTTCAATTCATTTCATTTCATTCTTTCATTTCTTTTCCCGTGGATTCCTCTGGAGAAAAATTTTCCTTTTTCCTTTTCTTGCTTAGATCGATCTACCAGGGCTATCAGGTTAGTTTCTCACGATCAGAACTCAGTTTATCTCTTTTATTTCATTATTTTTTTTAGTTTTTCATGACTTCAACATGCAGATCTCTCCCTCTCTTTGATAGATTATGGCGAGCGGTTCCGGCAGTCAGAAGAAGGCCAAGTACCGGGCCACTCCTCATCCTGACCCTACACTCTTGCTCGTAGATCACGATGAGCACTTATCTGCCCGGGCATTCAAGCGTGAGGTAAATGCTCCCCCTTTTCTTTTCAATTTTCTTCTTTTAGAACTTTATGAATAGAATGTATAATGAATCATAACTTTGAATGTCTCATTTCAAATGCAAATGCCATGCTTGTAGCATTTTCATGCGTACTTTATTCAAGATTTTGCATTTCTATCTTACTTCCCATGAACTTTATGAATATTATGCCTGACGAATCCTAATTTATTTATTTTTTCCCATGTTTGTTGAACTTTCGGGCGTTCCTCCTGTATCAATTCCCTTATTTTCCTTTCGACCTTTCTCAAGGACTTTTGAATGCCGTGTGTGTTTAACCAAAATTTCAAACACCTCTTGTGAATAAAGAACCTAATGCTTGCGAATTTTCCTTCCCATATTCTCAAGATTTACGAATGCGATGCGTTTTAATAGAAATCCGGAACTTTCCCCTATGTTTATTATACTTGTGAATTTTCTTGAGATTTCCAAACGCCCTTTTATTATTCCAAATTGATTCTGAATGCTTGTGATCATATACTTCTCTTTAAAACTATGCTTCTTTCGAACCTAAATTTCTTTTGAACTTTCACAAGTTTATATACACATATATGTCAAAAATATGAACAAACTCCTCTCTCTCTTTTACTCTTTCTTGAAATCTCTCCAGTACTTTTGAACATTCTCACTTCTTTTATTATTCTGTGAACGACCGCTAAGCTTTATATGAATGAGTGCCATGCTTGTAAAACTTTCTATGAATATTTCCGAATTTTCCCTTTCTTTCTCTTTCTCCCTCTCTTTTTTATTCATTCTCATGTCGCTTTTCCTCTATCTCCTTATTACCACCTGCTTATTATTTATATAAATTTTTTATTGTTCTCTTTTATCCAATTACTAACACTAAAACTTGTGGTTCTTTCTTGCAGCTGCAGCCCAAGGTGCTAAAGGGGCATGGAAGCCTCGTTCACGGGTACGAGTGGTATAAAGAGCTGAGCGGGCCAATGCGGGACCTCATCAATGCGGCGGGATTTGGGGACTTCGTCAAACTCTTGACGAAGAGCTCCAACGATTTGAGGCAGATCCATGTCCTTGCCGAGCGGTGGTGGGACACTACCAGCACTTTTCATTTCCCGTTCGGTGAGATGACGATGACGCCGCTGGACTTCTCCATGATCACCGGGATCCCTTTCGGGGGGGGGAGTGCCTCTGCTATCTGGACGCGGAGAGAGAGTGGGATCGGATTGAGCCGCTGTTGGGAGCCGTCCCGGAGGAGCCCTTAGCCACAGCCAAGTGGTTCATGGACACCTTCCGGGGTCGGCAGGGCTTTACAGACGAGCAGATGGCTCAGGGGTTTCTGATGTATATGCTGGGATGCTCTTGCAAAGCGGGGGTATTTGTAAAATACAACCGCGCTAAAAGGAAGAATTGTATTAGTTTTTATCACAACTTCCCGTGTTATCTGCAATTTGCATTGCAAGGCTAATTTCTATACACTATGATTAATCTATGATAAGTTGTATTGTTTTAGCTGTTGTTTGTGCAGATTACTGCTGTGTGGACTAACCAGATGAACATCAGAATAAATGGAATGCTGGAATGAAAACAAAAGAAGCCAAAGCTGAAATGTGGAGTTCGATCGATCTAAGACGGTTCGATCGATCGAGAGTGCGATCGCTCAAAGAGAATTGAAGCGCTTGAGGCTTAAGGGTTCGATCGATCGAGAGCAGTTCGATCGATCGAACGGGGTATTTCCAGTAACATTTGCGTGTGCAGCAGATGCGGGTTTTAACCCTAGTTTCTTAGGTTTTCTTATATATATATGTGTATTGTACACGTCCATAAGGACGCCGACATTACATTTTTACAGTTTTTAGAGAGAGAGAGATAGAGGTTTGTGTTTGGTTTTGTAGGTTTTTCATTGAAGTTTCATTCGTGCAGTGGATTTCTTAAGTTTAATACAAGTATTCTTCACTCCAGGTTATTTATATATTGTTAGTTATATTCTGCACTTGGTAGTCATAGTTTAATTGCTCATCTTATAGCACTACATGCTCAATATTTTGTCAAAACCATAGATTTTGCAGTTTTTATGAAAAACTCACAACCAAATGAGGTGTTAATGTTTTCTCACGTTAAATATCAATCTGTGACACTCCAGACGATGTCTGAGTAGTCCCAGGTTGGGAGAACACGATGAAACAGTGATCTCCAGCCTCTGCCATGCAGCAGGATAATCGCTGTGTTCGATCGATCGAAGTTAGTTCAATCGATCGAACCAGAGACAGTCAAGCGATCGAAGTCAGTTCGATCGATTGAGGGATGAAGGTCTTCGATCGATCGAAAGCGCTTCGATCGATCGAACTCCCTGATTCTTGAGGATGTTCCCTGCAGTATTCCAAGACCTTTTGTTTTAAGATTTGTTATCATTCTGTCCCAAATAAATGCTCAGTTTGTCAAAACAGTTTTAAAACTAAGGCCCTAAGGCATTTTCTTTCAATAAATTTTGCAAACCATCTTCAATGCTAACACCATTGAGGATGCAAGTCTTAACTATTGAATTAAACCGCTTTTACGTATTTTAACTTAACTGTGATGATATGGTCCCGGTCATGAAAGGGCCATGGATTCTCTATCTTTAGAGGAATACGGAAAACTGTGGGTAATGTACTCCTTTGTGCTTCAAGGCAAATGCATGGTAGATAGCTAGATTACTGTGGATTCGTGTAATCCCAACACTTTCTTTTCAAAAGTTAAACTTCTCAATTTAGAGTACTGTTTTAATTAGCTAGTTAGATTGTTCAGTTAATTTTAATTATCTTCAGTAGTAATCCTAGTTTGTGGAACTTTGTGTTCCGCACCATCGTTCAATCTTATTCATTTTATTTTGTTTTCTTTGAGGATAGTCTAAATCAATGGGTCAACACCTTCCCTGTGGGATCGACCTGGTCTTACCAGTTACTACTTGCACGTCTACCTACACTTGGGTATTGCACAAGAGCGCACAAGATTTTTCACGTGTCAAGTTTTTGGCGCCGTTGCCGGGGAAGGCGACGATCAATTCCTTAGATTACCTCAGTCTCTCTTCATCTCTTTCTATTTTTATTTTCTCTTCTTTTCAGTTCTTTTTGGTAAGTTCTCACCCTAGGGGCTCTCCTAGTTCATGTCCGAGAATTCTATTGAAGGAATTTTTGGAAATCCATTCTACCTGTCTGACTCTGATAGTTCCATCAACCCGATAGCCACTCCAACTGAATCAATGGATGATCATCAGAGTGAAAATGGTGACAATAATTTGGTGCCAATTGATGAGGCGCTACGTCCTCTTTGCGATCTCATGCAACCAGAACATGCACCTACGCCCTCTTGCATTCAAATCCCACCGCATAATGGCGAATTTCAGTTTCGCAATGGGATGATTCAACTGCTTCCCACTTTTCATGGAATGGAAAGCGAGAAGGCGTATTTACATGTCACCAATTTCGAGGATGTTTGCAAAACATTCTCGCAAAATTTTCCTAGGGAGGTGACGCATCTAATGCTATTCCCCTTCACTTTGAAAGATAAAGCGAAGGCGTGGCTCCACTCCCTAAAACCTAATTTAATTTTCACCTGGCATGCGATGAGCACCGCATTTCTGAAGAAATTCTATCCTACTCGCATGACCACAGACCTTCAGCGTCAAATCAATTCCTATAAACAAAAGAGCAATGAAACCTTCACACAAGCATGGGAGCGTTTCAAAGATTTGCTTCTCTCATGCCCACACCATGGGTTTGAGAAATGGCGAACTATCAGCTTCTTTTATCAGGGATTGAATGGTGAAACAAAGAAGTTGGTGGAAACAATGAGCTCTGGACCATTTCTGCGTAAAAACACTGAAGAGGTCGAAGCCCATTTCGAATGGTTAGCTGAATACGCTCATGAATGGTCAAATTCTGACAATATCTCACGCTCACAGATATCCTGTGTAGAGGAGAAAAGCCTATACCAGCTAACCAATGAAGATCACCTCATGACTAAGTATGCAGAGCTAGCAAAGAAGGTAGAGGAGTTAAGCATGAAAGGAGAGAGCTCTAGGCAAGTCATGCCTGAAGAACCATGTGGCACATGCAACATGTTGGGACATACAACTCAATATTATCCTAATGTGCCATATTTTCAAGAGCAAGCCCCTATAGAGATGAATGCCATGCAAGGTTTTCGAGGGGCGGGGAATTCCAACAATAACTTTCAAAGTAACAATAGATGGAATCACCCCGGTTTTGATTGGAGAAATAATGCTGGGGCCCAAAATCAATACCAACAGCAGCCCTACAATAACAATCAATATCAAGGGCAAAACAACAGGCCAGCCCAGCATTACAATCAAAATAGAACCAATAATTACCATCAAGCTCAACCCTCCAATGCACCACAAACCAATACCTATGTGCCACCGCACAAGAAGGTACAAGAAGAAGAGCCACTTGCTAATGCCAATCTAACTCAGCAACTCATCCAAATGATGAGTAGAATGTCTACTACATTAGAAAGGATAGATGCACGGCAAGAAGTCTCAGGAGGAACATTCCCTGCCCAACCACTTCAGAACCCCAAAGGACATAACAATGGTCCTAACAATCAAGAACATGCTAAAGCTGTGACTACACTGAGAAGTGCAAAAATCATAGAGAAAAGCATGCCTCTGTCCACCCCCGAAGTGTACAAAGAGGAGGAAGTGGTGGATGAAGAAGTTGAGTTACCATCTACTCGAGAGGAGGATCCGTTTACTAATGACGAACCAATAAAGGCAAACATTGAAGCTCCTAGAGTAGAAGAAGAAGTTGAGCGAAGGCCTGGAAAGGAATCTGTTAAGGAGGAACCACCAAAATGCCCCTTTCCTGCACCTTATCCTCAACGGTTGAAGAAACCCAAGAATGAGACAAAGAATCAGGAGTTTCTGGAATTGTTTAAGCAAGTTAAGATTAACCTTCCACTCCTAGATGCTATCAAGCAAGTGCCGGCCTATGCTAAGTATCTCAAAGATCTATGCACGGTCAAGAGGAGGCAAAGCGTGAAGAAACATGCTTATGTCGCGTGCCAAGCAAGCGCGATCATTCAAAATGAGTTACCTCCAAAACTCAAAGATCCCGGCACACCTACTGTCTCATGCCGAATTGGGAATCAAAAGATAGACAACGCACTCCTCGATTTAGGAGCAAGCGTGAACCTGCTGCCATATTTAGTCTATAAACAGCTAGGGTTGGGTGAACTCAAACCCACCCGAGTCGCGTTGCAATTGGCAGACAGATCTGTGAAGTACCCTAGAGGGGTATTAGAGGACGTCCTGGTCCAAATAGACTCTTTTGTCTTTCCAGTTGATTTCGTGATATTAGACACAGAACCTGTGTCTAATCCTGGTGCACATATCCCGGTTATCTTTGGACGGCCGTTCCTCAACACTATTGATGCCACAATCAAGATTAGAAGTGGTATCATGACTATCATATTCGGGAACATGACATTGAATGTCAAGATCTTTTCTAATCCCCGACCTGAAGAATACGATGATGAGGAAGAAATCCATTATATAGACACGGTCATTGAAGATGAAGTTGACTTGGTCGACTATAAAGATCCTTTGGAAGTTGTGATGACTCAATTTGGCGATATCTATCAGCCCGCAGAGTCCACCCCATTGGATGCTGACCTAAACCAGACGTGTCTTATGATGGATACGATAGAGGAGGATAGAGCCGATTGCATGTGGGTAATGCCATATGAACAACTGCCTCCTAAAATCAAGTTGGTAATGCCCTCTAGTTTCCAATTCCCGGAGTTAGAATTGAAGGAGCTTCCAAAAGAGCTGAAATATGCATTCCTAGGGACTGGAAAAACTTATCCTGTGATCATTTCATCTGCTTTAACTCATGAACAGGAAAGTAAGCTAGTGGAAATGCTGACTAAGCATAAGGATGCTATGGGATGGACAATTGCTGACCTCAAAGGAATAAGCCCATCCATATGCACGCATAAGATATATCTGGAGGAAGACGCTAAACCCTCAAGGCAAATGCAAAGGCGTCTGAATCCCAACATGCAAGAAGTAGTTAAAAAGGAAGTGCTAAAGCTACTTGATGTTGGGATGATATATCCGATATCTGATAGTCCTTGGGTTAGTCCTACCCAAGTAGTTCCAAAGAAAGCAGGCATAACGGTCATCCCGAACAAAGATGGTGAATTGGTACCAACACGTGTCCCCACTGGATGGAGGATGTGTATTGACTACAGGAAGTTAAATACTGTGACCCGAAAGGACCATTTCCCTTTGCCATTCATGGATCAAATGCTAGAACGGGTGGCAGGTCACAAGTATTACTGCTTTTTGGATGGATACAGTGGATATAATCAAATTGAGATTGCTCCTGAAGATCAGGAGAAAACCACATTCACGTGTCCATTCGGTACTTTTGCCTACCGACGAATGCCGTTTGGCCTATGCAATGCACCGGCTACCTTTCAGCGGTGCATGTTGAGTATCTTTAGTGACATGGTCGAAAACATCCTTGAAGTCTTCATGGATGATTTTTCAGTGTTCGGCCATAGCTTCGAAGATTGCCTCAGCAATCTCTAGCAGGTTTTAATGAGGTGTGAGGACAAACACCTAGTCTTGAATTGGGAGAAGTGTCACTTCATGGTGACCAAGGGAATAGTCCTCGACCACATAATATCCGATGAAGGAATCCAAGTGGATAAGGCCAAAATCGACATAATATCAAATCTACCTGTCCCCCGTACAGTAAGAGACATCCGTTCATTCTTGGGGCATGCAGGTTTTTATCGTCGATTTATCCAGAACTTCAGTGCAATCTCTCGACCCCTTTGTCAACTTCTTGTCAAAGATGCACCTTTCGAGTGGTCGGAGAGTTGCCAAAAGTCCTTTGAGGACCTAAAAGATCTCCTCACCTCCGCACCTATAATACAGGCACCCGACTGGAGTTTGCCTTTCGAATTAATGTGCAATGCTAGTGATTACGCCATTGGCGCAGTCCTAGGCCAGAGAAAGGACAATAAGCCATATGTGATATACTATGCCAGCCGAACTTTGAATGAAGCTCAAATGAATTACACTACTACTGAAAAGGAGCTGCTGGCCGTAGTATTCGCTCTGGACAAGTTTAGGTCTTACCTGATAGGGTCGCCAATCGTCTGTTTTACAGATCATTCGGCCCTCAAGTATCTTTTGTCAAAGAAAGACGCTAAACAACGGCTTATTCGCTGGATACTCTTACTCCAAGAGTTCGATCTAACAATCAAAGATAAGAAAGGAGTAGAGAATGTGGTTGCGGATCATTTGTCTCGGTTAACTTTTGTTGACAATACTGAATCCCAATCCATTAAGGACGAGTTCCCAGATGAACAGCTACTGGCAGTAAGTAGTCTGCCCTGGTATGCGGATATTGTAAACTACCTCGTCACGGGAGAAACACCAACTCATTGGTCGAACAAAGATAGGAAACGGTTCCTCTCGTTCGCGCGCCATTTCTTCTTTGATGACCCATACCTTTTCAAGTATTGTGCTGATCAGGTCATCAGGCGCTGCGTCCCCAACGAGGATATAACCGTAATATTAGCGTCATGCCATTCTGAGGCATGCGGTGGCCACTTCGCGTCACAAAAGACCGCACAAAAAGTCTTACAAAGCAGTTTTTACTGGCCCACAGTCTTCAAAGATGCTTATTCCTTTTGCAAGACATGCCAACGCTGTCAAAAGCTTGGGACCATTTCTAAAAGGAATTCTATGCCTTTAACCCCTATCATCACAATTGAGATATTTGATTGTTGGGGCATAGATTTTATGGGCCCATTTCCCAAGTCGAATAACTGTGAATACATACTCCTTGCTGTCGAGTATGTATCCAAATGGGTAGAAGCGATACCAACGAGACGAAATGACCATAGAACGGTCATGTCATTTCTAAGAGAGCATATCTTGTCTCGTTTTGGTACTCCGAAAGCTTTACTAAGTGACCAAGGCAAGCATTTCTGCAATAGACCCTTGGAGTCACTTCTCAAGAAATACGGAGTACACCATAAAATCGCTCTTGCCTATCATCCACAGTCAAATGGGCAAGCAGAATTGGCTAACCGAGAAATCAAGCATATTCTCGAAAAGACGGTTAGTTCCAATCGAAAAGACTGGGCATACAAATTGACTGACGCGTTATGGGCATACCGTACTGCTTATAAGACGAATCTTGGTATGTCCCCGTATAGACTGGTTTATGGGAAAGCTTGCCACCTTCCTGTTGAAATTGAACATAAAGCTTATTGGGGGACACGCTCATTGAACTTTGATATTCAAGAAGGAGGTCAGCTACGCAAGCTCCAACTTGCAGAGTTAGAGGAAATACGACGAGATGCGTATGACTCTGCAAAGTTGCATAAGGAAAAGTTGAAGGCTCGACACGATCGTACAATTTTTCGTAAATCATTTGAGCCGGGGCAGAAAGTGTTGTTGTATGACTCTCGCCTCCACCTTTTCCCAGGAAAGCTCCGTTCCCGTTGGACAGGCCCATTCATCGTAAAAACTGTTTTTCCACATGGGGCGGTTGAGATTGTCAATCCAAAGAACGATGATTGTTTCAAGGTCAATGGCCAAAGATTGAAACCGTTCTTGGAGAATTTCCGCACTGAAGTTGAGCACATCCAGCTGGATGAGCCCAGCTATTCTCCCACTTAAAAGTCCAACGTGGACTTCCAAATTGTTGTTGTATTTCTTTTCTTTCCCTGCGTTTTTATTCTCTCTTTTGTTTTTAACGTTTTATTATTCTTTCGTGTTTGTGATTTAGTTCTAATCCATTATTCCTTAAACCACTCTGTTGCAGGTGCGTAGATGCGAGGTGATGATGTTCATTCTGTCGGTTCTTGGGCTGATTCAGAATGTCGCTGTGGCACTTGGACTGAGGGTGAACTCACACCCTGCCCCTTGCTTCATCAAGATCCTGAAGCTCATTCTCTCATTGATGCTGCTCAAGGGTACATTCCATATCCACCAGCCCTCTTGGACATCAATCCATACGAAAATATGGGATTTCAGGATGACGAAGGTGTGGATGAGGAAGAAGACCTGTACATGGGACGAATGGTGGATGATGCACTCATGGCACAGTGGGAAAATGATGATATGTGGGAGCCATGGGAGGATCATGACCTTCAGGATGTCGTCCCAGATCGCCATAATGCCGTCTTTGTTTTCGTGGACGATTTCCTTGTGCCTGAGTTGGTCCCATACCGCTATGTGCACCTGAGCTACCTGCTATTTAGGCTCCAATGCCCCTTACCAGCTAGTGCATTTTGGGAACCTACGCCAATAGTGAGGTTGGAACTTGTCACATTTCTTTGTATTTTTGTTTCTGTTCATTGTAATTCGTGTTTCTTGTGTTCTGTTATTTTGATTTCAGTTTGTTGTCTTTTGTCCAGGATTGTCACTATGTTCCTAAATGGTATTCCGGTATTCCTTCCACATCAACTGATTCATGGTCTGGGGCCCTATATAAGGCCCCCACACACTCCGCCGCGAGAGGACAGTCCGTTGCGAAATCACACTCCTTTATCCTTGTCTCCATCCGGATCACCTCTTGCATGGGCTTTCAATTTTGTGGAGACGCCAGACTTGTTTGATGATATCCTTGATGTTTTTCGACTGTTCTGGGAAAGGGAATCATCGAGTTTGGACTTCACTTCTGAAGTTTCGGCGGGTTATGAAGAGATTGTGGAAGAGGAAATCTTTATACTCGAAGATTAGTGCTGCATTTCAGTTGTTTCCGTTTATTTTCATCTTTTGTTTATCGACTGGAGTGTAATCCTTGACAGAGTTTTTATTGGTTTTAGTTTTAGTTTTATTTTTGGTTTTCTTTAGTTAAATAAGGTTTTAACCACAGTTGGGGGTAATAACGTTGCAATTTGGATGCACTTATAAAGTTTTATTTTTATATAAATTGCAATTTTCTATTCTGAGGATGAATTTCTGTCATACATGCTTGTACTTCAACTGCTTTTCAGTCTCTCTGCATGTCCAGATTTGTTTCTGATAGTTGGGGGTGATGTGGTTCATGCCCCAATTGAATTCTGGAATTTTTGTGTTCGATCGATCGAACCTCGTTCGATCGATCGAAACCTGGATGTTCAAGCGCTTGTCTTTTCTGTTCAATCGATTGAGGGATTTATGTTCGATCGATCGACCATAGTTCGATCGATCGAACGAAGCTTTTAAACGAGGCGTCTTCAGAACACCTCTTCATTTCCCTCACTTTCACTCTCAATCGCTCGAACACAGAGGGAGGGCAACTCGAAAATTGTCGATTCCTTGAACTAAATAAGACGCCCTGATCACCCCTCTGATCATCCTCATCGTCATATCATCATCCCCTCCAGCTCCACCGCGTGCTCTACACCGAGGTAGGCCCCACTTGTTTGTGTCTTTCTTTTCCTTTATGTTCGTGTTAGAAAATCCCAAGGGGGTGTCCCCTTGGTTTTAGGATCTCCTTTTGTTAGCTCATTGTTTGTGTAACTGTTGTTTCCTTTTCGTTTCTGCGATCGCTGCACACCGCTGTGTTCGATCGCTCGAACTGAATTCGAGCGATCGAAGGGGAGATGTTCGATCGATCGAACAATGTTCAAGCGATCGAAGTCTACTCCAGTTCAATCGATCGAACCCAGTTCAATCGATCGAACTCCAACAGTGGCAGTTTTGTTTCTTCTTCTCCCTGTCCTTATCTGTGTCTTGTGTGGTCTATTTTTCAGGGCTGCCAGATGAATCCAGTGACGGGCTACCATAAGTCTAAGCCCCTCAGCCGTATTATACCAGATCCGGTACCCGCACACGGGTTCCGGAATGACGAGGACAGGCTATGGTACGAGAGGTATTTTCAGACACGGATGGTGATGGTCGAGCGCCCTATTGAGCACATCTGGACGGAGAGCCCATGGTTCCTTACACGGATCCGCTCTATGCCGCACTGGTTCCATCTCCTTTCATTGGCCAAGAGTGTCAATCTATCCTGGATTCGAGGTGCGTGTGCGACTATGATCAGCGACCCGTATGCACCATTCACCTACCATGACTTCTTCCGGAGTCGCCCGTTCATCATCAGTCCCGCTACCGTCTCAGCTGCGTTGGGGGTACCAGAGGTACCAGATTATGTTTGCCCCCACCGGCCTGATGCACCAGTGACCCCACCATCCACTATTATCCGTGAGCTCACTGGAGGCGCCGTTCCGTCTTGGGATGGCGATGCTTTGATTGAGGACCACTTTCTCACTGATGGCTACCATATGATCCACTTGGTCCTCAGCAACTGCCTCCTAGTGACTTCCTATCGAGAGAAGATCGCGGCTTGGTATGCGCGAGTCTTATATGCAGTGGGGACGGGACAGCCAGTTTGTATACCACGCCTATATATTGATTTTATGGTCCACCCCACCCGTTATATCTCGTCCAAGAAGCACTTGAAGGGTGCTTGGGCGATTCATAGGGTTATGGCTGATGCCAGTTTCCCCGAGCTCGCTGGTGACGATGTTCGCCCTTCTCCCCGTAGATTTAGCGAGGCGGCTGCTCGCCGCTCCGACGCCCAGAAGAGGAAGCGAAAGGGGAAAGGGAAAGCAAGGGTGAGGGGGTGGAAGAAGAGGCGTGGTGGGGCGGACACGGAGGCGGGAGCTTCAGGGACACCCACCGAGGTGGAGGAGCTTGATTCGGATGATGATGAGGATGATCCAGTTGCTGCGGTTCGGCAGTTTGAGCTGCGACAGCGGTCGCAGACTCAGGCCCAGGGAGAGTCTTCTTCTTCTGTGCCTCTCCCGACAGTTCACGAGCTACTATTGGAGGAGAGAGAGGCCAGGATTAGACTCGAGGGCCGGATAGACCATCTCTAGACTTTACTGGAGTCCATTTTGATTCAGATTGGGGTTGAGTCGACTGTTCATTCTACTCCGCATCCATCGATGGCCCCGTCTGCACCACCTACCACTGATCCATCATCTGGTGCTGCCCCGGATTCTGCTGTAGCCGATCCATCTACTGCTACCCCTGCTACTACCTCGTTGCCACCTGCTCCCATCGACATCCCTTCTGATGTAGCTGATGACGCGCCGTTCGGTGTTGATTAGTTTTAGTTGGAGAGGTGGTGTTTCTGTATTTTTGGTCAGTTTTTGTACTGATATTGGGTATGGTTTTGGTTGGTTGGATATGTTGGTGGTTTTGGTTGGATTATTTGGTTGGATGGTTTTGTATGGACATTATGTATCACTGCTTTTATTTTATTCTGTTCATATTACAGTGGTTTCGATTGTTTGGATCATGGTTTTTATTGTATTACTCTGATCTATTGATCTTGGTTGTTTTGGAGATTGTGTTCTACTTTTCTATGCTAGGTTGCTTTGCTTGCGATCATCAATTTGCTCCATACAGGTGATACCCATCTATTTTATTTATTGAAAATCAACTTCTGGGGACTTTGTTGTTTTCAGTTGGGGGTAGGAGATAATAGATAGGTATACACCCGTAATGATCAGGTTTTGCACTTGGATATGTTTTAAATGAGAACACAGTTAAAATTTTGAAAATTTTTGAATCGTATTGATAGAATAACTCTGAATAACCTCTCCTGCTTGTTAATAAGACAATGACACATTTGTAGTAGTCTCATCTTTTTATGGATTAAATCCACGCGTTTTTATGTATCACTGAAATGAATTGCATCTGTAAAGCTATTATGTACCCAATACTTTTGTACACTAATTGGCAGCCATGTCGAAAACCTGAAAATTGAGTTAATATGAATATTGTGCGAAAAAAAAAACAAGTAGTGGAAGCTAATAACCCTTTGTGAGCTATTGAGCCAATCGTCATTTCTGAGGGGATTCTCATACATTGTCGAATGGTCTTTCTTGCATATACTTGGTGAATTCGTTGTTAAGTCTCAGTTTCTTTAAAAGTTTTGACTGCTTGTTAGAGGAGAACGTTCAGGATTTACCAATTAAACTCAATGAACATTTAAGTGCTAAAAATTGAAAGTTAAGAAAATGATTCAAGCCATCGTTTACCCATTCTTTTACCTAATATAGTTTCACCTACATTCATTGAATTATTTCATCCCTGATCCCACCTCAATTAAATATTTCCAATGTAATCACAAGAATCCAAATCCTTGATCTATACCTTGACCTCATTGAGCCGTTGATATATTTGTTGAGAATGAGTCATCAAAGTATGTGAAATGGAAGAAAGTAGTTGTGGGATGTTCTAAAAAAAATGAATGATGAATGAAGGAGAAGAAAAAAAGAGCATAAGAAATGAATGGGAGATTGGGTGGAGAAAAGAATAAAGAATAAAAAGAGAAGTGGAAATTCCATCACATACTAAAAAGCACACTCTTCTCTACAACACCCCCACCTACTAAATAAAAGCCGTAATTCAAAGTCTTGAAGATTCTCAACAATTGATTTAAACATGAAAGTGTGAGTTGAGTTATCCACGGTATTTCGCTCCTCTAGTAAGTAGTGTTCCATTCATGAGACTATACACTTTTAAAAGTCTGTTTTTCATAGAGTCAAGTATGAAAGCATTAGCACTTAGAATATCATCCTTATCAAAGCTTTCATACGATGTGCGATCATTGTAAAGCAAGTTTCTGAGAGACATTCTTTTTTAGTGTGACCAATGTGAGAATTGAGCTAAAACTGCAAGTTTTCTAAAGTACAATAGTCTAGATAACTCTTAATAAGGGTTGGACGCATGGTTGTTAAATTCACACACACACGGGTGCATGATGGTAATACATCTGTATATTTTACTTGGTGATATGGGGGAGCATGTGGATCTCTTTCATGGGTTGATAGAGGATATTATATTATTGTAGAGCTGAATTAACAATTTAATGGAAGGGTGAATTCTACAAGTTATTCTAATTCTTTTTTAGCTTGAAAATTGGAGAATTTTGTGGGTATATTCACTGCAAACCCTCACGAGACAACACTCGTCCACTAGGGGGAACCTAGGGGTTTAACGGCTTGTTGCATTCGCTAAATGCAACCGCGATTCCTGCGAAAGTGAGTTAGGATTTTTTTTCTTTTTATCTTAGTTTAGATTGTTTTTAGTTTTTCTTTGTTTCTTAGTCGTGGTAGTTTAGTTTAGGAGTTTTTATTTTATTTTATTTTTGCTTTATCGCTAGGGACTAGCAATAAGCTAGTTGGGGGTTGTGCAAAGCGGGGGTATTTGTAAAATACAACCGCGCTAAAAGGAAGAATTGTATTAGTTTTTATCACAACTTCCCGTGTTATCTGCAATTTGCATTGCAAGGCTAATTTCTATACACTATGATTAATCTATGATAAATTGTATTGTTTTAGCTGTTGTTTGTGCAGATTACTGCTATGTGGACTAACCAGATGAACATCAGAATAAATGGAATGCTGGAATGAAAACAAAAGAAGCCAAAGCTGAAATGTGGAGTTCGATCGATCTAAGACGGTTCGATCGATCGAGAGTGCGATCGCTCAAAGAGAGTTGAAGCGCTTGAGGCTTAAGGGTTCGATCGATCGAGAGCAGTTCGATCGATCGAACGGGGTATTTCCAGTAACATTTGCGTGTGCAGCAGATGCGGGTTTTAACCCTAGTTTCTTAGGTTTTCTTATATATATGTGTATTGTACACGTCCATAAGGACGCCGACATTACATTTTTACAGTTTTTAGAGAGAGAGAGATAGAGGTTTGTGTTTGGTTTTGTAGGTTTTTCATTGAAGTTTCATTCGTGCAGTGGATTTCTTAAGTTTAATACAAGTATTCTTCACTCCAGGTTATTTATATATTGTTAGTTATATTCTGCACTTGGTAGTCATAGTTTAATTGCTCATCTTATAGCACTACATGCTCAATATTTTGTCAAAACCATAGATTTTGTAGTTTTCATGAAAAACTCACAACCAAACGAGGTGTTAATGTTTTCTCACGTTAAATATCAATCTGTGACACTCCAGACGATGTCTGAGTAGTCCCAGGTTGGGAGAACACGATGAAACAGTGATCTCCAGCCTCTGCCATGCAGCAGGATAATCGCTGTGTTCGATCGATCGAACCAGAGACAGTCAAGCGATCGAAGTCAGTTCGATCGATTGAGGGATGAAGGTCTTCGATCGATCGAAAGCGCATCGATCGATCGAACTCCCTGATTCTTGAGGATGTTCCCTGCAGTATTCCAGGACCTTTTGTTTTAAGATTTGTTATCATTCTGTCCCAAATAAATGCTCAGTTTGTCAAAACAGTTTTAAAACTAAGGCCCTAAGGCATTTTCTTTCAATAAATTTTGCAAACCATCTTCAATGCTAACACCATTGAGGATGCAAGTCTTAACTATTGAATTAAACCGCTTTTACGTGTTTTAACTTAACTGTGATGATATGGTCCCGGTCATGAAAGGGCCATGGATTCTCTATCTTTAGAGGAATACGGAAAACTGTGGGTAATGTACTCCTTTGTGCTTCAAGGCAAATGCATGGTAGATAGCTAGATTACTGTGGATTCGTGTAATCCCAACACTTTCTTTTCAAAAGTTAAACTTCTCAATTTAGAGTACTGTTTTAATTAGCTAGTTAGATTGTTCAGTTAATTTTAATTATCTTCAGTAGTAATCCTAGTTTGTGGAACTTTGTGTTCCGCACCATCGTTCAATCTTATTCATTTTATTTTGTTTTCTTTGAGGATAGTCTAAATCAATAGGTCAACACCTTCCCTGTGGGATCGACCTGGTCTTACCAGTTACTACTTGCACGTCTACCTACACTTGGGTATTGCACAAGTGCGCACAAGATTTTTCACGTGTCACTCTCTGCTAAGCACCAAGGGAGATCGGATCTCCGTGACACTGCTGGGGTCTTTAGAGCACATGGGGTAGATATATCAGTACGATTGGGCAAGGGCAGGGCTAGCCATCCTTTACCGGCATATGGGAGAGATATCCCTTGATCACCCAGCTTCTACCGGCAGTTTCTGGAGGGCCTGGGAGGTATACTTCTCTTCTTTTCCTAATCCTATTTTAAACTTTACATTCTTATTTCAAATTTCTATATTTAAAACTTATGTTCCTCCTTCTTTCTTGTAGATTTAGTCCCATGAGTACTTACACATGATGTCGCCTGATACGTGACCAGCAGACGCTCTCATCATGCCCCAGGGGCTGAAGTGGGCGAAGGATCGGGTCGGGCGGAAGACCAGAGCTCATGATTTTATTTCGTTCAGGAACTTCCTAACGAACCTACGAGAGCAGCACGTCCGATGGCAGCCCTGGCTCGCCGTGCTTCCAGAGACCTCCCAGGATATGCGGAAGTCGGCTGGGTTTGACCCCCAGAGGATCTTGCTGGACGGACCAGAGGCTCAGGCTTGGTACCTGGGAGAGAGGGTGACCAGACAGTCACTTGCGGCCGAGTCCTTCTTCGTACCACACCCTCCACCGGAGTCTATGAGAGCTACCGATACCCTCCAGGGTTCCGCGCTTACAGTTGCCCTAGCCGGTCTGTCTCTGCAGGGCTTCGTGGATCCTCCATCAGGGTACGCAGCTTTCCGTGCTGCGAAGCTAATGAGGAACTTCCCCTTGATGGAGGTAACCCAGGTGAGTTTCTTTCAGCCTTTACTTTTATTCCTTTTGAACATGCGTGTTTTATTTTCTTATTGGATTCATTCTTCCTTGCAGCCCGTTCCTGCTGCTACTCGGGCTCCTGCTCTACCGTCCTAGGATTGGAGTCTTAGGACAGTTTCCTACGGCGAGCAGACTACCACCATGGTCCCCCGATATCAGGCAGGTGCTCCCACTATTCCACTCCAGTACGATCATGTCCCACGGGACTATGCGGAGGAGGGCTTACTCTATGCTCACAGCGTGAGAGAGTGGAATTACGGTCGAGAGTGGAGGGTAATTTCTAAACCTTGCCTTATTTAAAATTCTAGTTTTATTCAGACATTCTGCCTTTCTTCCTTTTGCTTAGGCCGAGGGGGCGCGAGCTGCTGCTGAGACTCATACGAGGGCTCTGGTAAGAAAAAAAAAATGTTCTCTTTTATTTATTTATCCTACTTTCCAAGCTATTTTATTGGTGATTTGACTGGCTCCATCCATCCAGGAGGAACAGGTGGGGACTCTATCCCGGCAGGTAGGAGAGCTCCAGCAGCGGCTTCAACAGTTCGGCATCCCTCTCAGCGATGCCCCTGGAGGCAGCGGTACCGGAAGTGGTGGAGGCGGTGGCGGTGGCGAGGGCACCAGTAGCGACAGAGGCAGGGGCAGAGGAGGAGACAGACGCGGCGGGAGCGGCACAGAGTCAGAGGACAAGCCTCTTAGACGCGTCACCAATCAGACTCGAGGCCGGGGTTAGGGCTGACTTTTCTTTCTCTCTTTTCTACTTTTGAGTGTTCTTGGATAGGACTTATACTGTACCTTGGATGATTGTATATACACATGCACACACTTTACTTTTGATGATGTCTTCAGAATTAGCCGGCAGGATAGGCACTTGCATTCTCTTCATTATTATTGCCTTTTTCATTGCTATTCACCGTATGCGTGACCATAGCTTGGTCCTTTTTATTATGCTCGGTATATATATTTTACCGTATGTAGGACCATAGCTTGGTCCCTCTTTTATTTTAAACTTGAATGCTCCTGTGAATGTATGAATGAATGAATAAATGAATGTATGTGACCATGGTCTGATATTGCTTCTATGTGTTGCATGACGCGCATGTTTATTCTCTCTTTTGTTTGCAGGTGGGCTGAACCACTACAAACAAACCCTGGCCAAAATGAGGCCCAGGTCGGCACTCGGTTAGGCCTCAACGGCACTCAATGAGTGCCGATGCGGCATTCAGTGAATGCCGAAACGGCACTCACGGACTGCCGCGCGGCACTTCGTCGAGTGCCGTTCTGCTTTAACGAGTGCCGCGGGTAGGTGGGTAGTTTTATTCCCCTATTTATACTACTTCCTTCCTTCAATACTCCGCAAAACACCATTTTTCCTTCTTTACTCCCTTCTCAAATGGCCCCCATTAGCTCCCAAATCCTTTTTCCATGGACGGATACCCTTTCCGGCATTGACAGGCTCAACTTTTAGTGCTTCAGACTGAATGATCTTTTCTCTTTTCAACGGATGAATTTGAATGAGGGCCTTCTCCGAGCGTCCATCCAATGTTGGGATCCCTTTCTCAATGTCTTTCGTTTCGACTCTCAGGAGACTTGCCCCTTGTTTGATGAATTTAGCGCCATTCTGCACACTGATCCTTTTGCTGAGTTGACAGTTCCTTTGGTTCAGGCTGGGTATGTCCGGGATTTAGCCACTCTTTTCTATACATCTCAGAATGCGGCGGGCTCTTTTATTTGTGACAGGCAGGTTGACTTCGAGAGCCTCTCTTCCGTTTATGCTCCCATAGGAGACCCTTATGATGGAGAGTATCAGATCATTCGCCGCAGCACCCTGTCGATTGCTATGCTTTCTTACTTCCTCTTTCAATCGTCTTCCGACATTCTTATATTGCCTGTGGTTTGCGGGAGATGAAGAGTACTGTTATGCTAATTCTTGGAGAGACTCTGATTGGTTTGGGCCACGCTCATACTGTCGAGGCTATGTTAACTGCAGGAGCACCTTTTATTTTATAGGTTTGGCTTATGGAACACCTTGATCTCTTCATACACTCTTCACATCTTTGTGGGCCACTTCCCTATGACCGTATGGAGGTTCATTGCCTATTTAATTCTGCCGATGCTTGGATTGCCTGGTTTAGAGGTCTTTGTCCTGGTGATATTCGCTGGACCTGTCCGCAGTGGGTTTACTGCTCTGTCGCCGTACGCCTTCTTGGGTGGCCCGGCATCTGGTTGCCTGGCTTGCATGCTACTACTTTCTACATTCCTGACCGGATGGTCCGTCAGTTCGGGCTCTTACAGGACATTAATGAGACTGTTACTACTGATTTTACTAGGGGGTCTACTTTGCGCCCTTCTGTTGTAAAGGCTTTTATCGAGGCTTGGCATTGCAGAGTTTTAGCTCCTTTCCGGAGAATCCCAGCTTCGATTGTGCCCACAGCTGAGTACCTTTTTCAGATTCAAACACTGATCTAGAGACAGGCTTGCATTGATGAAAGTAAGATAAACAGGACAAAGCTCTTAAAAATTTTCCAACAAGTTCTGCCGCTCGGGCGATTTTATTTTTAATGACCGAACCAAGTAGGTTGCCTACGTACCCCCTAGCGGGAATCAGGTCAAGCGTAGTTCATCGAGGTAGGAGGCTTTGAAAGAAACGGTTTCAAGCAAAGTATTTCTTAAGGCGATCGTGGTTAATCGGTTGCTTAAATTCAACCCTGTCCAGGTCTATGAGATAGGCCGCCCCTCCAGAGAGGAGAGTCTTTATGATGTACGGCCCGACCCAATTGGGTTTGAATTTTCCTCTGGGGTCATAAACGGGCACTTTCAGTTCTTTGAGGACTAGGTCACCCTCAGCAAGCTTCCTTGGGCGGACATTTTTGGTTAAAAGCACGAGCTATTCTCTTCTGATATCCACGAGTATGGTTTATTGTGGCCAATCTCTTCTCATCGAGCAACATCAACTCCTCGTACCTTCCTCGTATCCATTCCAATTCGGTGATCTCACACTCTGCCAAAACCCTAAGAGAGGGCATTTTTACTTCGACTGGAAGAACGGCCTCCATACCGTAAACCAGTAAATAAGGTGTAGCTCCTGTAGAAGTCCTTACAGAGGTCCGGTACCCCCACAGTGCAAATGGCAGCTTCTCATGCCAATCCTTGTATATATCTGTCGTTATTCCCAAGATTGCTTTAACAATTCTTATTCGCCGCTTCTACTGCTCCATTCGTTTGAGGCCTATACGGGGGTGACTGATGGAGAGTGATCTTATACATTTCTAAGAGCGGGATAACCTCTCCTTGGAAATGACTGCCATGATCGGAGATAAATTCATTCGGAACCCCATACCTGCAGATTATGTTTTTCTCGATGAAACTCACCACGTCTTTGGCTTTCAAAGTCGCGTACAAGGCTGCCTCTACCCATTTGGTAAAGTAATCGATTGCCACGATTATGTATTGGTGCCCATTGGAAGCCTTCGGAACTATCTCACCAATGATATCAATCCCCCATACGAAAAATGGCCAAGGGGTGGTCATGCTATAGAGCTGTGACGGCGGGGTGTGCATTAGATTTGCATGAATCTGGCACTTGTGACACCTTCTAACATATTCACAACAGTCTTTGTCCAAGGTCGTCCAATAATACACTTGTCGGATGATCTTCTTTACCAGCATGTGCCCATTCATGTGGGGTCCACATACTCCCTTATATATTTCCTCCATCATTCTCTTAGCTTCTTTCCCATATAGGCACTCCAGATTATACCCGGTGTAGGATTTCTTCCATAGCTTATCTGCATAAATCACAAATTGAGCGGCGAATCGGCGAATCGACTTTCTATCCTTTTCTGAGGCTCCTTCGGGGTATTCTCCTTCTTTAATGAACTTCCACACATCCACATACCATGGTATTTCCCCTTCGTCTTCTATGGCCGCGACTGTCTCGAATGAGGGTTGATTTCTGATTTCTATGGATAATGGGACCATCGTGACCCCTGAGGGGATCTGTATCATTGATGCCAGGGTTGCTAGGGAGTCGGCCAATTGGTTTTCCTCTCGGGGAAGGTAGTAGAATGATATCTTCTTGAATTGTTCTTTCAAACTCTCCAAATAGTCATGGTATGGCCTCAGCTTTTCGTGTTTCACCCTCCAATCTCCCCGCACTTGGGATATGATCAAATTAGAATCTCCGAACACATCAATTTTTTCGACCTTTAAGGCCAGCGCCGCCTCTATTCCTACTATGCACGCTTCGTACTCTGCTGTGTTATTGGTTGAGCTGTACTTAAGCTTGACGGCCAATGGGGTAGGGGTCCATCAGGTGCTACAAGGATAACCTCGACTCTGTAGCCTAATTAATTGGCGGCCCCATCGAAATACATCTTCCACAAATCTTCCCTTACCTCCATCACTTCTTCATCAGGGAACTTGAATTCTCCTTTCTCCCCAGTTTCCACAGCGAAGTCAGCTAGGTACTCGACGATGGCTCTCCCCTTGACAGATTTGGAGGTGACATATCTGATATCAAACTCGGCTAGCATCATGGTCCATCGAGAAATTCTACTAGTCAAGGCAGGTTTTTCAAACAGGTATTTGAGCGGGTCCATTTGGGAGATTAAGATCACGAGGAAGGCTAACATATAATGCCTAAGGCGACGGGTACACCAAACTAAGGCCCAACACGCTTTCTCTAAGGGTGAGTACTTCAACTCGTATCTGGTCATCCTTTTGCTCAAATAATAAATGGCCTTTTCTACGTGTCCTTCTTCTCCTTCTTGGGCCAACATGCATCCCATTAAATCCTCGGTCACAGAAAGGTACAGCAGTAGAGGCTTCCCGGGTGAAGGTGGTGACAGGACAGGCGGGTTTTGGAGGTCGGTTTTGATTTTATCGAAGGCTTCTTGACACAAGGCATCCCATTCGAACTTCTCTCCTTTTCTGAGTAGTTTAAACAGCGGGTCGCAAGTCATGGTGAGTTTTGAGATAAAAAGGTTTATGAACTGTATTCTGCCCAGGAACCCTCTCATCTCTTTTTCATTCTTGGGTGGCTGCATTTCGACTATGGCTTTTATCTTGGTTAGGTCTACTTTGATTCCCCTTTGGGTAATAAGGAACCCTAACAATTTTCCTGTGGTGACTCTGAAGGTACATTTCTGTGGGTTTAATCTCATCCTAAACTCCCTTAACCTCCTGAAGAATTTCCTCAGAGCCTCCAAGTGACCTCTCCTCTCCTTGGATTTCACAATCATATCGTCCACATACACTTCCACCTCTTTATGGATCATGTCGTGCAATAACGTGGTAGCGGCCCGCTGATATGTTGCTCCTGCATTCTTGAGCCCAAATGGCATCACCCTATAGCAGTATGTTCCCCATGGCGTGATAAAAGTGATTTTCTCTCTATCTTCCAGTGCCATCAGGATCTGGTTATAGCCAGAGAATCCATCCATAAAGGACAGAAGCTCGTGTCCGGCGGTGTTATCAACGAGGATGTCGATATGTGGTAAAGGGTAATCGTCTTTAGGGCTTGCTTTGTTTAGATCTCAGAAATCAACGCAAACCCTAACACAACCATCCTTTTTCAGGACAGGCACTATATTAGCGATCCATTCTGGATACTCGGTGACCATTAAGAAACTGGCTCTTAACTGCTTTTCAACCTCCTCTTTGACTTTGAGTGCCCATTTAGGCCTCATTCGCCTCAATTTTTGTTTTACTGGCTTCGAATTTGGAAAAATGTGGATGTGGTGTTGGACTATCTCTGGATCAATGTCTGGCATATTGTAGACACCCCAATTTTGACCGAACTATTAAACTTAGGGGGATTTACCTCTAGAAATCAATGATGAATAATGTCCCGACGATTTTCTTCAAGTTCATCGCTTCGACTTCTGAAAAGCTTCAAGTTCCCAAACCTTGCTCCTAATACCCCTAGATTTGGCCAATCACTGACCATCTGTCTTGAGCTCACTGGATCATGGGTTACTTTCTAAAAAAAAAATAGAATAGATTGAATAATAATTATTATTATTATATTTTCTAAAAATAACCTTGTTTCTTGTATTTTATTTAGATTCAAAAAGAAAAAAAAAAGAAAAAAAAAAGGAAAAAAGAAAAAAATATATACTATTTGGTAACTCATATGATTAATTTAGATTTAAAATGAAAAATGTGTCTATACATATATATATATATATATATAGAAAAAGGAAAATAATAAAAGAAAGTAGCCCATGTGATTTGGAGAGTTAGAGATCCCTTGGCATATTCCTTGTCTAAGAAATACCCAAAAAGCCCTTTGTTGGGCACTAATCTCCCATGTGCTTTGAAGATGCTCTAGAATGTTCCTTTATTCTAGCCAACTTAAATGCCTTTCAAGTTTATTGGAATTACATAGAAGTGCCATGGAGAATTAGAGATGCCATAGAATATTCCTAACCCACCCCAAATTGACCTATCTACCCTTATCTTAGCCCCTAAGATAATGAAAGTCTATAAAAGAACCCATTTTCTCTCATTTAGGGAGAGACACTTGAATTATATAGAGAAATATTGGGAGAGCTTTAGAGAAAAAATATAGAGAGAGAAACTCTACAAATCTCATACCCAAAACCCCACCAAATCTTTACCCAATCATCAAATCACCATTGAAGGAGCTTGAAGCTTGAAGAAGAAGAAGAGAAAAAGCTTGAGGAATTCAACATCTCTACAAGTTTTGAGAAAATCTAGAGGTAAAACCTTCAAATCTATATATATAATAATTCAATCACAAGTTCATAGTTCTAGGAACTTTTCACATTTTCAAAACCTCTCTTCTTACCTCATTTCATCACACACCACTTAGAACTTGTGATTGAATCTCATAATATTTCATTGATTTGGATATAATTGATGCCTTGAGTTTAAGATAAATTCAATTTTGAAGAATTTGTGTTCTTAAATAAAACTTTGATTTCCTTTATTTCTACTTCATTCAAAAGTTTCATGAGATCTTCCATATCTCATTGAAACTCTTTGAATTTGATTCCTTAGTTTCCTATGATCTTATGATCCATATGGAGATTAAAATGAATCATGATTATAATCTACACATAGTTGGTGAGATGCTAGTATCAACTCATGACTAGGATCTCTTTACTATGAATCTCATGGAATTCATACTATATTCCATGGAGATTAGAGTAGATTTGCTTTTTTTTTAGTCTCCAATGACCATCAAATGGTAGGAGAAATGTTTTAGTTTAAGTCCATCTCTATGGCTTGGACTAATCTCTTCCTTGGATTTTGAGAAGTTCTTCTTACTTCATCCAAAACCTACATATATGTGTGTCTTTAGCCTCCAGTGACCACCAAGTGGTAGGAATAATGATTTGAACTCAAAGTTTTGGCCCATGAGTTTGAGTTCATTGTTTTGGATTTTGTGAAGTTCATGTCATACTTCATCAAAAGTCCATAAGTCTAAATAGGTCCTTAGTCTTCAATGACCATTGAATGGTAGAAGAGATGGTTTAGTTTAAGTCCAACTTCATGATTTAATAGTTGGGGTTAACAAATAAAGTTGAAACTAGCAAAACGAAAACAGTGATTTCACAAACTGTTTTCGATCAAAGATTTTTAGTTCGAAATCTAACCGTTGAAATCAAGTGAAACCAACGGGAAAGTGTCAATAACACATTGTTTTACCACTGTAATTTTTGTTTTGGTAAGATTTTATGCTTAGAATGGTTTGATCATGAATTTTGTGAGATGACCACAATCTGTCCAGAATTTCAGAATAATTTCAGAACAGAAAACCGGTTTTAAAATTGATAGATCAGAGATCTAACCAAGTTTTCATGACCTCTAATAATTTTTTATAAGAACCATAATGTGTTAGTAAGGTTCCCTAAAAAGAATGAAGCAATTCGGATTTGTTTGCTATTTTTAAAAAATCATGAAAGATCTCTGGACAGAGAGTTGTAAAATCCTGAGTGAGGTCTAGTATTTTTTGTATTCCCGGAGATCTAACCGTTCAAACCTTGATTTTCTTTTTGGGTTAGAAACTAGACTCACAGAGGCATAACATGTCCAAAAATCATTAAGATCCAACCATTGGAAGTATTTTATTACTATTTTTGAACATCTGGTCTGCTCTCTGTAATTCATAAAAACTGCTACAATTTTTGTCTAATCTTATTTATTTCAACTCAAATGGTCTCTTAATGCCTTTGGACTCAAACCATGTTTTGAATAATGATAATTTAGATTAAACCCAGAGGATTAGGGATCCAAATTAGTGAATAAATTCATCTCATTCTTGTTCATATTCATGCATTCAATTGATACATGATAATATTCATAAGTAGGACTTATCTCATGTCTTAGTTGAATCTAGTTGAACATGACCTATGATTAATTACTCTTTGATATTATATCTTGTCTAAGGCATGTGTACTAACCTTTGTTTTGTAGCGCATTTGAGGTACAATTTCTCGTCCCTTCTCTAGTTTAATTCATTTCTTTGATTTTGAATTGATTTTCAACTCCATGTGCGACACCTTAGCTTAGGTTTTGCCTTATGTGTATATATGTGTTAGAGACCTTTTCTTAGATTTATTTTGTTCTCGCATGCATTGCACGTTTAATATTCGTGGCCGGATCCCGGGTATGTTTTCTAGTTCTCTATTGCATATCATGTTGCTTGCTACTTGAATTACGTGGCTTATGAATGATATTTTGCCGTTAGCAATTTTACACCATTTCCAACATGCTTGTGTGATGTATATGTATATATGTATTAATTGAGGGCATGCTTAGATTAATAATTTGATTAAAAAGGATGTTGAGTAGAGGCCTATCGTGAGATAGGATGAAAGGGGGTGTTTTAGTCCGCCGGGCTCCTTCCCCTTTCATTCCATAATCCCCGGACCCAGTTTATCTTTGGTTTCGCAAAAGATCAGTTTGCTTTAAAATGGTTTCTTAATTTTCCTTTTAAAAATTAAGTGGCGACTCTTTGAATTTGAAAAAAATGTTTTAGAAATTGATTTTGAAAAACTGTGGGTAAAAGTAAGAAAAATCCTGCGATATCCACAATCTGGCGACTCTGCTGGGGACCGAACCCAGAATCTCTGGTTTCGCAGACCAGAATTTTGATTTTGGGTTCACTCGAGGATTAGACTTGAAAGCATCCTTTTAATCAAATTAATTAATTTTTTGTGTGCCCGTTGCATTGCACTTGCATGTCTCGCCAGTCGATTGCACGGAACTATGACCTTGGAGGCTCGGGGCAACCCGGTCGGTCAAGCCATCATGGGGCCGTGTGATCACCCTTGATCTCGTACCATGTTTTGGTATATGAAGCATCCTATCGGGTGTGTGTCAAGGGTCCCTTATTTGACCAAAACCCGGCCTTTTCATCATAGCTTCTATAGAACCTTTCAATTTAGGAAATCAATTCTTGATTAAGATTATATGCTAGGGAGTTTTGTATGCCCGGAAGGGATTATTTGAGATGATGACGGTGCTTGCTTAATGTAGAATGTATAGCCTTTTAATCATTTTTGAGCAATTCCTCTTCATGTCTTATAACATTTGAGAAGATGCCAAATCTTGATTAAAAGACTACACTTCTTATATTTTGTTAGCTAAGCATCATTGACCTTGTATGCATCTGAATTCATGAAAAGTACGATGATCATCTAATCATGTGATACTACTACCCAAGAATCCGAAGTTCACTTGTTTATGACAGATTTTTGATTAAATATTATCTTTTAAAAAAAATGTGTTTTGATAAAAATCACCCTTCCAAGAAAAGGTCCAAAGTTTCATTTTCTTTTATCAAGTAAAATCCAATCATCTTTTATTGAGAAAATTTTCACATCCCCACTTTCAAAGAAGAAATCCAAAAAATCTTGGGAATCGTTTTTGGGATAAATGCTTTTCAAAATGAATTTCAAAGCAAAAAAATTTTCATCTTTGAGGAACGTTTAACATCCTCATTTTCAAAAAAATTCCAAGAATTGTTTTCAAAAGGATCACATCACCCAAGGAATACTTTTTAAGCGAAATCCAAAGTTTTTTCAAAAATATCCAACCTTCGAAAGGGTAATGAGGATCACAATGATAAGAGAAGTTGGCGCACTTGACATGGAGGAGGATTTTATGTGCTTATATGTTATATGTGCTAGGACTAGAATTTTCCTTTCTTTTGCATATAGAATAGGCACACACACACTTGCATTTCATCCGTGTGTCATGTGTGCGGTGCATGCATTTAGCCACATCAAATCATCAAAGCATGTACATTTTGGCACTCTCATCATGTCAGTCAACGTCATTACATGCATGTAAAATATAGATTCAGAAAGTAATCCAATAGTTCCTCAAAATCCCTTGCCTCCTGAAAATAAATTCTGCATGCGGACCTTTTACCTATGTATGTTGTTGAATTTGTAGAAAGAGTGGAACAACTAGATCCCCTAGTGAGGACACTTCTAATCTTCTTGGGTTCATCTTTCTTGATTTAGAAGAGAATATGTTTTTGCACACATGCTGTTGGGGAGTGATGAACCCAAGGTTCAAATGATTCTAGTGAGGTGATATTGTTTGGAAATACTGCTGCTAAAGCAAATGTGGATGCTCCTGGGGACCCAATAATTTGAAAATCGTCTGTGACACTCCAATTGGGACCAAGTCAAGTCTAGCAGTCGAGTTATGTTAAGTCAGAGTCAAATGTCAAGTCCAGTCGAGTCTTATGGTCAGTCTGTTATCAAGTTTGTTTGCAAGTCTTTGTCGAGTTTATCGAGTCGAGTGATGTAATCCTCTTTCCCTACTAGTTGAATAAAATCTCATTTTTCTTGATTCAGTGTGCTAAGTCGTGAATGTATGGATCATTAAGCCACAAAAAATAAAAAAATAAAAAATGAAGTCACTTTTTCAAACGATCATGGAAAATACTTTGTTAATAAATCTTTGCATTGAAAAGGATCCCAAGCGATCAAGCAAATTCTGTGCCAAATCCAAAGAGGAGTAGAGAATTGATTAGCTTTACTTTAAAGATGCTCTTGCTCAATCTTGAAAAGATGAACTTGGAACTTGAAGCTTGCTCACCATCCCCTTTTCTCAAATACCAAGTCTAAAAGATGAGCCCAACCAGTCTAAAGCCATAAACTTGGTTCTTGATGGTAGCCAGACATTTTAAATGAACTTCTTATTCCAAAAAAAAAGAGAAGAAAAAGAAAAAAGAGCTCGCTAGGATGAAAACCCGAAAGGGCGCCTAGGCAAAAGTTAGAGCACAAAAAAAGAAAAAAGAAAATGAAGATGAAGGAGCTCGCTAGGATGAAAACCCGAAAGGGCGCCTAGGCAAAAGTTAGAGCAAGAATAAGATGCGTGTTGATTTCAAAATCCGAATCTTGGCCAGTCAAAATCATGAAGAGAATAAGAGATAGTAAGGTAGAGAAAAAAAGAAAAAAAAAAAAAGAAAAAAAAAGAGAACAAATAAGATTGAGAAATTCTTGAGCACTTCAAAGTACATCATTGGCACATGAATTATCTCAAGGCTTTGTGTTATTCTAAACAAAGAAAAGAAATTAGAAATGAAAAGAGGGATTTGAAAGTATCAATTAGTCTCAAAATTTTGGGAGAGACCCGATGGCTAAGAGAGCCCAAAACAATGGAGAGATATCTTTGATATTACTTCGAGAGTATGATGGAGTACGATTAAAACATGATGTATTATGAGAGTTGTAAAGATTGACTGGCTAGTGAAAAGGTGAAAAGAATCAACCGCCACAAAAAAAATATATATATATATATATATGAATAAATAATAAAAAAAAAAAAGAGAAGAGGAAAATAAAAAAAATAAAAAATAAAAGGGAGAAGTAGTTCATCTTCTCATCATCTTGTTCAAAAGCTGCCACAAGGAATCTGTTTCAGAAATTTGCCCAGAAAGGGCACTCATTGAACTCAAATGAAAACATGGCTCGAAAAGCCCACCAATTTTTGAAGCCTTATTCTTTCAAAACCTCCAGAGTTGATGAACTACGTTTTTGACCTGATTCCCACTCGGGGATACGTAGGCAGCCTACTCGGTTCGGTCATCACCCTCGCCATCTCATGGCATCTTTCTTTCAGGCCTTAGCCGAACTACTTTGGACCTGATTCCCGTTCGCGGATAAGTAGGCGAACCTTCCAGGGTTCTCGGTCCATAACCATCCCTAAACCATAAGCATCACCCTTTGTGCCTCCTTCCTTCAAACTAGGGGCAAACTTGCGTAAGTTTGCCTAAAGCCACATATATATCGCCAAACCAGGGGCAAACTTCGTTTGCTGAAAACCACATTTAATCCCAGGAGCAATGCCTCCAAGTCCTATTCAAACTAGGGGCAAACTTCGTTTGCCAAAACCCTTCTATGTCAGAGACAAATTCTCAAGTAGTCAAGTTTATTGTGAATGGATTGAAATAGAATATCTTTTATTCTATAAGCTAAAGCACTAATTTGAAGCACACTCTGGATAGGCAAAGAATTAGCAAACTCGAAAAGGGAGAATCTTCAGAGTTTAGATTTGTCGGTGAAGTACTTCCATTATAAGATAATGAATAAATGAAAGATGGGATGATACATTATTCACGAAGAAAGCACATTGATTCACAATAATACAGAGTTTGAGTCAGTCGTCTTGTGTAAATGCTTTGTCAAGTTTGTCATCCTTTGATGAGTCAATAATGGTCTCAAATGTGTGGGTTTAAGATAATTAATAAAGATTTGAAAGGTCTCCATGAGCATCCCAGGGGCAATACAAGCATGAGTCTTAAACACTATCACAACACAATGCTAAAGTGGAAATATGAAGGGTCCAAGGCTAGGGGCATAGGTGGCTTCCCTTTTTTTTTTAAAAAAAAAAATTTAATTAAAAAAAAAAAAAAAAAAAAAAAAATTCCAAGGGTCCGCAGATGCAGGGAATCATTTTCTACAGAGCCCACTTTCGTGGCAATTATCTTCGAAAGCCCATTCATATGGCACCCACCATCATAAGCCCACTTTCGTGGCAACCCCATCATAAGCCCATTCATATGGCACCCTCTAATCAAAAAGCCCACTTTTATGGTAACCACCATCATAAGCCCACTTTCATGGCAACCCCATCATAAGCCCATTCATATGGCACCCTCTCATCAAAAGCCCATTTTGTGGTGACCACCATCATAAGCATGGCAACATCATCCATGCAAGCCCACCCTGGTGGCACTCTTTTAGCCAAGCCAACGTTCATGGCAACGCTCATGGCAAGTGCATTCACATAAGCCCACTTCATGGCAAACACACCTCATAAGCCCACTTCCGTGGCAAATCCATACTCGTGATAAGCTCATCCAAACGAGTTCATTTCGATGTCAAGGTTCCTAGTACAATTCATCAGCATCATCATCAATGTCATCATCATCATCATCAAGTACTTGAGCCTTATTTGGCTCCTTTGAGTTCATGAGTCCGCATGACTCCGTGTTTGGGAAATGTGAAATCTTAATGTTAATGCGACTCCCAATCTCTGTAATTAGAAAAAGAATTTCCGAATCCACGCGATTCCTGATCTTTGAAATAAAAATGAATTTCGAGTCTGCGAGATTCCCGATCTTTGAAATAGAAAATGAATTTTTGAGTCTGCGCGACTCCAAATCTTTGAAAATAGAAATGAATTTTTGAGTCTGCGCGACTCCCAATAGAAAATGAATTGTTTAAGTCCGCGTGACTGTTCTGAAAAGGAAAAGAAAAATAAAAATTACCCTTGCAATACCGAGCGAATTTGGGGTCATTGAATCTGGAGCGATTCTGACTTTTCTGCTAGCTGGGGTCATCGAATCTGGAGCGATTCTGACTTTTATGATCATTGGGGTCATTGAATCTGGAGCGATTCTGACTTTTCTGCTATTTGAGGTCATTGAATCTGGAGCGATTCTGACTTTTCTGCTATTTGGGGTCATTGAATCTGGAGCGATTCTGACATTTCTGCGATCATTGGGGTCATTGAATCTGGAGCGATTCTGACTTTTCTGCGATCATTGGGGTCATTGAATCTGGAGCGATTCTGACTTTTCTACTATTTTGGGTCATTGAATCTGGAGCGATTCTGACTTTTCTACTATTTGGGGTCATTGAATCTGGAGCGATTCTGACTTTTCTGCGATCATTGGGGTCATTGAATCTGGAGCGATTCTGACTTTTCTGCGATCGTTGGGGTCATTGAACCTGGAGCGATTCTGACTTTTCTGCTATCTGGGATCATCGAATCTGGAGCGATTCTGACTTTTCTACTATTTGGGGTCATTGAATCTGGAGCGATTCTGACATTTCTGCGATCATTGGGGTCATTGAATCTGGAGCGATTCTGACTTTTCTGCGATCATTGGGGTCATTGAATCTGGAGCGATTCTGACTTTTCTGCGATCATTGGGGTCATTGAATCTGGAGCGATTCTGACTTTTCTGTGATCATTGGGGTCATTGAATCTGGAGCGATTCTGACTTTTCTGCTATTTGGGGTCATTGAATCTGGAGCGATTCTGACTTTTCTGCTATTTTGGGTCATTGAATCTGGAGCGATTCTGACTTTTCTGCGATCATTGGGGTCATTGAATCTGGAGCGATTCTGACTTTTCTACTATTTGGGGTCATTGAATCTGGAGCGATTCTGACTTTTCTACTATTTGGGGTCATTGAATCTGGAGCGATTCTGACTTTTCTGCGATCATTGGGGTCACTGAATCTGGAGCGATTCTGACTTTTCTGCGATCATTGGGGTCATTGAATCTGGAGCGATTCTGACTTTTCTGCTATCTGGGATCATCGAATCTGGAGCGATTCTGACTTTTCTGCTATTTGGGGTCATTGAATCTGGAGCGATTCTGACTTTTCTACAAAAACATCTCATTTCTTAAAAGACATCAGAGTATAAGGCGTGAAGCGCATCTCAGCCAATCGTTATTCTCATAAAAAAAATGGCAATCACGACTTTCCTAGGATAGGACGTCATCAGCATAGAAGGATTTCAAGACAAAGGTACTTTTTGCTAACTCTGAGGAGTAGCCTTGTCCTAAGTCATTGAACCTGAAAACATAGAGCATAAATTTGCTTGAGCGTGTGCATCACGATAAGATAGGAGCATTCATCCGTGTGATTATTTACATTTGTGTGTAGTCCCTTACCCGAACTACGTCCTGGTCTGATTCCCATTGGGATACGTAGGCAGCTCGCCATCGAGCACGACCAGCACCGACCGTCTCTGCGAATGTTTTGCAACGCATTTTATTTTTACCTAAGTTCAATAGCCCGGTCAAAGGCTTGTCTTCACACAGGCTTCGACATTCACTTGTGATACGCGTTGCTTCACAAGCTTTGCCGAAGAGGGGCAAACTGTAGACACCCCAATTTTGACCGAACTATTAAACTTAGGGGGATTTACCTCTAGAAATCAATGATGAATAATGTCCCGACGATTTTCTTCAAGTTCATCGCTTCGACTTCTGAAAAGCTTCAAGTTCCCAAACCTTGCTCCTAATACCCCTAGATTTGGCCAATCACTGACCATCTGTCTTGAGCTCACTGGATCATGGGTTACTTTCTAAAAAAAAAATAGAATAGATTGAATAATAATTATTATTATTATATTTTCTAAAAATAACCTTGTTTCTTGTATTTTATTTAGATTCAAAAAGAAAAAAAAAAAGAAAAAAAAAAGGAAAAAAGAAAAAAATATATACTATTTGGTAACTCATATGATTAATTTAGATTTAAAATGAAAAATGTGTCTATACATATATATATATATATAGAAAAAGGAAAATAATAAAAGAAAGTAGCCCATGTGATTTGGAGAGTTAGAGATCCCTTGGCATATTCCTTGTCTAAGAAATACCCAAAAAGCCCTTTGTTGGGCACTAATCTCCCATGTGCTTTGAAGATGCTCTAGAATGTTCCTTTATTCTAGCCAACTTAAATGCCTTTCAAGTTTATTGGAATTACATAGAAGTGCCATGGAGAATTAGAGATGCCATAGAATATTCCTAACCCACCCCAAATTGACCTATCTACCCTTATCTTAGCCCCTAAGATAATGAAAGTCTATAAAAGAACCCATTTTCTCTCATTTAGGGAGAGACACTTGAATTATATAGAGAAATATTGGGAGAGCTTTAGAGAAAAAATATAGAGAGAGAAACTCTACAAATCTCATACCCAAAACCCCACCAAATCTTTACTCAATCATCAAATCACCATTGAAGGAGCTTGAAGCTTGAAGAAGAAGAAGAGAAAAAGCTTGAGGAATTCAACATCTCTACAAGTTTTGAGAAGATCTAGAGGTAAAACCTTCAAATCTATATATATAATAATTCAATCACAAGTTCATAGTTCTAGGAACTTTTCACATTTTCAAAACCTCTCTTCTTACCTCATTTCATCACACACCACTTAGAACTTGTGATTGAATCTCATAATATTTCATTGATTTGGATATAATTGATGCCTTGGGTTTAAGATAAATTCAATTTTGAAGAATTTGTGTTCTTAAATAAAACTTTGATTTCCTTTATTTCTACTTCATTCAAAAGTTTCATGAGATCTTCCATATCTCATTGAAACTCTTTGAATTTGATTCCTTAGTTTCCTATGATCTTATGATCCATATGGAGATTAAAATGAATCATGATTATAATCTACACATAGTTGGTGAGATGCTAGTATCAACTCATGACTAGGATCTCTTTACTATGAATCTCATGGAATTCATACTATATTCCATGGAGATTAGAGTAGATTTGCTTTTTTTTTAGTCTCCAATGACCATCAAATGGTAGGAGAAATGTTTTAGTTTAAGTCCATCTCTATGGCTTGGACTAATCTCTTCCTTGGATTTTGAGAAGTTCTTCTTACTTCATCCAAAACCTACATATATGTGTGTCTTTAGCCTCCAATGACCACCAAGTGGTAGGAATAATGATTTGAACTCAAAGTTTTGGCCCATGAGTTTGAGTTCATTGTTTTGGATTTTGTGAAGTTCATGTCATACTTCATCAAAAGTCCATAAGTCTAAATAGGTCCTTAGTCTTCAATGACCATTGAATGGTAGAAGAGATGGTTTAGTTTAAGTCCAACTTCATGATTTAATAGTTGGGGTTAACAAATAAAGTTGAAACTAGCAAAACGAAAACAGTGATTTCACAAACTGTTTTCGATCAAAGATTTTTAGTTCGAAATCTAACCGTTGAAATCAAGTGAAACCAACGGGAAAGTGTCAATAACACATTGTTTTACCACTGTAATTTTTGTTTTGGTAAGATTTTATGCTTAGAATGGTTTGATCATGAATTTTGTGAGATGACCACAATCTGTCCAGAATTTCAGAATAATTTCAGAACAGAAAACCGGTTTTAAAATTGATAGATCAGAGATCTAACCAAGTTTTCATGACCTCTAATAATTTTTTATAAGAACCATAATGTGTTAGGAAGGTTCCCTAAAAAGAATGAAGCAATTCGGATTTGTTTACTATTTTTAAAAAATCATGAAAGATCTCTGGACAGAGAGTTGTAAAATCCTGAGTGAGGTCTAGTATTTTTTGTATTCCCGGAGATCTAACCGTTCAAACCTTGATTTTCTTTTTGGGTTAGAAACTAGACTCACAGAGGCATAACATGTCCAAAAATCATTAAGATCCAACCATTGGAAGTATTTTATTACTATTTTTGAACATCTGGTCTGCTCTCTGTAATTCATAAAAACTGCTACAATTTTTGTCTAATCTTATTTATTTCAACTCAAATGGTCTCTTAATGCCTTTGGACTCAAACCATGTTTTGAATAATGATAATTTAGATTAAACCCAGAGGATTAGGGATCCAAATTAGTGAATAAATTCATCTCATTCTTGTTCATATTCATGCATTCAATTGATACATGATAATATTCATAAGTAGGACTTATCTCATGTCTTAGTTGAATCTAGTTGAACATGACCTATGATTAATTACTCTTTGATATTATATCTTGTCTAAGGCATGTGTACTAACCTTTGTTTTGTAGCGCATTTGAGGTACAATTTCTCGTCCCTTCTCTAGTTTAATTCATTTCTTTGATTTTGAATTGATTTTCAACTCCATGTACGACACCTTAGCTTAGGTTTTGCCTTATGTGTATATATGTGTTAGAGACCTTTTCTTAGATTTATTTTGTTCTCGCATGCATTGCACGTTTAATATTCGTGGCCGGATCCCGGGTATGTTTTCTAGTTCTCTATTGCATATCATGTTGCTTGCTACTTGAATTACGTGGCTTATGAATGATATTTTGCCGTTAGCAATTTTACACCATTTCCAACATGCTTGTGTGATGTATATGTATATATGTATTAATTGAGGGCATGCTTAGATTAATAATTTGATTAAAAAGGATGTTGAGTAGAGGCCTATCGTGAGATAGGATGAAAGGGGGTGTTTTAGTCCGCCGGGCTCCTTCCCCTTTCATTCCATAATCCCCGGACCCAGTTTATCTTTGGTTTCGCAAAAGATCAGTTTGCTTTAAAATGGTTTCTTAATTTTCCTTTTAAAAATTAAGTGGCGACTCTTTGAATTTGAAAAAAATGTTTTAGAAATTGATTTTGAAAAACTGTGGGTAAAAGTAAGAAAAACCCTGCGATATCCACACATATCATTATAAGACCATGCAAAAACATCTTTGAATTCACTTAACAGTTTGATTAATTCTTTGCTTTCTTCTTTGCCAAGCGTAGAGCCGATAAAGACATTTTGAGGATTATTCTCATTTCCTAGATTAATTGTTAGAATGTCCTCAATGCTTTCACATGCAGATTCTTTTTCTTTTTCAATTAATTTTTGCAATTCAATGGGTATTTCATGATCATCACATTTATCACATTCATTTAGCGCGTTCGAGTAGGCAGAATCAGTCATGCTTTCATTAATTTTCTTTGGAGTGATTACAACAGACATGGAAATTGAAAGACGCCTCATTTGGGCCATTACAGACTCTGGATATGGGGGAAACCTATCACTAGACTCAAAAACCCACTCTCTCTTGTTCTCTCCTCCCAGATCGGTGATGAAGCATTCTTCCAGATCTCCTGCCTTGGTAATTTCTTCCATCTCTTCTTTCTCGGCCCTTTACTTTGTCGGTCCCCCTCTAATTTTCCTCATCTTCCTCACTCACGGCTGCCTCCTCCACCAGACCTTCAACGTATTCACCCTTGGCCTTTCCATGATCCGTTTTCATAACCTCTGTGCTCCCTTCGCCTAACAGATCTTTCATGACAGAGCCGTCTAGCGCACCAATCCAATCCTTGGCAGTGACCATCTTGACAGGCAGCTGTAAGTATGGATCTTCATATGCATGAAATTTGTGGGAAAAGAAGATCTCAAACCCTGGCTTTAAACATTTATCTTTCTGGTCCACCCATGTCTCTGGGAAGCCGCAAAAGGGGAATTCTTCTCCTTCCTTCACAAAATATCCATTGAGCGTCTTTAGGTAAGGGTGTAGTGGCGCATTGACGACCTTCTTCTTTGCCCTCAGTTCCTTCTTCGTCGGCTGGTAACCCCAACCATGAGTGTGAGTCTGAGTCGGAATGTGCGGGGATTCAGGCATGCCTTGATGATTCTTTCCCAATCCCATGCCTGGGAAGAAACCCATCGTTTTCATTATCCCTGCGACCACTGGACTGGCATACTAACCAAAATGGAGCGGTAGAAACTCTCTTGACTTTTCCTCTTCCAGTATGCTGATGAACTCGAACCCTCCCATATTTGCTCTTTCTTTTTGTAGCTGTAATTCTAGAACTGGTGCGCTCGATGATGCTTCGGACGAACGAACCCAGCTATCCCCGAGAATGTCACAGACTTTGCTCTTCCAAACACATTTTACCTTTTGATGAATGGTGGACGGTATGGCACCTAGGCTATCCAACCATGGCCTTCCTAGCAGTAGATTAAAGGAAGCGAGGATGTCGATGATTTGGAATTCAGTTTCTTTGTCCACTGGTCCAATAGCAAGATTAAGAAAGATAATGCCCATGAGTGTTCTCTGAGTGTTGTCATATGCCCTGACTTTTTGCTGGGATGGCACGAAAGACGATTCATCTAAGCCCATCCGTTTGGCTGTTCGGAAGGGACATACATTTAGAGCAGACCCGTTGTCAATGAGATAAGCAGGCACGGTGTTCCCCAAACATTCGACAGTGATGTACAATGGCTTGTTGAGCATGGGTCCTCCGGGGGGCACGTCATTTGAGGAAAAGGTAATAGCCAAGGTCGGAATTCTGCCAATCATTCCCACAATATCTTCCGGTGCTGTGTTGATGGGAACATCAGATTGGTTTAGGGCGTCCAACACTGCCTGCCTGTGGCATTTTGATGCTATCAGCAACCCCCAAATGGTGATATTGGCCTGAGTTTTCTTCATCTACTTTAGAACCCTGTCTTCTTCCTCTTCTTCGTTCATCTTCCCTTTTTCCTTGTCCAACTCTCTCCCTGGATGATCTTCCTCTAGCTCATGCGGTTTAAAGTACCTGTCCGACCGAGTTAAATGGCTGACTGACTTCTTCCCTTGCCTACAGATTGTCAACTTCTGAATCAACTTTCAAAGTACCCTCCACCATCTCTGTTTCTTTGTCGCTCTCGTACCAAAGATCATCTTCCACCTGGCTCACATCTCGACCATCACTCCCTTGAACCCACCAGTCTGACTGTCCCATTTCACTCTTTTTCGGCTGATCCTCCAAAGCACAGATTGTCGAATCCTTAGGTAGCTGGTATGGCTTTCTTGGTGTCCCAACCTTAGTGATTAGCCTAGACGGATCGAAGGTTGCTTCTTCTATCCCCAAGAGATAAAGGCCCTGCGGTGGTGGCACAACTCGATGATTCGGAAGCGGATTTCTAGTAACATTCGGAGCTTTGGTAGGGGGTTTCGATATTACCTTGTTATCAATGAGGTCCTGAATTTCGTGCCTTGATCTCATACACCTATCCGTTGAGTGACCCTTCTGCTGATGAAATTTGCAAAAGAGGTCCCCTTGAAAATTTGGCGGAAGCAGACTTAGTAGGGGTCGAGGTTCCAACTGACAGAGATGCCCCTTTGCTAACAGTCTATCGAGGGCAGTTGATAGTGACACTCCCAAATCTGAGAACTTCCTTGGTGCTTTGTCTCCTCCTCTCCTCGTTGTTATGTCAAATTTCCTCTCTGGTCCATTTAGTGCATTGACATTGGTGGGGCCAGAGTGACCTCCCACTTGTCCTCCGTTGGATCCATAGTTTGGCCTCTTGTACTGGTTTGGTTGCTCCTCTTTTTTTATTACCCCCTCTTGGATCGCATCCTCTATCCTTGTCCCCACATCGAAAACCTCAGCAAAGGTGTTGATCGACTGGAATCTCATCTTTTCTTGGTACACTGGCTATAGATTCTTCATCAGCATTCGGATCTGGTCCTTCTCAGACGGCCTTTGTACCATTTTAGCTGCCTTTCCCCTCCATCTGCTCAGGTATTCGGCGAATGATTCTTTGTTCCCTTACCTAGTGGTCTCCAAATCTCGGACAGTGACATCTAAATCTTGATTGTACTTGTACTGTGCCACAAATGCTTTGATCACTTCCTCCCACACCTTGGTTTTGCTTGGTTCGAGAGTAAGATACCAGGATAAAGCAACCCCGGTCAAAGTCTGTTGGAATAGGACTGCCATCATGGTTGTGCTCAGCCCACTTGGTTGGAAAGCCCCAATACACATTCTTACATAGCTGTGAGGATTGCCGGTCCCATCAAATTTATCAAAAATTGGCATCTTAAACCTGACAGGCAGTGTCTCACGTACTTTGTCATACAATCCTTCCAGTTCCATTAGATAGGTGTCGACCCCTTGAGCCTTGCGCATCACCCTTTCCAACTTCTCTATTTTCTCGGTCAATAGCTTCTCCTTCTCAGCTTTCTCTCTGTCTCTGTTGGCCCGTAGTGCATCAGTCCATTGTGCCTCCTGATCATCAAACCAATCTCCCTCCCCTCCTCCCAAAGGTAGGTCCATAACAGGCGAAATTAGAGGTGGTGGTCGGCGATTCAGCTCTTCTATCATCCCCATCATGTGGTTCATGTTTTCGGCCTGTCGCCTCATTTGCTCCGCTTGTTGTTTTACCAGTGTCCTTAACCCAACTATTTCTTTGTTGTTTCTTTCTTCGGCCATGTCATCGTATTCTCTTCCTACCAGTCTCGCCGTGGGATCCCTAAACCACGCTTGATTTGACGTTGATGCTATTTTTGCTCTTATAATAAATTTTGAAATTTTCTTTTTTTAAAAACTTTTTATCTTCCTTTTATCACACAAAGACATTAAAACTTTCCTTTTATATGCCACGCGGATGCAATGCATGTGTGTGTGTGTGCCTATTCTATATGCCAAAGAAAAGAAAACCCTAATCCTACCACATAAACATATAAGCACAAAAAATCCTCACCCATATCAAGTGCGCTAATTTCTCCTCTCATCGTGATCCTCACTACCGGTTCAAAGGTCGGATATTCAAAATTTTTCAAAAATTATTTGAAAAGTATTTCTTTTGAGATCTTTTAAAAACAATTCTCAAGAATTGTGAATCTTTTATTTAAGAATGAAAACATCTCTCAATAAAGATGATTAGATTGAAATTCTGCTTTGAAATTCTGCTTTGAAATTTATTTGAAAAGTATTTCGTTTTGAAAAACTTTCTTGGGGTAGATGGATCACATGATTAGATAACTACCGTACTTTTCATGCATTCAGATACATACAAGGTCAATGATGCTTAGCTAAACATGATATAAGAGATGCAATCTTATAATCGAAATCTAACACATCCGAAATGTCATAGGACATGAAGGGGAATTTCTTGAGAGCGATTAAGAGTTTACATGACCCGTATGAAGTGAGCATCGTCATCATCTCAATAATCCCTTCCAGGCACACAATACTTTGTAGGATATAATCCTAATCAAGAGTTGATTCCTAATTTTGAAAGGTTCTACAGAAACTACTATGCAAAAGCTGGGTTTTGGTCAAATAAGGGACCCTTGACACACATCCGATAGGATTCTTAATATACCAAATCACGGTACGAGATCAAGGGTGATCACACAGTCCCATGATAACTTGACCGACTGGGTTGCCCCGAGCCTCCAAGGTCATAGTTCCGTGCAATCGACTGGCTGGACATGCAAGTGAAATGCAACAGGCACACAAAGATTAATCAATTCGATTAAAAGGATATTTTTCAAGTCTAATCCTCGAGTGAACCCAAAATCAGAATTCTGGTGTGCGAAACCAGAGATTCTGGGTTCGATCCCCAGCAGAGCTGCCAGATTGTGGATATCGCAATTTTCTTACCCACAGCTTTTCTTTTAAAATTCTTTTAAAATTTCAAATTCAAAACAAATGTGTTGCCACTTAATTTTTCAAAGGAAAACTAAGAAACCATTTCAAAAGGAAACTGATCTTTTGCGAAACCAAAGATTAACTAGGTCTGGGGATTATGGAATGAGAAGGGAAGGAGCCCATCGGACTAAAACACCCCTTCTCATCCTATCTCGCGATAGGCCTCTACTCAACATCCTTTTAATCGAATTAATTATCTAACCATGTCATCAACTAATACATATATATATATATAGATATACGTCACAAAAGCATGTCTAAAAGGGTGCAAGATTGCTAACGATATAATATCATTCAAAATCAAGTAGTTCAAGTAGCAAGCAATATGATATGCAAATAGGGAACTAGAGAACTTACCCAGATCCAGCCGCGATATTAAACGTGCAATACATACAAATGAAAGGAAATCCTAGAAAAGAGTCTCTAATCACACATATTCACATAAGGCAAAATCCTAATTCTAATGTGTCGAGCATGAGGTTGAAAAATCGATAAAATCAAGAAATTAAAATAAACTAAAGAGGAGTTCAAGAAATCACACACCTTAATAGCGCTACAAAACAAAGGGTTAGTCCACATGATATACACGATATGAAGTTGGATCTTAAATAACAATCCTAGACTTCTAGCTTAAATCCATTAAGTGCAATTAAATCTAAAGTGGACAAGTCCTAATTACAAACATCAAGCCACATAGATGAATGTATACATGATCAAAAGTAAATTATGAAATATTCATTGATTTGGATCACTTAGACTTTGGATTCAAGCTTAACTAATCATTATTGAAACATGGTTTAAACCTTAACTCATGAAAATATCATCTAAGCTATTATTTATGAGATTGATCAAAATTGTCACAGAATTCTGGAAATTGCTGAGAGCAGATCAGAACTTTAAAGAAATAAAAAGCATGGTTCCCGTGGCTTGATCTTGATGAATTTTGGACACAAGATGCCTCTGTGTGTCTAGTTTTTAACCCAAAAAAGAAATCAAAGTTTCAACGATTGGATCTCTGGGAATTGGACAAAAACCAGACATCACTCAGCATTCTACAACCTTCTGTCCAGAGTTCTTACACGATTTTCCAAAAATAGTAAAAAGATTAGAAATTCTTTGTTCTTTTTAGGGTGACTTCCTAACACATTAATCTACTTAGAAAAAATTATTTTGGGTTACAAATACTTTATTAAGGTTCTGATTTACTTATTTCAAAACAGTGTTACTATTCTGAAACTCTGGACAGATTGCAGTGACTTTACAAAACTCATGACCAAATCACTTTAAACATGAAATCTCCTTAAAACAAAAATTACAGTGGTATAACTTTGAGTTATAGACACTTTCCCATTGGTTTCACTTAATTCCAATAGCTAGATTGTCAACTAAAAATCTATGATCAAAACTGGTTGTGAACTCACTACGTTCATTGTCAAGTTCAACTTTTATTTGTTAACTCCAACTATTAAACCATGAAGTTGGACTTAAACTAAACCTTTTTCTCCTACCATTTGATGGTCATTGGAGACTAAAGACCCTTATACTTGTAGATTTCAAATGAAGTACGAATAAACTTCTCAAAATCTCAAGATGATGAATCTAAACCATGGAGATAGGCTTAGACTCAAACTACATTCTCCTACCATTTGATAATCATTGGAGATCAACACGTGACTAATACTCATGAGTCTCAAGGGAATATAGAAAGGATTCCATGGAACATTAAGCTAGAGGACCCAAGTCATAAGTATGGACTTGGATCATCCATTTGCTTATAAAATGAAGTGATGATCAAACTTTGACTCTCATGTAAAGCATGAGCTTACATGAGATTCAAAATATCAAACTCAAGAGCTTTCAAGAGAGATATTAAAGACCTCCAAGAATCTCAAGAGGGAAGTATAAACAATAAGAAGAAATGAAACAAAAAAAACTAGGTAATTTGAAGATTAGAGGCTTAAAAGAAAGAATGAAAATAAACAACTTATGGTTAGAGGGTCACCTCCAAACTATCCTCAAAGCTTCTCTACTTTGAAGATCTTCCAAGCTCTTCTTTAAGCTCTCCACACTCTCTATCTCTCCCAAATATGTGTTGTTATAGTGGTATATTATGGTATATCTCTCCTTCTCCCTCTTCTTCTTATCCCAAGGAAGATCCCTCTTCTTTTATAGACAAAATAACCTAAGTATTTTCAGTGAATTCGGAGTAAAAGATAGGTGTAGATATCTCATTTGGTGGTACAATGCGTACTTTCTGAAAAAAGCAGACCGTTGGAGTTAACGGCAGTCAGGAAGTCTTTCGCGGCACTCTGGGAATGCCGGAACAACACTCTGTGAAAGCCGCGGCGGCATTCCATGACTGCCACGCGGCACTTACTGAGAGCCGCGCCAAATTGTTGATTGCCGCGTTTATGTCAGCCTTACTTTATCAATTTTTTTTGTTTTTATCCGCACACATATATGTATTGTAACACAAAATACGGACTTTAAAAGCAAACGACAGTTAGAAAATGTCGGCGGCATTCAGTGAGAGCCGTTCTGGCATTCTGTGAGTGCCGTACAGCACTCACTGAGTGTCGCAAACAACTGTCGTGTGCCAATTTTTGTTGAACTTCCCCTTTTTAGGTCTTTTCTTTTATCCTTTTTCTTTAAAAAAAACTTATTTTCGAGGATCTTTACCAAATGTGATGTTTTCACTCTTGAATTCTCCTGAATACCCGGTATTTCTTTTTCTGTAAAAATTTTACCGCGTTTGGAGAACTTTCTGAAGAGCTTGGAACACTTTGAATCTTTCGGTCCTTGTCATCATCGGATATGGAGGTGACACTCTCCTTAATTTGACGTTTGGTCAAAATCGGGGTGTCTACAACAGGACCATTGACGAATTTGACGAGAAAGGAGATGAAGTATAAATGGACAGACAAGCATGAGCATGCATTTCAGGAGTTAAAGGAAATATTGACTTCTGCACCGGTACTTGCGATACCTAAGAGTGGAGAAAGGTATGTGATCTACAGTGATACATCACACCAAGGATTGGGGTCAATGGGGTGTGTACTTATGCAACATGGGAACATGATTGCATATGGATCTAGACAGTTGAAGGTACATGACAAGAACTATCCTACGCATGATCTGGAACTAGCAGCAATAGTGTTTGCATTGAAGATTTGGAGACACTATCTCTGTGGAGAAAAGTTTGACCTGTTTTCAGATCATAAGAGCTTGAAGTATTTGTTCTCTCAGAAGGAGTTGAACATGCGACAACGAAGATGGATGGAGTTACTCAAAGATTATGACTTTTTATTATAATACCATCCAGGTAAAGCAAATGTCATAGAAGACGCTTTGAGTCATAAACCTCGACTAGTGATCGCTACATTACTAATCTGAGAATGGAAAGCATTGGAAGTTTTAGCTGAATTCGAGCTTCAGCCAGTTGAACCAATGGAAGGACAACATTTTGGATGCCTTATGGTACAACCAACTTTGATCAACCGTATCATAGAAGCTCAGCAGATAGTAGAAGATTTGAAGTTATGGTTCGCCAAGATGTCAGCGAAGGAACCAGAAGTCTGGAGTATCAGTACGGACGGAGCCTTACGATGTAAAGGTAGACTCTGTGTACCTGACGAAGAAAATCTTTGGAAAGAAATATTGGATGATGCACATAAGTCACGAATGACTATTCATCCTAGAGGCACGAAGATGTATAAGGATCTGAAGAGAAATTTCTGGTGGGAAGGAATGAAGAGAGAAGTAGCTGAGTATGTAGCTTAGTGTCTTACTTATAAACAAGTAGGTAGACTCTGTGTACCTGACGAAGAAAATCTTTGGAAAGAAATATTGGATGATGCACATAAGTCATGAATGACTATTCATCCTAGAGGCACGAAGATGTATAAGGATCTGAAGAGAAATTTCTGGTGGGAAGGAATGAAGAGAGAAGTAGCTGAGTACGTAGCTTAGTGTCTTACTTATAAACAAGTAAAAGCAGAACATCAAAAACCACCTAGACTTCTATAGCCGGTACCGATTCCTCAAAGGAAAATCACCATGGATTTCGTGGTATGATTGCCGAAGTCACAACAGAACCACGACGCTATTTGGGTAATTGTGGATCGACTTATGAAGACGGTACATTTTATTGCCTACAATATGATGTATCTAGTGAAACGCTTGAGCCGAATGTATCTACAGCACGTAGTATGGTTACTGACACGACTAAAAAGTTGTGCGCTCTTATGCAACCCCTAAGTGTAGGTAATCGTGCAAGTAATACTGGATAAGTCCAGATCGATCCCACAAGGAAGGAATAGGAAGAGTGTCTACTAAGTTAAAACCTAAAGAAAAGGAAAAAGAGAATGAATGATTGGAGGTGTAGTAACAAATCCTAATTAATTAAATTAAACTAAATAATAAACCATAGCATAAAGAAACATAACTAATTAAATAAATAAACTAAAGGTATTGGAAATACGTGAATCCACATTAATTTTAACTATTTACCATGTATATTCATTAACGCTCTATGGAGTACATCCCTTTTCAGTATTTCGTATTTTTCTAAAGATAAAGAATCAATAATCCTTTCATGACCGGGACTACATCATCACAGTCGATTTAAAATACTTGGAAGACGGTTTAAAACAATGGTTATTACTTGCACTCTAAATGGTGTTAGCATTCAAAGTGGTTTTCAAAAGTCATTGAAGAAAATAGCCTCGAGGCTTTAAGTCCTAAAAACTGTTGTGACAAACTGAGCTTATTGGGACAATTTGATGACAGATTTCTAAAATAGAAAGTCATGGAATACTTAAAAGAATCATCTCAGAAATCAACATGTTCGATCGATCGAAGCGCTCTCGATCGATCGGACAACATCATCCTTCAATCGATCGAAATTCATTAGATCGCTTGACTATGGTTCTGGTTCGATCGATCGAAATACCTTTGATCGATCGAGCCCAAGGTTTCTAAAGATTGCATGGAAGAGGCTGAGAATCAATGTTTCATTACATATTCCCAACGTCTAAACTACGAAAACATGATTAAACTAATACAGGAATAACAAACTAAAGTAATCATAATAACTAGATTAATAAACAGTCAAATAGAGAAAAGGAAAAGACAAACCTGGAATAATTTGAATATAACTTGTAATAAACATGAAACCAACTTGAATCTTCAATAATCTTCAATAAATCAATGAAAAAGAGAAAAAAGAACATGAATCTAACCTAAACTACACCTAATCTAACCCTAAAACTACCCTAAACGGCTGTTTTCTGCGTTCTGGAGCGTCTTCCTTTCGCCTGGCGTCAAAACGACTTATATATAGGGTTCTTGCAGAGTTTACGCAACTTTTGAGGGAAAATAAAGTTCGATCGATCGAGCTTAGTTCGATTGATCGAAGGTTCGATCGATTGAACTCTGCTCAAGGGCTTGAACTCTCTGATTTTGACAGCTCTACGCACTGATGGGAGAATGGCCATAACTTTTCACTCAGACCTCGAATTGACCTCCCGTTTACAGCCACGTGACCGTAACTCAAAGATCTACATTTTGTATCTCTGGGAAAATCTTCCAAATCTGAAGTCTTCATTGTCAAAATTGGCATTTTCTCAGCTGCTTCCGTTGTTCACTTCACCAGAATCACTTTTCTTTAGCTTCACTTCATTGATTTGCATTCTAATACCTATAAAACAACGCATAAACATATGTTTTAGCATGAACACAATAAAAAGAACATTGTTATTAGATTGAACCTAACTGTAGGGACTTTGGTGATAAAAGTATGCATAAAGAACCATTAATACACTATGAATATGTACTTTTCACCTCGAATCACACCCCCCAACTAGCTCGTTGCTAGTCCCTAGCAATGAAGCGAACTACAACAGTGTTTATTTAACTCTAAAAATTATAAACAAAAGAAAGCAAAAGAAAGTAAAAATCCTAACTCACTTTCGCAGGAATCGTGATTGCATTTAGCATATGCAACAAGCCTTTAAACCCCTAGGTTCCCCCTAGTGGACGAGTGTTCTCTCGTGAGGGTTTGCAGTGAATCTACCCACAAAGTTCATGTTTAAGGTAATGGTTCTAGTTTAAATGTTTTCAAGGAATTTATTTTCTCTCATTTAGCAATATAGTTAAGCTCAACAACCTCATGAAACTCTCTAGTAAGCCATAGCAATGCAACACACACATTATAGTTAATCTACTATCAAAGTCATTAGAATGTTCCATACCTATTAATCTTCAAGTGAGTGAGTGAATGGACAATCAAAATACAAAACTTTAATTTCAAAGCTCGCATAACCTAAGACGCTATCAAGACGTTCATTTTGACTCAACTCTCATCGGGATTACACTCTCAAGATGAAATCACTCCGAATTAGGTGTAATAATTATCACTCATGATATGGAAGCTATAAAGAGTAAATGTAAATAGAATCTAATGCTTCTCATATCTAAATAGAAAAACGGAAATTTATAGTACACAAAGTCTCATGAAAGGATACTTTTCACTAGAAGAGCGAGATACCGTGGAGAACTCTCTCGTTACCTTAATTTCAAATCCAATTTACCTAAAATCATCAGGACTTTGAAAAAAAAAGGTGTTAGGTGAAAGAAGAAAGAGCTCGTGATATTCAATTAGGTCAACAGATGTGATTGGAATGTCTACTATAATTTTTCAAACTCCCCGCATCTCCAATCTCTCTCTTGTCTTCTCTTTTCTTTTTTTTTTCTTTTTTTTCATCATTTTTTTTTCTTTGCCAACTTTCCCTCATTCACACTACCAAACCTCTTGTCAAGAAAACACATTCCAATCACTCTTAAATGAAGAATTGAGGCTTGAACTCCTAATTTGGAGTTAGGTATAGACTTTAGGATTGTGAAGACAAGGCGATTATGATAAGCTCAAGAGGTGAAATAAAGGAATAGCATAATAGTAGGCCAGGGTTTTATTATCCATGTATGGTCAAAAGATGGCCTAAATCATATTCTATGTTCATAGAATTATTCATTTCAGTAAATTCAAGGGCTCTAAAGTTTGGTAAATCCTGAACGTTCTCTTCTAGTGATCAGTCAAAATGAAGAAGAAAAATGAGACTAACAACTAATTAAAACGCTTTTCAAAAAGTAAGAGTAATTTTATAAAACCCTCAAACATAAAGAATGGCACAAAAGCTCACTTGGGTTATTAGTCTCCACTACAGTCTCTCAAGATACCTAAGCTATGCTTACTAATCCATTTTAGCTAAGTACAAGGTTGTCACAACGTGCTCAAAGTTGTTTGAAGATTAAAAGGAATAAAACATACTATAACTAAGATAGTAAACAAACTATCATAGTATACTACATAGTAATAATATACAGAAAGTAACACTAATGCATCATAACTAACTACATTAACTATGAGAGAAATACAAGAACCATTTTATTATATTAAAAATAAAAAAAAAATTTAAAATTTTTGGCAATTTGGATTTACTGAGTCATGTTGCTAAGCAGGTATATTCACATTAAATCATAAAAAGAAAGAAAACGAGGCATGCAATGACTCACTCCCCCCAACTAAAACTAGACATTGTCCTCAATATTCTAAACTAAGCTCATGGACATGTAAAGTAAAGCGAGAAAAGGAAGGATGTTACCTCGTGGCGTTAATATCCAATTTATATTTATTTATTTATTTATTTAGTTACCTGCAAAATCATTAGTAGCAACAAGGAAAAAATAGAGAATAAAATACAACAACTCAGTAAATAAATTCGGTTACTCAAGACTTTTATCATAAATTAATAACCAAAATTTTTTAGGATCCTCCCAATGAAATAATTTAACATTGAGAAGAACGTTGGGATCCTCATAAAAATGCAACTCCCCCCAACTAATGTCAAGCTCGAGGTCAGAGGAGATGATGCAAAACCAATGGCTTCCAAAGTTATTGAGGACAGTTATATAAGATATACCAGACTTTTTAGGAATTATACTCAAGGAAAGATCTTTAGTATTTGTATTTTTTATAACAGCCTCTATTTTTTTATTATCAAAAACAGGCGGAGGCCATGGTTCAATAAAAGAGGCAGGGTCTAAGTGATGTTCTAATGAATCTTCTTTACCCTCCTCTTGTATTAGAACAGAATCTATGGAGATGTGATCATAAGAATTGGATTTCTGTTCTATGTAACTAGTTTTGGATTGGACTTGGATAAAGCTATCTATTTGAGCCTCAATGTCAGTACTACTCAAAAGGTCAAGCAGTCTAGCAGATTACTAGCTTCTTGTTGAAGTTTAAGATTATCTAATGTGGGCCAAATAGTTTCTAAGTCCTCTCTCAAAGAATTTTGAAAGTTAAAATTTTGTCAAAAACATGTGCTACAATCCTTACCATCCTCTTCCACAACACATTCTATTTGTTCAATATTAGGGTACACATGATTTTCAAACTCGGGATGAGAGCATTGATTGATAGAGAGGATAGGTGATGGTAAACTTGGTGACACCACCTCTTCGGCCGAAAGAGGTGAGGGTTCATGAATATCAGATGAATCTAAATCGAATTTAGAAATTTCAATAACGTCCTCCCTAGGGTCACTATCATAGGTAGGGGTAGAGTCAATAGGGGACTCATCCTTTCCTAATTGCGTGCAATCACCTAAACTCCCATCATCTTTTAAAACCTCATTCTCATCCTCGTAACTCTCTTCACTATATGTGTCATCAATTGAAGTACTCTGAACCAAGAGACTATGCAAATTTATCCAGGCAGTGAAGGAGTTGATATCTGGGGTTGTGTATTGAGGAGAAGATGATTCTACAACTTCATGCTCAATGGTTTGGTTTTGGAGTTCTTGTTGGGTTATCACTTTCTCGAGTGAGTTGTTAACCTCATTCGGTATAAACCCGTCATTGTCCTCTAATTCCATTCCATTGTTAGTGTCTTGAAATTTAGTTTGTAGTGTTGAAGGACTGATATAGTCTTCTAAAGGTTGGCTAGCATATGCTTGTTGATATCTAGTTTCTAATTTATCAAGTGCACTATCTAGCCTATTCATTTCACTAAGCAGTAATTTTAACATACCATTATCCTCAACATGGTTATTCTCCTCATTATTACTATACGAAGTTTCGCCCCATTGTGGTTGATAGTAATTCCCATCCCATTGTGTTTGTGGACAAGACTCGCCAAAGGGAAAGTCTTGGTGCGTTTGGTAATCGTGGGAGCTACTACTATATCCTACATTATCATTTTGATTATATCTCCATTGCGGTTGATAGAATCTTCATGTGGAGGTTCTTGATACGTTTGATAATACGGGGGACTACCACTATTGTTTTCCCATTGTGGTGGTTGGTAGCACTCAGGTTGATAATCTGCGTCATATGTGGGTGCTTGCCAACTCGGGGATAGCTATTTTGATTTTCAAGTGTGTACCTATTATTGGTGCTTGTGTTGTATGGAGGGTAATATGGATAAGACATGTTTATCCAAAATTTTTAAACAATAAAATTTTTATTTATTTACTTGTGAGAGAAAAAAGTCCAAAGTTTTTATTATTATTAGTACTTTTTTCTTAATTTTTTTTTTTTGAAAAGTAAGAAAAAAAAATTAGAAATAACTTAGTAAAATCCTAACCTAGTTGCCTTTCCCGGCAACGGCGCCAAAAACTTGACATGGCTTAAATAGTTGTGCGCTCTTATGCAACACCCAAGTGTAGGTGATCGTGCAAGTAATACTGGATAAGTCCAGGTCCATCCCACAGGGAAGGAATAGGAAGAATGTCTACTAAATTATAACCTAAAGAAAAGGAAAAAGAGAATGAATGATTGGAGGTGTACTAACAAATCCTAATTAATTAAATTAAACTAAATAATAAACCATAGCATAAAGAAACATAACTAATTAAATAAATAAACTAAAGGTATTGGAAATACGTGAATCCACATTAATTCTAACCATCTACCATGCATATTCATTAACGCTCTATGAAGTACATCCCTTTTCAGTATTCCGTATTTTTCTAAAGATAAAGAATCATTAATCCTTTCATGACCGGGACTACATCATCACAGTCGATTTAAAATACTTGGAAGACGGTTTAAAACAATGGTTATGACTTTCACTCTAAATGGTGTTAGCATTCAAAGTGGTTTTCAAAAGTCATTGAAGAAAATTGCCTTAAGGCTTTAAGTCCTAAAAATTGTTGTGACAAACTGAGCTTATTGGGACAATTTGATGACAGATTTCTAAAACAAAAAGTCATGGATTACTTAAAAGAATCATCTCAGGAATCAACATGTTCGATCGATCGAAGCGCTCTCGATCGATCGGACAGCATCATCCTTCAATCGATCGAAATTCCTTCGATCGCTTGACTATGGTTCTAGTTCGATCGATCGAAATACCTTCGATCGATCGAGCCCAAGGTTTCTAAAGATTGCATGGAAGAGGCTGGGAATCAATATTTCATCACATATTCTCAACGTCTAAACTACGAAAATATGATTAAACTAATACAGGAATAACAAACTAGAGTAATCATAATAGCTAGATTAATAAACAATCAAATAGAGAAAAGGAAAAGAAAAACCTGGAATAATCTGAATATAACCTGTAATAAACATGAAACCAACTTGAATCTTCAATAAATCAATGAAAAAGAGGAAAAAGAACATGAATCTAACCTAAACTACTCCTAATCTAACCCTAAAACTACCCTAAACTGCTGTTTTCTGCGTTCTGGAGCGTCCTACTTTCGTGTGGCGTCAAAACGACTTATATATAGGGTTCTTGTAGAGTTTACGCAACTTTTGAGGGAAAATAAAGTTCGATCGATTGAACTCTGCTCAAGAGCTTTAACTCTCTGATTTTGACAACTCTGCGCACTGATGGGAGAATGTCCATAACTTTTCACTCGGACCTCGGATTGACCTCCCGTTTACGGCCACACGACCGTAACTCAAAGATCTACATTTTGTATCTCTGGGAAAATCTTCCAAATCTGAAGTCTTCATTGTCAAAATTGGCATTTTCTCAGCTACTTTCGTTGTTCTCTTCACCAGAATCACTTTTCTTTAGCTTCACTTCATTGATTTACATTCTAATACCTATAAAACAACGCATAAACATATGTTTTAGCATTAACACAATAAAAAGAACATTGTTATTAGAATGCACCTAAATGTAGGGACTTTGGGGATAAAAGTATGCATAAAGAACCATTAATACGCAATGAATATGCATTTTTCACCTCGAACCAGTTATACAGCGTACCTGTGTCTATTGTGTCAAACCGAGATTCACGTTTTACTGTAGAATTTTGGAAGAGTCTCCAAACAGTGATGGAAATAACATTAAAGTTAAGTTCAACTTTTCATCCACAGACTGATGGGCAGACAAAGCGAATCAATCAAGTAATGGAGGATATGCTACATGCTTGCGTTATTATTTTGAGAGTTCTTGGGAGATGCACTTGCCACAGATCGAGTTCGCCTACAACAACAGTTACCATTCGAGTATAGGAATGGCGTCATTTGAAGCTTTGTACGAAAGACCTTGCCGATCGCCGCTTTGTTGGGACAAAGTCGGAGATACTCAACTTCTTGGGCTAGAGATGGTATGAGAAACTAGTGAGAAGATCCAGATTGTATGTGAGAAGATGAAGACTGCTTAGACCCGACACAAGAGTTATGTTGACAAGCTACTCAAAGACTTAGAGTTTACCGTTGGAGATCATGTGCTACTCAAGGTTTCACCTGTTCGAGGGATTGTTCATTTTGGTCAGAAGAGAGGCAAGTTATCTCTGTGACTCATTGGACCATTTGAGATTCTAGAACATATTGGGAAGGTTGTTTTTCGCCTTGCATTGCCGCCGAAGATGTCAGGAGTGCAGAACGTGTTCCATATTAGTATGCTGAGGAAGTGTGCTCATAACCCGGCGTACGAGATCAACTTCAAAGACATTGAAGTCAACGATAATGTTACATTCAACGAAGGACCAATTCACATTTTAGATCATGGAGTCAAGAAGCTCAAGAACAAAGAGATTCTGTTAGTCAAGATCTAGTGGAAACATCATGATGAAGGTGGATGATGTAATACCCTTTATTTTCAATATTTATTTATGCACAATGACTTTATATACTTCCCTTGATCAATACCTAGAATTTAACTTTCAATCGATCGAAGCCCTTTCGAGCGATCGAGCATTTCTAAGTTCAAGCGATCGAACCCTATTCGAGCGATCGAAACCCTACCGACCTGAATTTATGATGTGGTCCCCACTTCAATTGATCAAACTTGGTCGATCTGAGCTCAAGTGATAGAACTACCTTTGATCGATCAAATTTGTAATCATCAAAATTCTAGTTTTTGAGCAAACATTGCCACCTGCTCTCCTCCCCCTCTATATATATGATTGTGATCATGTGTAGGGGGAGTTTGCTGAACTTGAGAGAGTTAGAAAGAGAATATGTGTGCTTGTGTTATATATGTTATACACATACATCCATATATATACGCACACATTCATATATCTATATATACACACAGCTTGGGAAAGAGAGAAAAAGAGAAGAAGAAGAAGAAGAAGAGAAAGAGAAGGAGAGATAGAGACGTAGAAAGGAGCAGAGAGAGAAAGAGCAGGCCATTGGAGGTCACCAAGCTAAAGCTCTACCAAACGCACCTTAACAACTTTCTGTGAGTTCCAAACTCACTCGGTAGCTTAGTTATGATGTGTTACATATTCTGGACATGTTTATAAGGACCCAAACACACCCTACCAAATTTTGGATGTTCACTGCAGAATCTATAGAAAACGAAGTTCGACCAATCGAAATGAGTTCCATCGATCGAACAACCCTGAGTCTCAATCAATCGAGACCACCTTCACTTCAATCGATCGAACATCACTTTCCTCAATCGATCGAGATCACTTCAATCGATCGAACCCTAGCAGAACAAGGATATTCCTTTATTTCATTAATTCATAATGCGTAGTTGTTTAAATTGATATCATGTATCTCTATTATGTGATATTATGGGTTACGAAGGTAATGGGACATGATAATGAGATTGAGATAATTCTGGTGAGTAAGGCAGTCAGGTTCAGGACATTGATGTTAGTACGATGCGATAATGAGATAATTGTTGAGGTATAATAATGGGTAACATTGGATAATTGGGGTTTGAGTTAGTAGGTGGTTAGAATACTTTCGAGGTTGTGTTGGTCGAGCTGATGATTCGCTCAGGTTGAATTCGATAAGCGTGTAACAAGGATTTAATTAGGATCGTGAGAATTATGGGTGTATTGTACTCGCAAGCGTTCTTAAAAGCGGTGAACAGTAAAAGTTCTTAAAAGCGGTGAACAAGAGTAGTTGTGGCATGCCCATGGTTTGTATTTACCAGAGCTATGTATATACAGTACTCTCAAGCATTCTTAAAAGTGGTATAGTGTTGAATAAGAGTATGGGAACATCCATAGACTAGTCGTTATATGAGAACGATGTATGTGTGCTCGCAAGAGTTCTTAAAAGTGGTATAGCGATGAACAAGAGCACTAGTATGTTGTGATGATATAATCAGTTCGAGATAGTCAGTCGGGATTTGGTACAATCAGTCTTAGAGTTGGGAGTTAATGAGAATCGGTTAATGAGTCTGAAGGAAAGAGCAAGATATTATTAGTATCACTATTATATATTGTTCATGACCGGTAATTACGTTATTTCTATGAGACTGTGTTAGTTAGTTCTCACTCAGCTTTCAGTAAGCTGACGGCCTTTATTTCCTGGACATTTTCCGTCCAGACTACCCTGTCCTTAACAATACAGGTTATGGAACCTATGATGATGGCTATTACCCAGAGTTTGATTATGCAGAGGGTGGCGTTACTAACGTTGGTTATGCTGGAGACAGCTATTATGCTGATGTCGATCCTTATGCCAGTTGAAGATTTAAAGATAGTTATATCTAGTTTATATTTCTGTTATTCCTGTTGAACTCTGCTTAGTTTTAATTTGACGGGTACTTGGGCATATGTTGTTTCCATACCTACTATGATCCTATGGACCATACTCTAATGTTTGTAATAGATACGCTGTTATTATATTTCAGTTGTTAATGTTCCTGTTTTCTTGTGGACTAGTACTGTGTAGTATGGATAATTAGTGACTTTCACTTATCATTCCCTATGGACCCAAAAAGGAAATTTGTTTTTCTCTATTTTTGGCTGCTTCGGGGTGTGACACCATCAAATCCATTAATACTGCAGGGGTGTTAGAGTCCAAATGACATCACTAAGAACTCATAATGACCATATCTAGTTCTGAAGGCAGTCTTCAGTAAGTCTTTTGGCCAAACGAGTAGTTGATGAAATCCCGATCATAGCTCTATCTTTGAGAAAGTCGTTGCTCCCTATAGCTGATCAAATAGATCATCTATCTGAGGAAGGGGATACTTCTTCTTAATCGTGACCTTATTTAACTCTCTATAGTCAATATAAAGTTGGAGCAATCCATCTTTCTTTTCACGAATAGCACTGACGCTACCCAAGGTGATGTGCTCAGTCGAGTGAATTCCAAATCCTCTAACTCTTGGATTTACTTGTTCAACTCCTGCATTTCCATCGGAGCCATCCGATAAAGGGGTCTTAAAAATCAGCAATGTTCCTGGTACCAGTTCTATGCAGAAATTGATGTCCCTCTTGGGTGGTAATCCAGTAATGTCTTGAAACACTTTTAGGAAATATCGAACCAAGGGTATCTGGGCTATAGAGGTCTCAGTACTAGAACTCTCCATAGCATCCAAATGACTAGTCAAAAATGCGTCACACGAGGGGTTATACTGAAAATAAAAAGTCGCACTTTCGGGCACGGAGAACAAAATCAACTTAATGGTACAATCTAACTTAGCGTGATACTTCGTAAGTTAATCTATTCCCAGGATCACATCAAACTCTTTCATCGATAATACGATCAAGTCTGATGGGAGAACTCGGCCCTCAAGGGTTAAAGCATAGTCATTGCATACCTTACTCAACTTAACCATTACTCCTAAGGGAAAAACAACATTAAGGGCCTCCTTAAGCGTTTGAGGTTCCAATCCCAATCTTTGAACATGTATAACAGCGACAAAAGAATTCATATCTCCCGTATCAAATAGAACTCTAATCTGGCTACCATGTAACATGAGAGTACCTTCTATATTAAGCTGCGCTTTATCCTCATAGCCGAATTCCTCTGGGATGATAGCATTTAGCCTAGCCTGTCCGGGCTTAGCTTGAGCAATTTTTCCATATTATCCACCTAGTGGTGCTCGACAATCTTTGGCGAGGTGCCCCGACTTACCACAGTTTTAAAAGATCATTGCAGCGCGACTATTTTTCTTTGGGCGTTGGTAGTGCTTGCAAGATGCCCTAGTGTCCTGCAGTTGCAACAATCTCCTGGCTTCCCTTCAATAGCAGCAGGTAGTGCGGCTATTTGTTTAGGAGGAAAGGTTGGTTGGTGCTTCCTTTCTCCATTCTAAGCTCTCTTTGTTCCTCAAAAATAGGCTGGGGGTCACGACACATACATTTCTTTCATCACGGGTTAGCCCACCAGTTGCTTCGGTGCTTGGTATCCATCCTGTTCTAGCCCAGAAGCTAGCTTGACTATCATCTCGAATGTCTGATTCAGATGTCCCTTAGTCAGGTGTCGAAGATGTGGGTTCAGCTCTTGGTGGTACCTCTTGATCTTCTTCTGGGGAGTATCTATCTGGTGCTAGATGAAACGAGACTGTAGACACCCCAATTTTGACCGACCGTCAAATTCAGGGTGCAATTATCCCTAAAAACCAATGACGAAAATGTTCGGTGGAATTTGAAAGCCTTCAAGGATAATTCAAGCTCTTTGGAAAATCCCTCAAATCTCTGAGATTGTAAAAATTTAGAAGGGAAGAAGGTAAATCAAGTGCTAAGGTAATTTTAGGTGGGAAATACATATAAAAGAAAATAAACAAAAAAATATTTTTGTGTGTGTATGGATTTTTTTTTAAAAGAAAAGAGTTTAAAGAAGAAAAGAAAATAAATTTGAAGAAGTAAAGAAAAGAAATTTGAAAAAATTATATATACATATATATATATATAAATGAAGGGGATGAGGCGACACATGGTGAAGCCGGTGGCACTCACTAGGTGCCGTGCCGGCAGTTAGCGAGTGTCAGACTGGCACTCACTGAGTGTTGCGGACAACTCGCCGAATGCCGCCCGCTATAACAGTCTATTTTTTTTTAAATACGTATTTAACACCCAAAGATGCCAATGCACATGGGAGATCATCTCGAATTTACTAAATTAACCCCCCTCAATTGGTATATATGAGGAGATGATTATCTCCATTGAAAGGGGTTGCACAATTTAGAGAGACACTTTGGTTTAGATAATTGATATACACTTGAGAGTATAATTGAGAGAATTGAAGGAAAGCCGTTGAAGAAGGTTTGAAGAACTTGAACAAGAGCTTGGAGAACATTGAAGATCTCCATCAAAACCAAGAAAACCTTGAGGATATTTAGGGGTAATCCTCTAACTTTAGTTTATTTTGGTATTGATTTAATCACAATTTATAGAAATCTCTAGGATCTTTTACACAATTTTCAAAAAGTCTCTACTAAACTCATTTCATCACACACCACTTGAATTGTGATTGAATTCACTTTTTTTTTATTATTGATTTGAATCTAAGTAGCTAAGGATTTAAAACAAAACAAGTTTTCTAAAAGAATTTTCACTTGGATCATCAATTAGATTTTGATTTCATCTCTCTTTGTTCATGCTCTTCTCTTGGGATTCATGAGATCTTTAATATCTCACTTGAATCCCTTGAGTTTGATCCTTTAATTTTCTGTAAATTTATGATTTACATGGGAATTAAGGTTGATCTTAATTATGTTTATGTACAATTGGTGGATGTAAGTCTATATCTATGACTTGGATTATCCAATTTGAGGTTTCATGGAACCTTCTTCATATTCCTTTAAAGTTCATGAAGGTTAGTTGTTTTTATGCCTCCAAGGACCATTAATTTGAGAGGAGAAGTAAGTGATATAAGCCCTAGTTCCTCAAGGATCATGTATTGGGAGAGGAATTAGATGTAGATCTAGTTTTTCTCATGGTTTGATTATTGAATCCAAGTGTTCAAGTTCACCTAAGGGATTGAGTAAGTCCTTAGAACCCATGTCTAAGCTCAGTTCGATATTGGGGTTTCTTCAAGGCTAAATCCATGGGAATCCTACACTATGATGATTTTTTTTATGTTGATCTTAACCACACTTGGTCTAGATTCTTCATAGAATCATGGATCTAGTTTAGTTTGGTTTGGTTTATGGATGACAATTCATCAGTGGTGCACTGATTTCAATGACGGCCTATGATCAAAGATTTTTAATTAAATCATGATCCGTTGAATTTGAATGAAACCAATTGGAATATGTTAATAACACTTAATCCTACCACTGTAATTTTTGTTTTGAATAGATTTCATGGTTGGCATAGTTTGATCATAAGTTTTGTAGGATGACTACTCTCTATCCAAAATTTCAGAATAGCGAACTCATTTTAAATTGTTTGGATCAAAGCCTTAACCAAACATTTTTGGCTTTAAAAAAAATATCTATGAAGTTTAATGAGTTAACAAGAATCTCCAAAAAGATTGAAAGGTTTATATTAATTTACTGTTTTTAAGAAATCATATAAAATCTCTGGACAGAGAGATGATGAATCCTAAGTGGTGTCTAATCTTGGTCCAATTTCCAGAGATTGGACCATTTGATCTTTGATTTTCTTTTTAGGTTAGATAATATACACATAGAGGCATATCATACTCAAAAATCATAAAGAAGTATGAGAAAAAAACGAGATTGGTAAAAGAAATAACAGAGACAGATTTCTACTAAACCCTTCACAAACAAGGTTCAATCAGAAGAGCTAATCTGCCTTCTAATTTGAGTTTAGTTACAGATCTACTCCTAAAACAAGTAAGTTAATTGGAATTGGAATTAAAAGACAAAGGAAAGACAACAGTGTAAAGATATAAGAATGCTAAGTGTTTGGTTGATCGAGGATCTCTTTCTCTATCATTCCAGTCCTTTAAATAGATCGCAGTGTCTGTAATCGCTGCCCAACAGTTGAGAAACTACACATTATCCCCATGATTTTGGAGTAGTGGGTCTTCGTCCATAACCGTAGCTATCACAATCCTTGCGTTATACGTGTTGTTGATCTTCTTCAACATTACCGCCAATAACTGCTCTGCCATTGATGTGGCATACGCACTTGGTTATAGCATATGTTGTGTCGCATCAGTCTGCACTTCCCATCAGTCTGTTTTCGTGCACATTCCACGTGTAATTTCCAATTGGATTTAGTGGGGCCCTTTTTAATTTCTATTTTATGGTACAAACAGATATAGTTAGGACCTTGTGAAATTAAAGATACCTAAACATATGAGATTTGCAATAAATCCTCTGAATTTCTAATCACCTATAAGTAAGTCTTATCATATTTAAACATTGAATATACACATGGTTAATTACTTACACTTGAAATTGTTAATCTGAAGGTGTTGACATAGCTAGTGTGGTGACCGTAATGTTGTATTGGGGGGAAACATATGCACTGGACTTGATGGTATATACTATGATATGAACAGTCAAAAGTTCAATCAATTGAGAACTGACACTGAGTATACAGAACTTGTTAGGAAAGTTAGTCTGAAAATGGGGGTTGATCACACACAGGTTTGATTAAAGTTCATGTGTAGGTATCTGTCAGTTCTAGGATTTTAAGTTGCCAAGTTTATGCTGATATAAGTAGATGATGAGGAAAGTCTGCAATTAATGCTAAAAACGAAATCCGGCAATACGGCTATAAACACTATAGATCTATATATTGAGACTGAAAATATTCTTGTGCCTCATCAAACAAAAAATGATTGGATTGGGCCGAGCACTTCTTTTTTGACACAAGAAGCTGGCATCTCAAACCCATCCTTACAAGGGTTATTGCCTTCTATGTCTACCCAGTCCTATAATTATTGGTAACATGTGGATGGTTCAAATCTAGTGGAGAACAATTAGATTGAATATAAAACTTCGTTGCAAGACAATGTTTTAGAAAGGTATGAGTTCGTGGGTGTTCAGTTCGATCAAGATGATCGCGGAGATGCTGTTCAAGAAATTATTGCCTCTGAGAGTCGTGACTGGGCAGACAGAGGGATGTACACCAATGTGACACCAGAGAACTAGGAGGAAGAATATGCAATTGCAGACGAGTTTACTGGGGAGATGAATCAGATGATGATGTCGAGCTAATTGCCCAAGTAAATCTTGAAAATGCTTTGCATAAGGCTCGTTCGAAAACTTTTACATCTGTTGGCTTGGGTACCTGAGAGACCTGTTATGCTCCAAGGATTCACGATAGGACATGGAATCCAGATCGAGATGAGTTGGTGAATGGAACAATGTTCAATACAAAAGAGGAGCTTAAGAGAGCTTTGCAATTGTACTTGATAAGAACACATCAACCGTATGCGGTGACTCAAACCAATTCCACCCATTGGTCATTGAAATGTAAATAGGCACAAGTGACTGGTTGCAAAAGGGTGCTTAAGTTGACGAATGGGATGTCTGAAATCATAAAGCTCGAGCAATTGCACACTTCTTTGTGCCCTACAATGAACCTTGATCATAGTAATCTACATTCTAGGCTAGTGGGTAGGGACATAAGGGCAATGATTAAGGAGGACGCATCTATTATGTTAACGATGATGTCGCACGTGAAAGACATGTACAAATGCACCATCATACAAGAAGGGAAGGGCTACTGAAATATGTATTTGCTATGTTTGATGCAGGGAGGGGCTGCTGAAATATGCTTGTTGTTGATAAAATGACGTCTTGTAGAAGTCGCAACTTCAAGTACCGACTTATAGAAGTCGCTATTTGAAGTTGCGACTTCTGTCTAAATTTTTTTTTGTTGAAATCACGGATTCAAGTAGCGATTTATAGAAGACGCTACTTGAAGTAGCAATTTCTTTCTGGATTTTTTGATGAAGTCGCAATTTGAAATAGCAACTTCAAAAAGTGATGAGTTTAGGAAATAAGTTGAAACGTTATAGGTCAGGGAAATAAGACCCGGAAAGTGACGGGTCGAGTCAAAAACTCGGCAAGTGCCCCCTCTTGCCCCAATGTGGCTCCGCCCATGGTGCCCAGTACTACCAACCACCAGTACAAGGTCAAGACTAGTCTTGAGAACTCCAAAATGAACAATTTCTAGACAAAAGAAAAAGAAGAAAGTTGACTACTTATCAGTATATAACTATCAAATTCAAATAGTAAATACAACATTTCTGTGTGCGAGTGCACGTACACGTGGGAAAAAGAAGAAGGTTGTGTGCTTTCTGAGATAGCCTGTGGAAGGAAGGAACAAGGAGTGAGTTAGGCAGTTGGCACTCGCTTTGAACACAAATTAAGCTGCTATCAGTCCAACGGGATAGCAACAATTGCTTTGTACGAAACCAAAGTTCCAGTATGAGTCTGTTTGGTTTGCCACAAATAACCAAAAAAAAATATTTACAATTCCTGTTTTGTTTGACAAAAGAATTGTTTTTTTTTTTTTTTGAGGAAAAAAAATTGTTTTTCAATTCTAGCCAATTCCTACCAATTCTTGTTTTAGCCCAAAAACAAATCCCACCACTTTAGTCAGATTTGATCAAAAATAATTTCACTTAAGTGAAACAAACATGACATACCTAAATTACCCCTATATACCTCACTCCTCTTTTTATATGGGCAATATAGTAAATGACAATGACTAATTTCATTTCATTTATGTTTCAAGCCAACCAACAGAATTAGAATTGCAAATCAAGTCTATTCTTTTATTTTCGATTCTATTTTATCCAATTCAAATCAATTCAAATCAATTCAATTCAATTCTACTTTACAATCAAACCAAACGGACAGAAATGCCAAGCAATCGCACTAAAATGCCCCGTCCCAAAATATTAAAAATATAAAAAAAGAAGGAAAAATAATAGCATTGAAAGGCCACGAGTGTGTTTACGTCTTCCTCTTCCTAGTCTAGTTAGCAAAAAAATGAAAAGTCATTCTATGCATGGAGAACCCGATTTTTACCATAATAACAAGGGTAAATATTACCTACACCCCCTGATGTTTGCTCTAATCACGCTTAGACTCCCTCACATTTTAGTAATATCACCTACACCCCTTGAGGTTTGAAGCGCGTATCCCCTAGACCCCCTCCGTTAATTCACTGCTAAAAAAGTTACAGACAAACATAAATAAACACAACACATACCCCTGAAAGTTTGGTCCTTGTGTCATTTAGTCCCCGTAGTTTCAATTGGGGCAATTTGGTCCATATAGTTTTAAATTGAAACAATTTGATCCAAATTCCCCATTCTGTGAGAAAAGTTGACAAAATTTACCCACCGCAATGCACAATTATGCTAATAAGCGGGTTTGGGAGATTAGTGGTGTTCCACATTTGCCCTTAAAAAGTGTAACAATGCAAAGTATGTTAGTAAATTCTGTCAATTTTTCTCACAGAATTGAACATTTGAATCAAATTGCTTCAATTTAAAACTTCAAGGCCCAAATTGACCCAATTGAAACTACAAGGACTAAAATGGCACAAGAACCAAACTTTTAGGGGTATTTCTTTGTATTTATTTATGTCAGTCTATCACTTTTTAACAGTGAATTGATGATGGAGGAGGTCTAGTTGATACGTGCTTCAAACCTCAGGGGGTATAGGTGATATTACTAAAATGTGAGGGGTCTAACTGTGATTAGAGCAAATCTTAGGGAGTCTAGGTGATATTTTCCCTTTTATTAATTATTGTTTACTATTTAAACATGTCAAATATGTGTAATTTTTCATTTTCTTTTCTAACGTTCAACATTCTGTTGTATTTACCAGAGGCATTGCTTTTAACCAAATAATTGAAATTGGTTGTAAAGATATACTCCTAATAAACTAACTTAACAATTAATAAATAATGGGTAAATTATACTAACACCCCCTGAGGTTTGACGCTTTGTCACTGCATGGCAGAAAATTTTCTTATTTGCCAGAGTGCCAAGAAAACATATTGTTTGCCAACAAACGTCCTCTAAGTATGGATAAATTGATCATGCGATTTGGAAAGTAGAGGAACAACACTTTCCTTTGGATTCTCGGTGCTTTGACAAAATCAAAGACTAAAAAATATAACAGAGATCTCACCAAACAAGAAAATGCCCAAAAGACAATATTTTTCATTAAGCACAAGAACGGTTATAAAGGATTGGAGTGGTAATCACGCCTCCAATTATAGAAACAAGAAGGGGAACACACTCCTTCTTACAGTTTGGAGTGGCAAAGCTCGTCTCCAAATTACCACACGAAAAAAAAGGAGATAGCGCGCCTTTTCTTATGGATGTGGAAAGAACTACATTAAATATACTCCTAAAACGGGAAAAGAAAATAAAAGATAAAGATAAAATGCTTAGAGCGTGTAGTTTATTTGATCGTTGATGATTCATTCTTCTTCATTCCCTCTTGTATTTATAGGCAACATGGTCATAACCACCACTACATTTCAGACTGATCACTACATAACTGCCAATATATTTCAGAGTGATCACGTCACTTCAGGTTGATGATGTGGCTGATGAACATTATGTGGTAATTTAGAGATACTAACCACTTACATAACTACCCCCATGATGTGGTAGTTTATGGGTGGTTATTTCCCACTAAACCATTTAAATAATGGCCATGGGTTCATATAACCCCACTACCTTGTAACTCCATTGTCCACTACCTTGTAACCACCATTCTCCACTAAATAGCAGTTATTCTACTTCTTTATAAGTATTTTAATACATGTGGCAGATTTTGCATGCAAATGTTGGAAAGATGGGCCCTTGGCAGTTATTTACCATCTGTGGACCAGCGCGCTCGGTCTTCCTGGAGTTCTCCCTCAATAGCGTTCCAGGACGGATCCCAAGGAGCACAATTCAGGGAAAACTAGGACTTCCTCACGTGATCCTAGAGACAAAGAGTCGCCACCTAATTTTTATCAGGAATTAGGAAACCCAAGTTTGACTCGCCCAAAATTGAATAAGGTTACTTGCCCTTCATTACCAAAAATTAGGTTTGGGGGTCTTGGTACGAGAGGGAAAGGAGCCCGAACAGGACTAAAGCACCCCCACCTCGCCCTACCAAATGGTAGGTCTTGATTTAAATATCCTTGTTCTTAAATCATAATTGGTATTGTTTCCTCAAACATAATAGATAATATATACATGTCAAAAAGGAAACATATAATGAAAATAATTTCAGGAGATTAAATCAAATAGTAGTCGGATGCACATCAATACAAGAGAGAGATTTACTTACAGTGGCTAGTCCCGCCCGGGACCGACGCAAGTAAAGAAAACATGTCATGACATGCAAAAGGGAACGAGGAGACTTACATTGGGTTGACTCAAGCGGAGTCGCAAAAAAAGCAAAAAGAAAGGAAACGTGTAATGCAATCATGCAACAATCCTGGATAACATGTCTCTAACAAATAATCATATAAACAGAGACTATCCTAAAGGAATTTGTGTCGTTGAAATAAAGTTATAAACTAAGAAAAATTCTAAGATAAGGGATAGAGAATAGTACACGATACATGGGCACTAAGCCACATGTAGACGAGGCAAGCTCACGAATCGAAGTCCAGATCCACGGCATTCAATTCTCTGCACTAAGACACCAAAGAATACCCAAGCATTGCAAAAATACAAGCAAACCAATGATATGCATGAAAAGCAAGTAGAAAATGACATCAATCAAATTTCCAGATTCAGCAACCTCTAATGAATCCTATCAAAAGTGGTCTTAAACATGAGCTGGGTTAAAACCCTTTTACAGAAAGTTAGATATATGTCTTAGGGAACTTCTCCAAAAAGTAGAACCACTTTACCATTTTAAAGTTTGACAAATAAAGGTTTTGGGAACAGTGGATCAGGACTGTCCACTGTTCTTGTAAAAATCATAATTAATTTTACAAATATCATGTGAAGCTCTATTTAGTGTCAAAAGAAAGCTATTACACTGTAGTTTATGAAAAAAATAATCCCATGGACATGTCATGATCTTAAGGTCTCTTAAAATTGTTTTAAACTGACACTGCTATTCTGAAAGTTTGGTGTCATTTGACAAAAAAATTCAAATCATAATAGAAATTCATGAATCATGTTAATCAAGTTAATCTAAGCTTTTGATCTCTCATTCAATTATACTAGATGATTTTTAAACCAAGTTTTATTCATTAATTCGTGTTGAGTGATCAAGGTATGACCATTTTGTATACATAATCATAAATGTAGTTAAACTTAGAAAATTCCAGAATAGTTGCATCAACTTCAAACGCTTGGAAAACTATCTTAACTCGATCGCATGCTCACGATTTTACATCGGCATATAGATACATGAGTTAGGAATCATCCCAAAAAAGCAGAACATCGATAACTATTATAGATTTTCCGAAATTCAAGCACAAAGAGACTATATTCAAATCTGTCAACTGATTTCTCAACAATTTCTAAAAATAGCATATGGATCCTAGAAGTTCTCAAAACGGACCGGATGAAAGCTAATTCATCAAAGTTTACCCAAAAAATTTGAAATCCATCAAACTATGGGTTTTAATGGACCAAATCTTATGGACAAAACCAATCTGTTTTGCTGAATTTTATCTAGTTCATTTTAAATTGTGAGGAAAAGCATCTTTGGTGATGATTGAAGTTTATTTGAGAGTCAAATTAATAGATCTACTTGACTATCATGATTTCCAATCAATTTAGCCCTCAAGTTCTATGAAGAACTTTAGATCATGGATCAAAGGGACTTACAAATATCCTACTGGAGATGAATTTCAATAGGAATTCTAGGTTATAGGAATAATCAAGAGATAGGTATGAACATAGGAATCATCCTTCTCATAGATCATGATTCCGAACCATCATAGAATTCAAAATAGATACATATATATAATCATGTATGCATGGATTTAAATTAAAACATAAGAATGAAATCAAAATTGAAAATCAAAGTGAAAAACAATCTCTAATTATGAGTTATCAACAAAATCAAAGAGATTTGGATCTAGCAATGTGAGTGTGTGAAGAACAAGAGATGAACAAGATGGGTGTTCTAGCAAAGAAAATGAAAACTAAACTAGATCCAAATCCTATAGATCTATATATAAAAATAGAAATTAGAGATGAATATTGATGTCTACCTCTTGGAGGATTCTCAATTGTGTAATCAAAGTTGATTTGAAGATCTTCTTCTTCAAGTGTTCTTCAAGCTCTTCAAGCATTTATCCATGGAAGTTAATGGAGGTAATTAATGTCTAATTCTTCTAATCTAATTATCTAGAGATTAGTTTAGAAATCTCATAATTCACTTCATCTCTCAAGAAATCTTTCTTGAATTCTAAGCATATTCGTATATTTTGTAAGTATCTTTTTATTATGTACTCTCTTGTGTATGCTTGTATGTACGTGTGTGTACTCTCTTGTATATCCTTGTGTGTAAAAGATGATCTCATATGGATCTATACATAGACTTTTGAAAACTTAACTCTTAAGTTACAAGGTTAAAACAGTGATTTTAGAGAGCAGAAAAGGGCTAAAATGGCCATTTCGGTGCCTAAACGCAGTTTCCAGACAATTTCCTTGCAGTGGGAGGCTTCTAGAAGGGTTTGGAACCAAAAAAGCTCAATGGAGGGGGCACATGTTGGGTGGCGACTTAGGTGGGACCTGCCACCCCCCTTATGGGACCCGCCACCTGCTTTTCTTCTTCCTCTGGTTGCCCACAAGCTCTGTTTAAAATATTAGGTTCACTGCTTTTCCAGATTTTGTAAAAATGTTTCATGGTGTCCAAAATCGTCCGTTTACGTACTGTTGGAAAGTTGTCGAGTTGAATTTCAGTGTAAAAATATTCCAGGAGGTTTTGAAATGTAAATTGAAGTCTAATTGAAGTCAGGAAGTCCTCTGGAATTTTTGTCGTCTTTTTAAAATCAAAAGACGTCTTTTTCGAAATTACTTTTAAATGTGCATCGATTTCAAACTTTTCTTTGAAATTTAATCTCTGGATACTTAGAATAGTGTGTTTAGAACACTTAATGTTTATATAGCCCTGAGTGAATATGAATTCTGAGAGACGATTTTGATAAAACTGGGATTTATGCATGGAAAAGGGCTTTTCTGAGCTTGAAGTCACTTTCTGAAGTTCGATCTTTTGATTATGTGGAATCAAGTACCTTCCATGGGGTACTTTTCATCATCGAATCCTCCAAGACGTTATTCACCCAAAATCCTATCAGTGTGGTCAAAATTGGGTGTCTACAGTTTGTCCCTCTTTGGCAGAGCTTTTTGTGAACAACGTGAACTATAAGTGAGTGCCAAAGCCAAAAGGCACCCATTAACCATACTGAGAGGTTTTAGGAAAAACAAAAATCCACCAAAATTAAGAAATTCAAAATCAGAGAAAATCAAGAAATCACATATGCAATAATGCAATGCAATGCTGGGTAGAGGTGGCTAAATCTAAGCTGATGTTGGTCGTGCTCCGTTGGAGCTGCCTACGTAACCTTTCCAGGAATCAGACCAGTGCATAGTTTAAGCGCGAAAGGAGACAAAGAACACACAAACAACAACACAGATAAAATGCCCCTATCCTACGATGTTGATGCAGTATAAAAATGTGAATGTGTAAGTGCCGGAGGAATCATCCTCAAGGGTTCCCTAGATGCAAAATCTAATACAAGGGATGCAACGTCTCACTCTCACAGTCGAATATGTCTAAAGAGAAATATGCTATCTGTAAGTTAGATGATTATCAAAGTCCTATCAGAGTCTTCCTTCTGAACTTGAGGCTTGTAGGTGTCATCTATATCTCGAACGACTGCTGAAGTAGCAGAGTATCTTGGATGAATTCTAAAAACAACTTCTGACAATTTCTGAAAATAACGTCTCCTTAAACCCGGATAACTGATGAAGAGTCCTTTTGCTGGGGACAATTTGCTAATGTAGAGTCCTAACCCCTGGACAATCTCTGAAATAATGCCTCCTTAAACCTAGATGACTGATGTAGAGTCCTAAACCCCTGGACGATTACTAATGTAGAGTCCTTCCGCTGGGGACGATATGTTGGTGTAGTGTCCTTCTGCTGGGGATGATTACTGATGTAGAGTCCTTCTGCTGGGGATAATTGTAGACATAAAGTCCTTCCGCTGGGGACGATATGCTGATATAGAATCCTTCTACTGCGGATCACAGGTCTCTCTGCCGGAGAAAAATCTTCAATTCTTCTGAAACAGGTCCTTCTTCGGGGGACAAATCTTCTGAAATAGGTCTGGAGGCAAATCCTCTAAAACAGGTCCTTCTTCTAGACAAATCTTCTGCTCTTCTAAAATAGGACCTTTTGATGGGGATAAATCTTCTGTTCTGATGCACGAATTCTGAGAGATACATGAATTCTGAGAGATACCCTACTTCTGGAGGTGACCCCGATACATGATGATGAGAGATACCCTACTTCTGGAGGTGATTCTGATATACAAATTCTGAGAGATACCCTTTATTTGGAGGCAATTCTTGATACTCAATACTGAGAGGAACCCTACATCTGGAGGCAACCCACGGATACAAATTTTGAAAGATACCCTTTATCTTGAGGTAACCCACAGATACAAATTCTGAGAGATACCCTTCATCTGGAGGCAACCCACGGACACAAATTCTGAGAGATACCCTTCTATCTGGAGGCAACCCACGGATACAAATTCTGAGAGATACCCTTCTATCTAGAGGCAACCCACGGATATACGACGCCGAGATATACCCTACTTCTGGAGGCAATTCTAATACACGATTCCTGAGACACATTTCCTCTGGAGGTAATTCTGATTCACAAATTCTGAGAGATACCCTTTTTCTTTAGAGCAACCCACGAATATAAATTTTGAGCAACACCTTTCATCCAGAGGTAATCCAAATTTTGAAAGTTCTCTGCAGGGGAGAAAGTTCTAATGGATTTGTTGAAGTATACCTTGCCTCTGGAAGTAGTTATGACAATACCTAAAAGTTCTCTACTTGGGGAAACATCGGAGGTAGAAGGCACATATTCTGGAAGCCCTGTTGATTCAATCTGAGACTCATATCGGTGCTTCGACCAGCTTAAACATGTTAGGCTCATTCTGACCCTTCCTTAAATATCTTGTTCAAAGTTTGAAGATACCGTATTCTGATCCATCTTCTGCAAATCCTTTTTGAATGTAATTCTCGAGCGACAGTAGACCCGAGTGTCCATTAATCCCAAAACAACATGTGTTCGCTACAAATCATCAATTCTTAGCTATTTTCAAGTTGCGGTGCCCTCGATTCTTTGTGTCTGGGGACTTTTCTTCAATTTTGAATGGTTTTTAACCAAAATTTAAATTCCCACGGGTCTTTCAAACCAATTCTAACAATTTATAAGCACTCTTAAGGCTTATATATCAAGATCGGACCAATTCGGGGTCAAAACAAGAGTTTCAGGGGTCAAAACACGAATATGGAGCAAAATGGGGAAATGGCAGGGGATGAATAGTGAATGGTGGCTCTCCACACCATCTTGGGAGCCGCCAGCCACAACTATGGGGTTTTAAACCCATTATTCATCTTGTTCTTCATTTGTTTCATCTTCAATGTATCACCTCTTTCTTCTAAGGTGCTCAAATCTTGCAATTTCTTGATGTATTGAGTGATTTCATGCATCAAAACCTCCAAAAACTTTGTTGATTTCATCAATTTCTCCATATTCTAGGAGATTCAAGTGTTGAGGGTTTCACTATTCATCATCTTCAACCTTTATCTTCAAGCTTCAAGCATCAACAACAATGAGTTCCCATGGACAAGGTGAGAGTTCTAGAACATGTAGAAGCCAATTTCAAGCTAGTGGAGCTTCATCAACTCAAACCATGGAGTATCTAACTATGAACATGCCACAAAATCATATTTCTAAGAGGGCCTTTCGTCAAGAGGTAACCCATTTTTCAATTTTGCGCTATTTCTTTGCTTCATGTAAATGTGCTTCCACAATTCTTGCAAATATTTAGGAATCATCCTTCAATTTTTAATCTTTCTTCTAGAATGCGCTCGGGCACCCCAAAGGTCATGGTAGCCATGGAAAATGCCTTGAAAATGGTTTAATGAATTGTCATAATCACGTCCCCAAGTAGTAACCAATATAAGACAAAAGGGCTTTGGGTCTTTCGTAACTTTATTGGAGAAACCAGCCAATGCCTTGGCCATGATTCAAGCTCTTACTAAGAGGTGGTGGGATTCCACAAATACTTTCTATATGCCTTTTGGGGAGATAACCATGACCCCACTTGACTTTGCAATGATAACTGGTATCTCATTTGGTGGGCATTGTCTTGCCTTTGCGAAGAACATACACAAACATCCCGCTATTATTAAGCAACTTCTGGGCGTTATTCCAACCTAGAGAGATCTTCATGGATCGAGTGTGGGCATCACATGGTTTATCAACAACTTCCGGCCTTCTAAATAAGTGGCTCAATTTACTGACATGCAGCTTACCCGTGCTTTCATCTTGTATTTGCTTGGTTGTTCTCTTCTCTCTAATCGAGCTGAGCGGATTACACTAAATATGCTTGATAGCCTTCGAAATCTTGAGGAGATCGCAGATTTTGACTGGGGCTCTGCTGGTTTAGCCATTTTTTCAGTCATATGGGGGAGCATTCATGAGGCAAATCCCCTAGATTTGGTGGCTTCTGGAGAGCTTGGGAGGTACTGAAATATTTTCATTTTAAGTTTTTATCATTGATATTCTGTGTCTTGATCACTGCTATATATTCTCTTGTAGGTGTGGGCTTTCGAGTACTTTTCCATGACAGCTCCAACATTCCGGGAGGAAGAGATATATATTTTTCCACGGGCTCTAAAGTGGCATCGCCAGGCTGTAGGTGATAAGAATGATGCTCACAATGTCATTTCTTGCCGGGATTTTCTAACCCGTCTCAGATTCAATCAAGTTAACTGGCATCCTTGGGCGACAAACAGTGATGTGATCGAGATTGGTTTAGCCAGGCAGATGACAGGAGAGAGGATTCTTCTTGAGGGTCCCTCTATTCTTGAGTGGTATCTCAAAGAGAGAGTAGCTCCCCAGACTGATTTAGAGGATCACCTCCTAGTGCCACAGGATCCGCCTTCTTGTATAAGGTCGGCACGAGATCTGGAAGATGAAGATCTTATTAGTGCTTTGAATGGAATTCCTTTTGCCGCATTCACTCTTTTTTAGGAGAACTATGATGTCTTCAGGGCTACTCATCTGATGCCCAATTTTTTGCTTTCGGATGACCCGCAGGTATTTTCACGGCTTCTTCATTTTTGATTAAATGCTTGTTTTCTCTTATTTCTCATCATCATTTGTAAAGGAGTTCTCTCATGGATGGCCCTGGCCGACCTTTACCTCTCATTCCTCTTTGTGATTGGCGAGCCTCGACTAAGTTGTATGGAGTTATATCTTTAGTAGAGATACCCTATGATCTTGTGGAGCCTTAGCTAGTCCCAGAGCAGTATGAGTCGGTTCCCCGAGCTATTTTCAATGAAGAGCGAGCTTATGCACAGAATCTGAGGGCTTGGAGCCTTGCTCGTGAGGGACATATGAGTACTTATGAACTCATTACTTTTGATTCCCCTGATCTTTCTGATCTTATCTGTCTTCTTTTGTAGTGGGATGGCATGTGCCAGACTTACATTGATCGAGATGCGACTCTGGTAAATTTGTTGACTTCTTCTTCTTTTCTTATTGCATTTTCAATCCTTGTACTGATTCTTTCTTTCCTGACGGGTGGCTCAAGTTAGGCAGCTTCAATCACAGCTGGAGCGGATGAATGCAGGCCCTTCTAGTGGGGCTGGCAGGTCTAGGCAAAGGTGCCAAATTGATGATGATGATAGCTCTACGGCTTCAGATATGCCTACTCGATACCCACAGGCTACTCATCGTCGCTGATTCTGATGATTAACCATTTTCATATGTACCCATGACTATCTTTCTTGCTTTCTTGCTTTCTGTACTAAGACTGAAATTGATGTATTCTATTTGAGGCTTGACAGGCTTGTTCCCTTGACTTTGCTTGATGTCGCTTTATGCTGTCCTTTGCTTTATGCATTGCATTCCTTGTCACGAGGCTGATTTGCTTGACATTTTGCACACTGACACACAAGACTCGGTTGCAGGGAAAGGAAATTTCCAACGATTCCCTTACTCGACAACGTCTTTAGATTTTGATGCTTGAATTTCTAAGGATTTGCATGTTTTGAAATGAAAATTTTTCTTAGCAGGATATTGTATTGGCTTTGCATGTAATCTTGAAGCTTTGAAAATTTTCCATGTAATGTCTCAGTCTTGACATTAGACTCACATCTTTAGATTGCTCAAAACTTTTCAACTTAATATCAAGAATTACCAGATTTTCATTTAGTTGCTTAATTCTGATAGCCAAGTGATCTAGAGAGGATAGGTAGTAAGGTATGGGCAAACGGCAGTTTGCCCCTAGTTGACAGGGATAAATAGAAGTTTGGGCAAACGCAGTTTGCTCCTAGTATGGCAGTGATATCTTGAGGCTCTGGGCAAACTTGAGAGTTTACCCCTAGTTTGCAAGGTTCAAGGACCGAGAGCCAGGAAAGCTCGCCTACTTATCCCCAAGCGGGAATCAGGTCCAAAGTAGTTCGGGCAAGGTTTGAAGGAAGGTATTTGAATTTTCCAGATGTAGTGACCGAATCGAGTAGATTGCCTACGTATCCCCAAGTGGAAATCAGGTCAAGCGTAGGGAGGTTTTGAAAGAGCAAGGATTCAAGAATTGAGGGCATTTTCAAACCATGTCATCAGACAGATTTTCTAAAGCAGGTCACTTGTGGTAGCGTTGAAATAAACTAAACTACCTCTCCTTTTTCTTATCTTTTCTTTTCTTCTTTCTTTTTCGTTATCTTTGACGGTTGATTCTTTTCACCTTTTCACTAGCCAGCCGATTTTACATTTCTCATCATACATCATACGTGTTTTTAGAGTAAGATTAGCCCTTCAAATTTTTTGGGCTTACTTAAAGAAATTATAAATCAAATCTTTGGGATAATTCATGTTCCCGATTTCTCAATCTTCTTTATTCTCCTCCCTCTTCTTGTCTTCTTTCTTTTCTCTCTAAAGTTTTGACTGGCTAGGATTAGGTTCTTGAAAACAACACGCAAAATTTTCTTTTTTTCATGCTCTAACTTTTGCTTAGGCGTCCTTTCGGGTTTTCATCCTAGCGAGCTTCTTTTTTTTTAGAGAAGTGGTTCATTTGAAATGTTTGGCTACCATAAAGGACAAAGTGTACATGGCTTACAGTTTAGACAGGTTTGAATGGCTCATTTTTCTGGGCTCAAGATTTCAAAATGGGAAGATCAGGGATTTAAGCTAGTCCCGAGTTATTATCAAGCATATCTTTTCAAGATTTATGCAAAAGCATCTCAAGACTCTTAAAGTAAGACTAATCAATTCTTAGCTCTCTTTGGCGTTAGCGAAAAATCAACTTTGATTCTTTCAGAATTCTTTTTCATGCAAAAAATTTATCAGCAGAGTATTTTTCATAGTAATCAGAGAAATAACATTTTCAGCTTAGAGATTCATTCATTCATGACTAGGCACAATTAATCAACCAAATCAAGATTTCATTTCAATACTTTGAAAAAGAAGGATTACAATACTCGACATAGACTCAAACACAACTTGACGATATACAAACGCGACAATAAGACCTAAAACTTCAAAGACTCATAATATAAAATAGACTCGACTTGAGTGGACTCGTCGTGATCTCAAGTGGAGTGTCACTGTGATTTGCTTATTCCTCTTAAGCATTCATTTGGCTTCAACAAGCAGCTTTTCCAAACAGCATCATCCAATCTTCAAACCTTCTATAGTGCCTTTTCTAATGTCTCTGCTGATTCTAGCTCTGCCTTTCAATCACCCTCTGGATCTCCATAAAATACTCAACTGATAACTGGATGGAGGCGGGAATCCGTGGAAAAGGTGCCACAATCTGCTCATGCCATGCAGTGGTGAAAGCAGTAACCGATGAAGTTCGCAAAATTGAATCTCTCATAACCTCGATGGCGTCCTCAAAAGTGTCCTGTCTATAGCCATACTGCCTGACTACTCTGTATGGGATGGAAAAAGTGGTAGCATGTAAACCAAGAACCCATATCCCGCTTCGCCCTGGAAATCTGCCTCTGGTCTAGGGAAGGGATTATGCAAAGACCGTGAGGATATACTAGTAAACTGAGCCGCTCAAGAAGCCAGGGTTGTAGTACAAAAGGGGCACCATAAAGGAGTAATGTCCCATCAGCATGTGCCTGATCTAAACCCAATAAAGTTTCTGCTAGAACCAACATCATAAGGTTTCGTCGAGAACGAAGTCCACAAGCAACTGGTATGAGGCTATGAGATGAAGAAGAAAACAGGAAGTGCGAAACCATAGACAATGTCAAGGCACCCCATCCAGATATGGAATGATCGAAATGTCCTCCCATGGTAGTACAATAACGAGCAAAAAAACAGGGAAAATCAATCTCCTTATCAGAAATCATGGACTGTACAACAGCAGGAGAACAACTGAGGAGTGATGATAGGTTCTTTACATTTCAAGCCTGAATGGTGGGGAGGATCAAGTCGGAGTAAGGGTTGAAATCGAGGATAGCACCGAATTCTTCAAATAGTGGTGACATCTCTTGATGTCGAAACTGAAATGCATGGAATTCTGGATCCCAACATCGAATGGCGACACGCATAATATCTTCTTCAAATTTCACATTTCTCAACTGAAAAAGAGTACTAAGGCCAAAATATCTGAAGTGTAGATGATCAATACTGGTAACCTCATCCATCATGAGAAAAGAGCCTGAGGGTCAAGAGGAGCCATCTGTCCGCAATGTTACTTCTTTTTGCTAAAATTCAGGGATTTTAATCCTTAAGTCCCTATTTTCTCTTCTTCGATTTATTTTATTGCAAAAAAATTTTCAAAGAATGGTATGTACAAAATCAAAGGTATTAAATCAAAGATGAAAAAAACATTTTCTTAAAATCAAAGAAATCTTTTTCAAAATTCTGAGGAAAACAATTCTTTTCTTTTTCAGAAATATATTAGAAGCGTTGCACTCGTGAGTCGTATATGCAATGCCCGTGTAGTGTATGCAATGCAGATGAGATGCAATCTAATCTAAATGCAATGCACCTTAATCTAGCTTAGACCTAGCATATCAGCACATAAACACATAAGATTCCTTGAGTATGCTAATCATCCTACTAATCTAATCATTATCCGAGGATTTTTAGGTTTGAAATTCTTGATGGCTCAAGTTTACAAAAATTGATTTTTTTCATGAAAATCTTGAAAGAAAGGGGAGATTTGTAATTTTCAAAAGTATTTTTGAACCATCAATGCCTGAGGTATGAAATCATGATTCTTTGAAAATCGAGGTAGGAAATTTGAATTTCTTAAAATCTGAGTGAAATTTTGAAATTGAATCATCAAAGTGTAAAATAATGATTTTTGAAAATCAAGGTAGGGAATTTGAAATCCTCTAAAATCTGAGGGGAGTATTTAAAATTGAATCATCAAAGTTGAAATTCTCTAAAATCTAGGGAGAATTTTTTAAAGGATTTTGTGAAAGTAAATTTCAAAGCAATTTTTCAAAAGAGGTATTCTTAGAATTTCAAAAGACTCGGGTTTTCAAAGAAGTGCTAGTATTTTGAAAAATTTTCAAAAATTGTCCTCGAATAATGATTGGATGTTCGGATAAAGACCATACTACTCTAGAGGAATCTATCATACAAGGTTTGATGATCCCTTCACATACACGTCCTCATCATCCACATAATCCCTTACGGGTAAACGCAAATAATTCATCACATTGTCCTAATCAAAGATGATAAACAAGATCCTGATTGAAGGGTTCGATAGAAACTATATGCAAAGGCCAGGTTTTAGTCTCATAAAGGGTCCATTAGCAAGCTCAGCGGTGTGGGTGACCGCCTCCCCGAGGGCGTATCGTTCACACATGGGCTCTATATACCGCAAGCGGTACAAAGCTAACAGTGACTACATGCTACCAAAACTCTTGACAAATGGAGGAAAGGGGGTGTGGATACCGGCATTTGGGCCCACTTTTGATTTTTTAAAATGTAAAGAGTCGCTACTTAATTTTTAAAGGGAAATTAAGAAACCATTTTGAAAGAAAACTGATCTTTTGCAAAACCAAAGATAATCTGGGTCTGGGGATTATGGAATGAAAGGGAAAGGAGCCCGGTGGACTAAAACACCCCCTTTCATCCTATATCGTGATATACCTCTACTCATCATCCTTTTTAATCGAATTATTAATCTAAGCATGCCCTTAACTAATACATATATATATAAATAATACATTACACAAGCATGTTGAAAAGGGTGCAAAATAGCTAACGACAAAATATCATTCATAAGCCACGTAATTCAAATAGCAAGCAATATGATATGCAAATAGGGAACTAGAGAACTTACCCGGGATCCAGCCGCGAAATAGGAAACGTGCAATGCATACAAAGAATAGAAATCCTAGGAAAACTGTCTCTAATCACATATACACATAAGGCAAGACCTAAGCTAAGGTGTCGCACATGGAGTTGAAAATCAATAAAATCAACAAACGAAGTAAACTGGAGAAGAGATGAGAAGTCATACCTCCAAAGCGCTACAAAACAAGGGTTAGTCCATATGCTTCACACAATAATATGACATCAAATAATCAATCCTAAATCTCTAGCTTAGATCTATCAAGTAGAAGAAGAATAAATAAAATTATGAATTCGTTTTGATTAGTTGGAGCCATAGCATCTCTATAGATATACAAGTCTCAACTAAGAGCCAATGTAATGACCAGATAGGGGTGCTATAATCCCGACATAATCATAAGGAATCCATGGTTATGTTCAATTAGGTTCAACTAAGTCCAACTTTATCCAATAACTAGTTCTAATCATAAGCATCAATGTACATGAATGAATGAATGAATATGAACAAGAATGAGATATGAATTTATTCACGAATTTGGATCACTTAGCCTCTGGATTTAAGCTAAATTATCATTATTCAAAATATGATTTGGATCCCAAGACATTAGGAAACCATTTAAGTTAAAATCAATGAGACTAGACAAAAACAGTGACTATTTAAAAGGTAGAGAAACCATACTTCCAGCGGTTGGATCTTAATGATTTTTGGATATGATATGCCTCTGTGAGTCTAGTTTATAACCCAAAAATAAAATCAAGGTTTGAACGGTTAGATCTCTGGAAATATGGAAAACACTAGACATCTCTCAGGAATCTGCAACTCTCTGTCCAGAGATCTTGTACGATTTTCTAAAAATAGTAAAAACCTGAGAAACACTTAGATCTTTTTAGGGTATCTTCCTAACACAATAAAGTACTTAGAAAAAATTATTAGAAGCCAAGAAAGTTTGATTAAGGTTCTGATTTATTAATTTTAAAACGGGCTTACTGTTCTGGAATTTTGGATAGAGGGTTGCTTGTTTTGAAATCATAAGACCAAACTATCTTAGACATGGAATTTCATCAAAACAAAAATTACAGAGGTGCTTAAATGAGTTATGAACATCCTCCAATTAGTCTCATCCACTTCCAATGAACCATGACTCTATAAAAAGTCTTTGATCATAATTAATTGGTTTATGGATTCACTGCACCTTTGTTGAATTGGCATTCATATTTTGAATCAAACTTGATCCATGATTCTAGAGAGAACTAGGATCAAGTATGACTATGATTATTGGGGATAAATAATGAAACATGAAGAGATTCATAGATTTAGCCTTAATGGATTTCCATCATAGATCTCATAACAAGAGAATCTTAAGGTCTTACTTAATCTTATGAATTTTGAATATGAACTATGAAAATCTACATCTAATTCCTCTCTCAAACATATGATCCTTGAGGAATATAGAGTCATGACATACAAATCCCCTCTCAAATTAATGGTCCTTGGAAACTAAATGAGATACAAATCTACATAAACCTCTATGGGATATAGCATGAATCCCATAAGATTCTTAGTGAGGAAATCCAAATCATGAGTTGGGATTTGAATCCCACTAACTATGTGTAGACATGACTATAATTTTCCTTTAATCTCCATATGGATCATAGGATCATAGGAAACTAAGGAATCAAACTCAAAAGAGACTCAATAAGATATATAAAATCTTATGAATCTTAAGAGAAAAATATAAATAATGAATCAAAGTTCACTTAGAGAAATTGGAACACAAATTCTTCAAAATCAAACTTATCTTAAACCCAAGGCATCTATGGGATCCAAATTAATGAAATGTTATGAGATTCAATCACAAGCTCTAAGTGGTGTGTGATGAAATGAGGTAGGAAGAGAGGTTTTGAAAATTTGTAAAGTTCCTAGAACTATGAACTTGTGATTGAATTTGCCTAATTCTACCAAGCATTGAGAGGTTACCTCTATGACCTCAAGGATTTCTTCTATTTCTTGGGAAGCTTTTCCAAAAATCTTCAAGTTCTTCTCCAATTCTTCAAATTCTTCAAGAAAAACTCTCTTCTTCTTCTCTCAATTCTCTCTCTATTGTATATATAACTCTTGCATCTCTCTAAGATTAAGTGAAAAGTTCAAAAGTCCCTATAATGGAGATGAAGATCTGTTTATATATACCAACATTACAAGGTTAAATGGGTAAATTCGGGTAAAAACCCATGTGCAAGGTTTTCTTCTAGAACATGTACGAAGAGTAGTCTGTTACAGCGCGCGGCACTCGATGACTTGCCTGCGGCACTCACTGACTGTCGAGCGGCACTCACTGAATACCGGCGCGACACTCAGTGAGTGCTACCGGCTTCGTCGCGTGCCGCGGCTAACGGAATTCCTGCCTTCTTTTTAATTTTCAAAGTAGATGTTAACAAGAACTTAATTTTTTTGGTAAAGTACATTTAAATACTTATATTTGTAATATATTGCATCAAGAATACATGCATAGCATGTACTTTAAAGGGTTATTTCTTTTCTCTCTTTTTTTCTTTTATTTTCTTTTCAAAAAATTCCTTTTTTCAAAATTCCTTTTCTTTTCTTTTATCCTTTCTATTACTCATTTCAAAACTTTCTTTCATATCTTATTTCTCAGGAAGGATCCCCAGACTGATTTTCTCATACGTTCTTCAACATTTGGGCTTCTCCCGAATACCCAATTTCTCTTTCTTTTATTTTGAATTTTGAAATTTTATTTGAAGAATCTTTGAAGGATTTGAATTTTCTGGAAAATCTCCAAATTTCACCGGTCATCGTCATCATCAGTCTTAAGAGGTAACCAATCCCTGGATTTGACGTTTGGTCAAAATCGGGGTGTCTACAGGGGGCCCTCCACCCACAAGGCAATGGTCTCAAGCAGTCATGATGAGAAAACAATGCAAGTGTAAATACAGGCAGAAACAACACGATTATCGAATTAATAACAAGGATATTCATTGGCTCAAGTCAAACCCTCGAAGAACAAGAAACCAACGGTTTCATGTTCAAATCTCCAGAAAAGTCGCCAAATTGTGGACCAGCAGCTCGATCGTCCTGGCGTTCTCCCTCGATAGCGTCCCGAGACAGATCCCAAGGAGCACACTTTAGGGAAAACTAGAACTTCCTCACGTGATCCTAGAGACAAAAAGTCACCACCTAATTTTTATCGGGAATTAGAAAACCCAAGTTTGACTCACCCAAAATTGAATAAGGCTACTCACCCTTCATTACCAGAAATTAGATTCGGGGGTCTTGGTACGAGAGGGGAAGGAGCCCGAGCAGGACTAAAGCACCCCCTCCTTGCCCTACTGAATGGTAAGCCTTGAGTCAAATATCCTTGTTCTTAATTCATAATTGGTATTGTTTCCTCAAACATAATAGATAACATATACATGTCAAAAAGGGAACATCTAATAAAAATCATTTCAAGAGATTAAATCAGATAGCAGGCGGATGCACATGCAATACAAGAAAGAGGTTTACTTGTAGTGGCTAGTCCCGCCCAGGATCGATGCAAGTTAAGAAAACATGTCATGATATGTAAAAGGGAACGAGGATACTTACATTGGGTAGACTCAAGCGGAGTCACAAAAAATGCAAAAAGAATGAAAACGTGTAATGCAGTCATGCAACAATCCTAGATAACATGTCTCTAACAAATAATTATATAAACGGAGACTATCCTAAAGGAATTTGTGTCGTTGAAATAAAGTTGTAACCCTAGATAAATTCTAAGAGAAGGGATAGAGAATAGTACACGATACATGGTGTCACACCCCAACCTGCCTCGTGCAGATTAGGACACGTGTAACAATGCTACAAGAGTCCACGTACATTAATTTGCAAAGAAATATTCAAATTACTAAGAATCATATGTGTTTAGCATCATTAAACAACTCTATTGTTACAAAATAGCCCCCAAGGGTAAAATAGTAATTAATAAGGTATAGCAAATTTTATACCAAAAGATAGATTTACGAGTCCCGATTCCAACGCAAAAAACGGCGCGCGAATCCGAATTTTCTAGAAAGAGTTATACGCGTTTCCGTAAAAGCGGACGTGCTGTGAAATTGCATGCGGATCGATCCGCGAAAAGGGCGGATCGATCCATCTTCTCATTTTTCTAGCAGAATGTCCCCGAAAAAGGCCGGATCGATCCCTTCATTAACCCGGATCGATCCGGGCTTCCCAGAACTTGTTTTTGCTTCTAAAAACTTTGTCAAAACCTATCCAACTCATACCCAAACCAAACCAAACTTCTTGGATCATTAGGAAACCATTTCAAACACATTCATAAACATGTTTAAGCATTACCCAAGCATGTATCACATGTCCACAACCAAAATTTGATCAAAATCATTCATGAACTCAACTCTTTTTGAATCAAAATAAGCTTTGAAGTTCAACTTATGTCAAGAATTTGTATATCATAAGACCTTGTTGGAAATGAACTTAAAGCTACAACCAACCACATAGAACATTAAGAAACCATATCAAAACCAATTCCAAGCATTCAATCCATGAATGTATCCTCCTTTGAATCGAACAAGTGAATCAATTCTAAACTCTTTCCAAGAACAATCATAAGCATAAAACTTTCCAAATATCATTTCCAAAACCATCTCACCCATAGTTATAGTTGAAACTTAAGAACATACGTAGAATTTACAAGACAAACTTCAAATCCTCCACATTCTTTCTCAAACTGTCAACATAGAGAATAACGCAATTTCCTACAAATTTACATTCACCATATGAGTCATGGGATTCCAAAACTAACTCCATGGATACAACCACGAGTCAAGTCTTAAATTCACAAGTCAAGGATACTAACCCACAAGTTACATTATATTACAAGTTATAAACATATTTACAAGACCCAAATCTCTTCCCCAATCCCGAGCACATCACTTCCTCTCCGGGTATGGCTCCGTACCTGCGGTGGTTGTTATTTACCACAACAGAAACAGAAAACGGTTTTCTTAAGTATTACGCTTAGTGAGAATTCTAAACATGGATGAATGTTTAAACATGTGCAATGCAACAATAAACACATAAATCATATCTTTGTAATCGCCGAGTCACCGGTTCAATGATTCATTCAGACCCGGGACCTCCCTTGGTCCCGTGGCCACTTCTATTCCTTGGACTTCCGTATTTCTCGGATTCTTCCTCTTCACCACCCTTATTACTCCCAACTAATGAATCATTTTCCCGGTGCTCATTGAATACCACATAAACATATAAGCACATAAACATGTAGGCACATAAATTCTTCATAAAGCTAACATGCAATTCACAATTTAGTAACTACATGCTTTCTAAACATGAATAATCAACACAATAAGATCATTCTGTATATCTCTACATCATTGGTGCCTTGAACATAGCTAAACACAACCATTCTTTAGGCTAGAAAACTCACCTTAGCAAGATCTATCCAAATTCAAGCTAGAAATAAAGAATTCCTTCACAAATCTTGCTCAATTCTTACCCAAAGTAAATCCTACATGGTTTTGGTTCAACAAATATCATGTATCAAGAACGGTTACCGGAAAAACGTTGCCGAAAATGAAAATAAGTTACGTGCATGTAGTCCTCTTACGTTGCCGATGTCGAAAACCCGTCGTCTTCCGTCGAGAGCTCTCGGTTCTCTCTTTTGTCTCAATTCCAGCAAATATGAGACTAATCTCATATGACAACACACACATGCAACTTGACATGAGGTGTCAAAACCTTATTTTTCCCATTTTTCGTTTACACCCCCGGAACTCTTAAGTTCTTATTATGAAATCTCCCAAACATTCCATTAACTACCCAATTATCAAATGAGTATTTGTCTAAGTTCCGCATGGGTCCCAACGTGGGTCCCATATATTTTGTGAAGTTGCTATCGTACCTACCAATTTAAATCTTTTTCAATTATACCCTTATTTGGGTATCCAAACTAATACTACCACATAACAATATCTATTAAAAGCAACTTAGCAAATATCCATGTAATCATATAAAAATGCATTTAATCACTTAAAATGCAAATTACCAATTTACCCTTCACTGGGTTAAATTTCAATACCTGTCCCACCTCTCTAGGGACTTTTCCAACTAGTGTCCCTCTCTGAACACTTTTTACTTGGGCGAGTCCAAGCCTCCCCTTAATCCATTTTATACACTAATTATATTAATTAATGCATATTAACATAATAATTTACCCGTTTCCCCGGGTACGGGTGTTACACATGGGCACTAAGCCACATGTAGACGAGGCAAGCTCACGAATCAAAGTCCGGATCCATGGCATTCAATTCTTTGCACTAAGACACCAAAGAATACCCAAGCATTGCAAAAATACAAGCAAGCCAATGATATGCATGAAAAGCAAGTAGAAAATGTCATCAATCAAATTTCCAGATTCAGCAACATCTAATGAATCCTATCAAAAGTGGTCTTAAACATGAGCTGGGTTAAAACCCTTTTACAGAAAGTTAGATACATCTCTTAGGGAACTTCTACAAAAAGTAGAATCTCTTTACCATTTTTGGAAGTTTGAGAAATAAAGGTTTTGGGAACAGTGGATTAGGACTGTCCACTGTTCTTGTAAACTCATAATTAATTCTATAAATATAATGTGAAGCTCTATTTGGTGTTAAAAGAAAGCTATTTCACTGTAGTTTATGAAAATATTCCCATGGACATGTCATGATCTTAATGTCTCTGAAAAATTATTTTAAATAGACTCTGTTATTCTGAAAGTTTGGTGTCAATTGACAAAAGAATTCAAATCATAATCGAAATTTATGAATCATGTTAATCAATTTAATCTAACCTTTTGATCTCTCATCCAATTATCCTAGATGAATTCTAAACCAAGTTTTATTCATCAATTCTTGATGAGTGATCAAGGTATGACCATTTGTATACATAATCATAATTGTAGTTAAACTTAGAAAATTCCAGAATACTTGTATCAACTTTAAACGCTTAGAAAACAATCTTAACTCGATTTCATGCTCACGATTTTACATTGGCATATAGATACATGAGTTAGGAATCATCCCCAAAAAGTAGAATGTCGATAACTATTATAGATTTTCTGAAATTCAAGCACAAAGAGACTATGTTCAAATCTATCAACCGATTTCTCAACAATTTCTAAAAATAGCATATAGATCCTGGAAGTTCTCAAAACGGACCAGATGAAAGCTAATTCATCAAAGTTTACCTAGAAAATTTGAAATCCATCAAACTATGGGTTTTAATGGACCAAATCTTATGGACAAAACCAATCTGTTTTGCTGAATTTTATCTAGTTCATTTTAAATTGTGAGGAAAAGCATCTTTGGTGATGATTGAATTTTATTTGAGAGATCAAATTCATAGATCTACTTGACTATCATGATTTCCAATCAATTTAGCCCTCAAGTTCTATGAAGAACTTTAGATCATGGATCAAAGGGACTTACAAATATCCTATTGGAGATGAATTTCAATAGGAATTCTAGGTTATAGGAATAATCAAGAGACAGGTATGAACATAGGAATCATCTTTCTCATAGATCATGATTCCCAACCATCATAGAATTTAAAATAGATACATAAATATAATCATGTATGCATGGATTTAAATTAAAACATGAGAATGAAATCAAAATTGAAAATCAAAGTGAAAAACAATCTCTAATTATGAATTATCAACAAAATCAAAGAGATTTAGATCTAGCTATGTGAGTGTGTGAAGAACAAGAGATGAAGAAGATGAGTGTTCTAACAGAGAAAATAAAAACTAAACTAGATCCAAATCCTATAGATCTATATATAAAAATAGAAATTAGAGATGAATATTGATGTCTACCTTTTGGAGGATTCTCAATTGTGTAATCAAAGTTGATTTGAAGATCTTCTTCTTCAAGTGTTCTTCAAGCTCTTCAAGCATTCATCCATGGAAGTTAATGGAGGCAATTGATGTCTAATTCTTCTAATCTAATTATCTAGAGATTAGTTTATAAATCTCATAATTCACTTCATCTCTCTAGAAATCTTTCTTAAATTCTAAGTATATTCTCATATTTTGCAAGTATCTTTTTATTATGTACTCTCTTGTGTATGCTTGTATGTACTTGTGTGTACTCTCTTGTATATCCTTGTGTATGAAAGAGATCTCATATGGATCTATATGTAGAGTTTTGAAAACTTAACTCTTAAGTTACAGGGTTAAAACAGTGATTTTAGAGAGCAGAAAAGGGGCTAAAATGGCCATTTCGGTGCCTAAACTCAGTTTCTAGGCAATTTCCTCGCAGTGGGAGGCTTCTAGAAGGGTCAAGAACCAAAAAAGCTCAATAGAGGGGGCACATGTTGGGTTGCGACTTAGGTGGGACCCGCCACCCCCCTTGTGGGACCCGCCACCTACTTTTCTTCTTCCTCTGGTTGCCCACAAGCTCTATTTAAAATATTAGGTTCACTGCTTTTCCAGACTTTTGTAAAAATACTTTTTTGTGTCTGAAATTGTCCGTTTACGTACCGTTGGAAAGTTGTCGAGTTAAATTTCAGTATAAAAATATTCCAGGAGGTTTTGAAATGAAAATTGAAGTCCAATTGAAGTCCGGAAGTCCTCCGGAACTTTCGTCGTCTTTTTGAAATCAAACGACTTCTTTTTTGAAATTACTTTTAAATGTGTGTCGATTTTGAACTTTTCTTTGAAATTAAATCTCTGGATACCTAGAATATTGTGTTTAGAACACTTAATGTTCATATAACCCTGAGTGAATATGAATTCTGAGAGATGATTTTGACAAAACCGGGATTTATGCATGGACAAGGGCTTTTCTGAGCTTGAAGTCACTATCCAAAGTTTGATCTTTCGATTATGTGGAATCTAGTACCTTCCAAGGGGTAATTTTCATCATCAAATCCTCCAAGACGTTGTCTACCCTAAATCCTATAAGTGTGGTCAAAATTGGGTGTCTACACATCAACCTGACTTGTTTTAATGAGTAACCGCCATCATCCTGTGTTCAAACCCATCATCCTGGACATCTATAAAAATAACCACGTGGCACATTCTCTTCTTGTGACCATATCTTCTATGGGCCCATATCATGGAATTTATTCTGTGGTTCAAATAGTCACAAACCTCTCTAGAGGTTTAGACCATAACACTAGCCTCCCTTGAGGTTTGATATTCACTTACATTGACACCCCCTGCATTAGTGAACGTGAATAGGATGGATGAGTAGTGCTGATGTCATTCAATTAATTGAAAATAACTCCATTCTACCCTTATCTATTTCTTCTTCTTTCCATCTCTCTCTATCTCTCTCCACAGCAATGGAAGATTTCAGATCCAGTCAGTTATGTGGTGATCGAAGAATGTAAATAGAGAGATGTGACTACAATGGGGAAAAACCAAAACCAATTGGTCTCCAAGATCTCAGATGTCACAGTGCTTCATATGAATCATCCTCAAATGGACACCCACCACAAACCCAGATGGAGATGTTCAAAGATGCAAAGCTCAAGAAGGTCAAATCAAGAAATGGGTCATCAAAAAATTTGAGATTTAATGACCTTGAGTTGCAGAGAAAGAAAAGGGTTGCTAGCTATAAGGTCTATACTATTGAGCCCCAAATTTTACCCCCAAATTGCACCCTTCTTTCTCTCTCAGAAAACCCAGTACCTCATTCTCTCTATCTGTGTCTTCTCTCTCTAAATTTTCACTATAACCATGGAAACCCCCCATTTACATGTATATTCTTCAAAAATACTCTAATTTGGGTATATATATAATGTATGCCCACTTACAGGAATTTTACTAATACATAAAAATATCCATATATACATGTATATATACACACAAAAAGTCGCAAGAACCAGTCTTAGAGTAAAGACCCATTTCTCTGAAGAAAAGTCTTGGAGCAAAGACCCATTTCTAGTAGAGCTGAAGAAATTCCGAGAGTTTATGTTGAAGCCAACAATATTGTGACCATCTTGCGACCATTTGGTGTTCTTTATAGGTCCAACTGAAGTGTGCATTGGTTAATTGCTTTGGGGGTAAATTTTTATTTGGTAAGTCAGTTGATTTTCAATTGGTCTCGATTTCTAGTTTGTCCAAATTGATTCAGTGTCATCTTGATTGTGATTGTTCCAATTAGTTTGAGGTTGAAATTTCAGCAAGGAATTTTGTTTGTGGTGATGATGGAGGTGGTGGTGGTATGGTGGCAGGTCTGGTTGCGGCGGTGATAGTGGAAATAGTGGTGGTGGTGGTGGTGATGGCGGTAATGGCGGTGTTGGTGATCTGGTTTGATAGTGATAATGGCGATGTTGGTGGGTAGCGGGTCTGGTGTTGATGGTGGTAATGGCAGTGGTGGTGGTCTGGTCTTGAGAGAGAGAGAGAGAGAGAGAGAGAACGATGATAGGGTTAATATAGTCTTTTTACAACAGCCATTAACGGAGTTAAGCAGGCAACTTTGACAGGGGGTGTCAGTGTCATGTCAGGAACCTCAAGGGAGGTTTGTGATAAAGCGCCAAACCTCAGGGGGTGTCAGTGTAATTTACCCATAAATAATTGAAAGATACTTACTTAACGTACTATATAGCATGTTCTGGGTGTATTCCTCCACGATGATTTATTCTTTCTATCCTTTGAAATAGAAAGTAAAATTATAAATAAATAAAAATGTGATATAAATCACATGGACAAGACTTTAAACCGAAAATAGAAAGAAAATATGTTTGTGTAAATGTAAAAAAAATATTAGATAACGAGCCTAAAGAGAAATACCATTTTAGAGAGAGAGTGAGAGAGAGAGAGAGAAAGAGAGAGAGAGAGAGAGAGAGAGAGAGAGAGAGAAAAGAAAAGAAAGAAGAAGTATATATCATAAGTTACTTATCTCATAAATAGTATATATTTTATGAGCAAAAGTAAAACTTCAATTCTAATTATGTTTATGTGAGATTCTTATGTGCCCCAAGAGTTATCCTATACTTGCTACCAGCATAATATGCTCTTCCAATCTTCTTATGAAAACTCTACTCTGCTTAAAGCAACTCCAAGGGTAAAAAGTAAAAGCACTAGGCAAAACACAATTTTGTCTTATTGAATAGTAAAGTGGCTAGGCAATTTATCAAATCTCCTCCAACCACACAAGGCATAAATGACTAGGCATTTCTTTTCTTTTTGTATTTTCTATATTTTTCATTCAAATAATTATAACATTTCTAGAAATGAAATGAAAATTCAAATTTTAAAATAAATCTAGTAAATTGAAATTTCAAAAGTTGTCCCGCCAAAATTTGTTAATTTAAAATTTTAAAACCCGCCAAAATATGATTCAAAATTGAAAAAAAATGCCAAATTTTGAAATTTCAAATTTTGCCACTCAAATAAAAATTAAAAATTTAACCGCCAATTTTGGAAATTCAAAATTCACCCAAACGTATATATAAATATGAGTCCTATCACCTATGTTTTAATCCATCTCTTCTACACTTTTCATCAGTCTCAATTCAATTTCTCTCTTTCATATTGTTTTCCTAACATTTTGGAAGATTTCCATTCTGACTCGGATGATGAGTTTGAGTCGTTAGCAAATGTGGTGATAGAAGATGAGCTATTAGAAAGTTGAAGGCAAATTACATGCCGTCGTGGTTTTATTCCAGGCCATGTTATCATCGATCATGGTAGAGTTGAAGGTTATGAAAGATTATGTCAAGACTATTTCTCAAAAAATCCGGTGTTTCCTAACAATCGATTTTGGCAAAGGTTTCGAATGACTCATTCTCTGTTTTATCGAATTGTCAATGAGGTGGAACAAGGCGATCCATATTTTGTCAAAAGAAGAGATGCCGATGGTGTTCACAACTTGTTTTCTCTTCATAAATAACAGCTGCGTTGAGAATGCTTGCCTATGGCTCTCTAGCAGATTTTGTGGACTAATATGTGTGGATTGGAGAAAGTACGGCAATTGAGAGTCTGAGAAGGTTTGTGAAAACAATTGTCACAGTCTTTGCTAAAGTGTATCTAAGAGCACCAAACACTAGTGACATTGCTAGATTACTAGCAGTTGGGGAACAACGCGACTTCCCTAGAATGTTGGGAAGCATTGATTGAATGCATTGGAAGTGGAAGAATTGTCCCTGTGCATGGAAGGGAATATACGGGTCATTGTCAGGACTCAACGATTATCTTGGAAGCTATGGCTTCCCAAGATTTGTGGATATGGCATGCCTTTTTTGGGATGCCAGGATCACTTAATGATATCAACATTTTAGAGCGATCTCCTATTTTTGCTGCACTAGCCGAAGGACGTGCTCTTCCAGCCAACTACACAATTAATGGGAACGAGTACACAATAGGCTATTATCTAGCAGATGGAATATACTCAAACTGGTCAACACTTGTGAAAACAATTTCATGTCCACAAGGTCGAAAAAACCAACACTTTGCTGCTGAGCAAGAGTCGGCAAGGAAGGACGTAGAATGAGCATTTGCAAGCGCATTTTGCTATCGTCCGTGGAGAAGCACGTTTATGGGATGAAGAAACTCTTGCAAAAATAATGAAGGCATGTATAATAATGCACAACATGATCATTGAGGATGAAGGAAGTGTTGGGGATATTGACTTTGATGGAAGTGAGGCAAATACGCATGTATTAGTTTTACGTAACACTAGGCAGGAACTAGCAGAATTTATTCAAAACCAGCACAAATCAGAGCTAAAAGAACCCATTCTCAACTTCAAGCAGATCTCGTTAAGCACTTGTGGCAGCGATATGGCCAAGAGTAGGAGGATGTTGGTGTGCTTTTTTAATGTTGGTGTGTTTATTTGTTTTTCCTCTATGTTTGTTTGTTTTTGGTGTGCTTAGTTGATATTTGTTTTTTGGTTTAGTTGATATTTGTATTTCAATTAATTACTCTTCTAAGTTTTCTATACTTAATTTAATTTCTGTTTGTTGAACCCAAAAATAAAAAATATCAAAGAAAATATATCCATTAAAGGCACTGATAGCATAATGCATTCATTAAAAAGTACTACAATTTTCTTCCATTCCACAAAAATAAATTAATATTGATCACATTCCATAAGTACTACAAAATAAACCCCTTCTTTGCATGAATCTCCATCTTCAACTTGTTATAATAATCAGCTAATGTCGAATTCATTTCGCTTGTGTCTATTTGCATTATGCGCTCTTCGTATAGTCATTCCTCAAGCTGCACTTGTCTATCATGTTGAGCTAATGCCCTTTCTTGTCTTTCTGCATTTGCACATTCAAACTCAAAATTTTCTTGTCTATATTTATCTAAAACCCAAAATAATGGCGTCTCTTCAACGTTTGTGACGTAATTTTTCTTCTTTAGCTTTTCCTTCAAAGCCTTTCTACCCATTGGGCGAACATTGTGGGAGGGGTTTTCATTGTCGTCCCCCATGTTAACTGATTGGGGAGTTGCAGGAGAAGACACAGTAGGACTCGCATCACTATTACTTTTTTGCCATTTTTTAGACAAGTTGTCAGACCATTTGCGCTCATTCTTTAATATTTCCCAACAATGTTCAGATGGAAATGGTTTTTTAAGAAATGACTTGTACAATGCTTGTGTGTTGTCCAACTGAAAAAACATATGTAATCATTATTGGATTATATCAAATTGTTTGTAATAGGAATGTAATGCAACGATATTAAGAATATGATTATTACCTTTCCTTGATGAGTTTCTCCACTAGGATTCCTTGCTTCAACCTGACTAACGAATCCAACAAACTTGGCACATTTTGAATTAATATCAGACCAACGATTCATGAGAGATGTTTGGGTACGTTCGTATTGACCACCTCCCTGATCAGTAAAATAATCATGTATTCTCTTCCAAAAGGAGTCGAGTTGTTGGTCGTTGCTTGTGACTGCATTTTTGTTTGTGTTAAGCCATCCAGACACTAGCAAAATGTCCTCTTGTCGACAGAAAATTTTTGCTCATTGTGATTTTTTTTATGTAGTACCGACTTGGCTAGCCTTTTCAGATTGAACGGCATCATTGTTTTCATCGATTTACTCATACACTTCTGGGAAGTCACTGGTTAACAAATTGGAATAGCAATTGAATTCTGAATCCACCTGCAAAATGACCAATGATTAATTAAAATAGTGACTCAAAGTAAATAATGTGATTTTAAATTAACTAAAATAATAGTTAGTAAATTAGTAACAAACTAATTAGTTCAATAGCAAATTAAAATAAATAGTAAAAAGATGCTTATTAATTAAAGGCTAAAAAACACTTTGGTACCTTGTACTTATAGCGAAATTTCACTTTGGGCCCTACATTTTTAATTGCAACACTTTGGGCCCTCAATTTACAAATTTGTTTCAATCAAGGACAATCCTTAACGGCGTTAAAAAAGACAAACAGAATGGACTTCATGGAGTTTCAATTTAGGCCATGTACTTATAGCAGAGTTTCACTTTGGGCCCTATATTTATAGCGAAGTTTCACTTTGGGCCCTGCACTTTTAGCGAAGTTTCACTTTGGGCCCTCCATATAGTCCATTCTGTTATGCTTTTTAATGCCGTTAACGATTGTCCTTGATTGAAACAAGTTTGTAAATTGAGGGCCCAAAGTGTTGCAATTAAAAATGTAGGGCCCAAAGTGAAATTTCGCTATAAGTACAGGGTACCAAAGTGTTTTTTAGCCTTAATTAAAAACCCAAACCCAAATTATTTTATTAAATCTTAAAAAAGCCAAATAACTAAAAGAAAAATAAATGACACTAAAACATAAAAAGTAAATACTTATTAAATAACTATAGTAGTATATAATATATATATATATATAATATATTATAGAACCCTAGCCACTTCTCACTTCTTTTTCTACACGTTTTTTTACAAAGAGAGAGAGAGAGAGAGAGAGAGAGAGAGAAGGTGAAGCAGAGAAGAGAGAAAGAGACAGAGGCGCAGAGACTATGATGAAGACAGATGGAGGATCAAGATTGTGTACAAGGTAGGTTTAATCTTTCAATTTATAGCTTGATTGTGTTTTGATTTGAAAATAGAGACTATTCATAGTTGTTGAAATCCATCCGTTGGAGACCAACGGTCATGAATAGCATCACGCCCAATTTTCCTCTTCTCTTCCACGCTCTGAATATTGGCTTGTGATTTTGGGGCTCTCCATTTTACAGAGTTTGATGGATCATCCGTTGGAGTGTTGATTTTGGGGATGGACGAGCCATTTTAGCAGTTAAATGGTTTTGCTAGTGGGATGGCTCTCCCGTTGGAGATGGCCTTTTCTCCTTCAAATAGAGAGTCAAAATGTCTAGTGAGCTTAAGTACTTAACCCATAAGAAAACAATAAATAAATAAAAGCATATTTCAAAATGTGATTGCATAATCATAAATAGACTAACCATTCCATGTCCATGTATGACATACTCTGGAGAGAGAAAGGGGCTAACAAATCAATCTTGCTCTCAGCTGTCAAACTAAACGAATTTATTCAGATAATTTTAGCTGTCAGAAAAGACATCTAGGGATAACCCACTGGGACGCGAAAATGCAAGTTAGTGAGAGAAAAACAACACAAATATGTAGAGATGGAGGTTTTAATCAAAAACAATATAGTAGAAATATGATTTAGTAGATACAGTTGATGATATCTCGAAATGTGTGCATCAATGATCTTGTTAATGTTACAAAAAATGGAAATCAAAATTCGAAATTGAACTTTTGGATTCAAAAGGGTATGTCGTTGATTTGGTTAGGCAGTAGACATATAAAAACACACACATAAATCTCTATATATATATATATATGTATACGTATTGTGCCAAGATAAGCTTTCCTATGGTCACTTAATTATAGGACTCTTCCAAAGTCTTCAAAATTCAAATGTGTGTAATTTGTGATATTTATCTAATGATATCTTATCTATATGCATATGAAATTTACAAATTTTAGTTATCAAAATTAAATGTCATACATATCTGTATATGTAGAAATAATAAATTTTTATATAAGTAGAGAGAGAAGTTAGGGAGGAATCAGTGGGAGAGTAAATTCAAACGGATTTAAATCCTTTAGAGAGAGACGGGGAGATAGAGAATGTTGTATGGGTGTGTGCAAAAAAGGGAAAAAAATGTAAAATTCAAATGTGTACAATATGTGATATTTATCACTTGATATCTAGAGTCGGCTCTAGTGCGCATTAGGTGAACGTACTGGGCTTTTAAGCCTAAAAACTCGTGGGTCACCCCGCTAACCCGCACCATCTCACTGCCTCGCTGCCCCCAGTTTTTTAAGGCTTAAAAGCCTAATGTGTTCACCCAATGTGCACTGGAGCCTGACTCCTTGATATCTATATCTATATCTATATCTATATCCATATGAAATTTAAAATTTCAGTTACCAAAATTGAATGGCATGCTTATCCGTATATATAGAAATAATTAATTTCTATATATAATTAGAGAGAGAAGTAAGGGAGGAATCAGTGGGAGAGTAAATTCAGTCAGATTTAAATCCGTTGGAGAGAGGTTATAAAAAAAAATCCCATTGGAGAGAAACGTGGAGATAGAGAATATTGTGTGGGTGTGGAAAAAAAGAAAAAAAAATGTGTGAAATAATTAAAATTCTAAGAAGGTCCCACATGGCAGAAGCGAAGTCTTCTGTTTTCATATAGATATATTAGATTAGATGCTGACTCAATAACTAAGCACTTCAGCCTCCCCACGTAGTGGTGGGTCATATACAATTGTACACATGGTGGTTCCCCGTGGAGTGCTAGTTCTAGGCCACACTCTGTATATCATCGGTCTATGTTGCAAGACTGTCATCGGACTCATTAATTGTTCCAGGTCATTTATATTTCTACATCAGTCTATTTCAGAAATAGCTCAAAATGAAAAATAAATAAATAATAAATAATAATAATTATTATATAATAAAAAAAACAGTCTTCAACTTTTGGAAAATTGTGGTCTATGACTTGAGGCTGTAGACACCCCATTTTGTCGGCTATCGGATTTAGGAGACCCATAGCTTGGTGGTTCGCAATGATCGCAAAAGACTCGAAAGGACTCTCGGAAGTCAGCTCCATCTCTCAGAATGCTCAGAATGACCAAAATGCCCCCGAAAGCCCGAAAACTCCCAGATTTGGTCTCAAAGTTCTGAAAACATGCTATGTCGTAAGAAAAGCGATAAAAAGAGTTTTAAAGAGAAATCAGATGAAATCGTCGGCTCCCAGAGACCCCCGGAAGTCCCGGAAGTTCCCAGAAAGTCCCCGTTGACCGGTCTGACCAAGGTTTGACTAGGTTTGACCAAGGTTTGACCAGGTTTGACCAGGTTTGACCAAGTTTGACCGAAATCGTCCGAATTCACCAAAATCTTTTTAAATCACGGGAAAAGTGTTAAAACAAGTTCCAAAAGAAAATCGAGCGAAAACATCAGCTCCCGGGAACTCCCGGAGGTTTCCAGAACTTCCCGGGAATCCCAGGTTTGACCAGTTTGACCAGAATTTGACTTTGGAACCGGGGTGCCGAAATAATTTTCAAATATTTTTCATGGATACTAGAGGTCAATAGCTTTCCAACGGTATATCGCACATAATTTCTGGATTTAGAACGAATTTATTATGAATTCCCGAAGGTGAAAAAGGCGATCAAATCGGCTTTTATCACGAATACCGCAAAACTTTTCAAAGTGACCTATCCCTGAACTATTTTTTATGTAAAGTAGACTCCATTACCTTTCCAACGGTATATCACAACCTCAATTTGGAGTTCGTATGCATTTTCTGTGAATTTCGGACAAAATAGGGCCTTTTCGCGGATACCGGAACTTCAGGGGGCCTAAACAGCATTATCCAGACGAAGGGAGGAGCACTGCCGCCGCGGCACTGGCCCAGTGCCGCCGCGGCACTCCCCTCCAGAACAGTGTATTTTTGTAATATGTTTTGTGGTCCCATTTTGATTAATTAAAAACCAAAACGACATAGTTTTATGATTTCAGATGTTTGGAGCCAATGGGAATACTTTCTAAATCCCAAAACCACCCCAAGTTGGCCTATATAAACACCCCATTACTCCTCATTTTAGGGGAGTCAAATGTGAGTTTTGAGAAAGTTTGGGAGAGAAAGTTGTAGAGATAAGGTTAGAGTAGAGAGAAAAGAAGCTTTCTTCTTTGATTTTCAAAACAAAAGTGAGTTCCAACTTTGTTTTTACTTCATTACTTCCATTTACTTCAACATTCAATACTTCCAACCACCATTTTAGTAAGCATTTAAGAGAGTGGAAGCTTCTTCCATGTCTACTGTCATTACATATAAGTGAAACACCAATCTACAAGTTCATGCTTCATGAATATCATCTATTGATCATCATCTATTTGCTTGTTTATTTATTGTTCATCTCTTCTTATCCCATTTCTTTTTTACTTTTCTTTATTTACTTTCTAGTTCATCATCATCTAAGTGATGACATGAAGTTTGGGGTGAGTGAATCCTTATGGATAGTAGCTCTTGACCTCAAAAACATGTTTGATAGATGATGATCATAACCTCAATACTTCCAAGGTATTCTTGGAATGTATTGAAGTTATGTTCAAAAAATAAAATAAATCTCTCCAACAATCTTGGAGATTCTTAATGATGAGTTTGATGTTGGTATTCTAAGTGGTCATAATCCTTATTGAGTGTTGAAAATATGTTTTCAAAACATCTATTTCAAAACCCCTCTCAATCCCTCTCATTTGGTTTCAAGAAATAAAACTTTGTTTTCCTCAATATCTCCAAAACAATGACCTAAAACAGTGAGCTGTTCAGATTCAAAGATTTGTTTTGAATTAAATACTCAAGTTATGATAATGAAACCACTTGGAAAACCTTCCCAATACATCATAGTTTGTCCCTAATTTTTTCCATCAATTATAGAGATGTGAAAGTATTTGTTTTGGATGTGAGAAGTTCATATTCATAATCTGCCTCTGTTCTCACAGAATGTTCACCCAACTTCTTGCACTTATTCTGGACATTTTCATCACTGTACATATATCTTTTCTATTTTTTTTATAAAACTTGGGTGTCTTAGGAAACTTTTGGTATATAATGGGTCATCATAAACCTTTTCTTTGATTTATGAAAAATCATACAAAATCAGTCAACAGTGCAGCTTTTTTTTCTGAGTCATGTGTACATTCTGATTTTTTTCTTTTAATCTGTGATAGCTATTGATGTTTGGCTTTTTGGGTTATTTTCTAGACACAATAAGAATGATCTCAGATTTTTCTCACATTTTTCTAGGCACGTTTGACCTCCCATTATAATGTTGCAAAGTAATACATGCAGTCTGTCCACTATTCACAGCAAGCACATTTCAACTTTTATTCTTTGATTTGATGCTCATATGCATTCCAAATTAGCCCATATCTTAGGAAGTAGTTCATACTACATTTGTATATATCCCATGTTGATTTAATCCATTCATTCATGCACATTTTAGACTTCCAAGTCATTTTAGAAATCCATGTACACAAAACACACTACAACCTTTGCAAATTTCTAGGTACATACATTGTATCCATGCAAAGATTTGGGGTTTTTGTAACTCTTAATCTAAGAAGATTATAAGGAATGAACTTGATCACACGTTCATGCTTCCCCTCGATCTAATCATCCTTTCTCATCCGTCCCGGGGATTGAGAGGTCTTCTTTTCTCAAAAGAATAACATGCATCATTCTAGTTTGCTAAGCATATTTTGATTTCTTTGATTATTTGTTTCAAGAACAATTCATGTCCCCTTTTAGATTAGGAAGTCTTGATTATTTAATACATGATTAGATGATTTTTCCTAGGTTTATTTGTGTGATCTTTCACTTTACATTGTATGATATTTGGCATAGATCTTATGAATGATATCTTATCTTTAGATCTTCCATTTCAAATTTTCTTATGTGATGTAATATACTATCATAGTATTATTTGTCGAACCAAACATAGTATAAGATGATTATTTGGATGCTAATTGAGGCCCGTCGAAAGACGGGGCGAGTTGAGGGTGTTTTAGTCGTGACAAAGGCTCCTTTCTCTCTCGTACCAAAACCCCGAACCAAGTTCTTTGGTTATGAAGGGACGGTGCCCTTATCCATTTGGGTGAGTCAAAATTAGGTTTCTTGGTTCCTTAAAGACCAAGTGGCGACTCTGTATCTGTTTTCAACAGACCTTTCAATTTCCTTTTCTTTGATTCAAATCAATTTCAAACAATCTCAAACAAGAGAGAGAAGTGGTCCACTTCCGGTGTCCACAGAGGCCTAATGCAGTTCAAGTAGAGATGGCAATGGGGCGAGTTTTCTGGGTTCCCTGCCCCGCCCCTAACAGGTAGGATAGGGGAGCGGGTTTAATCGGGGTAGGGTGGGTATAGGGGGATTTTTTTAACCCGAGTCAGGGGTAGGGTCGAAAAACTCGAACCCGCCCTCGATTACACTTAGATTTTACTAATTTACCCTTGTGTTTTGCATTTATCTGAACACTATATATATATACTCTAGGGTTTTATCAATTGAACAATACACCAGTGTTATACCACAAAGCAGCCACTGACTCTCTCACGTTATGCAATCTCTCTTCTCGTCTGTTGTCATTGAAGCCGAGGACCTCGTCACTCTCAAATCTCATAGGCGAAGACCATTTCTTTCTCAAATTTCAAACCCTAACTTCCCTAAATCAAGTAAATTTTAGACTATCAAACCCTAACTTCCCTAAATTTGTTCGTACGTAGTCTGCGTGTGCGTGTGAGTATGTGTTCGTAATCGTGGGTCACTGTGTGTGTTCGTGTATATCAGTGTGTGTTCGTTGTTCGTGTGTATCAGTGTGTGTGTGTGTGTATATGTATGTGTGTGTGTGTGTGTTCATGTGTGTCACTGTGTGTTCATGTGTATTAGTGCGTGTGTTTCGTGTTCGTGTAGTATCAAGTGTGTGTGTTCGTGTGTAGTGTCAAGCGTGTCCAATGTGTTTATTTTGTATTTGATCAAAATACAAAAGTGAAATCTTCATATATGTTGATATGAGCCTTCTTTTATTCATACATCTATATTATATATATATGTATATATATATGTATGTATATCTGTGTGTAAATTTAATTGTTGATATACAGAGCGAAATTCGATGATCAGAAGCCAAGGATTTTGTTCCTTCAGCAATGTTTTGATCTCTTCAACTACATTGATTTATATTATTTTTTCCCTAATTTTTTTTGTATGCTTTGTATTATTTTTGCCTCTCTTCTTTTTTTGTTTTTTTTTCCTCTTCAGTTTCACTTTCTGGGAAAAAAAATTTAGGTGAGGACGTGTTTTTGATTGGGCGGGGTTGGGTTGGGACTCATATCTCTTCGGGACAGGGTCAGGGTGTGGGGGGCCGTCCCATACCCGCCCCATTGCCATCCCTAAGTTCAAGACTGAAAAGTTAAAATCCACAATACTACAATTTGGTTCATTGGTCTACTCAATGCCGATATCATCTGTCTCTCACTTAGCACTAGTGATGGCTCATGTACATTCCAGTCAATAGGGTACATGAGACTACAAAAATCAGTCTGTGAGGCTGATAATGACCACAAAAATCCGTCGATTGTATACATGCACATGGTGACCACTTTTGGGGTTAATTAAGGGTACCTTTGTGAACACGAATTGAACACGTTACATAATTAGTAGGCTAATAAGAAACTTCATATAATTATATGGGACCACTTATGGGATCCATACGAGATATAGACAAATACTCATTTAGGCTTGGGATAGTTTTAATAAGTTTTATATTTAATAAGGGTATAATTGCAATTATCAAAACATGAGGGGTTGTTATAATAAAATTAGAAAAGCATATAAACTAGCCACCTAAAGGGGATGACTAATCATTCCCAATATGTCAATATTAGTTAGGAGATAATACACGCAGAGAGTTAGATACGAGAATCGCAGCAGAAAGACGGTGAGCTTTTCGACACCGATTGACGCGCCTAACGACGTCGATTTTCAAAACAGAACATATATTCGGACTCCTGGAGGTGAGTCTACTCTATTGGTACTAATTTGGTTGGGTTTTGTGACAGTTTTTCTGTGACCCATTTTGGGGTTTAAGCTCATAACTTGTAATTTACGTATAGGATTTGTACCTGGATTACAATAGGACTCTAATCTCAAAAATAGGAGCGAAACCCAAGAGGTGAGTGATGTTAATTTTGATATCTGGATGATTTTCATATTGGGTTCAATTGTGATGTCAAAGCATGACTAAATATCTTAATTCAGTTTACTTAGTTTATTATTTAGCAAAATTCATGTGGTTAAATTAGGCCCAATTTGATTGTGATTGCACGATGTGATGTTTAAATGAGTATGTTGAGTTGCCTATTTGGGTCAATGGGATTGCTAGTTCTATACCACCATGAGGTAATCTATGTGGTGACGACCACGGCCGCCAGAGGCCTATGGGACAGCACGTGTGAGGGCGTGGGGCATGACTAGTCACGTAGGCTTGAGGAGTGGAGTCACGGGCTAGCCGGTAGTGGTGGGAGTGAACTAGTAATTGCCGGAGGTTATAGTTATTTGTAATGAGTTGAATTGAGCATGTTTATTATCTATGTTCATGATTGACATTATTCACTAAGCATATCGCTTATATATTGTAATGGTTATTGAATAACCATCGTAGGTGATCGTAGCGAGGAATTCGGAAAGTGAACTGGGTGTTGATATGGTAAGCTCATGGATTTTGGGAGTAGTTGTAGATTTGTTCATAGTTACTTGTTTTAAACTTTTAACTAGAAACTTATAAATGGTTGGTAAATGATTATAATCTGTATCTTTCCTAAAGAGCTTTTAAACTCTTGCTTGAACTTTGGGAGCTCATGACTATGATTTAGTAATGTTATATGAGAATTTACTACTTGTTAAAACAGGGCAATTGGTTGATAGAACTCTCGGAGGAGCTTCTGTCCGATCGACTTTCAACGTTTACAATTCAAACTTTTTTTTTTTACTTAGAGAGGGTCTCTTAGGACTCCTCTGAACCTTTGGAAAAGAAACTTTTTAAAGTGTCTATTGTTTGCTGAGCTTCTTAGGTTTAAGCTTATTTTAAACTTGTTCTTGGAACTTTAATGACTTGAGTTAAGCCTTGGTGGCGTGCCGCGTGTCCTAGGATCATTTGAGTGGTTCCGGAGCGTGACATGCTTTGTGTTATTGCACAAAACTGTCACCCCACAGTCAAAGGAATGAGCGTTCTTTGGACGATCGGACGATGGTGAGTGGCTCCGACTGTTCTCCGATGTACCTGCAAAAAGACCGAGGTGGGTATGCCACCAGGGTCCCTTCGACGATCAAGTCAGTCTATGAGGGAAATGGAGAGAAGTATAAGAACTTGTATATGAGATTGTGTGTGTAATACGTACCTTAAGGGCTGTATTTATTGTGCATTTACATGATAAGGCAAGTTCCTTTAATCTATGAGATGATTGAGAGTTGATGATCTGATGATATCCTTATCCCACTCATTGTGCACTGAGGGATTATCTTCCCATTTGTATCATGTTTATCATGTCTTTCTTGGGATCCGATTGTAGACTACAATTATCATATTGACTAAATCAAGGTCAGGCTGCTGAGCCCAGCTGAGACTGACATGTCAAGAGGGAAGCTGATTTTGGCTGTACCAGCTACTTCCAATGTACCGAACAGTATCATCATCGTATCCTAAGGTGATTCTCCCTAAGTTCGACAGTTCGGTCAAAATTGAGGTGTCTACAGACTGCCCCTTCGAATTACGTTCCATTATCTATAATCAGGATGTGGGGAATACCGTGTCTGCATACCACGCTTTTCCACATAAAGTTTTTTTATGTCCGTTTGACCTATCTTAGCTAGGGCCTCTGCCTCTTCCCACTTCATGAAATAATCCACGACGACGACCATGAACGTTTTCCCTACTCTAGCCGTTGGAAGAGGACCCATGATATCCATCTTCCATTACATGAAGGGCCAAGGCTCTGGATAGGAGTCATAGGTTGTGGAGCCAATAGAGACTGTTCATAGTCATTGGAATCCATCCGTTGGAGACCAACGGTCATGAACAGTGTCACGCCCAATTTTCCTCTTCTCTTCCACGCTCTGAATATTGGCTCGTCATTTTGGATCTCCATTATACAGAGTTTGATGGCTCATCCGTTGGAGTGTTGATTTTGGGGATGGACAAGCCATTTTGGCAGTTAAATGGTTTTGCTAGTGGGATGGCTCTCCCATTGGAGATGGCCTTATCTCCTTCAAATAGAAAGTCAAAATGTTTAGTGAGCTTAAGTACTTAACCCATAAGAAAACAATAAATAAATGAATAAAAGCATATTTCAAAATGTGATTGCATAATCATAAATAGACTAACCACTCTGTGTCCATGCATGACATACTCTAGAGAGAGAAAGGGGCTAACAAATCAATCTTGCTCTCAGCTATCAGAAAAGACATCTGGGGATAACCCACCAGGACGCGAAAATGCAAGTTAGTGAGAGAAAGACAACACAAATATGGAGAGATGGAGATTTTAATCGGAAATAATATAGTAGAAATATGACTTACTCCCTCCGTTCCAAAATAAGTGTCCACTACCATTTTGCACGCAGTTTAAGAAAACAATAACTTATGGTGGATGTTTATTCACCTTTTGGGGTGGTACATTATCAACCACGCATTTTTGTCCAAAATAGAAAGTGGACACTTATTTTGGAACATCCAAAAAGGAAAAGTGGATACTTATTTTGTAATGGAGGGAGTAGTATATACAGTTGATGATATATCGAAATGTTTGCATCAATGATCTTGTTAATGTTGCAAAAAACGGAAATCAAAATTCAAGATTAAACTTTTGGATTCAAAAGGGTATGTCATTGATTTGGTTAGGAAGTAGACATATAAAAACACACACATATATCTCTATATATATGTATAAGTATTGTACCAAGATAAGCTTTCCTATTGTCACTTAATTATAGGACTCTTCCAAAAGTCTTCAATGTGTGTAATTTGTGATATTTATCACATGATATCTTATCTATATGCATATGAAATTTTCAAATTTCAGTTATCAAAATTTAATGTCATGCATATCTGTATATATATAAAAATAATAGATTTTTATATAAGTAGAGGGAGAAGTTAGGGAGGAATCAGTGGGAGAGTATATTCAAACAGATTTAAATCCATTAGAGAGAGACGAGGAGATAGAGAATATTGTGTGGGCGTGTGCAAAAAAAGAAAAAAAAAATGCAAAATTCAAATGTGTACAATATGTGATATTTATCACTTGACATCTAGAGTCGGCTCAAGTGCGCACTGAGTAAGTGCATTGTGTGAACGCACTGAGCTTTTAAGCCTAAAAAACCATGGGCTGTCCCGATGACCCACCCCATCCCATCATCTCGCTGGCCTGCAGTATTTTTAGGCTTAAAAGCCTACTGTGTTCACCCAGTGTGCACTGGAGCCTGACTCCTTGATATCTATATCTATATCCATATGAAATTTTAAAATTGCAGTTACCAAAATTGAATGGCATACATATCCGTATATATAGAAAATAATAAATTTCTATATATAATTAGATAGAGAAGTAAGGGAGGAATCAATGGGAGAGTAAATTCGGTCAGATTTAAATCCATTAGAGAAAGGTTATAAAAAAATTCATTGGAGAGAGACGTGGAGATAGAGAATATTGTGTGGGTGTATGGAAAAAAAAGAATTTTTTTTTTTTGAAATAATTAAAATTCTAAGAAGGTCCCACGTGGCAGAAGCGAAGTCTTTTGTTTTCATGTAGATATACTAGATGCAGGCTCAATGACTAAGCACTTCAGCCTCCCCACGTAGTGGTGGGTCATCTACAATTGTACACATGGTAGGTCCACGAGGAGTGCTAGTTCTAGGCCACACTATGTATATCATCGGTCTATGTTGCAAGACTGTTATCGGGCTCATTAATTGTTCCAGGTCATTTATATTTCTACATCGGTCTATTTCGAAATAGGTAAAAAAAAACGGTCTTCAACTTTTGGAAAATTGTGGTCTATGACTTGAGGCCTAATGCAGTTCAAGTAGAGATGGGGTAGAGGGGGGGGGGGTTTAATCGGGGTAGGGACGGGTATGGGAGGGATTTTTGTAACCCGAGTCGGAGGTAGGGTGGAAAAACCCAAACCCAAACCCGAACCCGCCCCGATTATTCTTCGATTTTACTAATTTACCCTTGTAGTCAATGGAGTTGCTAGTTCTATACCACCATGAGGTAATCGATGTGGTGATGACCACAGCCGCCAGAGGGTTATGGGACCGCACGTGAGGCGTGGGTCATGACTAGGTCACGTGGGCTTAGGGAGTGGAGCTGCGGACTAGTTGGTAGTGGTGGAAGTGAACTAGTATTTGCCGGAGACTATAGTTGATTGTAATAAAATGAAATTGAGCATGTTTATTATCCATATGCATAATTAGTATTATTCACAAGCATATAGCTTATATATTATTGTGGTTATTGAATAACCATCATAGATGTTCAAGGTGGAGCTTAAAAGAAAAGGAAAGGACTTGGAGAGTAATCGTGGGCGTGAGATTGTAAATAAATTCTGGTTTAATAGACTTATGTTTAATAAGTAAATTAGTGGAATATTGTAAACAATTATTTATTTTGGTTTGTGTAGTAAAAGGATAGTGGCTTAAATTCTTGTAATATGGGGGACGTGATATTTTGGTTGATTTGGGGTTATGGTGGTATTTTTGTACCTTGCATAGTTGGATTAGGGCGACGAACTCGGAGTTTCTACTTGTTGAGTTTGACATTAATTGATTATAAATAATATTTTCCTAAAGCACTTTAAAACTGTGTTAAGAACTCATGAAGTTCAGGGTTATGACCCGAGCATGTTTTACATGTTTCTCTTACTTGTGGTGTTCGGTTTAACTTTGAATTAGGTAAGAGGGTACATTTGGGGATCCTTTGGCCTACAAAAAAAATATTACTTTTGAACACGGATTTTGTTAAGGTGTATTTGGTTATTTGTGTGTTTAAACCTTTTAAAATAAAATAATGTGTCTAGTTCATTAGTCAAAACTTTTATTATAGTGATTTTCGCAACTTTAATGACTTTGGACGAGCCTTGGTGGCGTGCCACGTATCGTAGATTTACATGTGTGGATCTGGGGCGTGACATTTAGTGCTCAGTGTGTGTGTGTGTGTGTGTGTGTTCGTGTGTGTCACTGTGTGTTCTTGTGTATCAGTGTGTGTGTTCCGTGTTTATGTAGTATCAAGTGTGTGTGTGTGTGTGTGTGTGTGTGTGTGTTCGTGTGTAGTGTCAACCATGTCCAGTGTGTTTATTTTGTATTTGATCAAAATACAAAAGTGAAATCTTCATATATGTTTATATGAGCCTTCTTTTATTCACACATCTATATTATATATATATATGTATGTATATCTGTGTGTGAATTTAATTGTTGATATAAAGAGCGAAATTCGGTGATCAGAAACCAGGGATTTTGATCCCTTCAGCAATGTTTTGATCTCTTTAACTGCATTGATTATTTTTTCCCCAATTTTTTTTGTATGCTTTGTATTATTTTTGCCTCTCTTTTTTTTTTCTCTTCAGTTTCACTTTCTGGGAAAAAAAATTCAGGGCAAGGACGTGTTTCTGATTACAGGGCGGGGTTGGGGTTGGGGTTGGGGTTGGGACTCATATCTCTTCGGGGTGTGCGGGGCCCGTCCCATACCCGCCCCGTTGCCATCCCTAAATTCAAGACCGGAAAGTTAAAATGCACAATACTACAAGTTGGTCCATCGGTGTACTCAATGCCGATGTCATCTGTCTCTCACTTAGCACTGGTGATGGCCCATGTACATTCCAGTCAACAGGGTACACGAGACCACAAAAATCGGTCTGTCGGGTTGATAATGACCACAAAAATCGGTCTATTGTATACATGCACATGGTTCTTCAAAAATTACATTTCATTTCATTTTCAAAGAACCAGGGGGACAATATTTACACCCTAATATAAAAATTATATTTATATATTATGACCGGTTAATTTATGCAAGTGGGAAGTTAACCACATACTAGTAGGAAGTTTTTCCTAGTGGGTAGTTAATTGACCACACTAGTGGGGAAGTTACCAACTTAGTGGAGATGTTGCAATAGTGGGGAGTTATCACTGCCATGGAAGTTACATCCAGCACCTACAAATACATAATGGCGATCAACATTCAAGCTGCTATACAACGCCACAGCCCCCGCGGCTATAAATAGTCTGATCTAGGAGTAGGCATACTTCGGGCCAACCGAACTGTCGAACCGAAGCCGAAGTTTCATACTATTTCAGTTCGGTTTGAACCCAAACCAAACTACGTTCAATTTGAAACCGAACCGAAGTTTTAAGCACAGTTCAATTTTCGGTAGGGTTTTTCAACCCGAACCCGAACCGGATTTTTGAAGTTTATAAAACATATAAATAAAAAATTCCTAAAATTAGGGCTAAACCTAAAGAGTATGTTAGCCTTTTAGTTTGTAGTGTTTTAATTAAGTGCTAATTAAATGTGTTGCGAAACTTTTTGATTAGAATGAGTGAAGTATTAAAGACTTTACTATATATTATATATGGTCATGTTGCTATAAATAATAATGCTATTACTAATTTACTATATATAATTTTTCCTACAAAATTTTTAAAAACCAAGAAAATAATAATAATAATTCGGTTGAGTTTCAACCCAAAGTTTCGAACCGAACCCGAAATTAAATTTCGAAAGCGAACTATATTTTCGAAGTTTAATTCAGTTCGGATTTCCTACCAAAATTCCCAACCCGAACCGAAATTTTTGGTTCGAAACTAAACCGACTGTTTGCCCACCCCTAGTCTGATCACTGTTTATGTTTCATCTTTTTCGTGCTTTTGCCACCTTTCAAGCCTTGCAATTCATACTTAAGTGTTTTGTGAGTCACTGCATGATGTCTTTTCCGTTTGCAATCTGACTTTGTATACTACTATTTGTTCTATATATTAATGTTTCAAAAGCTTTGGTGTTGGTTACCCGTTTGATTAAATTTATTGTCAGTTCTTTTCATGTGCTTAACTCGTTAAATTACTCAACTAAATTGCTCGCATCAGAGTAAATCAGAGGAATAGAACCTCAAGGGAAAGGTCATCCCTACTTCCCATCATCGCTTGATCCATATTAAACCACAGATAGGGATCGTTTTAGTTACACTTTTGGGTCTTTGTACGACATACTCGGTCAATTTAATTTTAACCAAAACACTGGTGCGGTAATTGATGTACCATTGTTGGAATTTCACATAGATGTGATTCAAAATGTGAATGTTATGGATGATAATGGTCCAGGGGATGATTACGATGTGAACCATGGTGATGGCGTATGGGGTGAGAATGAGGCAAGCCCGACCATGAGCATAAGTAGCGCAAGATGCCGCTTTGGGCCTCCAATTTGAAAGGGCCCAACACTTCTTCAAACCAAGGACCAAATAAAATACTAGGGGTGGCAAATATAAATCGCACTCGCCAACCCGTCCAAACCTACCCAACAATTTGCAGTTTCGGGCTGTTAAAATAACTCTGCGGGTTGGATTTGGGTTGGCTCTCAAAATTTATTAAATTCGTGGGTTGGCTGTGGGTTGAAAATGGGTTCTTGTTGGGTAATATATAAACATGATAATACACTAAACAGTCTAAACCTAGGGTTTCAGAGAATCGGCTGCACCTCCTTCTCCCAATACTCCACCACTGAACACACACACACACACATACACACACACACACACACACACTATCTCTCTCTCTCTCTAAAACAATTCACCTATCTCTCCTCTCTCTATCCCAAATGGCCAAATCAATTGGCGACAGAGATTATGGACTAACGAAGAGAGAGGGATCGGCGAGTGAGGATTCGTGAGTGATGTGCTTCAAATTCGATATCTACATCCCGGAGGATCTCGATCTAGCGGCGGATCTAGTGGCAGATCTGGCGATGGACGGTCGTGGTTGCTGTAGATCACTTCAAATCCTTGTTGATTTCTCTCTCTCTCTCTCTCTCTCTCTCTCTCTCTCTCTCTATATATATATATATATATGTATACACAGTCAGGCTCTAAAGAGGGCACCCTCTCTTTATTAAAGAGAGGGCTTCTGTTTTGGCAATCGGATCGTTTTTTTATTAATGGCAATTTTGTCATTTTATAGTTTTTAAACAAAATTCGACGCCAAAACAGAGGCCCTCTCTTTAATAAAGAGAAGTGGCCGTCTTTAGATTTGTATGTATACATATATATATATATATATTGTTAGGGATGTATACTAAAAGCCATGCTTTATGTAGTTGATTTATTATTCATTTAATAAAATCAGTTAATCCATTTTTTATGAGAATCTATGTGGGCAATGTTTGTATTATATTATTTATTTAATATTATGCATGTGTGTCTCTCATTCTATATAGTAGGTCGTTTGGTGTGTAGAGTTCGGCTTACACACGGAAGATCAGGCCATCAGATATTATAGAATGTAAGATTTTGGTTTACAGTCTTAGATGGGATTGGACACACCATCGGTAGGACTGCAGCATGGTGTTGTAGTAGGTTTGTCTTGACTACGGAAAACGGTATAGTTTCAACTCACTATGCTGGTACACTTTGTGTATTAAACGGGACTGACTTGGGGTAATTATCTTTATACTGACTTATAAGATAATTAATACCTCATGGCTATTATGAGTGCTTATGCTCTAAATCCTAAGTTAATTTGTAGACACGTACATTTGTTATTTACACTTTGATCCCTAAAAGGGTGAGATCCTTAAATGGGTCAATATCTCATTGGATTGGGTGGCAATATTAATTGTGTGGTGGATATTAATTAATGATGGAATCCATGTCTCAATTTTGGGATTGATGATATCCCCTTGAGAAAGCTTATAAGTTTTGATTATGTCAAACCCTGCAGGTGGATTTTGTATCCGACATACCAGATAAGTTAATCAGAGGATCTCAAGGAATTTTAAGAAATTAATTAAATATGATTGTCAGTAATTATATTTAATTAATGGATATCTGTAATCTTAACATGGGGAGATAATAAGCATTTAATAACATGGAGCTCGAAATATATTTTTGAGATAAGGGTAGGAGTGCAATTATAATTCTTTAGTGGTATGAATTATAATTTATGGAAATAGGAATCTGATTCAGTTCGAATTAGGGTTTCCTAATTCCATAAGGAAGCCTATTCCTTATTGACTTCTTATGGTCCCTATCGTAGCCTATATATATGCTGCCTTGGCTCTTCTCTCAGGTTGCATGATTTCACATTCTAAGCTTCCCTTGACCTCCTAGCTTTCTTCTAGAAGGGTTTCCACCAAACCCTAGTCTCTGTGAGCATTCAAGAGACATAGGAGTGAAGATCGCTAGCGTCGGACAACGCTCACTAAAAGAGCTTCGGACTGCTCGATACTGATCAAAAGTTGCTGAATTTTTTACACAACGTTCCTGACGTCGAGACGGAGCTGCTGTTAAAAATTCAAGTAAATCGGAGATCGTTTAGTCCTCCTGACGAACACATCTTTGTCGGATCAATGTGATCGGGATTGAATCGTCACACCAATCAAAGAGAGTGTTATAACTGGGAATAGAAAATAGAACGTAAAGAGGGAAGAGCAGAAAACATAAAGGATTTCGAAAGAGTCCACACTCAGTTCGATATTCTGGCAGCAAAGGAATACGGTAGAAGATCGTGAGCTGTTATCGAGCCCGTGTTCTCGATTCGTCTACTACAGCAATCCGTTTTTGCAGTTCAAGGTAACCCTAGTTCCGCCCTTGTAGGGTTATTGTAGTTTTCACGTAATTTTTTTTGCAGTACCAACTTATACGCGCTGTCAATGGATTCTGGGAACGCAGTTTCCTAACATATATATATATATCTATATAATATCGCACCATCGCCTTTTTGGTGAGAGACATTTTATACCCTTGGATGATGATCCAAGGGTCCACAACACTCAAGCATTCACACGTCCAGTCTTTGCCTCTTGTCTCACAGTCTTTGTCAACTCTCCCTCTCTCTTTAACCAAAATTTTAAAAACAAACCCACCATGTCAACTCTCTCTGCAGGATATGTTTAAACAAATAAAAAGAAATCATACTCCCTCTCTCCCTTCTCTCTCTAAAACCCACCAACCAAGTTAACTCTAACAAATTACTCCATCTCTCTCTTTCTCTCTCTCTCTCTCTGCAGGCTATATTTCCAAAAAAAAAATGAGTAACCCTACACCCTCTCTATCTCTCTCACACATGTTTTCAAGGAAAAAAATGTCATTTCAACCGTCCTACCCTCTATCTCACTCTTTCCATATATTTTTCAAAAAATCATCCTTCCCTCTCTCAGTCTCTCACACTCAGTTTCTTATCTCTCTTTCTGATCATCAAGCTGAAGCTCAAAGTTCAACTACCTCTTCCCTCATCTCCTCTCAAGCTCACTCTTCTCTCAACCCCACCCTACCACCATCTCCCTCAGCCGGCCACCCACAATCACCACTAACCCACTCATTTTTATTTGTTTTTAAGAAAAGCATTTTTTTTTTAGTTATTTTTTTGTGATTCAAGTGAAATTCATCCTTCTTGTTGTTCTAACACTAATCTTTTTTTTCCTTTTATTCTTTCCTGTTTCTGTCCAAAAAAAAAAAAGCAAAATTTGATAGGCAAAACCCTTATTTCAGAAAACCCCAACCCTCATTTCATGAAAAAACAGGGGGGGAAAAGTCTAAAAATATTTTAACCCTCTTTTTATTTTGGTTTCTATCAGAAAAACAAAAAAAGAAACTCTAAAAATGGATTGAAAAATTAGCACTCTAGGTAAATCTCCAACCCTCACCCTAATCATATTTTAAAAACTTCCACCAATGCCTCTTTTTTTTTTTTTTTTTGTAGTCTTTGATAATACCTACCTCTGCTTTTATATTTCATCTGAGTTTAATTTGATGTTGAAAACAGGTTTTACTTCTCTGCTGAAGTGGAGGCAAGCCAATTTTTATTAAGTAAAACCAATTAAGTTGTCGCCACCGCCCTAGCTAGCAGCCTGTATTTGAATTGTGTAAGCAATTGTTTGTATTGTGTAAAACAGAATTTTGTATATATTTGGCATTCAATTGTGTAAGAAAGCATGTAAATTGATCTAGGAGTACTATTTTTTTGGCAATCTCCCTCTCTATGTTCGCTATTCATATGTCATGAGTACTTTTCTTTTTGCAATTTTTAAAAAAACAGGAAAAAAAAAAAAATTGGCTATGGAATGTGAAAGTTTTGTTTGTAGTTTTTAGAAGTTACCCTAATCCTTATCGTTTCTAAAGTGAATTTTTGGCATTCAAGTGAAAATTTTATCAAATTAGCTTTTTGAAAAAATAAAAAATAACTTGCATTGTTCTAGCTTTCGAAAGAACAAATGATTTACTGTTGATTTTAGGAATGTGGGGGAAAAAATGCTTAAAAATGTCCTATTGGCATGTTTAAGCAAATTTTATAGGAAATGAGGGGAAACAATGCTTAAATGGCAGGCGGACCTGAAAATAATTGGCACTTATCATTGACTTTCCAATTATTTAACATAACAAAACCAAATCTTTTTGTTAAATTTTCTAAATCCTTTGGCATTGTCTGCTTTCAAAAGAAAATTGGGTTTGTTGCTGATTTTAGGAAATGAGGGGAAAAAATGCTTCGAAAATGTCCTATTGGCATGTTTAAGTTGATTTTAGAAAATGAGAGGAAAAAATCCTTAAACAAGGACCATCATTTGAAAAAATAAACCCTGTTTTTGGCTTTTACAAAAAATACAAAATAAAATTAAATTAAAAACACCCAAAATAACATAATCCGTTTGAATAAAAATAAAAAAAGTATTTTTTTTTCCCTTAGTTCATTAGTTTCTTTTGATATTATGATTGAAAATCCCCCTCTTTCACACCCTTTTTGAATAAAAACAAGAAAAGACGAAAAAACAACCCCTTCACTTTTTGTGGTATTGTCATTGATTTCACTTGATATTAATATTTTAAAAGTTTTACAGATGAATAAGGTGAAAATACACGAAGCTAATTTATGAAAAAAAAAATTTGTGCTCTCAGGTATTCTAAAAATGAGCAAGTTGACTATTTAAGGCCAGGTAAGTATTTTCACGTATTTTAAATTGAGCAACTTGACTATACTAAATTGAGCTTTATTCGTTTGTTATATACATAGCAATTAAGCTTAGTTAGCAATCTATCTATATTAATATTTTAAAAGTTTTACAGATGAATCCTGACTTGGAGGAAACAGTACGTGTATATATATATTTTTTAGTTTCTTTATTTTTATTATATTTGCTTTAACCTTAATTAAAAAAAAAGTATCTATATAATATCGGCCAATTGCCTTTTTGGCCAAAGACATTTTACATGAAAAAAGCATCTATATAATATCGGCCAATTGCCTTAATTAAAAAAAAGCATCTATATGGTAAATCCGAAAACCTTTTTTAATAACAAAACCTCCTTTTTTAAAAGGATAGATCAGTAATCAGTCCCTTTTGGTGAGGAAAAAAAACCGTTTTGGTTCTATATGGGAAAAAAAATTATAGGGTAAAAAGACCATTGATTTTGAAAGTAAAAAAACTATCCTCTTTCACACCCTTTTTAAAATAAAAATAAATAAATAAAGATGAGAAGCAACCTCTTAACTTTTAGTATAGTCATATGAGCTTTATTCGTTTGTAATATACATAAATTTAGATAGCAATAGCAATCTGTATATAGATTTTAGTTAGCAAACAGTATGTGTATCAAAAAAAAATTTTATTTTATTATATTTGCATTAACCACTAACCCACTCCATAACCCATATCATTTCCTTTTTGCATTTTTTAAAAAACAGAAAAAGAAAAAATAAATAATAGATTTTGAAAGTTTTGTTTGTAGTTTTTAGAAGTTACCCTAATCCTTATCGTTTTCTAAAGTGAATTTTAGGCATTCAAGTGAAAATTTTATTTGTTTGTTTCTGTTTCTTTATTATTATTATTATTTTTTTTTGTTTCTGTTTCTGTCCAAAAAAAAAAAAAAACCCCAAAAAACAAAACCTTGATAGGCAAACCTCTAACCCTCATTTTAGAAAAACCCCCAAAAAACAAAAATTCTCGGTTTTTTTTTTATTTTTTTTAATTTTTGCCTTGAAAAAACAGGGGGGTGGGGGAAATGCTAAAAAAAACAGGAAAAAACTTCCCTACCTTTGTTGATTAAAAAAACAGTACTCTAATCTTATTTAGAAAAACCTCTAACCCTCACCTTAATGATATTTAGAAAAACCCCAACCCTAATCCATAGCATTCCAACAAAATTAAAACTCTTCCTCTGCTTTTTTTTTGGGAAGTGGAGGCAAGCCAATTATTTTGTTGCATCACACTACAAAGCAGTTGTCTCCGCCGCCCTAGCTAGCTAGAAAGCTCTATTTGAATTGTGTAAGCAACTATTTGTATTGAGTAGAACATAATTTCATTTTGTATTAATTTCTTTTGATATTATCATTGAAAAACCCCCTCTTTCACACCCTTTTTGAAAGAAAACGAGAAAAGATGAAAAACAACCCCTTGACTTTGTGTGTATTGTCATTGATTTCACTTGATATTAATATTTCATTTCAACAAGCTTTCAGGAAAAAATAAGCTTGAAAATACACGATGCTAATTTATGCAATTTTTTTTTTTTGTGCTCTCAGGTATTCTAAAATGAGCAAGCTGACTATTTACGGTCAGGTAAGTATTTTCAGGTTTTTTAAATTGAGCAAGTTGACTATACTAAATTTAGTATAGTCGTGTGAGCTTTATTCGTTAGTTATATACATAGCAATTTAGTTTAGTTAGCATTTTTTTGTATTAATATTTTAAAAGTTTTACAGATGAATCCTGACTTGGAGGAAACAGTATGTGTATCAATTTTATTTTTAAATATCTTTATCTTTATTAAATTTGCTTTAACCTTAATTAAAAAAAAACATGTTCTGCTATTTGATACAGGTGAGATTGCTTAGAGAAAGGAATGTAGGTGTTGTCATTCGTGACGAAAGGGAGTTCAACAGACAACTTCTTCCTCAGGTAATTAATACTAACTTTTATTATATTATCACTTTATATATTGAAATTTCAATATTTGTATCATTTTTTGAAGGCAAAGGGAAAAGAGAAAGTATCTTGCCCAAGTAAGGGCAAAGGGAAAGAAAATGTAAGTCCTATCATATAAAGTCAATGCCTTTTCTGTGTCATAAATTTAGAATAGGTTAGTTAGGCTTATCATATGTACTTGCGTGTTTCCTTTTTTACATGTTAGCCACCATTATGTAATATTGCGTTGCCCCTATCAAAAGCTTCAGTGTCCCAACGACTTCGACGAGATAGGGAAAAATCTGACCAATTAGTGCAATCTCGACACTCGCCAAGTTTAACACCGAGGGTTCGACGTCGTGCGAGTTTGGAACAAGAAACAAGAGCAACCAACTACGTAACTCCAGGTGTTGTTCCCCATAATGCACCAAAACGCTTAATGGTGTCACGCCCCACAATGGTGCCACGAACACCAGATTCAGGGGATTTTTTCGTTCATTCCATGCCAACTCCACGAAATCTTTACCCTGAACTATCCCTTACACCTACATCAATGGAAACACATTCTAAATTTTCGATCTTGCATTCCTTGCCTTATCCACCAAATCATTACAATGAACTTTTATCAGCTGACACTGACCAAGTCATCAGGACACAAGTAGAATCACCTTCGAACAATGGGCCAGCTTTGCACAATGCATCATCGGCTTCACCAACGAATAGGTGAATCAACATTATTATTTGTACATACTTTAATCTTTGTCAATTTTTTTTAATACTTACGTAGGATCTACACAATAATTGTAGGCCTACTTCTACAATTCAATGTTATCATGAAGAACTAAGTAGTGATGATGAGTTAGATGATACCACATTTGTTTATCCAGAAAGCATAGATTCACCTCGCCACTTTCTCGGTAACATGGATGTAGAGTGTCCTAATTGTTCAGCACTACACTGATTAGATAAAAAAATTGGCAAATTCATCTCTACGTCACCCCCGTTTTGGTACCTGTTGTTTACAAGGAAAAGTTAGGCTACCCTTGCTTAAGACACCTCCACCACTAATTCAAGCTCTGTTTGATGGGAATGACGCAAAGTCAAAATCATTCCGACGTTATACTCGGGAGTATAATGCATGTAATGCATTTACCAGTCTCGGCGCTAAAATAGATCAGAGAGTTCTCACTGGAAGAGGTCCTAGATCTTTCATCATCCATGGGGAATTGCGTCATAGAACGGGATCTTTGATCCCGCAACCTAATGAACAAGCAAGTTATGCTCAATTTATACATTTATGATCCTGACTCTGCTTTAAAAGAACGTCATCGTAGAAATCCGCACTTACGGATAGATGTTCTTAAATCCATTCTAGATACTTTACAACAGTACAATCCATTCCCCGCTAAATACCGTCAGGCTTACGAACTATGAAACCAAAGAGAATCGGTTGGAGAAGTTTTGCCTGCGTATCTGCATTATTCTAAGCAAACTGACCGGCGGTGTTATAACCTACCAGCGACAGATGAGATTGCTGTTATATTGTCAGGACCAGGGACTGAGATTAGTGGCATGAGAGATATCATTTTACATTTGAGAGGCAACAATGGTTTGATGCAAATTAATGAGTGTCACCCAGCTTATTTGCCACTACATTACGTTTTGTTGTTCCCCTGTGGTGAGCTTGGATGGGATCCTGATATTAAACAGTGGGACGTTTTGCATAGTCGTCATTCGAATGATCGTCTTACTCAATTACAATACTACTGTTTTCGTATGTTTCAACGCGCAACAGAATATTCAACAATTCTGAGGGCTGGGAAGTTATTCCAAGAGTTTCTGGTTGATGCGTGGGCCGCGACTGAACAAAATCGGTTGACTTACTATAGGTTGAATCAGGGAAAACTTCATTCTGAACTTTACAAAGATCTAGCTGATGTTATCGTTGAGAGTGATGGTTTGCGACCTGACCAAGTAGGTCGACGGATGGTTTTACCCTCTTCATTTCGCGAAAGCCCAAGATATATGTTCGACATATTTCAAGATTCAATGGCTATTACGCGCCACAACCATCATCCAGATATTTTTTTAACCATGACTGCAAATCCAAAGTGGCTTGAAATTCTCTCAGCTCTATTACCCAATCAAAGAGCTACAGATCGTCATGATTTAATTGCTCGTGTTTTTGAATTGAAAAGAAAATGTTTGATGAAAGAGATAGACAAAGGTATAGTGTTTGGCAGAAAGGTTGCACATGTTTATACGATTGAATACCAAAAACGAGTGCTCCCTCACATGCATGCTCTTATATTCCTTCATGGACCAGACAAAATTAGGTCTTGCGCTCAGGTTGACAGATTGGTTTGTGAGGAATTTCCAAATCCAATAGATGATCCACATCTTTTCAAGACTGTCACCCATTGTATGATACATGGACCGTACGGCGCTCGAAATCGAATGGCTCCATGTATGGAGAATGGAAAGTGCACCAAGAGATATCCAAAAGGCTTTGTGGAAACAACAACTATGGACCAACATGGATACCCTATCTATCGTCGACGTGACAATGGCCAATCTTATACGGTGAGGGGGCACCCAGTTGATAATAGAGATGTTGTACCGTACAATGCTTATCTTTCTAGAATGTTCAATTGCCATTTTAATGTCGAAGTATGTGCTGGGATGAGATGTGTCAAGTATATTCACAAATATATTTACAAAGGTCATGATCGTACAACAATGGTTTTGGGAGGAGTAGATGAGATTCAACAATATCTTGATGCAAGGTATATTGGACCAGTCGAAGCTTCTTGGCGTTTGTTAGGTAATAGTATACATGAAGAGTTCCCATCAGTCGTTCGATTGGCACTTCATTTGCCTGGAATGCACCAAGTGGTATTTGATCCTAACGAGCCAGTTGATAGGATCGCATCTAGAGCTGCACAACAAGTGTCAACCCTAATTGGATTCTTTAACTATTGTGCAGCTAATCTGAGCGCCCGTGTGTACACTTATCAAGAATTTCCAAACAATTTTGTTTGGAACAACACAACGTGTGTGTGGACACCGAGAAAAAGGGGGTATGCTATTGGTAGAATTTACTTTGCTAGCCCGAATTCTGGTGAGAGATTTCATTTGCGCTTGCTATTAATGCATGTGAGAGGACCAACTTCATATGAACATTTGCGCACAGTCAACGATGTCACACACCCTACATTCAAATCAGCATGTGTTGCATTAGGACTGTTGGAAGATGATGAAGAGTGGATACAATGTCTTCAAGAAGCTGCAATTATGAACACCGTTCACCAATTGAGGAGATTATTCAGTATCATTCTCTCATAATGTTCTCCCTTGCAGCCATATGAGTTGTGGAAAAGATTCTCTTTGGACATATGTGACGATCTCCATCATAAGATTAGTATTTTGCATGGAATACCAAATCCAGATGTGGCAAGAATAGAAGACTATGGTGTGTATCTTCTCAATCAAATGCTCCAACAATCCGGTAAAAGTTTAGCCGACTACCCGCCCATGCCGCAACCGAGTGAAAATTGGAGGACCATAGTTGGTAATAGGTTACCATGTGAGCACACTAACCTTCAACTAGATGCTCAACATGAAGATGTGCGTGGTAGAATTGACAGACTAAATGTTGGATAACGTGCAACTTTTGATGCAATCACATCTGCAGTCTTAAAAAATAAAGGGACTACGTTTTTCATTAATGGGGGTGCTGGAGCAGGGAAGACTTTCACTTATAATACAGTTGCACTATATATTCGCAGCCTTGGTCATACTGTAATCACAGTTGCATCATCGGGAGTTGCTTAGTTATTATTAATTGGAGGCAGAACTGCGCACTCAACATTTTCCATTCCGTTGGATGTGCATGACAATTCCGTATGCGATTTAGCAAGCAATCCATGCAAGCAGAGTTGGTGAGGGCAACCAAGTTGATCATATGGGATGAGGTACCAATGCAACATAGAAATTGTGTGGAAGCAGTCGATCGTACACTCCGGGACGTTTGTGATACAAATAAACCATTCGGGGGTATAACTGTTGTTCTTGGTGGAGATTTTCGACAAGTCTTTCCAGTTGTACCCAAAGGGGTGCGTGAACAAATTGTGGGTGCTTCGTTAAGACGCTCTACATTGTGGAATAATGTAAATATTTTAACATTGGACTCCAACATGCGCCTAAACAATGTAGACCCAAGAAATGCGAATTTCGCAACTTTTTTGATGGAGGTATTAATTCTTCAATCATTCCTTATTACGTGATTTTGATTGTAATAGTATAACGAAATAATAAACATTTACTGCTTTCTTTATTCTTTTTTTTTTATATTCAGATAGGGAGCAAAACACAAGAAACTGTAAAACTTCCTTCTACAATACACAGGTGTTGACGTCTTGACGAGCTCCTGTGCACAATTTATCCACGGTTGAACGTTGAAGGGACGGCGGACCCTTGAATATCTCACCGAGCGGACAATTCTGGCAGCACAAAATGACGATGTCAACATTATTAACAAAACTGCGTTAGATATATTCCCGGGAGAGGCATGCACCTATTTGGCTGCAGATAAGATGTCAGACAATGACGGAGATGATCGTGCCATTACAAATCGATATCCTAATGAATACCTAAACTCATTAGACCCGCCTGGCTTGCCTCAATTCAACCTACAATTAAAGGTTGGTTGCCCTATCATGTTGCTAAGAAATATCGCACCCGCGGATGGACTTATAATGGCACACGATTAATGGTTGTCAGAAATGCTTCACGTGTCATTGAAGCGCGAATTTTGAATGGCGATAAAGCTGGAAATTTAGCATTTATTCCCAGAATATCATTGGCGCCATCATCAACTGAATTGCCTTTCAATATGACAAGACGTCAATTTCCAATCCGATTGGCATAGGCGATGACAATTAATAAATCTCAGGGCCAATCCGTGAACTTTGTTGGAATTGATTTGCGCAATCCAGTATTCAGTCATGGACAGTTATATGTGGCTTTATCCCGATGCACATCTTTTTATCGTATTAGTGTTCTTCTTCCCGAGGGTGCCACTGATTCCACGACAAACATCGTCTACCCAGAGGTCTTGATATAGTGACTACTATGGATAAATATCATTCCATAACTTTACTATTAAATTGTGCTTTTTTCCCTGCTTGACCCGTCATTAATACTTTGCAAGGATTGACGAGAAGTAATTGGAGATTGTAGTTTTATTGGATTGATGTGGATCTACTAACAAGGTAATACAATGAGATACAACAGTTGCATTTAATTTATCATTTTAGCAGTTTTTACGTACGTGAATGCAACTAATTGCCCGTTTTGTTAATTTTCAAATTGTTGACCAATCACCGCACTAGATTGAGTGTTGTGGACAATTCACAATTTTCCCGTATACTTAATGTAATTTTTTTTATTACGTGTACTTAATGTAATTTGATACATTTGTTTTGTACAAGTTAAAATGACTTTATAGCTAATGTACGTAGTGTTTTTTTTTTTATTTTTTTTTTTATGAATATGGTTTTTTTATTGCCCAATTTTAGTTTTTTCACGCGCGTGCCCTTCAGTTTTGTCGACCCGTGCCCTCGGGCACGGGCAATTACTAGTATATATATATATATGCACATACATATTTATGTCTTCTAAATCTGCTACAACTATGGGACTGGATGAGCGCTCTCTATCTCTCTCTCACTCTCTTTGAGTACCTATATATATACAAATATAAATATATATATATATATATATATAAAAATATGAGTTTTGGAGGACAGATTTTGTTTTTTGAAAAAAAAAACTTCTTTCATTTATAACTAAAGATGTAGTTCATATAGTAAAGTAATGGATGGGACGGGTTAGCGGGTTGAATCTGACCCGAATCAACCCAAATTCATAATCGACCCAATCTTTGCGGGTCAAATTTGGGTGACACCCATTTTCAACCCAACCCGTTGATGACCCGCCCAAACCAACCCGTACCCACCCATTTGCCAGGTTAAAAAATACCCAACTATGTTCTTTAAAGAGAGGCTAACCTCTGTACCTTAAATTAAATCTTCCTAAAAAAAGGCCCAAATTAATTCTTTTAAGAAGTCCCAACCCATAAAGCCCAACTCCCTCCTCTTTTAAATTACGAGAAGCCCTAATAGTTTATCGTTACTCAATACTCACTCCAGTCCCTCTCTCTCTCTCTCTCTCTGTCTCGCCTCTCGTCTCTGACTCTCTCTCTGTGGCTGGCCGACCAAGTCCCCTCTCTCTTGCCGGCCGACCATAACCCACCAAGTCTTCTTTCTTACCAGTCAAACATTGTAAGGTATTGTTGAGTATTGTTTCAGTTTTATTCTTTTCAAATATAAATTTTAGGTTTTGTAGATTTTAGTTTTCTTTTGGTAAATTTTCTTGTATTGATTTTATTTCTTTGTACTTGTTATTTTTTTCCTGTTGGAATACCATGAAGTAATAAAATTGGGGAGATTTCACGTTCTTTGTAAACTAATTTAATGAATACGGTATAGACTGTGTAGTTTTGTTTCTGATGTTTGGGTTCCAAGTTTTTTGATCATGACTTCTTCTGATGATCAGTATGATTTTGACAGTGGGTATTATATTCATGATATTATGAAAAGGTCCTTGTGTAATGGCTTCCATCTAATTTTACCAAAAAGTTTAATAAACATGTCATCTTATAAGTCTTATGAAATGGCCAAAACATGTGTTTCAATCTTCCATCAATTTCACTTTGAAATGTCAAGTGATAAAAAATACAGGGAACTCAAGAGCTATACCACTGTTTGTTTACTAAGCCCTATAAGTGAGAAGTTGAGATGTTTGCAATGTGATTTCAGAGCACTTTGAGACACTGGTTTTTTTCAAACTCAGATAAATTATTTAGCTGTGGGAAAACAATTCTCACATATGATGGTATGGTATAAAGTTGCAACAAATGTTAATGTTAGTTGTGGTTTACCGTTTGATTAACTCGAATGTTAACCTTTATCTTTCTCCCTATTTAACAGCCGTTGGTTCTTACCTGGATAAATGCGTTGGGGTTTTTTATACAAAGGGGCACCATTTTAAAAGTTTGCTTAGGGAACCCAAAAACTCAGGACCGGCCCTCATTGAGGGCAATGGTGGACATGATAATAATGAGGATAATGGTTTTGAGGATGACAATCATGGTGATAGCAATAGGGTTGATATTAATGACAATGTAGGTCTCAATAGGGCTGATGATTATAATCCACATAATGTGTAAGGAGGTGGAAATGAAGATGGTGATGCCGGGGTTAATGAGGCTATTATTGAGGATTTATTTTATGATTATGATTATGATTTTGATTTTGGGAGTATGTCTGATATTTTTTGGGTTAGGGGCTGCTGCTCTTGTAGGGCTAAGTTGCCTCACATAAAATTGGACATGAGCTTTTGATATTTTTTAGTTGAATCAAATTAACTGAACAACGTATGTACTTAGTTGAACTTGATAAGTAATGAGATCCCTTTATTTTTTAATGCTTGCATTTTTACAATGTAATAATTAAGGTTTTTGGATTAATCTTTTGCCAAAACATTCCCTGAATTATTTAAGTCACTCGAATTTTGATTAAGTTTAGTGTTTTGGGTTGCTGAATTATTTAACTCACTCTTGTAATTCCCTACTTTGAATCTCTTGAATATCACCCTTGCTTTAAATCCCATTGAATTTCAAAGTTCCATTTCATTCGTCGATTGGTTAAGTAAGACTTATTTGCGCCACCTTTTGAAGTGTAATTTTTTTTTATTTATAATTATTGATCATTGATTAATTACTTGTTTCTTATTGCAGATCCATATCAAAAATGGATTTTTCAACTAACCTTCTAGATCACGCGTATCAGACTTGTGCCTTGGTGAGTTGAAGTTGAAACATAGAATTAGATGGTGGATTTTGAAATTGATTTATGGGGACTAATTGTTTATATGTCTATACATTCATCTCATGGAGATAACATTATTTATTTAACTTATTTTTGGGTGCTCTTAGATAATCTTTTTGCGTTAGTTATAAATTTGTAAGTCAATTTTATTTGTTAACCTTTATTAGATTGAAGAATTGCCTAAGGAATTGGAATATTTTCACAAATCGAGGATGGACACTTTTATAAAGCAGGTTTGCGTTATAATTTTTTCTTTTAAGTAATTATAAATGAAGGAAAACATGATAAAGTTGTTAACCCATCTTTCATTATATTGTTATATTAACAGTGTCGTCAAAAAAGTTGGGAAGATATCATGAACCCTGTTCGAATGCAACATGATTATCGTAAGTATTAAACTTACTAGTTGCCTTGTCCTTTTTCAAATATTAGAGTAAGAGAGTAGAATTTATAAATATTTAACATAATTTTTCAATCTTGATAGCCAATTGTTGGGCTTTTGTGGCCACAAGCGCGGTCGAAGCTCTTTATATGTTGGAAAAGACCGAAGAAATCACACTTTCGCCACAACAATTGGTGAATTGTTGCCATCTCTACAAACCGACTCAGCTTCGGGATTTAGGGACTTGTAATCCTTATAACACTCGGACCGCATTTGAGTTCATGAAATATTTTGGCAGTTGTTTGGAAGCCCATTGCATATATAGGGGACCTAGGGCGGATCCTCCTCCAACGGTAAGACGTAGAAAATATTTTTAATCTTAATACATTATCAACGTCTCTCTTATTACTTTCTATTATTGTTTGTAGGGCACATGGAAGTTCAAGATTAGTGGTTGGGAGAATATATTAGATGATGATGAATTGGCGGTTATGAAACAGCTTATGATCCAACCTGTTGCTGCCCACTTTCACCTATCTTCAACGTTTTTTGAACTCGAAGATGTGAGTAATTACTAATAAGTTTAAAGACTAATCATGAATGAATATTTTAATAAATTATTTATTGTAGTTGCTTCCTCAATTCGAAGGCATAGATTTGCTGCAATTGTTGACACTTAGATTGGTGGTTGTGATTGTTGTCACTTTAATGCAAGACTTTAATGTAGCTTGATAGTTTCTTCATAGAAAATTATATCACTTACATGTGTGTTGAGAGTATACTGAAATATATAAAATTATTGGTGGTATGTTAATTTTTATGAGTTTCTCTCTTTTTTCCGATTCTATTTTATTTAGAAAAAAGGGTACTTTTGAGAGCTAAACTAGTATTCCTGGAGTTTGTCTAAAGCTATTTTTATTCTCTTATATATTAGCTACCCACTTACCAACTAGTGGCTTAGAAACATATGACTTGAGCTTAATATGTTTACCACACGTAGCTGGCCCGATAGGTTACGCGGTTAACCGTACGATTATCCATAACTGCTAATATAGTGGTTCAGGTTTATATTTTTGTTAAGATAGGGTAGTTGAATAAGGCTTGAACTTTAAAATACTCGAATAATTATTCTTTAAGCGGACTGTATATAAGTATCTTCATCTTTCTTAATTACTTACTTTGGTTGCTATTGAATAGAGGGCTATCATCCAATGAATTTGTATATTTGGAGATAATGTATTTCTAGATGCATCCACTTGGATAGTTGCTATTTAAGCAGTGTACTTGTTTTTATGTAGCATTATTATGTCCAATGGGTATAATGTTTTTTACCACTTTGACTATCCTTCAAAAGAAAATATGTATTAATTTTGCTTTCAAATGTAATTGTAGGAGATTTATGATGGAGGGGGCACCCTGCTTTATAAAAATGAAGAACCGGATTTGCATGCTGTTCTAATAGTAGGTTTTGTCTACAATTTTCGAGAACAATATTGGTTCGTGAGAAATAGTTGGGGTGAAAGATGGGGAAGACGTGGGTACGGAAAAATTTACATGAACTCTTCTTCTTGTGTGTCAAAACCCATACTTCAAGGGTTTTGCTTTCCTTATCTTTGATACGAATTAAAGCCAACTATATTTTTTGCTTAATTATATTTTTCACCCTTGAAGTTTGACTATTGTATCAAGTTGGTATCTAAATTTTGAATTGTCAATTTCATCCTTAGATTTTTTAAGTTATAGTAATGTAGTCCTTCTGTCAGCCAACTGTTAAATTTGGACAGAAGTTGTTTCTCACATTAAATGATCAAGGGGCATTCTTGGTGTTTTACCATCTTTCCCTCCCAAAAATTAAGTCAACCCACAAAAAATGGTCATGTGGCCTTCTTGTTGTATATGGTATGTATGTGTTCTGTGTAAATAGGGATGTCAAGCCCGGCTCGACATTGATCGGGCTTTAGCCCACAGACTCGTGTCTATTTTAGGGCCGGATTGGGCGGGTTGAGCTTAAGAGTTCACAATTCAAGTCCGGCCCTAAGCCCTAAGTGAGCGCTTTAAATTTATCTTAAAATGGTATAAATACTATTATAGATGTAGCCATTTTTTTGTAGGTTGGAAATAACTTTAAATGAAGCAACTTGTAATTGTTATATTTTTAATTCTTGAACACGATCAATATTTTTATTGTTGGGAAGTTTCTAGTCGGGTTTTTATGCAGGCTTCGGGTCGGGCTTTTGTTGGGTCAGTCCTCGGGTCGAGCTTGGGCTTCAACTTTCAAGAGATAGCCCAGGCCCTATCTGGGATGCTAGGGCGTAGGGCCAGGCTTCCTTGAGTTTGGGCTGGGCATAAGGCCCTTTTTTTCGGGCTGGGTTTAAGACCGCCTGTTGGGCCGGACTTTTTTTACACCCCTATGTAAATGCCTACATATAAACTGCCATAGAATGCCCACAACAATTACTAACACATTTCAAGCATTTGTTTATCCACAAAACAAATAAATATAATTGCAATAAATTAAAGGACACTAAAAACAAGTAGAACCACATCCCAAATGATAAAAAACAATGATTAAAAGTTTGAAGAATACATCGCAAAATACTTGGATGTTTTTTAATCTCCACAATCTCTTCATATTAATAAAGGGAAATATATAAAATGTCTACAAGAGTGTCCCGACAAAAATTGTCTACAAGTTGTTCCCTGTAAGGATCTAGAACTCTAGAAGTGTTGTAGAGAAACTAAGAGCCCTACAAATCCCGCTCGAGCGCGCTTAAATCATGCTTGAGCGAGATTTAAGAGCTCTAAGCAAACCTAGAGAAACTGAGAGCCCCTCCAATTCCCGCTTGAGTGGCGCAACTGATGGTTCAAATAGAACTCATTTTCTTTAATGAAGTGTCAAATTTAGTCTATCATCATTCTAAATTGTAATGACAACATCTACAACCCTCAAAGCAAAGAACTCTTTTTCTTTTCTTCCAAACCCTTCCCCTCTATACTTGGAGGAGAGCGTCGTAATATTCTGCTCCCACTTGCACCCCGAGACATAACCCCAGTATTAGGATTGTGAGATTTCAAAGGTAAAATTGTTGGATAAAAATTAATTTTGGCCATGTTTGAGGTCAAATAAATGTGGGATCCATTTAGAGTTTGAATGGGGTCCTTGTGGATTTGTGTTCTCCTCCATGAGGAGATGAACTTTGGATATTTACATGTCCAAAATTATTATTTAGTGAATGAGAAATTAATCCATTGAATACATTTATATAATGTACATACATGAATGCATGGGAAATGTATATAATTTATTGTCATGTATAATGCATGGGAAATGTATATACATGAATGTATTTATTCTCATTCATGGATAATGCACATTCATAGATGAATCATGTATATACATGGATGAATCTGTAGATTCATAATGGATATACATGGATGAATCCACAAATACATAATGTACTCATGTATATACATGGATGAATCTATAGATTCATAATGAGGCGGCGAATCTGTTTTAAGGAAACTATGAAATATCACAGGCCTCGGTTTGATCTTATTTTGTTATAGTTTTCCAATTATTGCTTTCTGTTTACATATTGTAATTCTGGTTCTATTCAAGTTCTATTTTCCAGTTTGTAATCAAGAATCTGTTTCTGTTTTCCAATTGTATCAATGTAATTTTTCCAACAAAAATCCCATAAAATGTAAAAGTAATAGGAAAAATGCACAAAAAAAAAATGAAAAGCCTTAAAAAAAAAAGATAGTTAACATGACTGAGCTAAACAACAACATAAATCCCAATTTGTAAACTGTAAAAACCAGAGTACATTTCAATTCACGTACATAAACCCAAAGTATATGAAAAACAAATATGAACATTTGATCTTAAAATAGATGAGAAAGCATAGGCACGACCTAAACGACCTGTTCGACCTGAACGACCTAACAAAGCAGACCACGTAGAACAAGCATACTACCCTTAAAATGCCATACAAAACTACCACAAATCCATGCAACCCTTACATCAAACACCTTCAAACAATCAAAACATGTCCACTTGAAGCCATTAGCTGACCAAAACAAACCATAGATATATCGTGTATGGTGACGATTTTAGGTGATGTTTTGGGGAATTTGGGAGCTGTTTGGGGGCACCTCCTTAACTTAATTAATTAGGGGCTGATTTGGGAGTTGTTTAGGGGCTGCTTGGAAGTTGTTTTGGGTCTGATTGGAGGCTATTTAGGGGCAGATAGGAGGCTGTTTGGGGGCTATTTAGGGGCTGATAGAAAAGTTTACAATAGTTGAGATCAAGAATACCTAGATCCCAATTAGTCTATGCCCATAACTAAGTCTGAAAGAGAAGAACTTTAACTCTCTTTTTTCATCAGTAAGGATAGGGATACACACCAAACGACACACATCGCTTTAAATGCATGTACCCTGTGCTGTTTGATTTTTTCACACTTTTCTGTGCACCACTTACACAGCACAAGGTACATGCATTTAAAGCTGATGTGTCGTTTTGTGTGTCGTTTGGTGTATATCTCTATTATTTTTTATTTTTTATTAACAGTTCAATAATTGTATTACCCGCTGCAAAAAACACAAAATTTAAAAGATAGAAGGCAAGAAAATGAAGAACAAATAAATCTTTCCACTAAGGGCAACCCATTGTCTAGCCTGAACATTAGTCTAGAGCCTTGTGTCAATCTGTTAGGTCATGTGTGTCCCACATACTTCCTGTATCTTGTGGTGGTGAAAATGCCCTCCTTTGAGGAATTGTGTATGTTGGTGAAAAATATCCCCTTTCCACTTTGGAATGAAAATGTACTTACTGGAATTGGTATCTTTCTTATTTTTGGACAATTAAATTGTTTATGTTTCTAATGGATTGTCACACATCGATTTTTGTACAATCAAATATTCAATTCAAAGCATGTATTCAGACTAATATTCAATTGTCAAAACCCTAAGAGTGACACTCCCACATAGACTAACAGATAATTTATTAAAAATAGTATTTAATACTCATTAAATAAGGTCATTGAATAACATACTATAGTTCCAAACATGCATTTCATTAAAAAAAAAAAGAATTAAAGTTTCATTACAAATATTATATCATTTTAATTTATAAAAGAAATATCATTTTCATTAAATAAAAACCTCTTCATAGAGTTCAGCGGAGAGAAAATAAAATCAATACATCTATTGGTCAGAGCAACTACAATGTTCACAATACCCAATATACAATCTTTATTACAATTATACATACGTGGCCCACACTGCTAGAAATAAAATCATGTACAACAAAATAAGTACAACTCTAATAATAAACAACACAGCAACAATCTCTTCACCCAAACAAACGCTCCACATAAATCTCCAATTACTACACCTACAAATATATTCGACTACGTTTCATATAGAAACGCCCCCGAAAGCATAACACACTCAGGTCAGTCACATGACTGGTTTGAGTTAAACAAAACAACAAGTCTTAGGGATTCAACTTGAACCCGTATACTACAAACCATACTACAACACTCTTGGGCCAAAACAGGTAGTTCCACACACTTATCTGGACAAATAGAGTAGTTTCCATTTATGTGGTGACAAGTAATTTCTTGCCCGAAACCCAAAGCTACTACGAATTTCATGCTTTCTAATTTACTTATGGTGAGCCAAACCTGTAAAACGTTAATGGGCCCACCACCCTGCAGTACAAAAGTTAGTAACCACAAAAATACCACGAAGATGTGCGGAACACCTTTTTATTAAAACATCACCAAAATAGACATCTTAGTCCTAAGCTACATGTTAAAAACAATTGAAGTTAAGCTAACAACAATCAAAGAAGTAATTTATTTGAACGGTTAACTTTTCGGGAATTTATTTACAACCACACTCTTACTTTTATGAACGATTCATTATTCAATTTTCTAGGTTCACCACTTGGTCACCCTCCATGGTACACCCACACATATATCCCATGTGTGCCCGGACATACTACCAACATCCACTCTGGTGTCAGTTTGGTTGGGGTATCAACCAAACTAGGTATACACAACAGAATGCTGGTCAATATGCCTAGACATCTATAAATTAAGCCGAGCATAAGGCTTAGGCCAGCTTGATCACAAAGCGTACACTCAGCAAATCGAGCTACCAAAAAAATAACACAATGGGGAGCGGTGAACACTAAGGAACTTGAAACCATTTATGCATTCTCGGAATTATAAAATTTCATCGGACTCAAAGTCAATGACTCACCCATTTTTCATAGATCAACATTATACGAGAATTCATGTTTCTCCAAGTAATTTTTCGTTAATTCATATTAACGAATAGAAAATCCACAAAGAAATCATATTCCCCAAATTTCGTTAAAAACTGCTACTGTAATCTTAAATTTCTGCCCAAACGGTGTAGAATCAGAAAAAACTAAAACACTTAAAGTGTATAGAATCACGTTTTACGTAGAACGAGCGGACAGAATGCTAAGATTCTAAGCCATGATTTTCTAATATTTTTCTGAAGTTTCAGAAACTATTAGAATTACAAAAAAACGAACTCCACAAAACTTTCTAATTATCATGAGTATTTCACACAAGTGTTTATACATCTAACTATCCACATACCATTTACGAATACCCTAGGATCATTACCCAAGGATCATATTCATGAAGTCACACAAAGGTCATAAATTAATTCGACAATAATGTTGTGCATTCTAACGCAAAAAAAAAAAAAAAAAAAAATTAAACACCAACAATTAAATTAGACATGTAAGAAATTCATTCACTCACGTATAATTTATACATACGTGTATATATATATACCCGATTATACACATTTAACTTACCTTGTTTGAATCGTTGAATAGATGCGAGTACGAATCTAACGACGAACAACACGCTCCGCAATTTCACACGCGATGACGGATCCAAAACCCCTCTCCTCTTATTCTTCTTCTTCTTCTTCTTCTTCTTCTTCTTCTTCTCTCTCTCTCTCTCTCTCTCTCTCTCTCTCACTCACGTTTGTTCTCTATTTTCTTTTTCCTTTTCTTTTTTTTTTCTCCTAACCCTATGGCACCTAGATATATGTAAGTGTTTATACATCTAACTATCCACATACCATTTACGAATACCCTAGGATCATTACCCAAGGATCATATTCATGAAGTCACACAAAGGTCGTAAATTAATTCGACAATAATGTTGTGCATTCTAACGCAAAAAAAAAAAAAAAAAAATTAAACACCAACAATTAAATTAGACATGTAAGAAATTCATTCACTCACGTATAATTTATACATACGTGTATATATATATATATACCCGATTATACACATTTAACTTACCTTGTTTGAATCGTTGAATAGATGCGAGTACGAATCTAACGACGAACAACACGCTCCGCAATTTCACACGCGATGACGGATCCAAAACCCTTATCCTCTTCTTCTTCTTCTTCTTCTTCTTCTTCTTCTTCTTCTCTCTCTCTCTCTCTCTCTCTCTCTCTCTCACTCACGTTTGTTCTCTATTTTCTTTTTCCTTTTCTTTTTTTTTTTTTTCTCCTAACCCTATGGCACCTAGATATATGTAGGTAGAAAGATATAAACACATCCATGTATATTTTTAACACACAAATACTAAAAATCTCATTTTTTATCTTATGGACTCACAAAAAGACATCATATGGGCCCAAAATGCAGTACAAAATACTAAAATGAGTAGCCCAATGGGTACCCATGACCCCGGCACTTAATCTGAATGTTAATTACATTGTTTAACATATTTACGGGCCTATAAATACTGCTAAAAAAATTAACACATCACTCTTCAATAACTTGGCCAATTTAAATTTTTACCACTTTAACCCCATTACTTAACTTTACAAAACTCCATACAGTAATTAATAACAAAAAGAAAATTTTACCCACAAATAAATAAATGACCATAAAAATATAAATGCACATAGCCAATTAATAACACGTAAAAATTCAGGTTTTCCTTAACATATTTAAAAATGAATATTTATATTATAAAAAAATATGGGGTGTTACATGGATTGTCCATGTTTTTTTTGCCTAAACGCACAAATTGTTGTTCACGTACCCAAATTTTGTTTAGATTTTAGCATAAGTTTGGGGGGATTTACTCAAACTAAAAATTCTTGAGACTGAATTTGAAGTAAAATAGTATTACCAGCTACAAAAACACAAAATATAAGAACAAAAAGTTGACATAAAAACTTCAAAGTTCTTGGAATTGGGATTTCAGTGATTAATTATGTCTTAAGGTTCTTTATAATGATTGTCTACTAACCTTTTTTTTTTCCTTCTAGGCTCATGATTGTCTACTAACTTGCGAATTTTTTACCCAAAGCTTCAAAATGGGGCGAATATATCCCTGACCTGTCATTGTTTCAACTTATTTTCCAAACTCATCATTTTCTTAGAACTCGCTACTTCAACTAGCGACTTGAGACCAAAACATTCCAACTCGAAATCTCTACTTCAAGTAACGACTTCAGTAATACTAGAAGTCGCTACTTGAAATAACGACTTTAGTCCAAGGTAGAAGTCGCTACTTGAAGTAACGACTTTAGCAGCAGCTATTTCCACCAGTCCATTTTAGCTGCAGCCCCCTGCAATACTCATAACCAACCAACATATTTTTATTTTCAGAATTCAACCACCAAGCATAATAATCTAACAATATCAATATAATCAATCCACTAAGATGTGTATTTGTGAAAAGAGAGAGAGATAGAGAGTGGGAAAGAGATGGATATAGTGGGAGAGATATAGAGAGATAGTGGGAGAGAGAGATAGAGAGATAGGTGGGAGAGCGATATAGAGAGAGTAGGATAGAGAGATAGAAAGAGTGGGGGGAGAGAGAAAGAGAGAGAGTGGCAAATAGAGAGAGAGAGAGTGAGGGGGAGAGAGATAGAGAGATAGTGGGAGAGAGATATAGATGTACACAATAAAAAAAATTATATATACACAAATGTGCAATTATTTTTTTATAATACATCAAAAAATAAAATGTTGTTATGGATCCTATGGACTATCTTTGTTTATAATGTGTCCCACACCACGGAACCTTCTTTGTTCTCTTAGGCCTACCCTCTTCCTGTGGTGGATCCTCTACTAGTGGAACCTCCTCATGCGGCTGGATGACCTGCGATACCCCTCTCCGGGTATGGCGACCTCTACCCCTAGCATAAACTGTACGTATCGGAGGTCGTTGCTGAGACTCGACCTGTGTCAAACCCTCATACTTTGTCTCTACCATGGGGTATAATGTCCAGTCGTCTCTCTTACCTCCACCAGCATCTCCTCCGCCTCTACCTGTGTCAAACTCTCCACCATCGCCTCGAACTGTGAAGCTGGAGGTGGTGACATAGGATAATGTGGTGGCGGGATCAACGATGACGATGGTGCATCTGTATATGTGTACTGTGGGATGGAAAAGTCACGGATCGGAAATATACGGAACTCAGAGCCCCTTGGAGTGAAAGGCCTATAAAAGTCGGCCGTATCATCATATGCATACACAGTAGGACGCTGATCATGTGGTGTATGTGGCTCAGACTCAGAGTGTGTAGATGGGTTTTCTATTCCTGAGACTTAAGGATGAGACTGAGGATGCGTCTGAGGCTGTGGCGATGGCTGTGGTTGTGGCTGTAGCTGTGGCTATGGCTGAGGCTGAGGCTGAGGCTCTGAGACGCGGGACACGAATACTGTGGAAGATGGCACAGCCCCGTCTAAACGTCGGTCCTCATGAACAGCCTGTAATGAATGCTCACTAAGAGTACGAATCTCCTCTAATGCCATCATTACCTCTAGAGGGACGGAATGAGGGTTGCCTGTTGCTAATCTAGCCAACACCGATCGTGCAACCTCATACACACGAGTCACACCATCCTCCTAAAAAAATGGAAAGTTTAATTAAGTGAAGTTATTTTATGGCATGTGCAGAATGAAAATTTTATATGTTGTGCGATAAGGAAAAACCATAACGCCTTGAATCGTACCGACTGATTGGAAGCCAACTGTCGATGAATCTCTAACTGGTCCAATAGGTCTACGGGTAATGCGGCTATACCATCTCATATATGGGTCTGAGTCAAGCATCTGAGCTGCATTTGGAATACCTACAATAACATGCTACATCTGATAGTCCCAGAGCTCAACATACTCCCTATGAAAGTGACTCCGTTCGTAATAATGTCGTCATAGTGTTACATGGCTCTGGGACTACCTACCTCATGCCGAACTGTCTCATCACTCTGTCGGGATGATGCCATTCAACCATGGCATACATGATCAACGGACATCTGGCCATCCATGTGCCCTGCCCAACCTGACACTACTAAGGTAACGAAGCTACTAGCTCAGCACTGTACGGCTGCTAAATCATCTATGAAAAAATATATGAAAGATTAGAAATTTCAAAAATAATGCAAATCACGGTTTAACTCAGTCAATATTTACCTGCTTGGGCCTCATCTGGTCCAATTGGTCCCGAAAGTGAAGCTGGACATGAGTAAGCACATCCCGAACTGAGAATCGGGTCATCCACCTAAAGTAATGACAAAATTGTTAGTACTTAAATGAATGTACGAGTAATGAATAAAAAAATATATAAAACAATGTAAGTACACCTACAACCCAATGGACCATCCTCTGGTACAACTGCTAGTAAGAGAACTGGTCAGATATGGGTCAATCTCTCCCATGCCCAAAGCTGCGATTGATAATAATTGAGTTCTTATTTATGATAGACTGAACAATCGTAAAATATGCGTAATTCACAAAATTGACATAACATGTAACCTGTAAAAGTGTAAGCGGGCCGGATATCTCTTCTGCGGTAAGATGAGAGGTAGCACACAACTCTTGATACAGATATGCCAATGCTGCACTACCCCAGCTATAGCCAGCATCAAAGCGTCGCAGATGTGGTAGATATATGAGGCTAACCTTGTTCCTAGACTTGTCTGGGAACAACGACCCTCCTATCAACATCATACAATAACATCAAGCCATCTGGTGAATAGTGGCATCGTCGGCATGCTGGGCGATCTGTGGCGTGAAATGGTCCCGTATCGTAGTTAGTCGCAGTGTCGATCCAGAGATAGTGGCTATGGGTGGCGTGAAACCGAGCAACTCCTGACATAGCTCCTGCCACTGCTCCTTGGATTGTGACTCATAATTGCCAGTAACTGCACTCCCATCGACCGGCAAGCCCAATAGAATACTAACATCCTGCTGCGTGATTGTAGTCTCGCCGACAGGTAGGTGAAATGTGTGAGTCTCAGTAAGCCACCTTTCTAATAGGGCAGTGATCAAACCCCCAATCATACTGTATAAAGCCCAGTCTATATACACCGTAGAACCCAATATGTCTGATGTCATCTAGTATGCGCTGATCTGGATCAAGACCTCGACCTAAAATCGCCTCAGAGCGCTGGCAATGTAGCTTACCCAAGATCTCACCATCCCAGATGGCCGATGAACGGTGTGCGTCCTGTGATAATAGTACTGAAGGATCCTCAGGGCCAGGGTGGACATCCATGGTAAGCAGGTTGTTCAAACATTATGGTTAGTCAAAAAATGATGAGTAAATTCAATGAAGTGACAACATGATATTAAACAATGGTTCATTTAAATATGTTAAACTACGTGGTGAAAAAAAATTAAAGCAGTGGCTTGTCGCATCAACTGCTGGGTGTCAGACCCAGTGACTTGTCGCATCAACTGCTGGTCGTCAGACCCAGTGACTTATCGCATCAATTGCTAGGCGTCAGACCCAGTGACTTATGGCAACAGCTGATATCCCTGGCATTCCATGGTCTATATACACTGTGGTTTTAAGATTTAATGTGATATCCCAAGCATTCCTTCTTCTCCTTCTTCTTCTTCTTCACTGCATTGTTTTTTTAGTCTAGCAAACAAGTATACACCTACGTACCACCCACATTTTTTTTGAAAAAAGGATACTGAGTATTGAAGAAAAGGGTGCTCTACTAAAAGCACACATGGATTTTGCTATTCCAGAATGGAAACATGGAGATGGTTCATTTAAATATGTTGCTTTCGAAGCTTTGCAGACTGTCTTTACTGAGATAATCCCTGGATGTGATCTTCCAACTGATGCCATTGCGACTCAGGTTTGGAGCTGGCAGAAGGAACATAAACTCCTTCAAGAGTTGTTAACGATGAGAGGTGTTCGTTTTACTGAACGAAGCTGGCTAGAAGTTCCTGACTAGACTTGGAATGAATGGTATGCTAAGGTTAGAACCAAAACCTCTCATCATTTCCATTTCAATTGTTATGATCATATGTATCTTATGAAAATTATTTTCATTAATTATACGTGTAGAAAAGCTATGACAATACTACAACATTGTTAAGGCACTGTGCACATTACCATTATCATAGATGTTATATCTTTAAACCGCCACCAGTCACTGGAAGGACAAATGAAAGTGGTATGGGCCCGTCAAATGTTGCCAACTCATCTGGAAATGAAGCGAGGAACAACACCGAGGAAATTCTACGGAGGTTGAAGTGTTGAATGCACAATTGTTGTTTACTAGGATGTTTGTATTAGTTATCTAAGGACTTTGTTTACTAAAGAGATTGTTTACTAAGTTCGAACTAGTTAACTACGAAGCTTGTCGTGGTTATATAAGGAGTTTGTACTAAATAAAGTTTTCATTTCCAATTGCACATTACATAATCACAACAATCAAGTACATATTACAAAGCACATCGCTAAACACAACACTGAATATTATATTGTATTAGATGGCCCAGCTTGACTACGTTGTTGGGGGCATCGTCTCCTGTCATGGCCTTGTTGATGGCATATTCCACATTGATAAGTAGCCCTACCCCCCTCTCTCAAATCCATCTCATTTCTTATACGAGTTGATCGTGGTCGGCCCTTACTTCGAAGCATAGCAGGATTCGGCACAACTATAAGACTAGAAGGTGGGTTCTAGTAATCTTTGTGATGGACTGGGAAATACTAGGGTGCCCAAGACTGGTTATATAAGTCAATTGTGTAACATTGATGAACGTAATTTTCATATGTAATTCTAAAGTTAGCTAGAACTACCAATGCGTGAGTACATGGCATTTTATATGTAGCCCATTTTCCACAACTGCAAGTCCTGTCAGATATATTCACAATTTGACTAGAACCCGATGCTCCCCCTTTTCTGACCCTCACGTACCCGTTCCCAGAATGAAAATCTTGAGGTTGTACCCACCAATCTTGCCTTGTGACTTCAACAATATGCAAATTCCTCTTGGGGTGAAGGTAAAACCTTCCCTGATGGTCCCTCAGCAAGTAGACGTTGCTCGTTAGAGTAGTTTCACAACACAAAAAAAAAAATCTTTTCAACACAAGCGATGATAGGAAGATTCCTAGCTGTCTTGAGTACACCATTAAACACCTCTGAGATGTTGGTTGTCGCATACTGTACCGTCAACCCCCGTCGTGGGCAATGGTCCATTTTTTGGCGGAAATTGCATCAAGATACTGCCACGCCTTTGGATCAATGTTCTTAATCTCTTCCATGAACCCATTAAATTTACGGACTTGGTGTGTACTCCCAGCATTCCACATAAGTTTCTTTAAGTATGCATTTTTTAACTTTGTGGTGAAATTACTCTGCACATGCCAGAGGCAATAGCGATGATACCCATCAGGCTCCTTAAACCCTACATTACGCTCATTCACCGTAGAAAGAATGCCTCTATGTCGATCAGATATCAAACAAATATCTTCTCTACCAGGCATAACGTAATCTCTTAGCAATTTTAGAAACCACGTCCATGTTTCAGCTTTCTCCTCGTCAACGATGGCAAATGCCAAACGAAAAATTTGATCGTTTGCATCTGTTCCCATAGTGATTAGTAATTTGCCCTTATATTTCCCATACAAGAATGTGGTGTCGATACTTATGATGGGGTGACAGTGTTTAAACCCATCAATGGAAATGCCCAAAATACTTTTTCGAAGTTCTTCACAGTCGCACTACCACCGTTCACATAGAACCATTTTACAACCGTTCCAGGATTATACTGTTGAATTGCAGCCATGAACTTGGGCAATTCTGTGTATGATGTACCTCAATCCCCAAATATCATTCCAATGGCTTTCTATTTCGCATTCCACGCCTTTTTGTATGAGATGGTGTACAAATATTTTTCTTTCACCTTCTTCAATATCGCTGCGATGTTATGTGTCCTCCTTAATCATTGGCATTATATCCCTAGACACTAGCTGAGCATTTAGATTTCTATGACCAAGGTTCATCATAGGGGACATACTAGTGTGGCTTTTCTCAACCATTATGACTTCAAACATCCCGTGCCATTTTAACCTTGCCCGTAACTGCCACTTACAACCTTGTGATGCCAATTCACATTTCAACGACCAGCGATATGGACTAGTTTGATCCACCACGTATCGTTGATGTGTTCTTATCGAGTAAAACTCCACAAATCTCTGAAGATCATGTTTGGTTTTGAACATCATACCCTTCACTAACTCGTCTCAATCTGGATTCCATTGCCTACCCTCAATGTTTGAAGCATAACATGCCTTTCCAGTATGGATGCCCAAGTCAAAGGATGTAAAAGTTGATGAACGAGGCTCATACAAAGCATTTTCAGGATTTATTTAGGCAGTCGACTCAATATCTTCAATAACATCGTCTTCCTCATGCCCCCCAGTATACTCGTCTGCATGCACATCTTCTTCATCCGAGTTTTCGGTGTCAAGTTGGTGTCCATCCCTCAGTGTTCCCAATCATCACCATATCCGCAATCATCTGAATTGAACTGTACGTGAATTGGCCGTTCTAAAACAATGTCTTGCATCGGACTCCTATATTCAGTCTGGCTATTTTGCAATGGATTTGAGCAATCCACATGTTGTGTAGACGTGGAAGGCAATAACCCTTGTACAAACGGGTTTGAGCTTTCGCCTTATTGTGTCAACAGAGAAGTGTATGGCCCAATCCAGTCATCTAATGTTTGATGAGCCTCAGGAAGATTCTCTGTCTCGACATATAGATCCATAGAGGTTATAGCTGTATTGGTAGATGCTGTTTCTAGTATTACTTGTAGACTTTCATCATCATTTACTTCAAACGGTATAAACTTGGAAACTTGATATCCAAGAACGGATGGAAACCTACAAGTGAACTTCAAATGAACACTTTTCTGATGAACCCCCATTTTCTTGCAGATGTTTCTAACAAGTTCGGTGTATTGAGCGTCCATTCTCAGGCGAATGAAACTTCGACAGTTACTATCGTAGTATAGACCATCCGCTTTAATGCACATGCCCCCCCCCCTAATACTGTATTATGGTTACAACACTAGCCATTTTAATACCTTCACATTTGCAAATTGAAGTGTAAGTAATCAATGGTCCATCGTGTCGTTGATGTGTCCCATGGTTGGGTACCCTTTCAAGTTTTTGTTTATCTAAAGTTTTAAAATAAGTGATTCTCATATTTTGTTTGGTTCATTAATTTCATAACATTTCAAAAATTGGGGGAGCATAGCATTTCAAAATTGGGGGAGCATAGTATTTCAAAATTGGGGGAGCATTACAGTCTATGTGTGTGTGTGTATACATTGTGGCTCTGTACGTGTGTTTGTGTGTGTATGTGTGTATTATGTATCTATGTGTATATACATTGTGTGTCTATGTATTGTGTATCTGTGTGTACGTACATTGTGTATCTGTGTATGTATATTGTGTATTTGTGTGTGTATGTGTATGTGTGTGTGTGTATATATATACATTATGTGTGTGTGTAACAGAGAGAGAGACACCTGAGAGAGAGATCACAGAGAGTGAGAGACACCTGTGAGAGAGAGAGAGAGAGAGATCGTAGAGAAAGAGAGACGCTTGTGTGTGTGTGTGTGTGTGTGTGTGTGAGAGAGAGAGAGAGAGAGAGAGAGAGAGAGAGAGAGAGCACTATATGAGAGAGCGAATCTGGTATGTGAAGGAAGAAGAAGAAGAAGATGCGGGTTAAATTGAAATCGCTACTTGAAGTAGCGATTTCTACTTTAATGAAATCGCTATTTAAAGTAGCGACTTCTTTGCAGGTTAAAGTCGTCACTTGAAGTAGCAATTTCAGGCTGGATTAGTTTGGTCTAAAGTCGCTACTTGAAGTAGCGACTTCTAGGAAAGTGATGGGTTTGGGAAATAAGTTGAAACAGTGATGGATCAGGGACATAATTGCCCCAATTTGAACCTTCGGGTAAAAAATTCACTAACTTGCTAATAATAAATACTCTCATATGATCACATTTTTATCCATCTCACTCTTCATAACTAATACACATCTCTTGGTCTCCAAATTTCTCATTTAATGGGTTTGTCTTTGCCACATTAACACTATGTTTGGGAGTTCTAAAACGGAGAGAAAAGAAGAGCAAAGGAGAGAAAGTACCTCACTTTCTCTAGCTTTATCTTGTTTGAGAGTTTTAGTAGTGAGAGAAAAGAAGAGAAAACTACCCCCACTTTCTCTCAATATCTTTCTCTCCAAATTGGGAAGGAAATGAGAGAAAAGAAAGTGGGAATTAATGAATCTTTCTTAATATCCACAATACCCTTTCATTTGGTCTTACCTAATTTTAATTCCATTTAGGTCGTAAGGCTCCTATAGTACATAACATACATGTATTTTGTCTCTAAAAAAAATGACTAACCTAGCCTCACAAAAACGATCATTTACAGCCATAATTTTCTCTGTCATCTCCGTTAACGATTGAGTGTCTCTCCTCTCCAATACTTGAAGTTCTTGATGGGTAGAATGATACCTTTTTTCTTTTTCTTTTTCTTTTCTTCTCAACTTGCAAACAAGAGGAAAGAAAGTAACTTTCTCTTCTCTCTTAAACTCCCAAACAAGATGAAAGAAACCAACATCCTTTCTCTTTGTAGACACCCCATTTTGACTTCCCAAAAAAAGAAATAATTATCGCAGGGGGCCCACCGGGCACGCAAATCGAGGAAAAGAGCTTTAGAGTCCAAACAGGGATCCTAGAGGTCAAATCAAAGTAAATATGGAGTCGACAACTCATCAACCGAAAGTTCCAGAGTCCGAGATCGTCCGATTACGATAATCGGTGATGTTTTAACTAGAATCGAAGTTCGGCACTCAATTCAAGACCAAAGTCAAGTTCGAGATGACCAAAGGTCAAATTCAATTATATCAAAGCAAAAAGAGGCATCAATACGGGCCCACAGAACTTCAAATCATCAAATTCTGATAACCGACGAAGTATCGGGTTTCGATTGAAGTTTCGACGCACTGAAATCAAGGAAAAAGGACACGAACGTTAATCCAGAAACACTGAAAGTTAGACCGGGCATAACTGGATGGAAATATAGAGAAAAATAGGAATTCGATGAGTCGAATCAGCCCAATCGGACAATCAGAGAAGAAACAGTGTCCAATCGAACTTTTAAAGCTCAATCGGGAAAAGACAAGGGGGCAAAACGGTCATTTCTAAGTCAGATATTCTCAATTGAACCATATTGATTTGAAGATAACGTCAATACGATTTCGAATCATCTTAAATCAGGAGGATCAGACGGTCGGATCAAAAGATATCGATAGTCGAAGTTCAGGCGATCTAGATCAGACGTCGATAGTCTGAAGAAACAGAGGCATTTTTTGGGTTTCAAACGAATTCCGATCCAACCACACGAATTTGAAGAGGACATTAAACCGAGCCCATATCTTTTCGAATCATCTGAATCGGACGCCCGGATTGAAAAATATCAGAAATCGAAGTTTGGATTGATCAACGGTCGTGATCAAACAATTGGAACCTATGCCTCTGCGTCCCACCTACATGGGATTATAACCCATGTAGGGTTTCAAAAGCTTCTATAAATAGAAAGCTTGCCTCCTGCGCACAAAAGAAAAAGAAGACAGCATCCTCATTGTAAGGCCTTGTTTGGTTTAACCAAAAAAACCCCCTCACCCTTGGACTTAGTTTGGTTCATCAACCAAACACATCATTACAATCACCACCACTACAACCAGCACCAAAAACCCACCACCACCAACTCATTACCCAACCCCCCTTGAAAAATCAGGTCCTAAAAAACCCTAGGCTGCCCACAAACCCAGCATAAACCAAACAGACCCTAAGCTCACTGTCTAGAAGCCAAAAAATGAATCCAAACAGAGCCTAAACATAACCCACTACCTCCACCACCAAAACCCATAAAAACCATCCCATTACCCAGTCCTCCTAAAAAAAATAGCTTCCGAAACCCCCCCATAAAGCCCCAGAAACCTATCTAAACCAAACAGAGCCTTAAGCCCCCTCCAGAATCTAAAAACAGCCTCAAATAGGCCCTTTCCCACATCCTCTTCTCTCATCGCCACCACTGGTGGGTCCCTCTCCTCAAAACAAAGCCAACACAACTGGCCACGGCACAAAAGCAGACCCATTGAGGCCTCACGCGCCGCCCAAACTCCCCACGCGTTGCTGTTACACAGAAATACCTTCGGCGGCCATTTCGGCAATAACTGCCGGAAACCACCATCACCAGACAGATCATCTGGCCCAGACGAAGCCTCCACCGGAAGTATGACCTCAAAAGGTCACTAGAAGAGCCTTACGCGCGACATACGCCACCAGCCCTTCGTTCTGCCTCCCCATGCACTGCCACAGTCAACGCTGACTGACCAGTTGACCTTCCAATCAAAGACAACCATGTGGCAATAACTGCTGAGTCAGCAGTCCAGTGATCTGCCGTGTGACAACCGCATCAGTGCTGAGTCATCGTTGACCAACTAATCAAAACATGAAACGTGACATTGATTGCCATGTCATCATACCACTTCATCTGACACGTCATGGTGAGTCAGCATTGACTGTCCAATCAGAGGGTAACACGTGTCATTGATGGCCATGCCAGCGTGCCACGTCAATGCACAATCAGCTTTGACTGACCAATCACAGTCCACCACATGTCTTGGACTGCCCAGTCAGCACATCCAATCAGCGGTCTAATCAGAGCCGCATCAGCTTTGACCAGTCAATCAGAAGGCACCACGTGTCTTTGACTGCTACATGGCAGCTAGTCCCACTTTTCAGTTTTTCCCATTTTTTCTCCACTCTAGGTCTGGATATCGATTAACGGACACTTGTTCCTAGCAAATTTGTTCTTTCCGAACGCACCGGTGACCTCAGAATTTGCCGAATACAACTCTTAGGGACAATTTAGCTTTTTATAAATCCATTTCAGGCTCTATCGGCCAGTTCTAACCCCTAAGGGTCCCGCTTAACTCAGCCCTGACCCATTCCGGCCCGCCTTATGGCTTTTTTTAGTCTTCCGAACCCAACCATGACGTCTATTTAAGTCAATTTTGTGTCGAAGTATGACTTGGGTCTTATTGGATTTTTTCTGCTACGTTTTTTGGTTTTCTTTCATTCTTTCTCAACAAAACATCGACTGAACTTCAATAGCCCCTTCTGCTCAGGTAACATACTCAAACTCATACTCTTAGTGGTATGGGCTCCATATAAATCCATTGGCTGGATATTCTATCTTTTTCTTTCTCTTTTATTTTCTTTTAGTGGTCTGGGCTTCTTATAAATCCACTGGTCGGATATTCCGCCTTTTTCTTTCTCTTTTATTTTCTCTTAGTGGTGTGGTCTCTCTATAAATCTACTGGTCAGATATTCTGCCTTTTCTTTTTTCCAGTCGAAAGGAGGCCTCGAACTCCACCCAATTGGACTTTATATCCTCCGTCAGCCGGAAGGAGATCTAACGACTCACCCCGCTGAAATTTATCAAACTGCTATATCTTGCGCCAGTCGGAAGGAGACCTTCGAACTCCACCTGATTGGACTTTTTATCCTACGTCAGCCGCAAGGAGATCTAATGACCCACCCGGCTACATTTTATCTCCTGTTTTAGATATTCATTGATAAAAATTAGTGAAGATTTGCACCTAAAAAATATTAGTGAACACAAAAAAAAAATTGATACTTCTCTCCAACCACTGGGCTTCGACCCTTTCTTTTATTCACTTACTTGTACATAAAAAGGTCGATAAGTTGGCCTGTATGCTAGGGATGACCTCCCTAGATGCAACCAGCTCATTATCTTGCTTCACTAATCAAAGGATAAAATCTTCAATTCTTTACTTGTACATAAAGAGTCGATAAGTTGTCCTGTATGCCAGGGATGACCTCCCTAGACGCAACCAACTCATCGTCTTGCTCGGTTACCAAAACGGCCATTTTTCTTGCAATAGGACAAAATAGGGCACCGACCCATACTTTCGGTACATGTTTTCTAAAATTACTGGGCACCGACCCTTACTTTCGGTACGCTTTTCAAAACACTTTGTGCATCGACCCATACTTCCGGTACACATTTTCAACTCATTCGGCACCGACCATTACTTCCAGTTACTTTTTTAAACTACTTGGGCACCGACCCTTGCTTCCGGTACACTTTTTCATTACTTGGTCACCGACCCATACTTCCGACACTTTTTCTCACTCATTGGGCATCGACCCTTACTTTTGGCACTTTTTTTCACTCACTGGGCACCGATTCTTACTTCCGGCACATAAAACAAAAGGACAAAAAAATCATAAAAGCAAAAATACAAAAAAAAAAAACAACTCATCGCACGATCAATCTACTCTATTTTTTACTCAAAACACTTTCTCATAACTCACTACTTTCTCAAGGGTTAATGTCTAGGACTACACCGTACAGGTTAAAGTTCCTAGCTACACCGACATTATTCAAGATACTATTTTACACACTAATGGTCTAGACAACCAAAACACGCATATACAGATACATAGCACAGAACTACGTACGGCTTGATTCTCGTGTTGAGATACGTATGCAACCCATACTTGGGTGCGGCCATAACTATTTTCTTTCAAACTATCTTGAGTCAAGATACGTATACATACTTTCAAACTATCTCATCTCGAGATACGTATACATACTTTCAAACTATCTTGTGTCAAGATACGTGTACATACTTTCAAACTATCTCGAGTTAAGATACGTATACATGACTACTCTCTTTCAAAACTATCTCGTGTCGAGATATGTAAATCGGCAACCGCGTGTCACGGATGCTCGCGTTTAATTTCTTGTATATGTATTCTACTACTTCTTATCTACGCCCCGTTACTATGAAAACCACTAAACCGACAACCGTGTATCACAATTGTTCGAGGGTGCCTAATACCTTCCCTTGATATAATCGAGTCCCCGAACCTACTTCAAGAACTTTGGTTTCACACGACTATCAAGAGTCACACTTTTAAAAGGGCCCACTCTTCTCAAATTGTTTCTCAAAAGCTAAAGATGATTACTCTAATCGTCTTTGCAGGGATTCTAACTCCCGATAACGTTAGGTGGCGACTCTGAACCTTTTACGTGGCCCTACTCCCACTTGTACGTACTTTTAAACATTTCTTTTCACGTTTTTGTTCGCTGCTTTGAGCCTTTTATCTCATTTCATTTTATTTCCTTTAAAATGACCTACTCCCACTCTCACATACTTTTTACACTTCTCACACATCTCTTGACGTAAACGGTCGTGATCCTCGAAGGGACCGCCCCCCACCTTCGGGGCGGGAGCGACAACTGGCGACTCTACTGGGGATTACACTTAAGAGGACTCAGGTCGTCACTTAGGTGGTTTTTTATTCTAAAGAGGCATTTCGTTTACTAGCGACTCTATACTTCTATAATTCTTTTGTACGTAACTGTAAACTTGTTTATAGTTATAAACTTGTTTGCGCAGGTAATTGTAACTCAAAAGAAACTACAAGGCCAATGCCATACTGAAATTACAAGGCCAATGTCGTACTTTACCGCTATACACACTTGCATCAAGCATGACATAAACCGGTTCTAAAACTAAAACCCTTTAAGATTAGATAGGAGGATCAGTAAGTGGCATGGCCGTTATGGTAGTACCGTCGTTACCAACACTGAAAGTTCCTCCGCTTGAGACCACCAACCTGAGAAGGTGCTACGGCACCGGAGGTTTGAAGGTTCGGGAATCGGACCTAAATAAGTCTACATTAGACGTCAATGTCACAGCCCGGTCCCACAATAGAGGAATCGGAGCATGTGGCACACCACCGAGGCTAACTCAATTCCTTAACGTTCCCAAAAGTTAGTTTGAAGAACACACACAGCGGAAAAACAAAACACATTTTAAAACAAGGGTCCAGTCGACTGGGTAGGGACCACAGTCGACTGAAGAAAGCAGAGAGTTTTCAAAAAGGTTTAACAGACCATCCAGTCGACTGAGACTGGGGTCCAGTCAACTGGGACTCTGTAATACCTATAATTTTCTTTTTATTTTATTAATGTCAATTCTAGTTTAGACTGTATTTTTAAACTGTAGCTTCTAATTTTAGTGTCATGACTTTACCAGTGTTATAGTTTATATCATAGTTTTATTATCAACACATTTTTACTCGGACTGTATTTAGACCCGGACTGAGATTTACACGCGAACTCGTAAAAATACCTATGTTTGCACAAAATTCTATGCATGCACGCTTAACGAAACAAGTTGCATCAATCACATCGGTCACATCACCTAGTCATATCCCCCCAAATTTGGAAAGCAAGCAACCACCCATGCCTCCCTTACACCCCCCAACCACCTTCACCACCCCAACACTCCACCCCCTTACCCCTTTTAACCACCCCTTACACATGTGTATGAATGTATGCATGTATCTATGCTAGTGTGTGTGTGTGTGTGTGTGTGTGTGTGTGTGTGCATGTGAGAGTGCAGGGTGTGAGTGCAGTGTGCAGTGAGAGCAGTATGTGTAGTATGGTGTTGTGCTTGTGTGTATAAGTGCATGTGATTGAGTGTAAGTAAGTGAAGTGATCATGAGAGTGTGTGGTGATTGAGTGTATGAGTGTACAATATGTAAGTATGTGTGTCGTGTGTGTGTGTAGTGGAGTAAGTGCTATGAATGGTGTGTTGACTGCTTGTGTGTGAATGGACACATATGCTATGCATGTGTGTATGTAGTTATATTTTATATATAATAAATAACCACCATTTCCCCTATAAATACATACCACTCCTCCTCATTTGAGGGTGACCCAAAAACAAAACAAAGTAGAAAGAAGATAAAAGGAAGAATTAACCGAGAGTGAGAGGAGGAAAGAAAAGAAAGCACGTCCCGATCCGCACTGCAACCCCGACCCTACGGTGAGTCCTAACTCACTCAATATACTAATTATAATGCCCGGATTATTTTTCTAGTTATTATTCGTGGAGACAATATTGTGCTTAACATGTGGTGTCCCTAATCTAGGCCCGTATTATCAGTCAGTTTTAATATTATTACAGTCCGGTAAATTTCATGTTTAACATATATACGCCGAAGATTTATGTCTCTGTCATTATTCCATGAATAACATTATTATTATTATTATTATTAGTAGTAGTAGTAGTAGTAGTAGTAGTAGTAGTATTCCGGTTTGAACACATGCTTAATATATTATACTAAATTAATGACCGTATTATATCGCCACTACTAGTATTATTATTATTATTACTACTATTATTATTATTATTACTATTGTTTATTCTAAATGAACATCCTACTTTAATATGTTGTACCCCGGAGATTTATGTCCATATTATCATTCTGTGAATAATAATATTATAATTATTATTATCCTTATTATTATTATGATCCAATAAACCTCATACTTCAATAGGTTGTACCCCAAGCATATTAATGTCCGCTTTATTATTACTCTGTTACTTATTTGTATTATTATTATTATTATTATTACTTATTCCAAGTTTAACCTTATGTTAATATTAATATGTTGTCCCCCAAACATATTATTTCCGTTGTTATTATTATTATTATTATTATTATTATTATTATTATTATTATTATTGTTTATTATTATCAGTTGATTTACCGCATACTTTAACGTGTTGTACGACGAGCTTAGGGCTCGTACTATATTTCAAGATTAGCACATGTTTAATTAACTTGTACCTTGTGCATGTCATATTAAACACCTCACGTAGAAGTCGGTGTCGTAACGTCAAGTCGACGTGTACGGGTATAGAGTCAGACGGTCGCGGAGACCAAGTCCGTATGCATTTGGAGTTATGTGTAGTCGACCGCGGAGATCCGAAAGTTGATATGTAGTGAGTCGGTACTATCAAATGAAATTACAAGATCGCATGTCGGCAATAATTGCTACTATGGCCACGGAGAGGCAAACACGATAGCAAAGTAACCACGTTGATAAGCACAAATCAAGAAATGAATAAACACGGTTAGCCTGTAAGGCGAGATTACTGCTACAGTCGCGACGACCAACGATAGTAAAGTAACCGTTTCGCAAATCGGCGACGATATTCATAAGGCAAGGTCCCGGGGACCTAGAGTACTTGGTTAGCTTGTAAAGTGAGATTACTACTGTGGCCACGGAGAGGCAAATAATGATAGTAAAGTAACCATAGCTCGACCCACTGGGCGAGTCACTCTAAGCCAACGGCGTTACACTGGTAATGTAACATGGTCAAGTGAGTCGGATGTTAAGTCGAGTGAAGTCGAATATATCGATGATGCATAGTTCACGCACGGTCTCATTATAATTCATTCAACAGTCATAATTATTCACAATGTACTTTCGGATACGTAATTTTATATTAGGAGTGTTTAGTTAGGACGCTCACTTAGCTTTTATTAAAGCTAACGGCATACTACGCCCTGGACATTTCCACATCCAGGCTTCACAGGATATGACTACCCGGAGGAGCACTATTCAGATGGAACCTATGAAGAGGAAGTCTTCGAAGGGGAAGCCTACAACGATGAAGGGTACGGCTACGCCAGTTAGAGGCGCGACTTCAAGGAAGAAGACTTAGTTGTCCTTTATAGATTTTTGTCCAGTTATACTAAGTTGTATATTGGCGTCACACGCCTTACCTTAACGATCTTACACTTTCTTTTGTCCTTACATGTAAAGATGTAAACGGCGTCCAACGCCTTAATCTCTTTCATTATTTTATCTTTTGAAACCACAAACTCTGATGTAATAGTTAGTAACATTTTAATGTATATATTTAGTTTACGCTTCCGCTTAAGTCATTCTTTTGTTATCTAGTGTGTTGTGGACAATTAGTTAATGTAACCAGTCATAGCTTACGGACCCAGAAAGGAAAATTTTAATTTCTTCCTAATTTCTGCTACTCCGGGGCGTGACAGGATTTTTGGTATCAGAGCCTAGGTTAAGAAGTGTACACCAATTGTCTTACACATTTAAGTTATAAATCACTAGATCTTACCATCTCTGAAGATATTAACCATATGATAGTTTTGTGTGGAATAGGTTAGCATGGAACCTTTTCATGTCTAGGATGGATTTGGGGGACACCTAATATACTCATATCATATATAGCCAGCAGACCCAGTATTATACCACCAGAGGATTCGCCAGAGGGCCCTACAAAACGTAGAGGATGGTATGTGGCAGGACATATTCATAATGAGGATTCACAATCCAGTGATCTTACAGATGGAGGCACACTACCGTGAGAATACACTTAGGCTCATCCATCAGGAGGCAGTTAATATGATAGAGGACCGTCATACTTTTCGTGTCATGTCCTTTCGAGTAAAGTTGATGCCCCCGCCACCTCCGGTAGGATCACCACCACAGACACCCCCACTTCCACCAGCAGAGGATAACGTAGCAGAAGAGGGAAATTCTGATGACGATGGAGATTCTGATGAAGAGGGAGAGTCAGATGAGGACGAGGATCCTGAGGAAGATCCTAATGAGGGAGATAGCGACAACGAAGAGCTAGAGATGGAACCAATAGAGGATGAGCCAGTAGAGGATGAGCCAGTGGAGGATGATCCAGATGAGGATGAGCTAGATGAGGGTGAGCCAGATGAGGAGCCTGTAGAGGACGAGCCAGTGGAAGAAGAGCCAGTGGAGGACGAGCTAGTGGAAGACAAGTCAGTGGAGGAAGAGCCAGTGGAGGACGAGCCAATGGAGGAAGAGCCAGTGGAGGAGGAGCTAATAGGGAGAGATGAGCCAGTTATCGAGGAAGTTGACATTGAGGAAGCCCCGGTACCCCAAATGATAGGCCCGCTTCCTTGGTGGCATTTTGGGATAGTAGGCGAGGTCGACGATGATGAGGATGATGAGGAGGATGAGTTCGACCCATACCTTGATTGGGTCCCACCAGAGGAAATCACCAATGGAGATGATGCTCCACCTCCCGAGTCTGATGATGATGGTAACTATTGGAACAAGACTCGTAATATCCGCAAGATTTGGATTAGGGCTCGCAAGCCTTAGTGTCTAGGAGTGATGTATTAGAATGGGCTGATAACCCCACTATTATGTGTATATATGTATTAGCTCGGGTTAGCAACCTTTCCTTTTGTAAGATGCATGTGTTAGGGTAATATTCCCAATTTTGTAATCCATGCATCCTAGATGATGTAAATCGGCTCTGTAACCTCTAACTATGAATGAAAACTATCTTTTGATATATGTTGTGTTCCAATGATCTTGATATTTTTAAAATTTTTACTACCTCGTTAAATTTCATATCTCAATGTACATTGCTGCATTAATAACTTGTAGATGAGTGCGTGTGTGCTAGTAGTAACCAACAGATGTTTATGTAGGTACACCGACACACGGATCACTATGGCAGGAAGACCCACTTGTAATCGTCCAGTTGAGCAGATTGAGGCCCCACCCCCAGCACCCACAACTGCTGATCCTACTGGCCTATTCGAGGCCTTTATGCGAAGGCTAGAACGCATCAACAATGTGAATAACAACACGAATAATGGCAACAACCCCGCACCACCTCCGAGACCTGTAGAGGATAGAGTGGTAGAACGTTTCCGTCATTTTCGTCCTGAGAAGTTTGACGATGATGCCGAGCCCTGGAAAGCGGAGCAATGGCTCCGAGAAATGGAGTCGATCTTCGACACACTAGGATGTACGGAGATTGAGAAGCGTCGACTGGCGACCTTCCAGTTGACATACGCCGCAGCCGATTGGTGGGAATCGGAGAAAGCAACTGTAGGAGAAGCGGCAGTAAAAAGGATGACCTGGGCTACATTTAAAGAGATGTTCCTGGAGAATTATTTTCCGCAGACAGAGAGGAACAAGAAGGACAGAGAGTTTATCGAGCTGACGCAGGGAAATCGAACCGTAAGAGAATACATAGTGCAGTTTGAACGATTGTCCCGCTTTGCCCGTCATATGACTAATACCCCAGAGAAGAAAAATCGACAGTACCATCAAGGCTTCTCGCTACCACTTCAGCGTATGACTCTCAACAATCAAGGCCTGACCTTCAAAGCCCTGGTAAGCATGGCAATCGCACATGAAGAAATCAATGGTCGAGAACGAGGACGTTTTGGGAATCGACCACTATTCAGGAGCAATCTAGGTAACCAAGGATCGAGACCCCCAGCAAAATTCCAAGGGAATAAACGTAATTGGATTGGCGAAAGGAAGCCACAAGTCACGTTCCCCCAGAACCAACCAGCTGTACCCCAAGCACAACCCCCAATAGGACCACCTGCCGCCACTGGAACCAATAACGATGGATGCTTCAATTGTGGGAAACCTGGACACAGGTCTAAGGACTGCCGAGCTCCAAGGAGAAGCCGAGAGGACACCGTCTGCTCTAATTGTGGCAAAAAGGGCCACATATCCAAGAATTGTTGAGCACCTCGAGGTGGATACTACGGAGCATCTACTCAGGGTCAACCCAAGAAAGCCCGCTTGAATGCTATTATCCCGAAGGAAGTCGGATTCGATGAAGGAGAACAACAGAATATGGAAGGTACCCTCACACTGTTTAACAGTCAAGTTAAAGCTTTATTTGATACTGGTGCTTCCAACTCTTTCATTGCTATTAAGATTGTACAACGATTGGGTTTAGTACCCCAGACGCTTGATGTAGCTTTGAATGTTATGTCCCCCTTAGGAGTGATAATTAAGTTGGGAAAAGTGTGTAAGGACTGCACTTTGAACTTGGGAGATCAGAACCTCCCCGCTGATCTGATAATTCTATCGATGAAGGAATTCGACTTAATATTAGGAATCGATTGGCTTACGAATTACCATGCCAAATTAGATTGTGTTAGCAAGTCTATTACTTTTTTGATACCCAGAAGCCAACCATTCAGATTTCAATACGATCCATTGTGCGACACCTTTCTCACCAACTGTCTAGCTACTCTTGGAAGCGTAAGTTCAGAAATTCCGATTGCACAAATTCCCGTAGTCAAAGACTTTGAGGACGTATTTAAGGACATCTCAGGACTACCACTCAAGAGAGAGATCGACTTTTGTATTGAGTTGGTACCCGGTACCCTACCAATATCCAAGACCCCCGTATCGGATGGCCCCGACGGAAATGCAAGAATTAAAGAAGCAAGTCCAGGAACTTGAGGATCTTGGATTCGTTCGACCAAGCACGTCGCCTTGGGGAGTGCCGGTGCTATTCGTTAAGAAGAATGATGGGATACTTCGGCTCTGTATCAACTACAGAGAGTTGAACAAGGTTACAATCAAAAATCGATACCCACTCCCCAGAATCGATGACCTATTCGATCAATTGCATGGAGCGACGACCTTCTCCAAGATAGATCTACGATCTGGACATCACCAACTATTGGTTCGACCTGAGGACGTATCAAAGACAGCCTTTAGGACGAGATATGGGCACTATGAATTCCTAGTCATGCCATTTGGACTAACGAATGCCCCAGCTGTATTCATGGACTTAATGAACAGGGTGTTTAGGCCATACTTGGATCGATTCGTAATTGTGTTCATAGATGATATCCTAATCTACTCAAGGACTAAGGAGGAACATAAAGAACATGTGAGGATCGCACTACAGATGCTTCGAGATAACCACTTGTACGCGAAGTTCAGTAAGTGTGAATTTTGGCTAAAAGAAGTCAAATTCTTGGGTCACACTGTCTCACAGGACGGGATAGCTGTAGATTCAACGAAGACAGATGCTGTTCTGGATTGGAATAGGCCAAACACTGCAACTGAAGTTAGAAGTTTCCTTGGTTTAGCCGGACACTACAGAAGATTCGTTGAAGGATTCTCTAAGATAGCATCCCCTTTGACCAATCTGACAAGGAAAGACGTGAAGTACGAATGGAAAGACAAGCACGAACGCGCATTTCAAGAGCTGAAGAAAAGATTGACCTCGGCGCCAGTGCTTGCAATACCAAAGAGCGATGAGCAGTTCACCATTTATACCGACGCATCACACCAAGGACTTGGATGTATGCTCATGCAAGATAGAAGAGTAATAGCGTATGGATCACGACAACTGAAACCACATGAGATGAACTACCCTACGCATGACTTGGAACTAGCTGCGATTGTTTTTGCTCTTAAGATTTGGATACACTACCTTTACAGAGAGAAGTTCGACCTGTTTTCATATTGACACGACTAAATAGTTGTGCGCTCTTGTGCAACACCCAAGTGTAGGTGATCGTGCAAGTAATACTGGATAAGTCCAGGTCGATCCCACAGGGAAGGAATAGGAAGAATATCTACTAAGTTACAACCTTAAGCAAAAGAAAAGTTTAATTGTAGTAATGACTAAATCCTAATTAATTAAATTAAACTAAATAATAAACTAAACATAAAGAAACATAATAATTAAACAACTAAATTAAAAGTGTTGGAAACATATGAATCCACATTGATACTAACCATCTACCATGCATATTCATTCACGCTCTATGGAGTTCATTCCTTTTCAGCATTCCGTATTTTTCTAAAGATATAGAATCAATAGCCCTTTCATGACCGGGACTATATCATCACAGTTGATTTAAAATACTTAGAAGACGGTTTAAAACAATGGTTATTACTTGCACTCTAAATGGTGTTAGCATTCAAAGTGGTTTTCAAAAGTCATTGAAGAAAAGGCCTTAAGGCTTTAAGTTCTAAAAACTGTTGTGACAAACTGAGCTTATTGGGACAATTTGATGACAGATTTCTAAAACAGAAAGTCATGGAATACTTAAAAGAATCATCTCAGGATTAACATGTTCGATCGATCGAAGCGCTCTCGATCGATCGGACTATCATCCTTCAATCGATCGAAGTGCCTTCGATCGCTTGACTATGGCTCTGGTTCGATCGATCGAAATACCTTCGATCGATCGAGCCCAGGTTTTCTAAAGATTGCATGGCAGAGGTTGGGAATCAATATTTCATCACATATTCCCAACGTCTAAACTACGGAAACATGATAAAACTATTACAGAAATCGTAAAACAAAGCAATCATCAACATCTAAACTAATAAGCAATCAAAGAACATAGATTGGAAAGAAAAACCTGTAAATAATCTGAATATAATCTGAATAAACTTGAAACAAACTTGAATCTTCAATCTACAATGGAAAAGGAGGAAGAAGAAGATTAATCTAACCTAAACTACTCCTAATCTAATCCTAAAACTACCCTAAACTGCTGTTTTTCGCGTTCTGGAGCGTCCTCCCTTCGTCTGGCGTCAAAACGACGTATATATAGGGTTCCCACAGAGTTTACGCAACTTTTGGGTGAAAATAAGGTTCGATCGATCGAGCTTAGTTCGATCGATCGAAGGTTCGATCGATTGAACTCTTCTTCAATCGCTTGAACTCTCTGATTTTGACAACTCTGCGCACTGATGGGAGAATGGTCATAACTTTTTACTCGGATCTCGGATTGACCTCCCGTTTGCGTCCACGCGACCGTAACTCAAAGATCTACATTTTATATCTCAGGGAAAATCTTCCAAATCTGAAATCATCATTGTCAAAATTGGCATTTTCCCAGCTGCTTCTGTTGTTCTCTTCACCAGAATCACTTTCTATGCAATGTTTGCTTTCCATGACCTGTAAAATAGTGTAAAAACACATGTTTGAGTCTCAACATCATAGAAAACACTTAATCATTGATATGCATCTAAATCTAGGGACTTGGGGATAAAAGTATGCATAAAAGACCGTGAAATACGCTATGAATATGCACTTTTCACCTCGAATCACATATCACAAGAGTTTGAGATATTTGTTCTCTCAAAAGGAGCTGAACATGAGGCAACGACGTTGGATGGAATTGTTGAAGGATTACGGTTTTACTTTGCAATACCACCCTGGTAAAGCAAACGTAGTTGCTGACGCACTAAGTCGAAAACCCCGTAACCTGGTCATATCCTCTCTTATGGTTAAAGAGTGGAGAGTATTCGAAACACTAGCTGAATTTGACTTTTAAACCACCGAATCTAGTGAGGGATGACTTTTCGGATGTCTCGTAGTTCAACCGACACTCATCAATCGCATCCTTGAAGCTCAGGGAAAGGACGAAGGACTTCGTCAATGGTTTGAGAAAGCATTGGCAAAGGACCCAACAGAATGGAGCATTGGAGCAGACGGAGGATTTAGATGCCATAATAAACTTTGTGTGCCTAATGAGGATAATTTAAGGAAAGACATACTGAGGGAAGCACACAAGTCAAGAATGACAATACACCCTGGAGGAACAAAGATGTATAAGGACTTAAAGAGGAACTTCTGGTGGGAAGGAATGAAAAGAGAGGTAGCGGATCACGTATCCAAATGTTTAACCTGCAAACAAGTCAAAGCAGAACACCAGAAGCCAGCAGGATTACTACAACCACTACCAGTTCCTGGATGGAAATGGGAACACATTACTATGGACTTCGTTGTAGGAATGCCCAGGTCACAACAGAATCATAACACTATTTGGGTGATCGTGGACCGACTCACCAAATCATCTCATTTCATCGCCTACAATATGACGTACCCGGTTGAGAAGATGAGCAGAATGTACTTACAATAAGTAGTACGACTACACGGAGTGCCCGTATCAATCGTATCAGATCGTGATTCTCGTTTTACATCTGGATTTTGGGAAAGCTTACAAGCAGCAATGGGAACTTCATTAAAGTTAAGTTCAGCGTTTCATCCCCAACCCGATCGACAAACAGAACGAGTCAACCAAGTAATGGAAGACATGCTTCGAGCTTGTGCCATAGACTTTGAGAGTTCTTGGGAGACGCACCTACCATTGGTAGAATTCGCTTACAACAATAGTTATCATTCTAGCATCGGGATGGCACCTTTTGAAGCTTTGTATGGAAGACCGTGTCGATCACCGTTGTGCTAGACTGAGGTTGGAGACAACAAACTTTTGGGACCAGAAATGGTTCGAGAAACGAACGAAAAGATCAACATCGTGAAAGAAAAGATGAAAGCAGCACAGAGTAGACAAAAGAGCTACGCAGATAAGCACCCCAAGGAATTGGAGTTCAGTGTTGGAGATCACGTACTTCTCAAAGTATCTCCGGTGCGAGGCATTGTCAGATTTGGATAAAAATGAGGAAAGTTATCACCGCGCTACATTGGACCGTTTGAAATTTTGGAACGCGTAGGAAAAGTTGCCTACAAACTTGCCCTGCCGCCCAAGATGTCAGGAGTACACAATGTATTCCATATCAGCATGCTAAGGAAGGTTGTATATGATCCGTCACATGGGATTGACTTCACAGACATCGAGGTGAACAATAACCTGACTTATACTGAAGGACCAGTACGAATTCTAGATCGAGGAGTCAAGAAATTGAGGACTAAGGAAATTCCTCTTGTGAAAGTTCAGTGGAGACATCATGACGAGCGCAAAGCTACTTGGGAGTTAGAATCAGAAATGCGAGAGAAGTTCCCAGCCTTGTTTAGTGACTAGTTAGCTCAGATTTCGGGGACGAAATCTTTTATAAGGGGTGGATATTGTAATACCTATAATTTTCTTTTTATTTTATTAATGTCAATTCTAGTTTGAACTGTATTTTTAAACTGTAGCGTCTAATTGTAGTGTCGTGACTTTACCAGTGTTATAGTTTATATTATAGTTTTATTATCAACAAGTTTTTACTCGGACTGTATTTAGACCCGGACTGAGATTTACACGCGAACCCGTAAAAATACCTATGTTTGCACAAAATTCTATGCATGCACGCTTAACGAGACAAGTCGCATCAATCACATCAGTCACATCACCTAGTCATATCCCCCCAAATTTGGAAAGCAAGCAACAACCCATGCCTCCCTTACACCCCCCAACCACCTTCACCACCCCAACACTCCACCCCCTTACCCCTTTTAACCACCCCTTACACATGTGTATGAATGTATGCATGTATCTATGCTAGTGTGTGTGTGTGTGTGCATGTGAGAGTGGAGGGTGTGAGTGCAGTGTGCAGTGTGCAGTGAGAGCAGTGTATGTAGTATGGTGTTGTGCTTGTGTGTATAAGTGCATGTGATTGAGTGTAAGTAAGTGAAGTGATCATGAGAGTGTGGGGTGATTGAGTGTATGAGTGTACAATATGTAAGTATGTGTGTCGTGTGTGTGTGTGTGTGTGTAGTGGAGTAAGTGCTATGAATGGTGTGTTGACTGCTTGTGTGTGAGTGGACACATATGCTATGCATATGCATGTGTGTATGTAGTTATATTTTATATATAATAAATAACCACCATTTCCCCTATAAATACATACCACTCCTCCTCATTTGAGGGTGACCCAAAAACAAAACAAAGTAGAAAGAAGATATAAGGGAGAATTAGCCGAGAGTGAGAGGAGGAAAGAAAAGAAAGCCCGCCCCGATCCGCACTGCAACCCCGACCCTACGGTGAGTTCCTAACTCACTCAGTATACTAATTATAATGCCCGGATTATTTTTCTAGTTATGATTCGTGGAGAAAATATTGTGCTTAACATGTGGTGTCCCTAATCTAGGCCCGTATTATCAGTCAGTTTTAATATTATTACAATCCAGTAAATTTCATGTTTAACATATATACACCGAAGATTTATGTCTATATCATTATTCCATGAATAACATTATTATTATTATTATTATTATTATTAGTAGTAGTAGTAGTAGTAGTAGTAGTAGTAGTAGTAGTAGTAGTAGTATTATTATTATTATTCCGGTTAGAACACATGCTTAATATATTATACTAAATTAATGACCGTATTATATCGCCACGACTAGTATTATTATTATTATTATTACTATTATTATTATTATTGTTTATTCTAAATGAACATCCTGCTTTAATATGTTGTACCCCGGAGATTTATGTCCATATTATCATTCTGTGAATAATAATATTATAATTATTATTATCCTTATTATTATTATGATCCAATAAACCTCATACTTCAATAGGTTGTACCCCAAGCATATTAATGTCCGCTTTATTATTACTCTGTTACTTATTTGTATTATTATTATTATTATTACTTATTCCAAGTTTAACGTTATGTTAATATTAATATGTTGTCCCCCAAACATATTATTTCCGTTATTATTATTATTATTATTGTTTATTATTATCAGTTGATTTACCGCATACTTTAACGTGTTGTACTACGAGCATAGGGCTCGTACTATATTTCAAGATTAGCACATGTTTAATTAACTTGTACCTTGTGCATGTCATATTAAACACCTCACGTAGAAGTCGGTGTCGTAACGTCAAGTCGACGTGTACGGGTATAGAGTCAGACGGTCGCGGAGACCAAGTCCGTATGCATTTGGAGTTATGTGTAGTCGACCGCGGAGGTCCGAAAGTTGATATGTAGTGACTCGGTACTATCAAATGGAATTACAGGATCGCATGTTGGCAATAATTGCTACTATGGCCACGGAGAGGCAAACACGATAGCAAAGTAACCATGTTGATAAGCACAAATCGAGAAATGAATAAACACGGTTAGCCTGTAAGGCGAGATTACTGTTACAGTCGCGACGACCAACGATAGTAAAGTAACCGTTTCGCAAATCGGCGATGATATTCATAAGGCAAGGTCCCGGGGACCTAGAGTACTTGGTTAGCTTGTAAAGTGAGATTACTATTGTGGCCACAGAGAGGCAAATAACGATAGTAAAGTAACCATAGCTCGACCCACTGGGCGAGTCACTCTAAGCCAACGGCGTTACACTGGTAATGTAACATGGTCAAGTGAGTCGGATGTTAAGTCGAGTGAAGTCGAATATATCGATGATGCATAGTTCACGCACGGTCTCATTATAATTCATTCAACAGTCATAATTATTCACTATGTACTTTCGGATACGTAATTTTATATTAGGAGTGTTTAGTTAGGACGCTCACTTAGCTTTTATTAAAGCTAACGGCATACTACGCCCTGGACATTCCCACGTCCAGGCTTCATAGGATATGACTACCCGGAGGAGCACTATTCAGAAGGAACCTATGAAGAGGAAGCCTTCGAAGGGGAAGCCTACAACGATGAAGGGTACGGCTACGCCAGTTAGAGGCGCGACTTCAAGGAAGAAGACTTAGTTGTCCTTTATAGATTTTTGTCCAGTTATACTAAGTTTTATATTGGCGTCACACGCCTTACCTTAACGATCCTACACTTTCTTTTGTCCTTACATGTAAAGATGTAAACGGCGTCCAACGCCTTAATCTCTTTCATTATTTTATCTTTTGAAACCACAAACTCTGATGTAATAGTTAGTAACCTTTTAATGTATATATTTAGTTTACGCTTCCGCTTAAGTCATTCTTTTGTTATCTAGTGTGTTGTGGACAATTAGTTAATGTAACCAGTCATAGCTTATGGACCCAAAAAGGAAAATTTTAATTTCCTCCTAATTTCTGCTACTCCGGGGCGTGACAGACTCCAACTTTCAGTCGACTGAAGTAAGCAGAACCAAATGAACACATAACCTTCAGAGTTCTAGTCGACTGAGGCAGGGCCCAGTCGACTGTTTTTGCCATATTAAAAAGCAGTAGCTAGCAGGCATAAGGGTCCAGTCGACTGAACACTGGACCAGTCGACTGCTCCCCTGACAGCAGCCCAATTCTTCAGAAAACAAGTTTTAAAAAGCTTTTTAAAACAACCAAGTGCTAACCACACACTCCAATCTCACATCAAAGTAATCCTAGCTGTATTAAAACATTACCAAGTTATAATTACAACATGTTACAAACGATTACCATGCTTTAGATCCGTTCTAATATACTAAGTTAAACATAAGATAAAACCATTCAAATCCTTATTACAACATTTCTATTGTTCCAAAACTACAAGATCAACATTTAGGTTGCCTTCAAAGCGAACTCTAAACCCACGTGCTCACTTCTCCGATTCCTCGCCAGCATTAACACCTGAAATGGTTATTTGAATAACCACAGATATTCGATTTGTTTAAGCTAATGCTTAGTGAATAAAACAACATATGGATATGAATGATAAACATGTCCGCATTCACATCTCTACATTTCATACTAGTCGCGGGAGACTCACGTGCCCGTCCATACTCCCAATCCGCGACTCCTCGCCAATAAGTCCACGCAAAAGGGTAAGACCCACGATTCTTCTCTTTAATCGTGCGACCTTAATGCCTATATCGGATCCACAAAATGGCACGGTGACCACGTGCTCCTTCTGACCCAAATAAGCAACTTAACATGCTCAAATACACATCACCATGCTGGCGGTAATCAAAACATTTCATCATGCTATTGGGCCTACTTATCAATATAAATGCCCAATATGAACTACACAAGATATCTCTAAGTACTAATACATGCTATTCAAACATAACATGAATACATGTCAAGAAACCATTCCAACAACATAGTTGAATCACTCACCTCCGATTTACGCTCTTAAACTTTGATTCAAAGAAAATCCGTGTACAAAGAACGTGTAAAAGTCCGTCTAGTACAATTCCTATGGATCAAAATTCTATTTATCAACTTTTATGAAAAATTCTAGAAAACAACTTTTCGGAAAACTTGGCCAAACAAGCCCTAACATATATCAAAATGAAGCTCTTACCTCGAGGAGCTCGAATATGAAATCTGGGAGAAAACAAACTGACGGAAGGTCATCGTTTGGCGTCGCAAAGTTTGAAGCAATTAATTCTCCCTTTGGCCTCCTTTTTGGAATTTAGGTCAAGAACTTATGAAAATATCTCAACCATCTCTATCTATATATAGGCAAAACTCTCGAGAATTACGTTTACCTCCCCAAGAGTTTTCAAAACTCCTAATCAGTCTCTAAAACTTTCTATACAACTTATTCATAGCTTTACGAGTGAAAACTCAAAATTATTAAAGTTTTCGACTAAGTTTCGTTTGGTTCGCTAAAACGCGAATTTCTACATGACGTTTCCAAAGTTGCTAATTAGCCTACCAAATTAATAGCGTGTTAATTCGTTCTCACCAGGATACTAAAACTAACGACAGGTATAAATTTTAAACAGAAAATAATACAGATATTGAAATACACAAGTAAACATTTAATTTTAGATAAACATTTAAAGTGTTCCACAGTGACCGTCTCATACTCGGAGAGACGTCACAACAACAAATCCTCAATCACCACAGTTTCAAAGGGTTCTCTATTACAGACACCCAAATCAACTCGTGAGTCAAAACTCACTCAACCATGTGCCAAAAGACACGCCACATCACATTATCATGCATGACAATGTAATGCAAAAGCAATAACACAATTACGGGTGTTATAGTTAACCTTTCCACATAGTCACATTTTGCACGTGTGCATTCAAAACTTTTTAAAATACGAAACAGCGCCAACAGGTTGTCCGATTCTTTTCTATCATCCCTTTATATAAACCAAGGGTGGAAAAACTTTTCAAAAAAATATAGTACGGCACCGACAAGTTGTCTGTTTCATTTCTAGTCCCCCTTGCACTTTTTACAAACCAGGGGTGGAAAACTTTTCAAAATCAATAAAACGGCACCGTCAGGCTGTCTGATCTTTTGTCACCTTCCTCTTATGCCTATGTATGTAGGCCGGAGGTGGAAAACTTTTCAAAACCAATAAGCAGTGTCGAAAGGCTACCCGATTCTTCTCTATCTCGCCCTTGCACTGGTATATAAGATCAAGGGCGGATAAACTTTTCAAAAACTCAAAACGGCTCCAAAAGGCTGCGCATTCTTACTCGTCCTATCCTTACATTTTAACAAGGATGGATGAACTTTCTCAAATTCGTAAAACGACGCCGAAAAGCTACCCAATTCTTCTTTATCCTTTCCCTTGTACTTGTATATAGACCAGGGGTGGATAAACTTTTAAAAACTCATAAACGGCGCCGGAAGGCTGCCAGACTTTTTCTAATCTCGTTCTCACCTTTCAAAACAAAAATTAAACTCCCCAAGGACAAAACCACTTCTCAAAGACATTTAGTGATGCCCAAAGGCTATTCAGATTTATCTCATACCTTGGGAACACACATCACACTGGGGCAGTACTCTCCCATCTCTAACAAGTCACTGGGAGGAGAATCCCTGTTTCTTTTCTCTGAAGCGACTTACTAACTTTACATCTACCTCTACTTCTTCTAACCTTCATTGCAGGTACACTTCTAGCAAAAGTCAATATGGGAAGCTTCTACACGCTCAACCTACTCCTGGCATCACCAGCTTTTCCACGAGTCGAGAAAGTCCGAATGAACAACCAATCCAAGCAGCTCTAACTTCTAAATCTGGACATTTAACCTGAGCAGGGGCACACGACAAAGTCCGAGGAGACATCAAATCTGAGCAGTACCAGCGCATTCGCGATTGTTTGAACCCTCAAGCCACTGAACCAATAGGCCTACTTCTACAGTTCTACCCTATACATCCACAAGCCTTTGGTCATGTCCAAGATGACTCTCGCAAGAGATCCAATACTCAGCCCACTGTCCTGAAACATTACTCCTCGTCATATGCCACACAGGGACAATTTCTCCATACTATTAAATTTATGCTTTGTTTGCTTTACATAAAGTACATACTTTCAAATGAAAAACAAAAATTCTTTGCATCGCTCAATGACTATCATCTTGCTCTCGTTCTTAAAATCTCATGGTTTACTGAATATTATCTCGTTACTTGTTGAGTACAACTTAGACATCGTACTAGACTTTCAAAATATAGCAAGCTATGTTCGGGTTTACTTGAAAGTGCGACCAACACAAAATCATGACAAGAACAAACTCAGGTCCACGAATCGGCCATTTCACCCTCTGAAGATGCTCACATCTAAACAAGAATCAGATGACAAAAACATACTCAATACATACTTCTCTACGATCGCTTAATGTCATCTGATTATATAAGAATAGAGCAAACAGCCGACGGGCATGCAAGAACAAGAAAAACCTCGGTCCATTCTCAGGATCATGACGTACATCGACTGGGGCAGTCTTTTCCCCCACAACTTAGAAAAAAAGTCATCACGATCACTGCCAGCCTATATGGGGCCCCTCAATTCTCATCAAGAAAGTAATACGCATTCCCACGATCTCTAACTTCAATGATGCATATATGTGATCTCTGAATCCGACTCAACTTGTGTCAAAATGATTAGAGGCAATTATTTCAGCTATCCATATACTACTTTCCCTCGCTAACCCACTTGAGCCATATAATGATTTCTTTTCAAACTTAAACTCCTGAGGATAACCCCTATACTGGGGCAACGCCAAAAGGAAAAAGAAAGAGAACGCAAACAAAAAGAGAACTCAAGGGAAAGCTGGAGTAAATCCACGAAAGATACAATCTGACTCGAACACATACTTTAAATTAGGGCAATTCTCCCCAGGACATACTTTATTCGACAATAACATACCCCCACACTAGATTGGGACGAATACGAAAAAAATAAACAAACAAAAAAAGGAGCAAAATCAAAATAAGGAAAGACGCAGGGCATAAGGTGATCTCAGGAATCTTAATCGACTTTTGAAAACCAACTTTGAGGCTTCATGCGATCCTTTCATTTCTTAAATGATGACCCTGGCCTACGTTACAACCCAAAAAAGTCCACTTTGATTGACACAAGCCTTGTTGGGTTCACAAGAACACATACTTGTATTGCTTCAATAACACGGATGTCTCATACTTTCAATAACAAGATACACTGAAGCACAATGATAATATAACCAGATTCGGTGAAAACCCGTGAAGGCACCAAAGGTAAAAAAATGATTTCAGAGAGAAGAAAAACTCGAGAGAAGTCAAATACTGAAAAAATGGGTCCTTCTGAAGGATGATCATTGGGGCACTGAGCCCACACAGTCAAATACTTTGTCTTCTAGTACTCAACATGCGACAAGACGGTCGATATCCACTAACTCATGAGCATTCTTTCACAAATGATAGATTCATGCATCATATTCTTGTAAATACATATACTTAGCATGACATGACTTTCAAAATCTATTCATATCTTTCAGCATAGCAGACAATGCATACTTTCTATAGCAGGGACAACTGGTTCCGACACAACTCTCAAATAGCCCAAAAGATCGCCACTAACTAAACCACGATATCAACCTTTGCTCAGACTCGTCAACTTCACATTGATCCATTTGCTCGAATCCACATATCAGATCAGTCTTCTCCTCGGTAGATTGTCAAGAAATCTATCCCTCGCTCAGGTCTAATTGTCCACGCTCGAATCAGGATCAGGAGTAAGATCCTCAGTGGTGTCCTGTCCACTATCCACTCCCAGAATCAGGTATAAGACCCTCAAGCGGCATCCTGTTCACTCGTCATCAGAATCCATCATCAGAATCAGGAGTAAGTCCTTCAAACGACATCCTATTCATCATAAGCGTCAGGTATAAGGCCCCAAGCGGCAACCTGTTCACTATTTACTTCTAGCATCAGGTATGAGACCCTCTAGTGGCATCCTATTCACTACTAAGAATGAGTCCGTCAAGAGGCATCTCGTTCACAATCTCACTGCTGAGAATGAGTCCGTCAAGAGACTTCCCAATCACATCTTCAAGCTCAAGAGTGAGTCCGTTTAGTGGTATCCTATTCACACTATCTATCACCAGAATCAGGAGTGAGTCCATCAAGTGGCATCTATTCATACTATTTATCACCAGAATCAGGAGTGAGTCCGTCAAGTGGCATCCTATAACATTATCTATCATTGGAACTAGGAGTGAGTCCGTCAAGTGGCGTCCTATTCACACTATCTATCATTGGAATCAGAAGTGAGGCCGTCAAGCGGCATCCTATTACTGGAATCAGGAGAAACGAGTCCGTCAGAGACATCCTATTCACAATCTCGATCATCAGGTATGAGTCTGTCAAGTGGCATCCCATTCATAACTTTAACAAATAAGCGAGGCTGTCAAGTGGCATTCTATTCATGTCATCATCTCTCATTAAACATCACGAGTGAGTCCATCAAGTAGCATTCTGTTCAAATCACCAACCATCAGGTATAAGTCCTTCAAACGGCGTCCTACTTACATCGGCATCAAGCATCAAGTATTTTTGTTACCCTTCCATACTCTATAACAATCTCGCGCATCACATTTTGATGTCCTCGCATCTCTATGGCGATCACGCGTACCGCATTTTGCCAATCTCATCTCTTACTTTCACGGCAATCACGCCCCACGTGGCATTTTGCTTTCATATCCACAGTAATCATGCCCTACGTGGCATTTTTGCTCTTGTATCCTCACGAAAATCACGTGCATCGCATTTTTCCACTCTCATATCTCATAGCGATCACACCCCACATGGCATTTTGCTCTCTTATATCCACAGCAATCATGCCCCACGTGGCATTTTGCTCTCCTATCCTACATTGATTGCGCCTCGCGTAGCATTTCGCTCTTTTATATCCATTGTAATCATGGCCCACATGGCATTTTGCTCTCCTATCTCACAATAATTACGCCCCCTGTGGCATTTTGCTCTTTCGTATCCACTTCAATCACGCCCCGATATGGCATGTTGCTCTTCACTATCCCAACATGCCATCCTCTTCACCCTGGTATGAACTACGTACGGTCTAATTCTTCGACAGGAGATACGTAGGCACCTGTAAAGGCTCAACCATACCCTCACTGTACTACATTCTTGGTTAAAGATTCTAGATTACGCGACTATGCACTTCTTGACTACACCGCCTCCCACCATCTCTCAGCTACCCAGGTTCGTACAAACTATGCACGGTTTGATTTTTTGACTGGAGATACGTAGGTAGCTCTAAGAGCTCGACTATACCCCCACTTTACTGCATCCTTGGTTAAAGTTTAAGATTACGCGATTATGCACTTCTCGACTGCACCATCCTTTTTCTACTCGATTCTCACATGAATCCCAACCGGAGTCGTTCACCCTTTCTGGTAGCGCTCTCAATTCCCAGCGGAGCTATTCGCCTACTCTAGCAATACTCCTAATCCCCAGCTGCCTACTTTGGCACACCAATCACTTGCCTATTATGGCATCTCATACTCACTTGCCTACTCTGACACGTCTTTTTACTTATTCTCATTAGTTAAAAGAAAAGGGTCAAAATGGGTCATCTTTTTCTTTGTCACGATTTGCTTTGCAAAACATGACAAAGAGGGGTAGCTGGAGACACCCCATTTTGACCTGCCAAAAAAAGATACAATTTTCGTAGGGGGGCCACCGGGCACGCAAATTGAGGAAAAGATCTTTAGAGTCCAAATAGGGATCCTGGAGGTCAAATCAAAGAAAGTATGGAGCTGACAGCTCATCAATTAGAAGTTCCAGAGTTCAAGATTGTCCGATTATGATAATCGACGATGTTTTAACTAGAATCAGAGTTCGACACTCAATTCAAGACCAAAGTCAAGTTCGGGACGACTAAAGGTCAAATTCAATTACATCAGAGCAAAATAGGCATCAATACGGGCCCACAGAACTTCAAATCATCAAATTCTGATAACTGATAGAGTATCGGGTTTCGATTGAAGTTTTGGCGCACCAAAATCAAGGAAAAAGGACACGATCGTCAATCCAGAAACACTGAAAGTCAAACTGGGCATAATTGGATGGAAATATAGAGAAAAACATGAATTCAGTGAGTTGAATCAGCCTAATCAGACAATCTGAGAAGAAACGGCGTCCAATCGAACTTTTAAAGCTCAATCGGGAAAAGACAAGGGGCAAAGCGGTCATTTCTAAGTCAGAGATTCTTAATCGAACCGTACCGATTTGAAGAGAATTTTTTCGGGTTTCAAACGAATTTTGATCCAACCACACGATTTGAAGATGACATTAAACCGAGCCCAGATCTTTTTGAATCGTCCGAATCGGACTCCCGAATTGAAAAATATCTCATTGCGATGTGTTTACTATTACTAGATATTCTCATATTTTTAGTATTATAGATCGCAGCTTCATTATCACAATACAAAGTTATAGGCACTTTAGGTATATCAATAAAAGGAATGCATTTCATAAAATTTTCATCCATACAATATCTTTACTAGCTAAGGACATAGCAATATAGTCAGATTCCATGGATGATAAAGCAACAAAAGATTGTTTGTTGGATCTTGTTTCTTGGATGACCAAGCAATAATAGCACCTCCTAAAGTAAATAGCCAACCACTAGTTGATTTAGAATTTGTTCTATCCGAAGCCCAATTAGCATCACTATAGCATTCTAAAATAGAATTTGAGCAATGATAATGTAACCCATAAGATATAGTGTGTTTTAAATATCCCAAAACTCTTCTAAGTTCTTTCCAGTGTTCAGAACTAGGATTACTAGTGAATCTACTAAGTATTCCGATAGCACACGCAATGTCAGGTCCAGTGTTGTTCATAGCATATATTAAGCTACCAATAACCTTAGCATATTCTTCTTGATTGATAGATTCTCCTTTATTAGGTACTAACTTATTATTAGGATTGATAGGTGTCTTACTAGGTTTACAATTAAAATGATTAAACTTCTTCAACACTTTCTTTATAAAGTGTGATTGCGTTAACATAAAAGCTCCATCCTTCTTTATTACTTTAATACCCAAAATCACGTCCACGGGTCCGAAGTCTTTCATATCAAACGTTTGAGCTAGAAACCTCTTAGTTTCATTTATGCAACCCATATTCGAACCAAATATAAGCAAATCGTCAACATAAAGTGTCATTAAGACTTTATCATTATTAGACACTTTATAAAATACACAACTTTCTACTTTGGAACTCTTAAACCCAAAGTTTGTAACTTCTTGTCTAAATTTGTCATACCATTGTCTTGGTGCTTGTTTTAGACCATATAAAGATTTGTTTAACTTGCAAACTTTATCTTCTTCACCTTTAACTGCATACCCTTCAGGTTGATTTATATAAATTTCTTCATCTAAAGTTCCATTAAGAAATGCAGTCTTAACATCCATCTGATGTACTTCTAAATTATAAGTGGAAGCAATTGCAAACATGATTCTTATAGATGTTATTTTAGTCATAGGTGAAAAGGTTTCAAAATAGTCTATACCTTCTTTTTGACGAAAGCCTTTAGCGACTAATCTTGCTTTATATTTGTCTACACTTCCATCAGTTTTGAGTTTCTTTTTCAAAACCCATTTACATCCTATAGTTTTAGAGTTTGGAGGAAGATAAGCTAAAGACCATGTGTTATTCTCGTTTATAGATTTTATTTCATCATACATTGCTTTTTTCCATAAATCTGCATCGGGTAAGGACATAGCATCATGGAAAGTTTTAGGATCTTCTTCTAACAAGTAAGTGTACATATCCGGTCCTAAATCCTTTTCAATTCTGCGTCTCTTACTCCTTCTCAATCCATTAGAATTGCCTTCTATATCTTCATTTCTCAAGCTATTTGAATTATTCTCATTAATCAAGTTGTGAGAGTTTTCTCCATTATCTTGAACATTAACATGTGGACCTTTATCTACCTCTTCTATTAGATCTTTTCCTAATTCATGACTATCCGGATCTTTAATAGTAAAGTGTTCAAAATAAATAGCATATTGTGGATATCGCGGGTTGACTTACCCACAGCTTTTCTTAAAATCTTTTCTAAATTTCAATTGCGAAAAAAAATGAGTCGCCACTTAATTTTTTTAAAGGAAAATTAAGAAACCATTTTAAAGGAAACTGATCTTTTGCGAAACCAAAGATTAACTAGGTCCGGGGATTATGGAATGAGGGAGGAAGGAGCCCGTCGGACTAAAACACCCTCTCTCATCCTATCTTGCAATAGGCCTTTACTCAACATCCTTTTAATCGAATTTATTAATCTAAGCGTGTCCTCAACTAATACATATATTACATATACGTCGCAAAAGCATGTCCAAAGGGTGTAAAATTGCTAATGACAAAGATATCATTCATAAACCACATATGTCAAGTAGCAAGCAATATGATATGCGATAAAGAACAAGAGAACTTACCCGGGATCCAGCGGCGATATTAAACGTGCAATGCACACACACAAAAGAAAGTCCTAAAAGAAAAGTCTCTAATCACATATACACATAAGGCAAATCTTAATTCTAAGGTGGCGCACATGAGGTCGAAAAATCGAATAAAATCAAAGAATTCAATAAACTAGAGAGGGGTTGAGAAATCATACCTCAATGGCGCTACAAAACAAAGATTAGTGCACATGATATACAAGAGGTGAAGTTGGAAATAACAATCTTGAATTTCTAGCTTAAATCTATCAAATGTAATTGAATCCAAAGCAAATAAGTCCTAATTACAAGTGCCAAACCATATGGATGAATATGTACATGGACAAGAACAAACTATGAAATACTTTTAAACTTTGAATTCAAGCTCAACTAATTATTTTTGACACATGGTTTAAGCCCTAAGTCATAGAAAAGTCATTTGACCCATTATTAACAAAATTGGTCAAATGTGTCATAAAAATTCTGAGAAAATTGCAGAGAGCAGTCCAGAACTTTAAGCAAATAAAAAGCACGTCCCTCATGGACTGATGTTGATGAGTTTTGGACACAAGATGTCTTTGTGAGTCTAGTCTCCGAATCAAAAAGAAAATCAAGGTTTCAACGGTTAGATCTCCGGGAATATGGAGAACACTAGACATCACTCAGCATCTTACAACCTCCTGTCCAGAATTCTTGCACGATTTATTAAAAATAGTAAAACAATCAGAATTGCCTTGTTCTTTTTAGGGTGACTTCCTAACACATTAATCTACTTAGAAAAAATTATTTTGGGTCAAAAAAACTTTGTTAGAACTCTGATTTAATTATTTCAAAAGAGTGTTGCTGTTCTGAAACTATTCTGAAACTCTGGACAGATTATTGTTGCTTCACAAAACTCATGATCAAACCATTCTAAATATGAAACCACCTTAAAACAAAAATTACAGTGGTAGAACAATGTGTTATTGACACTTTCCCGTTGGTTTCACTTGATTTCAACGGTTAGATTTCGAACTAAAAATCTTTGATCAAAAACAGTTTGAGAATTCACTGTTTTCAATTGCTAAGTTTAACTTTTATTTGGTAACTCCAACTATCAAATCATGAAGTTGGGTTAAACCAAACCACTTCTCCTACCATTTGATGGTCATTGGAGACTAAAACTTTTATTTTTTTATAGATTTCAAGTGAAGTATGGATGGACTTCATGAAATCTCAAGATGAGGATTCTAAGCCATGGAAAGGGGCTTAGACTCAAAATCACAAGTCTCCTACCATTTGGTGGTCATTGGAGATGAAGGTACAACTAATACTTGAGAGTCTTCAAAGGAATATGGGAAGAATTCCATGAGACATCAAGTTTAGAGGATCCAATTCATGAGTATGGACTTGGATCCATCTATGTGAAATAAAGTGATGATCAAGTTTTGACTTTCATGTAGAGCATAAGCTTACATGAGATTCAAGGGATCATGCTTAAGAGATCAAGAGAGATATTGAAGATCTCCAAGACCTTCAAGAGAAGAAAATAAACAAGAAAATAGAAGGAAGTATTGGGAACAAAGAGAACTCCTAAGTTTATTTGGCAAACAAAGAAAATAATGAAAGGTTTTAGGATTAGAGATTTCAAGAGAAGAAAGAGTAAGCTAATAATCTATGGTTAGAGGATCACCTCCAAATTATCCTCAAAGTTTTCTTTAAAGATCTTCCAAGCCCTTTTGATTCTCTTAACTCTCTCTTTTCTAAAATGTTGGTGTAATGGTAGTGTATTTGGTATATCTTCCTCCCCCAATATTTTTCTCTTGGTCCTCCCTCTTCAAGGAAGATCCCTTCTCTTTTATAGGCAAAATTACCAGGTATTTTTGGTGAATTTCGGAGCAAAAAACAGTTGTAATTCTCTCATTTGGTGGTACAATGTGTACTTTCTAAAATTAGACAGACTGCTGCCCAGCGCGGCAGTCCAGAGACTGTCGCGGCAGTCCGTGACTGCCGCTGCGGCAGTTAATGACTGCCGTCGCGGCAGTTAATGAGTGCCGTCGCGGCACTTCATGACTGCCGCCCGGCATTCATCAAATGCCGCGGAAATTAATGAATTGCCGCGTTTTTGTCAGTCTTACTTTATCAGTTTTTTGTTCTTATCTGCATATGCATACGTATTGCACTGCAAAATACAGACTTTAAAAGTGAACGGCAGTCAGAAATTTACGGCGGCACTCGGTGAAAGCCGGAACGGCACTCTCTGACTGCCGTGCGGCACTCAGTGAGTGCCGCGGCAGTCTGCCGTGTGCCGTTTTTAGCTGAGGTTCCCTTTTTTAGGCCTTCCCCCTTTTTGAAACAAATTATTTTTGAAGATCCTTTCTAAAAATCATGTCTTATACCTGAATTCTCCTAAATACCTGGCATTTTTCCTCTTTCTGTGAAATTTTATCGCGTTTTGGAGATTTTCTGAAGAGCTTGGAATACTTCAATCTTTCGGTCCTTGTCATCATCGGATACGGAGGTGACACTCTCCTAAATTCGACGGTCGGTCAAAATTGGGGTGTCTACACATATATAGATTCAATTACACTGTTAGTGCTTGAGTTTAAGAATCTAGATGCTTTGCTTTGCTTAGAGTATCCAACGAAAACACTTTTAGTAGCTTTACTCCCTAACTTAGGTCGTTTTTATCTAGCATCTAAAACAAAAGCGATACAACCCCAAACTTTGAAGTAATCAATGTTCGGCTTACGATTTTTCCACAATTCATAAGGAGTTTTATCTTGATTCTTATGTAAAATTCTATTAGATATATAACATGCTGTGTATAGGGCTTCACCCCAAAATGTCATAGGTAATTTTGAATGTAGTAACATTGCACTAACCATTTCAAGTAGTGCCCTATTCTTACGTTCTGCTACTCCGTTTTGAGGGGGAGAATTAGGTGCAGATTCTTCTCTAACAATTCTATGAGTTTCACAAAAATTTATATAGTCATTTAATCGATATTCACCGCCTCTATCGGATCTAATACGTTGAGTCCTTTTTTCATGTGCATTTTCAACTTCTTCTTTAAAGATCTTAAAATTTTCAAAAGCTTCATCTTTTGTTCTAAGTAAATAAATATAAGTATATTTAGAATAATCATCTGTAAAAGTTATGAAATACCTTTTTCCTCCTCTAGTTAAATGATCTTTATTATCACATAAATCGGTATGTATTAACTCTAATAATGTAGTTTTCCTAGAAACTGGTTTGAAAGGTTTTTTTTTTTTTTTTTAACTATTTTTGCTTGAGCACAACATTCACAATTTTGTGTAGTTAAAATAGCACTATCTTTAGGAACTAAATTGTGTGAGATCATGCGATTCATAGTATATATATATGAATTATATAGTATTTATTAATAATAGTTTATAATAGGAATCTTTACTATATCATATAGTAGTGTACTTCTTATTTTTTTTGGAGGGAAAACCAAATTTTCATTTTCCCACCAAATATTTGGTTGAAAGGAAATTTAAATTTGGTATGTTGTCCCACATAGAAAACTTGGAGTAATCTTGTGGGAAAGCCTCTCCTATAAATAGGAGGTGGTTCTTCATATTCTCTCCCAAGCTCCCAAGGGATACCTCACAAGAGGAGACCCATGGAAGAGCTTCAAGTTTTTAATTTTTTCTTTTTAATTCTTATATATATATATAATATAATATATATATATATATATATAAGAAAGAAAGAAAGAAAAGAAAGAAGAAGAAGATTAAAATAGATAGTTTTATATCAGGCAAAACTAAACTAGTAAGAGGGCACACTTTTTCTCACTCATTGGGCACCGACCCTTACTTCCGACACATTTTTCACCCACTGGGCACCGACCCTTATTTCCGGCACATAAAACAAAAGGACAGAAAAATCATAAAAGCAAAATTACAAAAAATAACTCATCGCACGATCAATCTACTCCATTTTTACTCAAAATACTTTCTCATAACTCACTACTTTCTCAAGGGTTAATGTCTAGGACTACACAGTACAGGTTAAAGTTCCTAACTACACCGACTTTATTCAAGACACTATTTTACACACTAACGATCTAGATCGACCAAAACGCTCATATACATATACACAGCACAGAACTACATACAGCCTGATTCTCGTGTCAAGATACGTATGCAACCCATACTTGGGTGCCACCATAACTATTTTCTTTCAAACTATCTTGAGTCAAGATATGTATACATAATTTCAAACTATCTCATGTCGAGATACGTATACATACTTTCAAACTATCTCATGTCGAGATACGTATACTTACTTTCAAACTATCTCAAGTTGAGATACGTATACATGAATATTCTCTTTCAAAACTATCTCGTGTCGAGATACGTAAATCGGCAAACGCGTGTCATGGATGCTCGCGTTTAATTTAATATATATGTATTCTACTACTTCTTACCTATGCCCTGTTACAATGAAAACCACTAAATCGGCAACCGTGTGTCACAGATGTTCGAGGGTGCCTTATACCTTCCCTAGACATAATCGAGTCCCCGAACCCACTTCAAGAACTCTAGTTTCACACGACTATCAAGAGTCACACTTTTAAAAGGGCCCACTCTTCTCAAACTATTTCTCAAAAGTCAAAGATGATTACTCTAATCGTCTTTGCAGGGATCCTAACTCCCGATAACGTTAGGTGGCAACTCTTACGTGGCCCTACTCCCACTTGTACGTACTTTCACACATTTCTTTTCATGCTTTTGTTCGCTGCTTTGAGTCTTTTATCTTATTTTATTTTATTTCTTTTAAAACGACCTACTCCCACTCTCACGTACTTTTCACACTTCTCACACGCCTCTTGACATAAAGCGGTCGCGATCCTCGAAGGGACCACCTCCCACCTTCGGGGCGGGCGCGACACTCTTCTTTTCTTTTCTCTCCTCACTTAAGACTTTCTCTTCTCTTCTTTTCTTTTCCCTTCCAAACTCCTAAAGGGCTTGTCTTTACCAAATTACCTTACACCACCCATCTTCCCAAAAGTAATATGTCATACCAATTAACCTAATTCCGCAAACTCTAAGCTACTTAGAAGCAGCTAAAATAACAATTAACCAAAGAGCAATCGTATGCTTCCCAAATTTTTTCCTCAAAAAGTATTTCCCAACACATGTGGCAGTGGGACCCTCTTCAATAATGGTGGGACCACTTCAACATCAACCAATCAAAATCAATTGGGCCCACTGCCATATATGTTGGGAAATACTTTTGAAAAAAAAAATTGAGAAGCATAGCATTATTCTTAACCAAATTTGTACTCATTCCTCCCCTTTTAGTTCAAAGATACCAAATACATATAATAGATTTTGAAAATTTTCTCTAAATTAAATTTAAAAGTAAAAATTTACTACAAATGTTTTGCAAAAAAATAATTTTTTCCCTGAGTGGACAATTACTAGTTAGTTATTACTCTACAAATTAAGAGGGGGATTTTTCTAAATCCCGCGTGAGTCGTACGAGTTGAAAAAGTCAAAAGTAGCAGTAGTAATAACAATGTTGCTAGGCACATAACACTTTCTACTACACATTTCACAAACATGCTTTAAATGCATGTATCTTGTATTTTTCAAAAAAGTATGGGCCTTGTGTGAAAAATTCACAGTACAAGGCACATGAGTTTAAATGCATGTTTGTGGAATGTGTTGTGGAATGTATTATTTACCTAACATTATTCTAGTAATCTATACTACTTTATAAAGAGAAATGGAGGGGTGTCATTCTCTTTTTAACTACCGCTCATATTTACAATTATACCAATAAACCTATTTATTCAAAATATACATATAAATGACCAAAATGGTCATTACCAACTCAAACAAAACTCACCCAACAAAAATCTTAAGAAGCCGTTCCCACACCCAATTTGAAACTACTAAAATCGCCCTGTCAGTTTCATCAAAACCATCTCCACAGTGGCGGATCCAGGAATCTTAGGTAGGGGGGCTGTGTATGAGCTTACATTCTGTTTGGATTGAAAGAACTGGAGAGAAGAGAAGAGAAACTCATTAAGAGAAGAGTAAGAGAAGAGAAGAGAAGAGAAAGCATGGTTATGCCTAACTTGTTAGGATAGAGAGAGGAGAAGAGAAGAGAAGAGAAGAGAAGTGAAACATAACATTCTCTTCTTTGTATAACTCTCATAAGAGAAGAGAAGAGAAAGGTTTCAAAATCAATTTACTGTTTTATCCTCCCATATAAATTAAACTAAATTGGTATGTTTGAAATATAAAAAAACATTCAGGGATGTAATGGTCTTTGTAAAAATATTTTATTATCAATCTCTTCTCTTCTCTCCTCAATCGCTCCAATTTGGAGAGAACCAAATTTGGGCTCTTTTTCTCCCCCCTTTTTCTCTCCAGTTCTCTCCATTAACGTTCTCTTCGCTCTCAACTTAACTATCCAAACAAGAGAACTGGAGAGAAAGTGGTTCTCTTCCTCTTCTCTTCTCTCCAGTTCTCTCAATCCAAACATAGTGTTAGATTCACACGGGGTTCGGGGGCAGCCATGACCGACCCAAAGGGGGGGCAAAATGGGCAACCGCTCTGGGCCACCAAACTTCACAAAATTTTGAGGGCCCTTATGAAATTTTTATAATTACATTTTTACCTTGAGATTTTTAGTATTTTATATTTAGGCCTTCCTCAAAGCCCAATTTAATGTCATCAACTACATATATATTGAGATACATGTACATAAAACTCAAAAGCAAAGGCCCTAAAATTTTAAAAATTACACTTTTAGTGTAAGATTTTTTGAGTTTTTGAAATAGGCTCCTCTAAAATTTTGAAAGATACCATACAATGTTTAAGTTTCACAAATAGAGTCATATTATAAGTAGATTCCAAAAAAATCGCCAATTATGTATAAGTAATCCTAAATTTTTTTTGCCAATTATGCATAAGAAGACCCCAAAAAAATCGCATCGGGGGCGTTGCCCCCGAACCCCCGTATAAGGGCATCTCTTTTAGTAGTTCGCCCCAGGCCTCCAAATACTCAAGACCAACCCTGGGCAGTGCCCCCGATGCAATTTTTATTTGGGTCTATTTGTAATTAAGCCAATAGATTACATATAGTAAGGTTTTTTTTTTTTTTTTTTTTCAATTTTTGGGAGAAATGAAGTATAATTGGACCAACATCTTACATATAAAATCATTTTCTTTTAGCCTAACTAATTTTTTTTTGGGGGGCTGTATAATAAGTTTACTTATTTTGGGGGGGGGGGGGGGGCAAAGTTTAATAAAATTTGAAAATTTTCTAAAATATACATATAAAAGTGTAATTTTCCAAAAATCAGGGGTGCCCCCCCCTGCATCTCCAAGTTAAACTGACTTGTGTCTTTTTGAACCATCTTTTTTGAACCAAGATGTTGTTCCAATTTGTAGAATCTCCAAAGAATGAGAGGAACTGCAGAGGTTTTGTGCACTTCACTTGAAGTAAGAGATGTGGAAGAATGAGAGGAACTACGGAGATTTTGTGCACTTCACTTGAACATAAAAAGGCCACTACACGTAGGGGTGTGCAAAAACCGAACCGAACCGCTAAACCGACCGCAAACCGACCGAACCGAAGTGCAATGGTCGGTTTAATGTCGGCCTGCGGTCGGTTGTGGTTGAAATTTTATGATTTTTTCGGTTTCACGGTCGGTTCTCGGTTTGCATAGGCATAAAACCGAATAACCGAACCGACCGATAGTTAACTTAAGAATGTACTTTTAATATATTATATAAGACTCATAAGAGATATATATAGATATATAATACATTATTAGAGGCTGAGAAATCAAACCCTAGCCTCATAATCTCATTCCCAATAGGTGGTGTCCTCAAAATAGGTCCAATATAAATCAAATTTAATAGAATTAAACCCAATTTGAAAATGGTCCAACCGACCGCCAACCGACAATCAACCGACACAAACCGAATCGATCAAAAACCGACAGTAACGGTCGGTTGACGGTTCTATTAGAGAGAAAACCGATCACATCGGTTCGGCTGGCGGTTTTGCCCAAAACCGAACCGACCGACCGAATGCCCACCCCTAACTACACGTGGAAGAAGACTTGGAAGTACCTCCTTTTTTTTTTTTTTTTTTTTGTGACTTAGGCCTGGAAGTAAGCCACATACCCATGTTTTTGTTTATTTTGAACCATTTTAGTATTCAATTTCTAAAAGTGAGTGTAGGTGTGATGCCATTGTGTGTTAAACATATGTACTTTTTCATTTAACTGCTTGTTTAATTCTTATTTGTAATTATCCCAAACAATTGGGCTTGTATCATATGCAGTGATATATTGTATCAATCAACCACTGTTACGACATATATAGTATAATTGTTAAAGCGTTTGGAACCAAATTTGAGATTCATAACAGCACTACACATATACAAAGCTTGGTATGAGTGCAAATACCGACTTTGGTGTATAAATCTGTGCAAAATGTTCAATTTAGTGTGTGTATTTTTTTTAATATGATGAATGTTATGTGTATTGCAAATTTATGTATTTCTCCTCTATTAGGAATACATATTAAATACGGAGTACAATACAATGCACACGCAACGCGTGTGTGCCCGTCGGCTAGTAAATATAGAAGCGCTAACCCTATGCGTTCTCTCTGTCTCTCTCTCTCTCCCTCTCTCTCCCCTTCTTTTTCTGATTACACGGTGGTTTTGCTCGTCGATTAGAAGGGTTTCTGCTAGAATAGAATTGTCTTTTTAGCAAAAAAAAAAAAAAAAAAAAGATATGTCTTTTTTTTTTTATGCTGGGCAACATGGCGACATGTTGAAGTCTGATGGTGATTTTGGATGCTTGTTCAATGGGCAACAAGGTGTCAGTCCTTCCATTTGGGGGAGGCCTGCCGATGCCGAAAGCAAGGTGTCATCTCATCTCATCTCACCTCTCCGGTTTATGTCTATTGGCACAATTTTGATTGTTTTTAGGTTGATTTACCTACGGCTCTCTCTCTACTTACATATTATTGGATTGGTGTGTATTTTTGTTATACCTGCAATTCTAATTTGATAATTTACAGATGATGGTCTTTGTTTTTCCATGATATATTGTAATTTTTTTTTTTTTTTTTTTCTGTTGATGTTATATGTATACAAGTATACAACATGTATGTATGTAAAAAATATATAGCCCCAATGTTGTTGTTTTTAGGTAGGTAGGTAGGTAGGTTTACAATTGGTTTATTTTTTCTCTCAGGTCTGCACTTGCTGCCAGACGTGTGCCGGACTGAAAGCAGGAAGGTTTCATCTCACCTTCCAGACTGAAAGCAAGAAGGTCTCATCTCACCTCTCAGATCTCTTTGTACTTCCATTTATTTATACATTATTAATTATGTTTAGTATTATAGTATTTTTGTCCTTCATGGATCCTCTTGTTTTGTCTTATCCATGGATTTGATTGTTATATATGGACATCTTTCCCTCATGCCGTTATGTGGGCTATTTGGTTGGAAGGCACGTAATTGAATTGCTTTTCAAAATATACAGCTTCATGTTAATACACTTGCCAAAAAATAAAAAATAAAAAAAAACCGATCAGTTCTGGGATCTTTGTACTCAATTGTGTTATTTTTAGGTGGATTTACAATGGTTTAATTTTCCCTTCAGACGTCCGATATTATTCAGGGACAAAATCTGTTTGGCAAGTCGAAGGTGGATGCTGGATCATCCCAGAACACATTCATGGTATTTTTCTTACCTCTCTTACGTGTTTATTTATTATTTATTTGTGCATCAAGTATGTGTACAGTGTAGTTATATGCATTTCTGACCTTTATGGATCATCTTGTTCATGGATTTCATCATAACATGTAAATTCTCTGATTTCTATGGATGTTACATGTATGTCTAATTCTTGTAAATCTATAACTCAATTTATTGTTTTAGCTAGGCTTACAAGAGTTTAATTTTCCTATCAAAACCCCATTTTATCGAAGGCTGATGCTGGAGCCTCCCAGACCAAAAGCAATATGGTTATATGCTTATTTATTTAAACATCAAGTTTATGTAGTTACATGTAATTCTGTCCTTCATAAATTGTCTCCTTCACAGATTTGATTGTTATATGTAAAATTCTCTTCGATTGTACATGTTCATATTTAGTATTAATGCAATTTGTTATTGGCTCAATTGTGTTGTTTTTATGTAGATTTTACAATGGTTTAATTTTTCTCTTCAGATCTCCGATAAGGAGGGGCAATACAAGTTTCTCAAGCTGAAGGCTGATGCTGGATCATACCAGACCAAGAGCTTGGTCTCATCTTACCCTACTTATGTGTGTACATTTATTTATTTATTTATTATTTATTTATTTATAGATCGAGTATGTGTAGTTATATGCAATTATGTCCTTTATAGATCATCTTATTCGTGAATTTGAGCATAATATGTAAAATTCTCCGATTTCTATGGGTGTTATGTGGATGTTTGTATGTGTTTATGTAATTATATATTGGCTCATTTATGTTGTTAGGTAGGGTTTTAATGGTTTCGTTTTCGTCTCAGACCTCCGATGATTGGTCGTGTCCGTTTGCCACTCCAGTGCCACAGGCAAAAGATTGTGCCGCCCAAACAGGAAACAAGGTCTCATCTCACCTCTCGGATCTCTGTATACATTTATTTATTTGTATATCATGTGTGGTTATAAGCAACTATGTCCTTTATATATTGCCTTGTTTCCATATTTGATTGTGATATGTGAAATTCTGATATGGATGTTAAATACTTTTAAGGAAAGGGATTGGAAATTTCCCGTAATTACGCGTTGCAATACGAGTTTCATTTCTTTTATTTTAGGAAGTACCTTGGATTCGTAAACCTCAATGGACAAATCACTCTTTAAAATTTTAAATATTGAACTATGACGATTGAGGATTTAAGTGGAGGACTTTCAATATATTGAGGCTTGATATTGCATGAAGCTTGTATTAGATTGTTATTTAGTCTTATCTTAAGAATTATTAATGTATTTTATATTTCTATATTGATATATATATAGAACTATTTCTTTTGAAAAAGAAAAAGAAATGAATCTTATGACGCACGATTAGTTTTGGCAAATCGATTCATGATTTGACAACTATGTATGTAGCCGTGTAGGTTTATGCAATTCTGTCTTTCATAGATCATTTGTACATGGATATTGATTTTGATATGAGGGGAGCCTTGGCGCAACGGTAAGGTTGCTCCATTCTGACCTGGAGGTCACGGGTTCGAATTTGGAAACAGCCTCTCTGCTTGCAGGGGTAAGGCTGCATACATCTCACCCTCCCCAGACCCCGCAATGGCGGGAGCCTCGTGCATTGGGCTGCCCTTTTTTATATTGATTTTGATATGTAAATTACTTTGATCTTTGTGGACAACGTTTTAAAACGCGAAAACGTAGGTGATGTGTTTTCCCTCTAAATGGTGAGGCACAAGTCTTGAGGCGTTAAGGCATAACTTTTCAGGTATTCTAATTTTATTTAAAGATAAAGATATACTCCCTCAGTCCCAATTTATGTGTCCTTTCCTTTTTGAGATGTCCAAAATGTTGTCCACTTTGAAAATTTAATGAGAAGATTTTATTTACTTTCCAAAACTACCCTTCTTAAATTGAGAATACCAAAGACATGAAAAGAGAACAAAATGAAAATGAATTTAATAAGAGGGTGTTTTGGAAAATTACAACTATTCTCATCCATGTGCAAGCAATTGATGATGTTCCCTTAAAAAGTTGGAGTTCCAAAGATGGACACATAAAATGGGACTTAGGGAGTAAACTAATATGGCAATGCCAAAAAAATAGGAGTTATAATTGAGAAATTTTTTTGCAACTAAATAGTCATAAAACATTGAACAAAATACTCAATAATCACAAGTTACAACTCAGTGAGTGAACTACTCTTGGACTCTATTACTACTATATTCCATGTGGAGTAGAAAGAGGGGTCAATATGGTTTAGAGAACTTCAGAGAGAAAGGGAGAGAGAGATTACCTAGGCTGTAAATACTAAATAGCGTAGTCAAAGATGACTTTAGAGTGATAGTGAGAGGTCGATGCGAGAGAGCATTCCGAGGAAAAGCGTATTTCAGTTCCGCGACCAAAACTGAAGTACACCTTGCGCTTTCTTTTGCGCCCTACCCACATTTTTAGAATGCCTCAACCAAATTAGCCACGTTCTTGAAGCTTTGTGTTTTCCTGTACGTTTTGTTAATTGTTCTTTGCGCTTTATACCAAAACGTGCACTAAAATGCATTTTGTTAATGCGTTTTAAAACATTGTTGTTGTGGATGTTACATGTATAGTTACATATATATTTAATGGTTCTTCTGTTCACTTGGATTGTTCTCATGGAACAGATGGTGAAACTCTTCACTGGCATCAAGGACATTGAAGGGTATACTTGTTTTGATGGCAGTGACATTATCATTTATGGCAAAAAGCTTAAGGTTTTGCAGTAGTCGTTTACACATAAAAGCCGTTTTCTCAAATTTTATTTCTACATCTATTTAATTTTTTTTTAAACCGTTAACAATGGTATGTGTTGCTACCGTACAGTGTGCTACGGACAAGGAGGCCCCAGATTACAAGATTATTGATCTTTCTCAGGACGGATTTGTATGTTGGTCCTTTCTGCTTGACTGTAGCATTTGTTATGGATTTGTTTTCTAACTGAAGCAAGTATTTTAGGTGGGTTTGCTGATTGAAGGTTGTGACCTTGAGGATGCCCTGTGGTTCTCGACTAACGAGAATCTACTAAATCTGGTAAGTCAAGGCATTTATCTTTTGCGTTGAAGTTGATATTTAAGCTGTTTAGATTTTGGAGTTTATCGTGAATCGTTACATAGTGAGAGTGTTAATTTTCAGAAGCCCAAAGTGAGGAAGAGTTGTGACATCAATGGTTGTGAGATGTACTCTTCGTCAGGACCGCCGGAAAAGAAAAGAAAAGTGGAGACTCTCGAACAAGTTCGGTCCAAGGAGAGCTATGTGAGTATTTGCTTTCTTCTTTATCCTTTATTTTCTAATAATTCTTATGTTCTTCAGACTTTCCAGTTTCCACACACACAGAGACTTGTGTATGCATTATATTATTTTATTTGGCTGACGTAAGTTATGTTTTGTTGAGTCCTACAGGAGTCTACTGGTCCTGGTATCATGGATGTTCTTGTGCCCAAATCAATTTTAAAAGTTTTGGCTAATGAGTACAAGACTGTTGTTACTGAACTATCGCAGCTTGCAATGGGTGACTTCAATGAAAAAAATGTTTGTCGTTAAATTCTTGCAGCTTTTTCTGTATTTTTATTTATATGGATCCTAAATTTGTGTGTACATATTACATAATGCTTGTAGGGATCAGACTATAAGGCTGTGATGGTTGTCAATTGGAGGCGGTGGATTGTTGCTGGTACACTATATGACATGGTTTTTGAGGCCGTGTGCAAGGATGCTACTGAAAATGCACTGGAAATTTTCGAGGCCTCAGTGTATAGGCGCTTTGATGGGAAGACAACTGTGAAATATTGTAGGAAAAAGCCTACTCAAGTATGCAAGGTGAATGACTTGTAATATTCTTCTTTTCCTTTTTAATTTTAATAGTCATAAGGTTTTGTGTAGTAGCCTAAACCAAATTTCTTTATATTCTCTATTGTTCTTTAGATCATTATTTACTATCCAACATAATCTTTTTATTATTCTTATGATTACTATAGCCTTTATTGTGTAATAATTATACGGTTTTTGAATGGCTTGGGACAAAATTAGCATTAGTGTTAAGAAGCTAAATAAATTTGCATGCTTATGGGTAGGTAGTGACATTAGGGAGCTTGCTTTCTGCATAAAGAGGTGTCTCGTCTTTAAGAGAGGGACTTGGCTTGCCAAGTGTTGTGCCCACTTTGACATGTGTAGAAAACTTAGAATCAGGCAAGGCATGGGTCTAATGGATTAATAGTTCGGCCATCTTTACCACTTTTCATTTCCAGACCAAGAGCCAGGGGGGAGAAGCTAGAGAGTGTGTGTCAAAAGAAAGAAGGCTTGAAAAACTTGGTGCGGAGATCTGGAAGTGAATATAGAGGTGAGAAAACTCATCTAAGTTCACCTCTTATCTAGTTTTAGCTTTGGTTGTGGTCAAAATTATTTGTAAGCTTTCTAGGTACTTTAATGGCTTCCTAGATTCTCTAGATTGTTTGCTCTTTTGCACGATAGAGCATTAAGCTCTGTCGATATATTCGTCTTCGATAGTAGGCAGAGAGGTTAATTCTACCAAATTTGGGCACGAGAAGTTGCTTGTGTAGGGTACACCTTTAAATTAAATTTGTGATTTGTGTACTTGATTTTGGAAGAGAGGTTCAAATCTCTGTCGTGAAAGGCACTCCTAAGGCGCCGGTGCACCTGTTGAGCCTGGATTTGCCCTAGCGAGGCACATTGAATTAGAATTTTGATTTTGAATTTCTTCCCTCAATTTTTTAGATATCATGATTCAAGCACACTGAATTTTTTATTACCGTCCATAGTTATTAAAGGTGCAAGGCACACTTAGGCACAAATGCCTCCCGGGGCCTAGGCGCACGACGAAACAAAAGAAGAAGCACGGGCCTGAGCGAAGTAAGGCGCACTTTTGAGAAAATTATAAATTAAATACACTTAATCAAATATAAAGAACTCAAAAATAAACATATACATAAAATTGCTAAAACATCAAAGTGATGAATATTTTGGCCTATTAGCTCAATTGACTAATTAATAATTTCTCTTGATACTTCACAAAATCGTCTACTTTAGAATAACAAACATAGTAAAGGCCCAAGCTGCAAGCAAGCAAGTATTCAGCAATCACAAAATTTCAAAAATTAATTCCAATGTAGATAATTTATACAATAGGGCCTTTTTTTTTCCTTCCCTTATGTAAATTAGGGGTGCAACTCGGGCGGGACCCAAAGGGTTTTGCCTCTGCCAAGGCCCTAACCCGATTTGAAGCAGTCTGCCCAAGTTCGAGCCCGAGCCCGACATGAACTGTAACTTCTCAACTGAAGCCCACCTGTGGTGAAATCAATTAGTCCGCGGGTTGCCCGAGTCCGTCGCAGAGAAAACAATTTCCAATGCCTCAAAACGGTTTGAAGCTAAGTAGTCAACAAAAGACAGTATCTTATTCCCAAAATAAGTTTGATTGATTAAAAAAATTCTTAAAAACTAACAAAAAGTCATCTTTGGTCTCCAACTCTAGCAAACAAAGAGAAGAAGCTGCTTCCAATTGGCCATTTTGTTCGTTTTTAAGGTCTTCCAGCTATGTCCTCCTCGAGTCAATACGTAAAGGTAATACAAGATTATACATATATATAATTTTATATATAATATTGACAAATCAGGCTCGGGCTCGGGTTCTATTTGCCCTTTAAACTTTTCTCTCAATCCAACAAGAAATCATTAAGATCTCTTGTGCAGAAACCCATTCTGAATTCCTTACCAAATGCTCCCATCCATTGTGGACCAACCCAGATTTCTTCATTTCTTTTCCTTTCAAGAAAAATGAAGATATCAATCCAACCAAAGCCAGTCACCAAGGAATGAATCCGGATCATTACCAACTTGCTTTAGCCGAAGTTGCCCAGCTGCAGAAAGAAGGGCTCATCGAAAATACCACCTCCCAATGGGCATGTGAGGCTTTTTATGTAAACAAAAGAGCAGAACAAGTTCGTGGAAAACTTCACCTAGTCATGAATTACCAACCCCTCAACCATTTTCTCCATGATGACAAGTTCTCTCTTCCGCGTCGTAACAATCCTCTAGCCCACTTAACCCAAGCCCAGATATTTTCAAAATTTGATCTCAAGGCTGGTTTCTGGCAACTTGGAATTCATCCAGAAGAGACATAGTGTGTAATAATGTCTCTTGTATGTAATAATGTTTGCGTGTGTATTTGTATCTTATCTGTTTTTACTTTTTGCTTTTACTTTTGTTAAAGCAATACATTGTATAATAGTATCTCGTGTTTGTAATAATGTATCTTGTGTCTGTAATAATGTATCTGCTTTTTTTCATTGATGCTCTTTCCTTGGCTCTATAAAAGGAGAGATTGGCATCCATTTGAAGGCAGAGGTCCACTGGTTGGCAAAATTCTGCCCAAGCCCAGCTCGAATTAAAATCGGGCTTGCAGTTTTCTGCCCAAGCCCGCCCATATTGTAAGTACCGTAGGCCCAAGCCCTGTAATTATCGGGCTGGGCACGGGTTGCCCGACCCAACTTATAATGTAAATCTATGAACCAAACAGAGAGTTCTCTCTAATTAAACTGAAAGATATGTTTTTTCCACTCTGCTCTCCACTTTTTCTGCCACCGGGGTTCCAGATGTCTGTTCTTTTGGAGTGGGCACCGAAGGGAAACCAAGATACGTAGTTGAGAATTTTCCAGTTTTGCACCCTAAAATGTCGGCCAAATCGTGAATGTTCCCAATTCATTCTTGTTTGCATTGATATGGAGCCTCAAAACTGCTTGAAAACCGAACAAGATGCACTTCAGATTACTTAATTGCTGTTCTTCAGCTCCCACAAAAAACAATAGTGAAAAGAACAAATGATGGGAATATCTCTGTATATTCAACATAATATAATAAGTATACAAGGAGTCTATTTATAGGCTTTAGATTAACTTCTACAATTGACAGTTAATCGATGTGGGACAGCCACACGCTCACTCACTACACTATAATACACATATTTACCCTTTAACACTCCCCCTCAAACTGGAGCATACATATCATATGCACCCAGTTTGTTACAAATATATTTCACACGTGTCCCACCCAATGCTTTAGTAAACAAATCTGCCAACTGGTCTGCAGACTTAACATGAATTATATTAATCACTTTCTGTAGGAGCTTTTCAAGAACAAAGTGACAATCAACTTCAATGTGTTTCGTCCTCTCATGAAACACAAGATTAGAAGCATTATGAACCGCTGCTTGGTTATCACAAAATAGGTTCATAGGCTCGGACTGAGTGAACCCAAGTTCCTCCAACAAATGCTTTATCCATACTAACTCGCAAGTAGTATGCGCCATAGCCCTATATTCTGACTCAACACTAGATTTAGCAACAACGGTTTGTTATTTTCTTTTCCACAACACAAGAATTCCTCCAACAAGTACACAATGCCTTGTAGTAGACCTCCTATCACTAGGAGATCCAGCCCAATCTGCATCTGTGTAGCTCTCAACTCGAATGTGACCATGATCTTTATACAACAAACCACGACCTTGTGGCCCTTTGAGGTATCTCAAGATTCGTATCACAGCATCCCAATGTGTAGTTCGAGGAGAGTCCATAAACTGACTAATTACACTAACTGTGATGGCAACATCAGGTCTTGTGACTGTTAGGTAATTAAGTTTCCCAACTAAACGTCTGTACTGTTCTGGATCATCAAAGAAGCTCCCCCTGATCTGGTAATAATTTGGAATTGGGATCCATAGGAGTATCCAAAGGTTTTGATCCCAACATTCCTGTCTCAGTTAAGAAATCAAGAACACATTTCCTCTGAGATAAGTAGATCCCTTCACTAGACCTGGCCACCTCAATGCCTAAGAAATACCTAAGCTGGCCCAAGTCTTTGGTCTGAAACTTGACTTGTAAGAAGGATATCAACTCCTGAATGCCCTTAGAATCATCACCAGTAATAACAATATCATCAACATAAACAGTTAACAGGATCTTCCCCGCTACAGTGTGTGTAGAGAAAACAGAATGGTCAACACCACATCTTTAAAGACCAAACTCAGCAATCACATCACTGAACCTGCCAAACCAAGCACGCGGAGACTACTTCAAACCATAGAGAAACTTTTTTAATTTGCTAACCAGACCAGACTCCCCCTGAGCAACAAACCCATGTGGTTGCTCTATGTAAACCTCCTCAAGAAGAGTACTATTCAGAAGCGCATTCTTAACATCCAACTGGTGAAGGGGCTAGTGATAAGTAGTGGCAAGAGAGATTGCAATCTTGGTCACCGGGGAGAGAGTTTCTGAATAGTCAAGTCCATAGACTTGAGTGTAGTCTTTGGCAACAAGGCGGGCCTTCAACCTGTCCAAAGTGCCATCAGGGTGAACCTTAACTGCATACACCCAACGGTAACCAACCTCCGATTCTCCAGGTGGGAGAGGGACCAAATCCCAAGTACCACTCTCCTTAAGAGCACACATCTCATCTTGCATAGCTTGATTCCAACTGGAATGGGCAAGTGCTTCTGCAACAGTGTTAGGAATAGAAATGGAAGACACAGAAGCAATAAAAGAAGAAAAAGTGGGTGACAAACTATCATAGCAGACATAGTTAGAAATAGGATATGAAGTGGTACAAGAACGCTTACCTTCCTAAGAGCAATGGGAAGGTCTAAATCAGCTTGTGCTGGAGGAGAAGACGGCGGATCTGAGGAAAGAGAAGGCGGAGGCTGAGAAGAGGAGTCCGGAATGCGCTCTGGAGCTGGACGACGAGTATAAACCTGCAAATCAGGACGAGACAAGCGAGTGGAAGCATCGAAGACTGGAATAGGAACAGGCAACATAAAATCTGGATCAGTGGCCGAATGAGACTCAGAATAAAAAGGTGTGTCTTCTAAAAACGTAACGTCAGCAAAAATAAAGTACCGATGCAGGGAGAGATTGTAGCAACGATACCCTTTCTGAGTCCTAGGATACCCTAAGAAAACACACTGAATTGCCCGTGGGTCTAATTTATCAGTACTTTGGACAAAGCAAACACATCCAAAAATACGTGGATCCACCGAGAAAATAGACTCAGTAGGAAACAAAGTAGAGTGTGGTGTGTGACCATCAAGAACTGAAGATGGCATACGGTTAATCAAGTGACAAGCAGTGAAGACAGCATCCCCCCAAAAAATCTTTGGAACACGCATTTCAAACAAGAAGGTACGTGTAACTTCCAACAAATGTCTGTTTTTCCGTTCTGCAACACCATTTTGTTGTGGTGTATGCACACAGGAAGACTGATGAATCATTCCATGGTGGGCCATATAAGTACTAAAAGGGTCAGAGAAATATTCCTGTGCATTATCACTTCGAAGAACACGAACAGATACATCAAACTGAGTTTTAATTTCAGCACAAAATGCACAAAAAATAAAAAATAACCCAGAACGATTTTTCATTAAATAAAACTCTTGTATAATCATCCACAAAGGTAACAAAATACCGATACCCCTTTTGGGAGGTTATACGGTGAAGAGTTTTATTTTTCAGAATATCAGGAAAATCACGAGCTTTTGATAAAATATGTTCTTGTAATTTTAAACCATTTTGATTTAAAATTATTCCCAAAAATTCAATTGATTCTTTTTCTAGATCAATCTTTTTTGGGGACAAGATGATTCCATCGTTCGCTAACTAAAAAGGACTAGACGCTCTTTTATTGACTCGGGAGCATATGAAGCACGGTGATGCTTCCCTAACTGACACGACTCACACTCTAAAGACTGCAAAGAACTTAAACTCGGAACTAAGAACTTCAAATTAGCCAATGAAGGATGACCAAGGCGACAGTGGATCTGATGAGGTGAAACAGTAGCAGGACATGCAGTTGGTGAAGGAGCAAGGACAGGATCACCATCAAGTAATAGAGGCCATTGGATTCATGCCCGACGCCAATCATCTTCCGAGTCGTCAAATCCTGAATGAGAACAGAATCAAGAGAAAAAGATAACACAACAGTTAAGATCCTTAGTCAACTGGCCAACATACATTAACTTAAAGGACGAACGAGGTATGTACAAAACAGAGGACAAGGATAAAGACGAAGAGGGTTGAGCCATCTCGATTCCTTCAACAGGAGTCGAGGACCCATCCGCTAAAGTAACTGGGGGAAGAGACGAGGACAGCCGAATAGATGTAAAAAGACTAGATATACCTATCAAATGATTACTAGCTCCAGAATCAATTACCCATGGGGAAGAACCTGAAGTAATGCAAGCAGTATGTGTACCTCCATGCTGAGCTAAGGAAGCAGATGAAGTGGATGCCTGGTGTGCTGCCTGATACTGAAGCAACTGAGAGTATTCCTTGCGAGGAAAAGAAACGGTATCCACAGGACCAGTGGTAGGCGTGTACCCAGAATCAGAGATGGCAGCATTCGCAACATGGGGGGGCGACGATGGAGCTGCCAGCATGCATCTCTGCTATGCCCATCCCGAAAACAATAGGTGCACCGGAGAGTCTGGCCTCTACCACGGCCAGGACGACCACCAAGGAGGGTTGGCAGTGGTCGGGATGACTTCGGTGGGGGTCACCGGAGGGCTGGAGGTCGGCGACTAGGGTCGCCGGAGGGAGAAGGGTCGCCGGAAGGGAGGGAAGGCTCTGCGGCTAGGGTTTGCGAACAGAAGGTTCGCGATCTCTTTTCTTCTTCTTCTTTTTTTTTTTTTTTTTTTGGTTTTTTGAAGGAAAAGAACAAGAAAATAAGAGAGATATTCACCAACAAATAAAGATCCGAAGTTCTTTGATCATGAAGAAGGCGGAGAATGAAGAAGCAATCCCAAAGATGGGAGGCTTTGATACCATGAAAAGATCAAGTGATGGGAATATCTCTGTATATTCAACATAACATAATAAGAATACAAGGAGCCTATTTATAGGCTTTAGATCAACTTATACAATTGACAGTTAACCAATGTGGGACAGCCACACGCTCACTAAGCACTACACTATACACACACATATTTACCTTTTAACAAATAGCGTCATCTGCAATCAAAAAATGGTCAACTGAAACCGGGGTCTGTCCATTGCTGACCACCTCAGAGCCCTCAATCATCCAACTAGCCACTACTGGGCTCATGATACAACTGAAAGCTTCCGTCAGGAAGGGTGATAAAGGATCGCCTTGCCTCAATCCTCAAGAACTCCCAAAAAAGCCAACTAGGACCCGTTGAATAAGATAGAAAAAGACGCCGTGGAGATGCAAAACCTGATCCATCTATCCCCAAAACCCATGCGTCTCATGACATAACAAAGAAAGTGCCAATTGACATGATCATAAGCTTTTTCCACATCCAGTTTGCAAACCACCCCAGCTTGGTTACATTGCAAACCATCATCAGCACTGCATCCAAAATCTGCGTACTACCAACAAAAGCATTTTGGGATCCACCATTGACACTCCCAATGACCTTGGAGATTCTCGAAGCACGAACATTAGACAACTTCTTATAAAACACGCCCACCAAACTTATTAGTCTAAAGTCCTTACGCTCAGCCGCTCGGCCTTTCTTTGGAATTAGCATTACAAAGGTTGCATTCAAACTATTCTCGAACTTTTCTTTTGAATGAAAGTAATGAAGACCCGCCAAGACATCACCTTTGACAATATTCCAGCTACGTTGAATAAACATCACTGCGAACCCATCTGGCCCGGGAGCCTTTTCTCCATTGCATCTTTTCAGAGCCTTAACAATCTCTTCCTCTGTGAAGGGTCTTTTAAGCCAAGTCTTGTCTTCCTCCCCTATGCTACTGAAGCCCACACCATCTAAATTAGGTCGCCATGTTCCCGGCTCAGTGTACAAACTTATGTAAAAATCCACAACCGTTGTTTTCATCTCTCCATCAATCTTGATGACATTTCCATTCTCCTCGATTCTGTCTATGAAGTTGTTGCGCCTATGTGAGTTAGCCGCCCTGTGAAAGAATTGTGTTTTTGTCCCCTTCTTTGAGCCAAAGGACCCTTGATTTCTGCCTCCAACTAATCTCCTCCAAGTGCAGAATGTGTTCTAGCTCTCCTCGGGCAAGACTTTCGTTCTCTTCTCCTCTAAGAATTCTATTCTGATCCTGACCTCAAGACTTTTAATTTCCTCCATAAGAATCCATGTCCTCCGCTCTATATTGTCAAAATGTTCCTTATTCCATTTCTTCGGGTCCCTTTTTGGAAAAAAGCTAGTTTCCAAGCAAGGACAAAAGTTGGGTTTCCTTCCATCACATAGGAGTCCCAAAAATTCTTCAGTGTTGTCAAACCCCTCTTCTCTCAACCACATGTTCTCAAAACGAAAAGGGCTCTTCCCACGTATCATCCCCCACAGTCAAGCAAATTTGGGATGTGATAAGAGAGAACTCTCGGTAAGGCCCGTTGAGAGGCATAAGAAAAGGTTTCCTCCCAATCTCCCGAAACAAGGAAGTGATCAAAACGGGAAAAAGCAGGTGGGGTCCTGTCACTTGATCATGTGAAACTAGCACCATCAGCCCTTGTCCATTTATGAAATCAATGAGACATTCCATGAAAGCAGTAGCCCTGGGACCTGTGGGTCTTTTTTGATCTTTCAGCAGGGAATCTAACAATGTTGAAATTGCCTCCAATACACCAAGGATCCCTCCATTGATTCCTAATGATGTTCAACTCCTCCCAAAGTCTTCCTCTGTCCCTGTCAACAACTGACCCGTATACACTGATGTATATCCACAAAATTCTTTCTTCCATCAGCTGCAATCTCACAGAAAGGGTAAACTCTGCTGAGACACTATCCACTTTGCTCAAAACTTTGTGGTCCCACATCACAAGGATGCCTCCAGTTGTTCCTGAAGCACCGACAAACTCCAACTCCACAAACCTGTTCGGCCACAAACTTTTGATAATATCTCTGGATCTGCCCGTACCGATGTGTTGATACGCCGTCCATTGATGTTCCATCTTCGAAATCTTTTTCCCACCCTTCAAAGTAGTCATCTCCACCTCCTTTTGTCTACTCGAACTCACTGTAGAAGGGAATATCATCTCCTCCCTCTGAATTTTCCACAACTGGGTTCGCCCCCACAGCCCAAATAAACTCCGGACCTAATGCTTGAAATTTTGTCATCTCACTGGAAGTGGAAACCTCTAAAGTTCCTGTTCTGCCTGTGATCATGCTACTCTCCCCCTTTTTGCTAATTGACTTGTCATACACCATAGTATTCTTCTCTCTATCCCAAACTAGAGCCTCTGTCCCCTGAACCACTTGTTTCCACTTCATTGACTGCCCCAGGTTCTTCGAAGTTTGAGTGCTATGGTCTGTGATTATGTTCTCCTTTTTCCCTCACATGCCCTGTACGTCATGGTTGGAAAGCAAACGTCCAGAATGATGAAAGTTTGACCTTCGAGCCTTTGATTTATTCCCAACATTCAAGTGCCGAACACTTCTAATCTTCCTATATAAGAATGACGGTATGAAGACGATTAGGGCTTAGAGAAGGTTTTTGCCATGCATGGATATCGACCCGACTGGTACCAGTCATTAGGAAAGGATCCGATGGAAAGAAGAGAGGACGATGTAGGTCGCTGATTGAGAGTTTTGGGTTCTAGATATGGTATGAACCATGACACTCCTTATGAAAATTAAAGTTGAAAGTTGAAAAAGTTAGATAAAAATTACATTTTTGCCACTCTATCAGTAAGTTTACAAATATTTCCCTGTTCATTATGAATATCTTGTTAGGCAACATGATTAACAGATGCATGCCTAACTTCAAAATTTATGTGTGTGATTTGTTTATTGACTTTTAACTCTATGAGCTTGCATGTATGACATTGTTTAGATATTGGTGACTTGATGAGTTATGAATGGCCAACGCCTCATATTTTTGTTGAGACTTACGGTCTGTTGAGTTTGCTGGGGGGAAGACACCTACACCTGTGCTAGTGGGTCAGGGGTTATGTGCATACATATTCTGCAAGTAGGCATATATGTTGTGGCCGTGAGTTTGTATAGGCCGCACAAGTTGGCTGATGTGCCATAACAATTGTATTTTGTGTGGTGGTAGGTAGCCAAAGAGGATAAGGTATGAAATCGTTATACATGTTATGAAATATCGTGAAGATATGCCGATGTGCTCGAAATGTTTGTGTATTATATGCAATAACAAATGGCATGAGAAATCCAAAGTGATACCTGCTTTCTAAATTGTTGTATCTAATATGATAATATGAGATTAGGTGAATTACTTGTTGAGTTTTGTGCTCATTGTGATTCGCTAGAACTTTTTTTAGGAGCAGGAAATGGAGCAGGAAATCGGCAAGACTGGACTGGTGGGGGCAGAATGATAGCTCAGAAAAGTTCCCTTTTAAAATGTTTTGCACTTTTGGAGAATTGTGATGTATTTGATTACATAGTGGTGAAATTAATTATTTAAATACATCGGACTGTAATAGTGTGTGCATTTCTCTTAGAAAGCTCTATAATTATGTTTTATTTTGGACATGGTTTTGCAATGTTGTCAACGCCCACGCCCTGAACTCTTCTTTCCTACTTTGGTACTTGGACGAAAAGGTTACAGATCATATCCTCTACAAAGTTATTTTCCTTGTATTGCTCGTAATCATGTCAAGGTCTGAAAAGTTTCTCTATAAGACAGAAGTTGGTTTATGTCAGCCCTGTTTTGGAGAAGTATTGAAATGAGTTGGAGCCTAGGTTGAACTGAATGTGGTCCACAAGTTCTACCTAGTAAAATGGGGTTTTTTTTTTTTTCGCTGAAGTAGTAAAATGGGTTGGATTGCCATTGCTTGGCCTCCAAGTCCATTCACCTCTATATAAACCCATTTCATTCACATTAAAGGAGTTCTACTCTCTATAGAATTGCTCTATATAGCTATGAATTTACTAGATTTGATTTTTAAAAATTGGAAGGAAACTTTGTCCAATTCAAATCAAATCCACACTTCATCATCCATCTTCATTTGAAGACTTTGAAAAAGCTTTGAGGAAGAGGAGGAATGAAACTAATTGTGGGAATTATTCAATCTCTGAGGAATTCCAGAGGTATAATCTCCATTTTGAACTTGTTTTATCATCAAATTCAATTGATTTAACATCACTTTAATCCTAAGATTTTCATTTTGCATTCACTACACTCTCTTCTTCTACTTTTCTTGAGACGCTTGAGCACTTCAATCCATATCTAAAATTTTGCTTATATTTTGATTTGTTTTGATCTTAAGGTGCGTTTGATTGCAAGGTAGAAAATGGGTTGAAAAGAAAATTTTTCCATGGAATTATTTTACTTGAAATTTTTTTCCATGGAAATAAAATTTTGGACTGATTGGAAAATCTAACATTTTTCATGGAAAATCTAGTTTTGCTGTTTGATTGTCACTATTTTTCAGTGAAAAATGATCATTATTCCTAGAAAATAACTTTGTGATGTTTGATTGCAAGAATTTTCAATGAAAAATTAACATTTTCCATTGAAAACTTACCTTTTTTTCAAGTAATTTATCTATGAATCACAAACAAACAGTTTGAAAATGATACAAATTTAAGTAACTGAGACAACAACTCATATCAATAGTCAATTTCACAAACGATGGAAGTACAATATGAAAATTTGTAATTTTTTTGCTCCAAACTCGTTAAAGCTTCATGGCTCAATGGAAAATTAGAAGTTTTTAGAAAAAAAGGCTTGATCACGCGAAGTTGACGATAGTTGCTAGAATAATTCTTGACATGAGCTGCGGCTATTTCACCAACTCAAGTGGCAAGTTCCAGGTAAATTATAGCCTGCATCATCTCCCATCTCTGTCCAAATAATAGCATCGGCCTCGTCAAATTTAAACAGCAAACTGTAAGATATAATACTGAAACGACAAACCAAATATTAATGATTCATTTTCAAGTTAAAAAAAAAAAGGACTCGTGAATATTTATTTACTCCCTGTTTTGTATTACCAATGCTATAGAAAAATTAAGCAAGTTAGAACCAATTCTGATCATCTAATCAGCACTCCAATTCAATGAAAAAAAAAAAACTTACTTCGGTACTAGCTTTCGAAAAGAGAACACTAACCCTAATAATATTGAGCATAAGGAGAACACTAAGCCTAATAATATTGAGCATACTTTTATAATCTCAGCCTTCAAGGACCAAACTAGTCCTAATATAAGCACATGTACAAAGAATTTTCTAGTAATTGACCAGTCTGGGCTTTTGGACATGTACAAGTGACTAACACATGGTGGCCAAAAATTGTGAAACCCACACAGATATACATATAAACAATCCACCAGAAAATGTTTTCAAAAATAGATCACACAGACTAAATTTGAGACATTTCCAACAAACTTGATCTGATGACCCAAAAAGTGTTAGAAAAATCAAACTCTATAGGCTAAAGTTAATTATGTTAACTTAAAGAAAATCATACTCACTGACAGATTCGATCTCTCTTAATTGAAAAAAAATCTGAAGCAGCAACTAGTCTTTCAATGAGTCAATTATGTTAACTTAAAGAAAATCATGCTCACAAACACGATCGCACCCAAAACAACGAGTCAATTTACAAGAGAACAAGGTCACAGCAATCTGAAGCAGCAACTAGTCTTTCAATGTCTAAAATCAAATTCTTCTTTCTCTAGTCACTAAGCTAGTCATTTCTATTAGCCGGGCAGATAGTAAGAAAGCACTTGACACTCATAGCGAAACACTCATATTCACACAGAGAGAACCAATTAAGTCCACTCCAGAAAAACTTGGGTTCTAGTTATGTATATACTTGTGTTATAGTTATGTATAAAAATAATAGAAATTTAGTGATAAGTCCCTACCTACCCTGTCCATGCATCAATAGGAACTCTCCCCTTTCTTAATATAGCAATATATTTTCACCCCCCAAACGTGTGTAGTAATAGGTCCCTAGACCCATTTTATCAGCCATTTTATGGACATATTTACCCATATATATGTATCAGATGTGTATATATATATACACACATATATGTCATTTAATAGTGGTAAATCTGTTATCAAAGGTCCATCATAACATATCTTGTAATCAATCCCAAGATTATAGCACAATAAACCACTAGTTATTGTATCCAACTGATTTCCACAAATCAAGGAAATCCGTTTTTGTTTCTGCATATAGTTATAGGATCAATAAGTCAATAGGAATACCATGGGCGTAATTTTCAGAGTAATTCTTTGATATACAGACTATATCACGATATATTATTGTGAATATCATTGTTAATAAATTGTGTGGCTTATATGTTTGAAATTTCTCCTTCTATAACTGCAAAATTTCCCAGTATCGTCTCCGGCGACGATGATAACATCCTTGAAGAAGAGGTAGTGTATTCTGATGATTCCGGCCTGTATGATTTCAAAGAGACTGGCGACCAACTATAAATTCATATCGTAGTTCTCGAAAACACAGTAAGAGGAAGGAAAAGCCCGATCTAATAAGCACTTTGCCAGACTCTGTACTCCTTCACATCATCTCCTTTTTGCCCATTGAGGATGCCCTTAAAGACGATGTCTTGTCGAAGAGATGACAATACCTCTAGACATCTACGCCGAATCTCGACTTCTCTCATCGCCCCTATGGAATCTCTAAACGTGAATTCGTTTCCTCCGTC